>CM057450.1:476128026-476870526 GCA_016271365.2 Neoceratodus forsteri | reverse complement strand
AGATAGGCCACTGACGGAGCAAAAGCTAATGGCACATTCATAAGGTAGAAAAAGAAATGGGCAGACTGGATGGGCCTTGCGGTCCCTATCTGCTGTCAACTTCTATGTTTCTATGTAAAACAACACATGGGAGCTGGCTTTGTGGCACCAAGCAATGGGTGATCGCTTGGCACACTGCCGACCAGAGTTCTCGCCCTGCGCCCGGACATCAGGAGCAGAGTTATAAGTGTCCTATAGACACTTCCCTCCGGGGGGGGGCCTGACCATTTGTTCCGCAGCTCCTGGTGCTGGCTTGTGGCTGGTGTTCAAGGCGGAATGAACCTCAGCATGTCACCGAATACCCCCCCCCCAAATGCCGGTGCAGTCGGACCACTACATGGGATGGGAGCGGGTTGGGAAGAAGAGCAGAAAAACACAGGCACTCTGCCAACCATATGACAGCGGCCGGTCCCCACTCACAACAAAGCCCTGCGTGTGCCGCATAGAGGGAAGCTTCAGGCAAATTTCCTCTCCTGGTTCCCCATGTCCAAGAAGGGCCCCCTCCCCGGTGAAGGGATACGTCATGTCAACCGGGCCACAGCAGCAATGAGGGTTGTGGGATGGTGGTGGTGACTGATGGCGGGGCCCTAGGCCACCCAAAGGAGTGATCGGCTGGGGGATTGGGAGGAGCATAAAGAAATAACACACACAAAAAAAAAAAAAAAAAAACAGAACACATGATGGTGAGTGAAAATCAAAATTTAAATACCTGTAAATTTTCTTTCTCCGACGGCTGGTCTCCAGGCTTCCTAACACATGGACTGTACTTTCTGATGCTGGTTGGAAGGCAGGAACCAAAAATCTGCAGCAGTGGACATCTAGCCCTCCATTTCCAGCTTCCCTCAGTAGTTCTGAAAGCAGTCCAAATGTAGCAATACTATAAGAACTTGGAAACAAAACACAAGAAAGTTAAGGCAAACATGGTCCTGAGGCCAGCCAACTATGTACATTCTGGGAGGGAATCTGAAGCCCCGAGTCCAGCCGTCTGAGAAAGACAATTTACAGATATTTAAGTTTCAATTTCTCTCTCCTAAACTGGTCGCCAGGCTTCATAACACGTGGGATATACAAAAGCAGTCCATCCCCAGATGCCCCAGGTGGGAAGAATGACAACTGCCCTTAAGGGTCCACCACCGCCTGAAGCACTCAGTAGCCAAAAGATGCCTCTGACGAGGACATCACATCCAGTTGATAAAATTTTGTATATGTGTGAATGGATAGCCAAGTGGCTGCCCTGCATAAGTCTGCTGGAGATGCTTCTCTGAAGTTCACCCACAAAGTGGCCATAACTATGGTGGAATGGGCTCTCACTGGGCCAGGCAGAGGTACCTCTGCCTTCTCGTAAGCTGTAGTGATGACAGATCTGATCCATCTGGCTATCAAGTCTTTTGAAGTTTTTTTACCCATATTTTGGCAGTCAAAATGAACAAGCTTGACATTTTACGGACAGCCTCTGTTCTCTTGATATACAGTTTTAATGCTCTTCTTGAGTCTAGCATATGAAATTCCCTTTCCTTTTCATTTTTGGGGTGTCAGCAGAAGGAAGGGAGAATAAGCTCTTGGTTGCAATGGAAAGGAGACAGAACTTTGGGCAAAAACCCTGGATCTGTACAGAGTACCACAGGGTCCTCCTTAAAAAAAAAAAAAAGTACATGACTCTTTGGTGGACAACGCTCCCAGTTCACGGATTCACCTTGCTGAAGTAATAGCTACAAAATAAAACACCTTTATTGTGAGATGCATGACAGAAGTCTCCTTAAGAGGTTCAAAAGGCGGTTTGGTTAAGGCTTTGAGAACCAGGTTAAGTCTCCAAGGTGGAACCTTTGGCTTGATTGGAGGGTGTTTTAACGTTACTGCCCTTAGAAACCTCCTGACGTGAGGGTGTGACCCAGCGAGTCCGCAGAGTCTTCCCAACAAAAGCACCTCCAGGGCTGAGACCTGAACTCTTAAGGTGGCTGGTTGCAGACCTTTGTCAAACCCCTCTTGAAGAAACTGTAATAGCACGGGTAATGATATTGGATGGTCCTATATATCTTTGGATTGAAGACAGAACAAGAATTTCCTCCAGATTCAATAATACACTTTAGAAGAGGCGGAGCGACATGAGTTCACCATTATTTCAATTACCGGAGCTGTGTAGCCTAGCTCCTTGAAAGTTTCCCACTCAATCTCCAGGCCAAGAGGGACATGTTGCTCAAACTGGGATGCAGCACCGGACCCTGATGGAGAAGGTCCGGGCTGAGCTAGAAAGATACAGGCGGTCCCCACTGACAGCTGAATGAGAAGTGGGAACCAAGGGCGGCGAGGCCATCAGGGACAGACCAGGATCATCTCTGCTCCATCTCGGGCCACTTTGTGCAGGACTCTGGAAAGCAGTGGTATCGGGGGGGGGGCCATACAGGAGGCCAAACTGCCCCCAGTCTAGGGAAAAGGCATCCTGAGCTACTGCTAGCTCGTCCCTGGCCAGGGAGCAGAATTGTTCTGCTTTGGAGTTTCGCCTGCATGCAAACAGATCTAGCTGGGGATTGCCCCACTGCTCTGTTAGGAATTGGAAGGCACTGTCCTTCAGCTTCCACTCCCCCGGCAAGGCATCTTGGCAACTTAGCCAGTCTGCTGTGACATTTTCTTGTCCTGGAATGCACACGGCTCTTATACTCACCAGTTGCTGCTCTGCCCACTAAAAGAGAAGAAGTGACTCCCTAAGCATTTTTGAGCTTTTTGTGCCTCCCTGATAGCTGATGTAGCCCATCGTTGTCCGACTATGTTAGAATCAACACATCCTGATTGCATACTTGTTGATGGAAGTGTATCAGTGCTAGGCGAACTGCCCTCATCTCGAGGACGTCTATGTTGTACCTTGATTCTACCAGTGACCATTTGCCCTTGCCGACAGCTGATTCAGGTGGGCCCCCCATCCCGAGGCTTGCATCGGTCATGATTCTGAGTTGGTGTGGATGTCCCAACTTTCGCCCCCTCATTACATTTGACTTCCGAGACCACCACCGGAGGGAGGATATGATCTGCTGAGAAACTAGGATAAGCTGGTGCTGGCTGTGTCTGGACTGAGACCACTGACTGAGCAGATGGACTTGAATGGGCAGCATGTGCACTACAGCCGAGGGGACCGAATCCGCCAGTGACATTAGAATCCCAATTAGCTGCACGAAGGCCTATGCCGGCAGCTGGGCTGCTGTGAGAAATTTTCTGATGCGCTTCAGCAGGTCTCTGAATTTCGATTCTGGAGGAAAAACTTTGTTGGCCTATGTCCTGAAGTCTGCCTCCCAGGTGGTTCAAGTTCTGGCTCAGAGTTAGGGAACTCTTCTTCCGGTTGATGACAAATCCATATGTCAAGAGGCACCGGACTACCTCTGTCACTGCCTGTACTGCTTGGTTGAGCTGCACGGCCTCGATGAGGATATCGTCCGGGTAGGGGAAAAGCTATATCCCCCGTTCTGAAGGTGAGCAATGACTGCTACCAGCACCTTCGAGAATGTCCTTGGGGCTGTCAAAAGCCGAAAGCAAGGGTCTTGAATTGGAAGTGTTGCTTCCACACCTTGAATCTGAGAAAATTGCCTGTGTAGCCTCTGAATAGGAATATGCAAATAGGCATCTTGCAGGTCAATAAAGATGCTAGAAAGTGTTAAATGTACAAAGATGATTCACTGCTCATTACTCCAACCTCTAGACTATACTGCCATCCCTTTTACAGAAAATAGGTATCCATTTAAACTACACCTTTCTTGGTGCTAGCAAGTAGAAATGTGGGGCTCCCCTACCTCAATGGGGGCTCCACCACAGTGTTTACAATTTTTCTGTAGCCCCCAAAGGAAGGGAAGGGATCGTAATTTACCCCCGAGGGACTGGTGTTCTGCTGACTCGGATCTGCCCCCGAGCTCCAATGTTTCTTAACATCTCTGTAGGGAGAGCACAGTGGCACGCTCCATTCACTTGAATGAAGCATCTTTTTTCCAAAGCTGATTTTCCAATTTCTAGTATAGTTTTGATACCGATTGACGCCAGGGTTCAACTTTCCATTGAGACTGTGTTTTGCCATGAAAGTCCACTTGTTGCACTTCCCTGATTGATAAGGTTTCCATCTTGAAGGGTCTGCTGCGCACAAAACGCTTTAGGAATCTGAGGTCTAAGACCGGTCTGAAACCCACTATGCGCTTGGGCATGATGAAGAATAGAGTATACACCCCCAACTGAACCCTGCAGGGGAACCTGTACAACCGCAGGTCTGTGATGGCATGTAACTTCGCCTGTCTTTTGGACGAGCTGTTCGAGATAGGGGATGGCACCACATACAGTAGGGGTGGCTTGGACTCTAATTCTATCAGGTAACCCTTGCTGATAATGTCTAGTATCCATTTGTCCAACATCGTATGGACACATTCCTCAAGGAAACTTGAAAGTCTGCCCCCTACTCGAGGATGGGTCTAGATGGCTTCATTGCGACTTCTTGTTGTTACCAGTGTCTCTGGAGTCTCCCCTGCCACCAGGACCCCTTCTAAAGTTAAGCTGGTTACGGGAGGAAAACCATGTTCTTTTTCCTGGAAAAGTTAGGGTTTTGACCTTTGTTGTAACCCCGATCACGAAAATTGCACCTGGAGCCTGAGGACCACGATTTGCTCCTGCCCCTGGACTGGGGCATGTGTATCTTGGTTGTCTCCCCAGATTTCTTCACGGCCTCCTTCAGGGCTGAACCGAACAGGAGATTTCCTTTGTATGGCGCAGTCACCAAATGACTCTTAAGAGGCGTCTGCTTGCCAGGCCTGAAGCCAGAGGTTGCAGCAAGCTGAAGTTTAATAGAACATGGTCCATACAGCGCACCTGACTGCCTCATCAGACATGTCAGCTGCACAAGCCGAGGCTAGCCCCATTAACACTTTTCTGATTGCTTCTTGTTGAATTTCAGAAGTTTAGAGATCCAACGGGGGACTGAGTTATGTGTGTTCTGGACCTTGCCATTCCTCTTTTAGTAAGTCCTCTATTTGGGGGGGGGGAGAAATAGGGAAGGTTGTGGTCAGCTTGGAGGTAGATACCAGGCGAAAAGTCTGTTTCGGCTGGGAAGGGACAGCTGGAGAAGATCAGAGGTGGATCTCGGTTATGACCTTTTTAATGAAAAAATCTGGGTACTCCAGATCAAAGTTTCTGGATGGGGAGTTGTCAAGAGTCTGATGATGACCCCACTATCTCCCCCTCTTCGGCGGAAAAGCTGGTGTCTGAGGAGTCTGGGGAATGTCCCCTGTAATGTTTTCCCTTGCAAGTGCCCCTAGATCTACTTCAGGAATGAGACCTTTTCTTCCTCCTGTGGTGTGAGGAATGTGATCGTCCTCCTCTGATGATCTGTCCCTGTATTGGAATTTAATTACCGATACATGTACTGTGAGGGATCTAGTTGCTACAGGATGCCCGCAACACTGACCAGCTGAACTACAAGGGCCATACCTTACACCTGTTTCTTGATCTCTCTCTTACGCCACAAAGTCTCAGTGCAAGTAATTCGATGGGGTCCAGGCCAAGCTGTGGAGCCTCAGCATGGTCCATGCGTTGCTGATACTGGCCCACTTACAGATCTACTATAGTGGGCATACTTTTCGGCCCGCAGACCCAGCTGAAGCCAGAAAACGAGTGGAGCAGATCCAGAAAGAATTTGAAGCAACATTCCAAATGATGAGAGCTCAGAAGAGATGGTCATTAGAGACTATAAAGTATTGGGGCCTGCCTTGATTGGAACGGTTTCTTCACCTCATGTGGTGTTACAGCTGACTGTACTTGAACTTTTTTCTGCACTGCTTTTCCTGTTCATTGTTTGGTGACTGTTACTTATTACTGAATGGAAGGGAGGGGGGCGCGACCCACTTCTTGCTGTTATATTTTATTCTCCACAGATTGCGTTTAGCTGAATGCTGTATCCGAAGTTGTGGGTTTAGCTCAGGCGTTAGGCCCCCCAGTACACAGTTTGTGAATGGAACTTTTTCAACTTTGATGGACAGTCATCATATCCTCTCTTATGCTGTTTAACAGGCTATTATATTTTATAGTTACATTTTAACTTGTTTAGAAATGCAGTAGTTGATGGGCACCTAAGCACTACACCACGAGACAGTGTGGGTGATGGCAGGTGTGGTGGTTTGCTCACGAGGCCACTGGCCAAGTGAGGAAACCACACCAGGCGTGGGTAAATCCTACCATCACCCACACCCCTCTCATGGTATATTGCTATTATACAATGTAGGGAAGTAACAGAGAGAATTTTTAATTTATTTATTTATTTGGAGTTTTATGCGTCCGGTTACCAAAAGAAAACAATATCAGTACAGTGTCAGTGGCTTAGTAGGTAGCACACTCGCCTCTGAGGCCAGGAGATCAGAGGGATGTGGGTTCAGTTCCCACATCTGGCACTTGGGTTAATATCCCAGTACTGACACTGCAGTGCAGCATGAGAGGGGTGCTGCACTTCTAAGGTGCCGTTTTTCAGATGAGACGTTAAACCGAGGTCCCATCTGCCTGGATTGGTGGTAGTTCAGGTGGATGTTAAAGATCCCATGTCACTTATCAAAGAGTAGGGAATTTCCGTGTCCTGGCCAAATTTCCCTCATTCACTAAAAATACCACCAACAGCTTAATCTGGTTTAAGGTCAGTTGGCATTCATCTGTATCCCCCTCCCCCGGTTCGTGCCGGATACAGGCAGGATTTGTCTAGTGCACTTACCCAGTCAACAAAAACGAAATAAATAAATAAATATGGTGGCCGGTGGCTTTGAAGTTTGGTATCGGAGCAAAATGGGGGAAGTGACTGGCTGGCACTTCTTCACATGGGGAGATGGCAGGATTTACATATTGTAAATCGTGCCAGCCAGCCAATCACAAGCCAGTATTTTTTAGCCCATTGTATAATACACATTTTTGTATTCTGCACATTTTGGGAAGGAGTCATATCAGCACTAGTTGTTGAATACTACACATTAGGATGGATTATGCTCTGAACTGACCGCCATTTTCTTGCAGGGTGCAGCCATTCGTAAATGCATGTTGGCATATGTGTAATACTTCTTCCCCCTTATCCTTAACTTTGTATGTCTAGACTTTGGCACCTTGTTCCATTGGATGGTTCCTCTTTCAAATGTGACGTCTGGCATACAGGAATTATATGTTATTGTATTTGCTTTTATAATGCAATAAACATAAATTTCAAAAACAACAAAAAAGAATCTGCATCTATCTACTACATGGGGCTACCCAGAGGTTGGAGTAATGAGCTATGAATTAACTTGGTGCATCCATCCAGCAAACCAGAGTTTGATTCCCATAACCTCCACTTGTATTATTGTGTGACCCTGGGAAAGCCACTTATAGTGTATAGTAGAGCTTTGTTCTGTGTAGCATTCCATCCCTTTCAAAATGATGCTGTACCACAGTTCAAACGTCATGGAATGCAATTACACCCTTCTGTGGTACAACAGCATTCTGAAACCCCTAGAGACTGGACAAGTCAATTTCATTCTGAAAGCAAAAGAACCACCATGCACACATTTCACATAATACTATACACTATAAAAAATGCAGGACGAGCAACTTCATGCACAACCAGTGTGTTCTGCCACCTCGGGGTTTTGATTCCCATGTACCTCTCGAGCTTCACTCTTGATGTCACAGGGAATCAGAATCCCTCTGTGCAGAACACACTGATTGTGTATAGTTGCCCATCCAGTATTCTCTGTTTGCCCGTTTTAGCGCTCTCTACTGTAACCAACTGCTGGTTTATGTAACTCGGACCATATACATTATGCCCTGCTTTTTTATGGCTTTTCAACTACTGCATTGCTTGCCATCTTTATGGCCTGGGTCGTACCTGAAAACAGTCCCTGGCATCAGTCACATACTCACAAAACAAATACATAAGCATGTTTTAATATGACATCATCAGACTGATCAAAGGGAAACAAATTAAAGTAGTTCACATTTACTGAAGAGACAGTGGATCAATGTGATTTTCTAGTGATGCTCCTTATCTATCAATTATCTTTTACTTAACAGAACTGCCACATCCATGTGTAAACTTTTTTTTTTTGTTGTTAATCAGTTCTACCCTATGTATTTAAGGTTGTTTCTTTGTATAATGGGCTTTTTTTTTTTTTTACACTTCTGTTCATCACCCCCAGATACCGGAACACTCTCAGGCCCGACTCATCCCACACTCTACCACCCACTGTGACCTCCACCTACCTCAAAGGCATTACTCTCTCGCGCAGAGCCAAGGGGGCAAGCCCATATGTGGGTGATGAAGGCGGAGGTGGAGTTCCAGCACTGTGTGTGTGGGCAGGTGGACACTGCAGAGCTGCCGCCATCCGGGCTGGAGGGCCCTTTTTCACTTCTGCACTGGTCTTGCTCACCCATGCACCCTACCTCCTTGCGTGGCACAGTCTGACACATGGCACTGTTGACGCCACACGCTGTGCGTGCAGTCCGTGATTCTGCAGTGTCCTGTCCCCACCAGGGGCCACTGGAATGCCAGACAGTCCCTAACCAGCCCCGGAGAGGAGAGCAGCCCAGTGGGTACTAACTTTTCCCTCCCTCATGCCGACTTCGAGCTCGCCCTCCTCAACTGGTCACCAGTGTGGCGGAGGTGTGGGCGCTTCCAGCGCCTCAACCCTCAGCGCCTCTGGGCTGGTTATATAGTGTGACTTTAACTAATGAAGGGCTCTGTGTAACTTGAAAGCTTAAATTCTGTAAATTTCTTGTTGGTCCAATAAAAGGTATCAACCACTTTGTTCATCTATTTTTAAAATGAAGATTTTTTTTTTTTGTTAATGTGACTGGCACCATTTAGAGACAAAAACAGATTCTGCCTACCATATGGCTTAACACAGTATATCTTGGGAAAGACACTGGTGCTTAAGCACCACCAGCTAATGTTATACCGTATCAAAAAACGGCACACTTTTCGCTGACTGCTAAACAAAAACCGTATATACAGAAGTCACTTGGGCTGCAACTCACCAAGGCTGCCCGAGCTATTAAGATCAAGGCCCTGTCCTCGGGCAGAAATTCTTTTGCCTGGAACGTATCCACAACTGTCGCAATCTACCGAAACCTTGGGCAAAGAACAAGAACTAACATTCCAACATTAACCCAGCCGCCCCCCCATATGATTGTCCAGCCATTATCTGGTGCACTACAAAAGGAACGTTACACTGGCTGTTAAAGCCCCTTCAGGAGCCAGTCATCCAGGTACAAGACGACACAGTGTTTTCAAATGCAGTGCCGGACCACAACAACCAAGTATTTGGTAAAGACACGTGATGCCAAAGATAATCCAAAGGGCAAGACCCAGAACTGGAAGCACTGCCCTTCCAGATGCAAGCCAGAGAACTGCTAGATCCTGATGTGCAGGAAGGCATCCTACATACTCGGGGTGCACATCTAATTCCCCTGTGACAGGAGAGGGAGAGGAAAGCCAAGGACAGCATGCAAATTTTCTGTACACCACATGTTCGCTTACTGGGAGTAAACCCTTGATTTAGTCCTACTGAGGGAACTAGATGGATGGCCTTCTTGTGCAGCAATGTCTGCATCTCGTCCCACAGGACAGCTGTGACACCAACTCCAGGGCTAACTGTGCTGAGTAATTTTCAGGTCCCATTTATCTACAGTCACTGTCTGCAACTTGGACGTAGAGAGAGATATCCAGTACACCCCCCCCCCCCGGATATGGGATTTGGAGCGCAAGTCAGTAGGAAGGTGTGCCTGATGGCCTCCTTTTTCCATGTCCCTCCCGCATACACCTTTTGCCTGCACTGTGCAGGTAGGCTTATCCACACCATCCCCACCCCACACAACGGCTGCCACCAACCCTGGGGCTCATCTGACCAAAAGTCCCCCACAGCTTGCCCACCACTGTGGGTCCAGGAAGGGGGGGGGGTGGCCTCCCACCCCACCCTGTACATAATACAGAAGTTGATCAGTGGTTTCCAGGGGATGGCGCAGGTCAGGGTGAACGTACCTAACTTCATGAGCCCGCACAGCTTTTTCCCTTTTTCTGTGGTCCTGCCTATCCATGCCAGTCATGCAGTGGTACATGCCATGTGAAGGCACACATGCACAATGTCAACTGACGGTCTCTCCCATACGGGCCACCCCAGCCTGCATTAGCACTAGGCCTCCTCCAGGTGGCAGTCAACCACGGGGCTGACAAGCATTCCCCCCCAAATCCAGTGGACGTTCTATCCTCAAATTCACCTGTAAAAGGACAGAGAGGAAAAGGGGGGGGGGGATTACCCTGGATGCCAGGGAGTAATTGGAAAGGGAGGATATGCCACTGGATGCCAGGGAGTACTAGAAAAGGGACAGAAAGAGGGAGGGTGTGCCACCAGGCATGACTGACTGAATTTATTTGTATTTTAACAGGATGACATTATAGACAGAAGACAACTTTCAACATGTAGAGAGAATGGGAAGGGAAGAGGGCAGCAAAATTAAACACAACTGATCAATGCCTAAAACTGCTTGAAATACAACAGCAGAACTGGTTTTAACAGTGCCTATTTTGTGTTGTGCCTTATTACAAAATTCTCCATTTTAACCTCGGCAAACGCAAATATTGTGTGGGGGTAGTGCAAATTGAGCACTGCTTTCCCAGCTGGATTATTGCAAAACAAACGGTGAAGCCTGCAGAAATGGTCCTCACTCTGCAAGAATATTCAAGCAGCACTTGAAATACAAGAACTCATCGGTTTATTTATTTATTTAGCTTTTGTTGACCAGGTAGGCACACTAGACAAGCTATATGCCTACTTTCAGGTACAACCTGGGAGAGTACAATGAAAAATACAGGTTCAAAGAAGGTACATAACGACAAGAGGGCAACATACATAGTTACAGGAGAGTGAGACAATAGAAGAAATGATTAGCATTTTTCCCTGCTTAACATTCAAATTTAGATATGGCGGTTGTTTCCACCATGATGTGAAGCTAAAGATGAATACTTTGTTAGACTAGTAGAGCTAAAAACACATTCCTGCCTTGACCATCAAGCAGAACATTAAGGCGTTGATAAAGCCACTTGGCCTCTTTTTAATGAATTATTTCAAAATGAGCTACTCTGTGAGGAATGCCAATGTCTGAATTGAGAAAGTGCCCCCATTCAAATCACATAAGGCTCAAAAGGTGAGATGGTGCAGATAACTGCGCACACAGAACTATGAAGCAAGTAAAAAAAAAAAAAAAAAAAACTGGAAGTATGTCTTGTTTTATGCCTTATAATTGAGGGCACAACAAGGAAGAAAAACAACAGAAAAAGGAACCTGAAACTTCCGCTTTGAGGTAACAATAATGTGACGCAGCAAACCTGCTCTCGTACCACAATCCCGAAAAATAGCCACTCCATTCTGCAGGGACCCTTCCTTCAATGAACGTCAGCAAGCGCCCAGAGTTCCAGGGCTGTGCCCACTGAACTTGACTGCTGTAAGAAAGCATTGGTCCTCGCTACTGCAGAATTTACCGCACAGTACCTGCCATCACAGCAAATGTTTTTTCAACAGCAAATTAAAGGTACCATACACCACTCAGGTTGCACCGCAGAGGTCACAACTGCAGACCATGCAACTGGAGCTGAAGCTGCACTCCTTGTAGACTGAACCAGGTTTTCCAGCTGGCTTCATGAAGGAGGAGGAGGAATTCACACACTCATCTTTGCAGGATTCTTTCCAACCAGTTCAAAAAACCAGAGTGCTAAGCGTCTACAACACTCCCTTAACATACAGGTGGCTACAACAGCCTGCTGTTGCAGATAGTGGCAGTCCAAAGTAAAACAGCAGTCCTTTCTTTTTTTTTTTTTTGTTTATTTTTAAAAGATTCCTCCAACTTCTAGTCAAGATATTTCTTGTCACATGATGTTTCCAGCTGTGATGGCCCTGAACTGCCAATTCTGTAACGTGCAGTGGATACTTGGATTTTGTAAGCAAAACCCACAACAAGGTGTGCTGCTACTAGGGATTAATCAACACCCCAGGTGCGTTGTGAGACAAGAGGTGGCAAATCGAGTGCCCTCACAGCACCCGGGGTATTGATTAATCCCAAATAACAGCACACCCTGGAGTGGGTAATTGAGCTTATAACATGGGGTTACCACCGTATTTTAAAGAAAAAAAAAAGCACATCATGTTACATGACAAAAACTTGTGGTTTTTGGGATGTGTCCTTCCCCCATTCAAAGTAGTCCCTGTAATGAGCCTGATAGATGCACTACACTGTGGCTGTGTGGACGGACAGACAGACGACACAAGAAATCATTGTAGTAACATTTATTGGAACAGCATCACATATGTGCATACGTCTCTCTAAAGGCCTACTCTGACACAGATGTTAGGAAACACGGTGAAACACACTGCAGTGCGCTGGTATCGGAAGGAAATGCCATGAATTGAAGAAGCAAGCCCATCTGGCTCATTATGGTTGCGCCACATTAATAACTGGCAGGCAAGTCGAACTGGGTATCCAGTGAACGATCACCATATGCTGCACTTAGGGGGTGACTGTGATCGTATAACACCATGACACGAAGTGCACTGTACGGGGCTGCCTCTGTGTGTAATTTTACAGATATCACCGGACGGAGTTAGGTGCGGTGTGCACAGTACCAAACGGCAACAGTACCTAAGCACATCAGGCTGCCTGCATGCACAGTCCCGATCGGCACACTTGACTGCTTCAGTACATTAAGGAAGGGAGAGCCCACATGCTGCAGCAGCAGCAAAACAGCAGCCTGACCGTGCCTGATGTGTGCAGAGTGCCATCAGACGTACACAGACCTCCAACAATAACGCAACAGTTCTCTCATTGAACATTTACCACACTAAATATGGAACTCGCACATTTGATAAATGCCAAGAACTTAGAAAATAAAATGCCGGAGCTCCAGGCAATGCTAGTTGAGGGGGCAGTAGATATGGCAGCTGTCACTGAGACCTGGGCCACCCAAGGGCACGAATGGGCCCTAAACCTTGTTGGCTACACTATGTTCAGGAAGGACAGGTAGGAGGGAAGGTGAAGGGGGTAGCACTGATAGTCAAAAATGGCACTGGTATAGGAGGGGCAGAAGGGAGTGTGGAGGCGATTTGGGTCACCCTGCGAACACAGGTGGGTAAGAGTAAAAATAGGGGTGGTATACAGACCCAAAGCGCCAGCAGAGGAACTGGAAGAGAGTCTGGTGGCAAATGTTATGGGCCACTGTAGATTGGGCAAGAGAAGGGTAATGGCGATAGGGGAACTAAACATGCCAGTAGCAGACTGGGGGATGACGACGTCACCAGTGTCCAGGGAACAGAGGTTACTGGATGTCTTCCAGGATACGTTACTGACCCAGCAGGTTGGGAAGCAGACTAGGGAAGCCTGGATCCTAGAACGTAGTCCTGGCAGACAGTGACCAGATCAAGGGCCTGGAGGTTAGGGACCCGTTGGCGGGAAGTGATCATGCCACAGTCTGTTTTCTCCTGGACCTAGTGGGGAGGGGGGAGAAAGCCACACAAAGACTGTGGTAATTAACTTTAAAGATGCGGATTTCATGGGATGGGTAGGATCCTTAAGGGCCATTTGGACAAGATAAGGCCAGACATGGATGCTGACAGTCGGTGGGAGATCATTAAGAAGGGGGTACAGGAGGCTACCAGGTCCTATGCAAGAGTGGGGCGCAAATTCAGTAGGGCTAGAAAACTCTGCTGGTGGACCCGGGAGGTTCAGGAAGCAGTGAAGGGTGGGGGAGGCTGCCTATAGGTGCTTCAAGTGCTTATGGAGCAAAAGGGATCAGGGGAGTATGAACTGATGGCTAGGAGGGTCACCGGGGTGGTGAGATCGGCCAAGGTGAGGAAGGAGCAGATCTTGGCCACGGACATCAGAAGGGAGAACAAGGGGTTCTTTACATACATTGGGCGAAAAAAGGAAAGTTAGTCGGCAGGTCAGCAGAATCTAGACAGGGGAGGGATGGGCACAGGATACGAGGGAGCAGACCGAGGTACTAAATGAGTACTTTGCCTCAGTTTTTACCAGGGAGGATGGGGGGGGGTGTTACGCCTTTCTGAGGGAGTGGGGGTGAACTGGTGGAGGGGGCTGGACCCGTAGAGATCAGAAGCCCTGACGTATCTAGGGAGGGGAAAGGGACAGCACCGTCAGGTGGAGGAAGGCAGTACAGGAAGCCAAAGGGAGAAGACGTGGAGGTCAAAATCCTGGTAGAGAGAGTGAGGGAAGCCCTCAGGCCCCTTAGAATGGAGAAAACACCAGGGCCAGATGAAATACATTCCAGGGTGCTGAGGGAACTGGCATATGTCCTGGTGGAGCTTTTCAACATCTCTGTGAAGATGGGGTGGGTACCCCAAGACTGGAGGGTGACCCATATCGAGCCTATCCACAAAGGAGGTTCAAGAGAGTAGGCAGGGAACTACAGGCCCATTAGCCTGACGTCGGTGGTGGGCAAGGTGATGGAGGGTATTATCAGAGAGGCGCTGGGGAGTTACTGGAGCAAATGGGGTACCTGGACGATAGACAGCATGGCTTCGTCCCGGGGAGATCGTGTCAGACAAACCTTGTGGAGTTCTACGATTGGGTGACGAGTGCACTGGACCAGGGTAGGCCAGTGGACATCCTCTTTCTAGACTTTAGCAAGGCATTTGATTCGGTACCTCACAGTGGCCTGCTGTTTAAACTGGGGGAAATGGGGGTGGGGAAGCACATGATCAAATGGAGAGTAAATTGGCTCTCAGAACGTACTCAAGGGTGGTGGTTGGGGGACTAGTCTTGTCTTCGAGAAGTGTCATTAGTAGGGTCCCCCAAGGATTGGTCCTAGGGCCCACTCCTATTTAACGCCTATGTCTCTGACATAAGAAAGGGTATCAGGAGTGAAATGAGTCCCTTTGCAGATGACTCAAAGCTGGGGGCGGTGGTGGATGGGAAGGTGGAGAGAGTGACCCTGCAGGAGGACCTGGAGAGGTGGTCGAGGAAGTGGGAACTGAAGCTCAATGCAGGGAAATGCAGGGTTCTGCACCTGAGGGCCAGGAACCCGGGCCAAGTATATACTCTGGAGAGAGACACACTACAAGTCTCAAAGGGCTAGAGGGACCTGGCGGTGGAGGTGGTGGATGTCAAAATGAACTCTGAGAACTGTAGGAGGGCAGCGGCAATGCATCGCTAGGGGGATCACCTCCAAAAGGAGGGAAGTGATCCTACTTCTGTACAACTGCTTGGTTAGGCCGCACCTCGAGTACTATGTGCAGTTTTGGAAACCGCACTTAAAAAAAGGACATTGCACTCCTGTAGAGGGTCCAGAAGAGGGCAGCCAAAATGATCCGAGGCTTGGGGCAGAGGCTCGAGGAGCTCAACATGTACACCCTGGAGGAGAGGAGGAGGAACATGATAGGGTCTTCAAGTACATAAAGGGGATTAATAAGGGAGGCTCAGTCGGAGTGTTCCAAAGGAAGGGGGGGGGAGACTAGAGGACACAGGAGGAAGCCGGGGGGGGGGACTCAAGGGGGAGAGGAGGCGTTACTTCACCGAAAGGGTGGCAGAGCCATGGAATACACTGCCCAAGGGACTGGTGGAGGCGGAATCTACAGAGGGGTTCAAGAGGGGCTGGGACAAGTATAGGGGGAGAGTGAAGCTGAGGAAGTCCAATACATGGGGCACATCTGGGGCCAGAAATGGGGAAACCCAAAGGGGGGACAGCAAATTCGGCACCCTGTATGGGTGTTGACCATCAAAGAGACACAAAAGACCATTAGGCCTCCTCTGCTGGCATTTTAGTATGTTAGTATGACAAACAGGTGACAGACATCTATGAACAGCAACAAGGCTGGATGCGGTATGGAAAAGTTGAGAGTGCAGCAAGTTTGATTTACTCCTGTCTGTGGCTCTAGCTGTGTCTCCTTGCTGCAGGTTCCCCCCCCCCCGCACATGAATACGTTACAGACAGCGAGAGCCCCATGGTGAGCTGCTCTCTCTCTCGCTCTCTTTCCCACACCAAGCTGTGTGACATGTGGTACGGAACCTGTCGGCTAACACTATTTCTGCTGTCAGTGTAACAGAGCAGAGGGTGCTGAGAGAGCACGCAGAGCCAACACTGTGGAGTTTGGGGGAAGAGACCTCTCACAGCTTCACTCAACAGACGGCACAGGATGGGGAAAAGACAGACGCTGAATAGTATGGGAAACCTGAGAGTGCAGAACGTTTGATTTAATTCTGGCTCGGACTGCAGAACGGGGGGGGGGGTGAAGAACACTATGGGAATTATGTCCACAGCATAACCCCAACAACATACTGGGACAGTATGGGAGGGCAAACAATACTATTGGAATTAAGTCCACAACATGCCCCCACAATGGAAACATGTCACTGAGTACCTGTCACTCCGCCTGCTTTACAAATGGCTGCCTTTCATTTTCATTCCCTGAAGTAGCGAACGAGTCCTGTTCTGCCCACTGATACTGTATCTTGGGGACCCCTTCACTGTGTTGATAATGTGCATTAATGCACAGTCACCGGACACCACTCAACCAGTGAGCCAACCCCCTCTCCCAAACCCATGCTATAATACGCATTAAGCTACCCATTCACGTCAGCAATTTACCATTAGCATCACTGACAAGAGTCAGCAGGAAAACAAGAAAAGAAACTGACCCCTTCCCCCAAAAGGCTGCATCTGAAACCAGCAGTAGTGCCACATCTGATGGACAGGACTGGGGAGCAGTAGTCTGCATTTTTAGACTGGTGAGCCATCTACAACAGAAACTTAATTTCATTATCTGACTTGCTCATCAGCTACTGGTTACTGGGTTAGATTTCAGTTCAGCTTTAGGCTTCTATTTTTCCGAGATCATTTCTACAAGTGAAACACATCATCCCCACTTCTGGGCTCGATCAGTAAAAAGACACTTAGGCTGGCAAGATGAAAATAAAATCATCATTTTGCAGCCTGAAGAAACTGGTACTTCATTACTCACACCCACACCTCCCAAAAAAAGAGAGAAAAGCTTTATTTTTGCATTTTAAAAAAGAGCTTAGTTTATGTTTTGTAACAAAGGAAAAAGTGTATTTTTTTAATTCAGTTTTATATTAGGCAAGTGCATACAAAAGAGACAGTACAGAATGCACCTGTCATGACACAATAGGCACCGATACAGTAGTAAACAAATTCAAACTGATGTCCTCTGTGGTCAGGGAGATCATTTTAATATACTGAATTTTATCTATCTAGAGGTACTATAGTTCAAATTTATTGTAGGAAAACTCTGTTGAGCAAGCTCATTCACAAGGAGGTCCTTAGACATACAACAGGCAGTTACAGGCTGCATAATCCACACTATCACAGGAAAATACAAGCACAGAACAATATGGTACAAAGTGCTTGATTAGGAGATATCAAAGCAGCAACTTCCAAGTGATTAAGGGTACGCAGCGGAGGCTAATGACAGAGATAAGGTTTAAAAGCAGTTGCAAGTATCTTTTATTTTGACTGCAGCCAACCTTTTGAATAGGTTAACAGGGAAAGTACCGGGAAGCTTCAATGTGGATTAGAGTTGGTTCCAGATAGTTGAGAGGGCACTCGATATGGCCCGTTTGGCGAAGGAGGTGAGAGATCATGGTACATCAAGGAGGAGAAAGTCATTTTTCCTAAGAGAGTAGGTGCTGCGAGAAATGCGGAAGAGGGCCATCAGATAGTTCGGGAGCTTGTTCAGGAGTAGCTTAAGAGTCCAGATGCCATCATGAAGCGTGCGTCTAATGGGAGAGTGACATCCAACTGACGGCTGCATACAAATCGCAATGATGGGTTCGATAGGGTAGGTTAATCAAGAATCGTAGAGCGCGGTGACAGAGGACGCAGTCTGGAAAGCAAGGAAATATCTCCTGTAACTCCACATAAAGGTTATGTTACTGGGTACATTTTTATATTGGTATTCTATTTTATATTTTTTGTTATTCTTGTTAAAGAAAAAGAATAAATGAGCCCTGATTCAACCCTTACACAGTCTGACAATTTTCTATGATCTATGCCATACCCCTCAGTATCATGGAATAAATTCAGCACTTTTGCACATCATATATATCACCATCCATCCATTTCGTCTATAGTTAAACAATTCCATTTAATTACGGACTTTGTGGGTTATTTTTTTTTTTTCATATGGTAAATCGTTATCTCTCCCCACTGGTCTACTTCAGAGGGGTCCAGCTGAAAGCACTTCGTCGTTATAGCTTTTTTAGCAGTAGTTATTGCTATATTTATTAAGGATTTTTGGTTCCTGTTAAATCATTTTGTTGGATAATCCAAACGTAGTGCTATCCATGTCAGGTCTGGAAAGCAAGGATATATCTCCTGGAACTCCACATTTACAGTTGACCAAAATCATCTTAAATGGGGACACAGCCAGAAAATACGGGAGTGGTGGGCGTTAGAATGCCATCACTACCTCCAGCAATCCGCCCCATGGGTATTAGTAAACTTTGCCGTAATCTAGGCTGTTCTAAAGTAGTGTGCCACCATCATCCATGCGAAATCTTTCCAAGAGTTCGAGGAAAAGACAAGAAAAAGTGTGTGTTTGTGTTTTTAGTTTGAAAATAGGTATCATATGAAAGAGATGGCATCACAATACAGTTAAAGTGAGACAGAATGATCCACGCAGAGACAGAAATGATCTCCCAAGGACTGTCAAATCTTTTGACACAAGTTTGTTTTGTGCTAATCTGTTGCATGAGACCTCCCACCCCACCCCGAGCTATCCTCAAAGGGGGTCACAGCCTTCCCCATGAGGAAGGGCAGGTGTATGCTATGTAAACAGCTTGCAGGGCAATAATCTACAACACATGGCACACCGGACAAGTCCAGTCACATCTATAGTGATGCCCCCTGCCTGTAAACTTAGTACAGGCAGTTTTGTTAAACAGGGTCCAACAAACAAAAACCGTGCACACGGGAGCAGTTTCCCTTATAAATTACTGAATTTGTTTGGTGAGAAAGAAAGTGCGAAGTGCAAGAAAGCAAATGATAAAAGTGAACACACCTGCTGCCCACACAGTTACCCCGTGCACATTCAGACCATACCAGTTCCTCCCTCGGGGGGCCAGTTTAGTTAAACAGGACAGCCTGTGACCAAACTGCAAGGAGCCATACGCAGGGGATGGGGCTAGAGAGGGGTGATCCACTAGACAACAGGCACTGAAAATATGGGCTTGAGTTGGGGGGGTGGGGGGAGACTGGTCCAACAGAGAAACCTTGACACAGATCAAGATGCAGCGTCGTCATGGACCACAAGCAGGCAGAAAGTGACAGGCCTGGCAGGTGGGAGAGCAATTTAGTTGGCAGCGCCTGTGCCTCTGACTTTACTGGATGGACCAGGCCCATGCTAATGACACTGTGCTACCCATGCAAGCCAAAGGCAAGGGCTCTTGGTAGGGTTTTTATGTTGAGGCTCAAGGACTCCCTAAAGAAAAGGGGGGGTGGGGTCCCAGGTAAATATTTTTAAGTCCCAGAGTGCACCTGCAGTAAAAGTGCTGAACTGAAGAGTATCACATCACATCATTGGCGGGAAAATTACAAGTGCGCAAAAATAGCCAGTGTAGAAGTCTTGTGGGAAATCGCACAAGTCCATGAGACAACATCAGGAAAACACCCACATCCTTTATTGAGTACCCTGCGTGGATGTTCTTAATCAGGTATTAGCGCACACTAACCATCTGCCTTCCCTAATCTGCACTATGTCACAGGTGGGACTCGTCCACTTGACAACTAAGTCAGCCCTCTGTGGACAGCCGCTAGATGTGTGGTCGCAACAGGGGGCACCTGTCTGTACCCATGTTGCAACTCTGCATCAAGTCCAAGATTTATTTTTCCAAGATGGGCACGTAAGAAATGGGAACTGCACTGAAACCACCATGTTGCGGATCTTGCACCTGATGCCAATAAACAGATTTCATGGGAAAATATTTCACATAATGCGGTGGGTACCACAGGACTGGAGGGTGGTTTATGTGGTACCTATACATAAAGGGGGGTCTAGGGAGGAGATGGGGAATTATGGGCCGGTCGGTCTGACGTCTGTAGTGGGCAAAGTAATGGAGGGCTTTATCAAGGAGCGGCTTGGGAGACAGTTGGAAAGGTTAGGGCACCAGGATAATAAACAGTATGACTTTGACCTAGGGAGATCGTGTCAGACCAACCTCGTAGAGTTTTATGACTGGGTGACGGAGGCCCTGGATAGACACAGGCCAGTGGATATCCTATACCTGGATTTCAGCAAAGCGTTTGATTCAGTACCTCATAGTGGACTGATAGCAAAAATGGGAGATATGGGGGTGGGAGGACAGGAGCTAAATTAGGTTGAAAATTGGCTTTCGGGGCATTTACAGAGGGTAATGGTGGGTGGGATAATATCCTCCCCCAGGAAGGTAATCAGTGGAGGGGCTACTCTTGTTCAATGCCTATGTCTCGGATATAGGGAGGGGGATTAGAAATAAGTTGAGTCTTTTTGCAGATTATTCAAAATTGGGAGCACTGGTGGATAGTGAGGAAGCGAGGGAGACAGTCCAAGGGGATCTGGGTTCCCTGGAAGGGTGGTCAAGGAGGTGGGGACTGAAATGTAATGCCGGGAAATGTAAGGTTCTTCATTTGGGGGTCAAAAACCTGGGCCATGTATATACTCTGAGGGGGGGTCACATTGCAAGCCACATTAGGTGAAAGGGATTTAGGGGTGGTGATGGATGTCAAAATGAATAACTCTGAAAACTGTAGTAGAATCACAGTCAAGGCAAACAGAATATTGGGTTGCATAGCCAGGGGAATTACGTCCAGAAGCAGGGAGGTGATCCTCCCTCTATATAATGCCTTGGTCAGGCTGCCGTTGGAGTACTGTGTGCAGTTTTGGAGACCTCATTTGAAAAAGAACATAGCGCTGCTGGAAAGGGTCCAGAGGAGAGCGACCAGGATGATTCAGGGCATGGAAGGGAGGCCTTATGAGTAGAGACTGGAAGAGCTTGGGCTTTACTCACTGGAGGAAAGGAGGGATGGGGCGATATGACAGAGGTTTTCAAGTATGTAAAGGGAATAATTTGGAGTGGAACCAGGGAATTGTTTAGGCTGAAGAAGAGGGGAGTGGCCAGGATGATTCAGGGCCATGAATGGAAGTTGGAGGGGGGAAATTACAGGGGGGAACGTAGGAAGCACTGCTTCACTGAGAGGGTGGTGTAGCAGTGGAATGCACTTCCAGGGAGGCTGGTGGAGGGTACAGTGGAGGGCTTCAAGAAGGGGTGGGATAGGTAGGTACAAGGGGAAACTGAAACTAATGAAGACCCTCTTGGGTGTGATGAGGCGGGCAGCCATTAGGTTGCTGGCTTTCGAGCAGGCAAGACAGACCATTTGGCCTATTCTGCTGGCTTTTAGTATGTTAGTATAAGTGGGCCAATAAAAAATATACACAGGGTGTTCCAATTAAAAGAGCACTCTCAACTCTCCAAGGCCTACAAAGATCTTTTAAGTCACACCACCATATATGACTGTTGAATCACTGTACAGAATTGTGTATCCATTATCAATTTATGATACTGTTATTTTATTATGCATGAAATTAATTTCAGAAGCTATAATATTTGAACTCAAGTTTTTAAGCTTGTAAATCAATCAACATGAATAAATCCTAAAAAGTGAGTCATATGCACCAGAAACACAGAAACTGACGGCAGATAAGGACCACTTGGCCCACCTAGTTTGCCTATTTTCCCTACCTACTGTAACACAGTAGACCCTACTTGATCTCTGGCTTTTACCTTCTGTTACCTATTGCTAGGGTTCCTTTGCGCCTATCTCATGCATTCTTGAATTCCCCTACCATTTCTGCCCCCACCACCTCTGCTGAGAGGCTGTTCCATGCATCCACTACCCTTTCGGTGAAAAAATACTTCCTCATGTTACTCCTGAGTTTACCCTCCCCCCTCCAGGCTCACACCATGACCCCCTTGTTCCTGAACATCTTTTTTCTGAAAGATGCTACCTTCTTATACCTTATTTATGTCCTTGAGGTATTTGAAGTCTCTATCACCCCCTTTTCAGGGTATACATATCAGGTCTTCTAGTCCCTCCTTATGCGACTTTGGTGCAGACCCTGCACCATTTTGTTGCCCTTCTCTGAACTGCCTCTACTCTATGGCCTTCCAGAGATGTGGCCTCCAGAACTGGACACAGTACTCCAAATGGGGTCTCACAAATGATTTTTACAGTGGTATCACCACCTCGTTTTTTTCCACCGGTGATACTTTTCCCTATGCATCCCAGCATCCCACTGGCTTTCTCCGCAGCCTTTTCACAATGCTTGGTCACTTTTAGGTTATCAGATATGATTATACCCCCCCCCCCCCAAAGTCTCGTTCCTGTTTGATGGGTTGTCGGTATCCCCAACCAATCATGAACTCCTCTCCTGGGTTTGTGTGTCCCAAATGCATGATTTTACACTTATTTGCATTGAATCTTAGCTGCCACACTCTTGACCACTCCAAGTCTGATTAGGTCTCATTTTTTCCACACCCCCAGTGTCAACTTTGTTGCAGTCTCAGATCTTACCATCGTCTGCAAAGAGGCATACCTTCCCTTCCAGCCCCTCTGCAATGTCGCTTACGAAGACATTAAAGAGGACTGATCCTTGTGGCACCCTACTGGTCACCCTCCTCTCCTGGGAACGAATTCCATTTACCACCAACCTCTGTGTTCTATCCCTTAACCAATTTCTGACCCAGTTTACCACCTCAGGACCAGGGTGGGAAAAGTCAGTTTGTGGGCAGGTGGCCAGTTGGCCAGTAACATTCAAAATCTGGTAGCCAATCCAATTTTCTTTGTTGCCACCTGGCTACTCAGTTTATCCCAACCTGCCTGTGGCCTGCTCCCAAGTTGCCCAGCTTGTTTACAAGCCTCCTACATGGAAAGGTGTTGAAGGCCTTGCAGAAATCTAGCTAGGACACATCCACTGCTCCTCCCTGATCTAATTCCCTGGTCACCCAGTCAAAGAAATCCGTCAGATTTGTCTGACATGACCTCCCCACTTGTGATCCACTGCTTTCAAGATATACCACACTCCTTTCTTTTGGTAGGGATTCCATTAATTTCCCTACCACCAAGATCAGGTTGACTGGCCTTTAATTGCCAGCCTGCTCCCACTTTTGTGGAGAGGGACTACATCTCCCATCCTCTAGAACCACTCCTGTTTACAGCAATTTGCTGAACAGGGCTGTCAGTGGTGCGGCCAGCACCTCTCTAAGCTCCTTTAATATTCTTGGATGTATCCCGTCTGGACCCATTGCCTCGTCCACTCTCAGTTTTGCAAGATCTTTCAGGACTCTCTCCTCTGTAAATGGACTTGTGTTCACCTCCCTTCCTTCGATGCTCCTGTTGCTTAACTGAAGTCCCACACCTTCCCCTTCTTCTGTGAATACTGAACAAAAATATTTGTTTAGGACTGTTGCTTTCTCCAGGTCCCCCTCCGCACACTTTCATCCTTTCCCTGTTAGCCTAACAATCCCACCCGGTCTTTCTTCATTCACCAATGTACCTGAAGAATGTCGTCCCCTTTCATTACTACCTGGGCTGTTTTTTACCTCCATCTATGCCTCTGCGCTATTGGCTACTTTCCCTGCCTACTTTGGTTTTTCTACATACACTTCCCTGTGCTCCTCCCCCTTCGTTTCCCTGTACCGCCTGAATGACAGCCTTTTCGCTCTTACCTTCCCGGCCACTTCCTTTGCGAACCACAGTGGTTTTCATTTCCACTTGCTTTTGCTTAATTGCCTAACGCACAGTTTTGTTGCCTCCTCTATGGCTCCTTTTAGATTCGCCCACTGTTCCTCTACCTCCCGGGCTTTCCTGAGACAATTCTCCATCTTTGCAAAGTCAGCCCTTCCACAGTCCAGGACCCTCACTTTCGTGTGGTTCGACTCCACCACTGTTCTTACACATTGAACCACATGCCATACAGTGATCACTGGACCCCAAGTGGCTACCCACCATGACATCTGTAACTCTGTCCCTGTACATAATGTCCATACTGATGCACATGCCCACAGTCACGGCTTCACTTTTCAAACAAGGTATTTAATATGTTTTAATATACATACTGCTGAGCTCAGTGCAGTGCAAAGTATTCACACAGCTATTTATTTTACGTGCTCCTAAACATCATCGAACTCACTCATTCACACATTTTGAGCAGTTCAGTGCCACAGCAATTCCATGGATACACAACTAACGCAGGACATAAGACTGGGTCACCTGAAATTCTTTTTTTGTTTTGTTTGTAAATATACTAATTTATGTAAATGTTATGCCTTGCATTTAGAATGTAAGCAGTTTGTGGGGATCTGTGATCAGACACAACTAGTAAAGGGAAATACACAGTATCTGTTAAAAAGCTGACAGAATCTGTTTAAATCTAATCATTTTTATTTTACCAGGAACAGCACCATTGAGCAAGTTCATTTTCAAGGTGGTCCTGGATGATCCAAGCACAAGCACGGGTTAGTTCCTTTCCTACAAGCAGCCCCTCAGCTACCTAGCAGTTAAGTAATCCCTTCTGCGGAAGAACTCAGCGGGTTTATTATGTCCAGTTCAGCTCTCCAAGAAGTCAGAACAAAGTTTTCTTAATGGTCAAGAGTTTGTTTTTTTATCACAAGGATAGCCACGCATCCCCAACCCACAGAGCATTACTCAATCACAAATGGGTTGCGGGTAAACTTTTTCCAGAGTTTTTGACCCTACAGAGTTCTCTCTCTCCGTTTTTTTTTTGGTCCTCCCCAGGTAGCTTAATTAGGGTCTTCTGCTCATTTGAGGTCCAGCACATTATATGCATCTGCTGCGTCTTGTTACAGTGCTTGACTGTTACCCAGCTAGCACATTATATGCTCTGCTAAAAGTGTGTCACAATCTGTGTAAGGATATTTTGGGCACAATTTTTTATGTATGATAATTACATCGACTAAAATCATATACTTTTTGTGTACGATTATTGTCGACCAATACTATATACAATATCTACTGTATGGCCAATCCAATAAACGTGCTGTGTAATCTATTACCACGCATGGACTCTGTGTGAAGGAGTAAAGCAAAAGATTATTTTTATGAAGGGCACAGCTAGGCAGAACCTCTTAAGATGAAAACTCTCCAGATAACTCAATTAGGACATCAGTTGAAGCTTTAATTTGACACAAAAGGCACTGTAAATGTTTTTTAAAGTTTAGGCTCAAAATTCCCCTTTATTTGGTGTTCCGTGCATACCAAAAATCATGCACAGAACACCAAATACTCCCAGCTGATAACGGCGTATACAGTTTTTCAGACCATGTTTTGAATGGCTTTATTAACCTTACACTTAGATACATTACCTCTCTGTCCGGAGACTGATCAAAATCTCGCAGCAAACCACACAAGATCAGTCTCCGGCTCAGCTGTCTTATCTACACTCTTTTGCAGGTGCCAATCACCTTACAGGAACAGGAGGACTCTCTGGGACGTTCGTACTGTACAGCCAATGCGATTCAGCCGGTCGTCACTGCTGCACCGGACTATTCGGTCAGGAAACCAGGAATTTGGAGGTTAAAAAGAAAAACAGGCAAAGAGGCTGGTATTTTTAAAGATACAATCTGTAAAACAGACCGTCACCTACTGAAAGGCTTAGTACAATTTACATAGCTCCTCTTCAGGAATGGACCGTGGACTCCAGAGTTTTGTCAGTGCAAAACAATCTTTATTTCATCAAGGTGGTAATAAAATATTGCTGAAAGTGCTACTGCAATTCATTCCAGTCAAACACACACAGTGAGGTCAATCCAGAGGTGGGGTCAGAACCTGAATGCCAGCCAGCATTTTTCATGCATGAACTTCATGGACCTTTATACACTTTGTACCTGGGGGTGTGTTTTTTTGTTCAACTGTGTAATATATGTTTCAAATTGAATGGATTGCAGAAAAACACTTCCAGCAACCCTTTATTATAAAAGCCCTTCAGTTGGTGCCGGTCCCCATTACTGATCCCTTTCACTGCACGGATCATGACTTAGACTTGACCACTAGAGTGCCCTGGCTGCAGTCCTAATAGTTTCATGTATTTTGTAAAGATGAATGGCAAATGTGTTTTTCTGTATTTGTTAATGAATGTGGCATAAAATGCAAGGAAAGAGGAGATTTTTTTTTAAAGCACAGGGCACGGACATGCTGAGCGCCAGCGCAACAGTCACTGCAGTATTTTAAAACTATCTCCCTCAATGTAGCACCATAACAAGAATCAGCCGTCTATAAGGTCGCACCCAGTGCTTTAAATATCTTCTTTACTTATTTTTTTATGCCACAAAAAAGGAGCAGACTAAAGAATCTGTAAACAGAACAGGTGCTGTGTTTCTACCACTAACAGCATTGCCGTTTCTGAACTGTTCCTCGTAGTGTCAACAGCCTACCTTACTCACTTTTGTGCAGTCATTTTAATTCAGACAATGGCACCTGTCAGATTACATGGTTTCCCCTGTTTATGAATAACTGTTTTTGTCTACTGTACTGGTGACGGCACACTAGCCAGTAAAGTAGGCTGTTTACACTGCATGGATGACAGTACAGAAATGCCAGTGCTGTCAATGGTAGAAACATAGCACCAGTCCGTTCACAGGTTCTTACCTAGTGCACCACTGGTTTTAAGTGCCTAAATAATACAGTGAGATGTTAGCAGCTTGGGACTTTATTACTAATGGTGAAAACAACAGATTTATGCAACAGGGGTCAGGATAAAAACTGTAGAATAAAACCATTTATCTTCGCTACTATGGTAATAAATTTATTTATCCACATAGTAACTACATCATCACCCATTTATTCACACAGTAACTACATCACTAGCTCATTTATCTACACAGTTCTCTTCAGAATTAATTTAGAATATTCGGCCTCACAAGCAGTACTAACCATATTTACATGTCAATAACTTAAAAATGAAAAAAGATAACATGGTACTGTGAGCACGAAAATTGTTCAGCACAAAATTATCTACAAAATGAATACTGTTTCATTTATATAAACTCTGTATATTGTATATGATTAGCAAGAAAACATGGAATAGGTTACTTGAGGTCACTGGAAACTGTACAAGATAAATGCATTATCACACACTGAACCGCTGCATATCCCTTATTTATGCAACAGGTGTCTGAATAAATCTGCACTGATAAATCCACATATTGTATATGATTAGCAAGAAAACATAAGAAAATGTAATTTTTTGTTCACTTTTTTGACAAACAAATATGAATAACTTTAAAACAAAAAATGATAGCATGGTACTGTGAGCACGAAAAATGTTCAGCTCATAAATAGCTACAAAATGAGTGGTGTTTCATTTATAGATACCATTTTTTTATAATTAGCAAAAAACAGCATAAAATTAAATTTTCTTTTTCCCTTTTTGACAAATTATTTACACCTACCAAAATCAAAATGTTCACACAACATCTAAACCTGTTGCATAAATGGAATATGCAGCGGTCCAGTGTACGATAATGCATTTATCTTGTACAGTTTCCAGTGATCTCGTAACTCTCACTCGTGCCTTATTTTCGTGGGGTTAGCGAGGTCACTGGAAACTATACAAAGATAATCTTGATATCCACTGAACGCTACATATCCTATCTACAAGACATTTTAAACTGCTTTCCAATTTTGTTTCGGTGGGGCAGTTTGGGTGAGAAACAAGTATATTTCTAATTATCATGCTGTGAAAAACAACTGAATAATGGTATACAAAAAACATAAGTGGAATACCAGTTTTGAAGACGGAATGCCAAATTTTGTGAAATGGTATTCCATGCGGAACACCACGTTTTAAAATGAATTTCTAGCCCTGTAAACTATTAAAACTCATGTCCCCACTGAAAACTGTCTGCTTCACCTGAAAATATTGCTTTGCTTGGGCAGATTTGAGGATATTTTCTGTTTGCGCACAAGTTACATCTCAACTACTGTACGTATACCTTAGGACCCACAATTTTCAAAAAAATAAATAAATAAATAAAAATGGAAAACATGACTAGACCATTTCTTGAGGAACAAAATGGAATGGGGCAATGGTTTGATTTTTGCACTAAATTTGGCAGCGTTGTGCCATTTAGTGTTAAAAAATGTTTTGCGTAACTTTATTGCACAATGCCCCAATCAGAATAATTTCTCATTAAAAAATACAGCATACTTGAGCCTAGGTTGTCGGGCCAGCCAGGAGGGAGGATTCGCAGTACCATAACAATAACCCGCCTTATATGCGACCCACGGTGACAGTGCAGTCGTGGCGCTGTGTAGAATGGGAAGACGTCAGCGGGGGGTCCGGAGCAACAGCAAGTCTCTGCATGCACAAGTCTCCTTGGACTCCACAGCATGCCACCGTCCTCGAGGCTAGGGAAACATGGGGAGGCAAAAACAACCTGTGCCTCGAGACCTCTCGGCTCAGTCGAAGGGCCCTGAGCAAAGCCTCCATGGGAGTACCCTGGTAGTCTCTGCACCCTGGCACAGCCCACCACGAGGTAATCTAGGGTTCGAAGTCCACGAAGGAGTGCGTACCAGTGCCGAGGGGCAAAGCAACACGATATTCTTGTGCAAAAGAAACACTTAGCACCTAAAAACACACACAGACACACCAACCAACCATTGCACCATATTTTAGCACAAAATATGCCAATTTGCACTGTACCTTAGAACAAATCAATCCCCCTGATTCCAGAGTATTGATATGTTTCCGTTTACCTTTACACTGATTAGTGGCAGTTCACCTTGTACTCTTACCCTGTATACAGTGCCTGACTACTACTACTGCACCCCGGTTTATGTCTACTGTATACTCCTTATGTGTGAATCAATGTGATCAATTGCCCTACCTTTGTCTCCTGTATGCTAATGTGCCAATCAATCAAGTCTTTATTTAACCAGGCGTTCATCGTTGAGCAGAAGCTCATTTGCAAGATGGACCTGGGTGGAGCATGAGCAATTGTATACACAGGTCAACACAGGTATTTACAAGGCAATACAGATAATACTGTTTACAGAGAGGAAGTAAAAGAAGTTCATATGTACATAGAATTATACAGATTCTGTACAGATTACAGGGTATTTACATACATAGAAGTGTCTATAGGAAGATAAAGCAGGTTATCTAAAGTTGCAGGAGGAAGTAACGGAAGAAAAAAATAAAATAAAAATATATACCAGGTAGAGGCAAAGGTTGGGGAGGTAGGGAGAAAGGCTAGGAGGACACGGTGCACAGAGAGGAGTTAGTAAAACAGGATGTAGAGAAGGTGGATGGAGAAAAGGAGTATGTGTGAGCCCCGGAATTGAATGCTATAAAGTACGAGGCATGGTAGGATGTCACAACCCAGGGGAAGTGAGCTCCTATCCGAGGTTGGGGAAGGAAGGATAAGGGGATGGACGGGCCTAGTGTTAATAAGACAGGGGGATAAGAGAGAGAGCAAGCTGGGGGTCAGTACTTATTGAGTCTAGGCGTGGCTATATACCAGTGCAGACACCGGTACTGGGTCTAAGTGGGTGAAGCAGTTACATACTCTTCTGATTGTACGGAAATAAAGCGTCTTGAAGGCATTTATACCAATTAGAGTGCTTAATTTGAGGGGTTTTTGTAGATCGTTCCATAAGGTAGGTAGCACGAAGCTTATGGCTGCCCTGCCAAAGCGGGATTTTGCTTTGGGTACTTTAAGTATAATAGCTGAGTAACTTCTTAATGTGCATTTCCCCAATTATACTCAGGGGAAGACAGCAGGAGATATAGCAAGGCAGCTTATTAGAGATGGCTCTACAGGTCCAGAGAGCGGCGTTTCTGTGGCGCCTGAACTTTAGTGATGTCACCCACTGCCGCATATAGGGTGCAGTGATGCGTGTCGAAGGGAAGTCCCGTTATAAACCTCAGTGCTCGATGGTAGAGTGCGTCCAGTTTAGCCATGTTAAGAGTTGGGGCATTGGCTGTAGAGGAAATCAGCGTAATCAACCAACGATAGGAAAATGGATTGGACCAGTTGTTTCTTGGCATCTCTGGTGAAAAATTGGTTGAGTCTAAAAAAACAGGCCAAGCCTTTGATGAAGTCGTTTTAGCAAGTCCTCGATATGTTCAAAGAAGGAGAGTCTTTGGTGTATCCAAACTCCCAGATACTTGAATTTTGCAACAAATTCTAGTTTTTCACCTAGAACTGTGGTAATTTGGGGAACTGTCCCACTGGACACAGGGTTAGCAGTACGGATGAAAGGGAGAGGACCATCGCTTTAGTTTTTTTGGCGCTAAGGGGTAGCTTTTTTTGGAGGAGTTGGCTTTGCAAAAGGTTAAATTCTGACTGTAGGTCATTGCAGGCAGCTTCGGGTGTTGGGCAACTCATGTAGAGAACTGTATCATCTGCAAACAGATGGATGCTGGCTTCTTTTACACAGTAGTCGATGTTATTAATGTAGATTGCAAAAAGTAAGGGCCCTAATATAGAACCTTGAGGTACCCCTCTTTGCAGAGTTTTTAAGGGGGACAGGCCTCCTTCGGGTTTAACTTGTTGAAGGCGCCCTCTAAGACAGTCAGTAAACCAGCGCAGAGAGGAGGGGTCCACACCTATGGTTTGAAGGGAGGAGAGGAGCAGACTATGGTCGATGGTGTCAAAAGCCTTGCTTAGATCAAGGAAAACAGCACAAATAAAGTTTTTGCTCTCAAGATTACACTGCCAGTCATTAGTAACTTTGGCGAGGGCTGAGACAGTGCTATGTTTAGCTCTGAATCCGAACTGCATAGGATTTAGCAGTTCCCTAGACTCCAAGTGAGTCCTCAGCTGTGCATTTACAATTTTCTCTAGGAGCTTGGACAGGACCGGAAGGAGAGAAATTGGCCTGTAGTTATTGAGATCGCCAGGGTCACCTGATTTGAACAGTGGTATGACATGTACGGTCTTCCATATAGGTGGTAAGGTACCCTGAGACAGGGATAAGTTAAAAAGGTGGGTGACGGGTATTGCTAGTACTTGTAGGCAATTTTTAGGAAGTAAGGGTCAAGGGTGACGGCCCCAGCACTTTTTCTAGTATCCAACTGAAGCAAGAGGTCCTCTACCTCTTTCAGTGAGGCAGGTTGAAGCGAGAAAGGCGGCGAAGCTATCGGAGTTTCAGGCAGTTGGCTGGCAGTCTGGGAGCGAAGTATGTTTGCAGGAGAGTTATCAAATGCAATGCCTGCAGTAGCAAAGTGGTTATTGAATGTGTCAAGTATATCCATCTTTTTGGTTATAGTCAAGTTGCCAGAGGTACTCTTGGTCGGGAGTGAATTTCCTGGGGAGTAGCCTAGCAGATCACTGATTGTGTTCCAGAGCTTAATTGGGCTCTTTGTGGCAGACACGAGTTCAGATTTGAAGAAGGTGGCCTTCGATTCTCTGATTGTATTGGTACATAAATTTTGCAGTCTCCTGAACTGGTTCCAATCCTCTGCAGTGCTCAGTCTGCACGCTTTTTCCAGAACTTATCTCTTTCTAGAAGCAAGGACTTGATCTGAGGGGTGAACCATTTACAGGTTTTGGTCCTAGTTCGAACTTTAATCAGGGGAGCATACTTATTAAGGGCCCTTGATAGAATGTCGTGGAAAATACTGTAAGCCGATGTAATCGTTTTGGCGAAGTAGAAATCTTGCCACTGAGGGGAGTACTTAAGCTCGTTTAGGCAGGCATGTTCATTGAAGTTGTGCCTGGATCTCTTCATAGAGAACTTGCTGATGGGTGCTGGGTTGTTGGCGGATCTTACTCCTGCAATAAAACAATGGTCGCTGGCGTCTGAGAAGAAGAAATCAGCGTGGGAGAAGAGATGAGGTTTGCTCACCATTAGCACATCCAAAAGTGTACTTTTACCAGGGTTCTTCACGTTTGGTCGTGTTGGTTCAGTAGTAAGTTGCATCAGCCCATGTTCATCACAGAAGGATGCAAGGGGGGGCAGCTGTGTTAGACAGCCAGTCAAAGTTGAGGTCTCCTAAAATAATAGTTTCTGGCAGCCCCTGCCCCAACTTGTCACTTAGATATGACACAAGCTGTAGGCCAGCAGACAGTGGTCTGTCATCCTACTACGCAGAGTACAGTAGTCTGTGTAATTTCCACTTTTAGAATTAGGCATTCAAATTCGCTGGCGACAGATGCCAAGGATAAGCAGAAGGCAAAAAATGTGTCTTTAACGTAGATAGCTACCCCTCCTCCTCTGGCATGCCTATTAGCTCTGAACAAGGCATAGCTGGGGATGTTTACTTCTCTATCAGTGGTGCTGGGTCTAAGCCAAGTTTCGGAAATCACAAGTACGTTAGGAGAGGTACGATTTACCCAGGTTTGTATTAAGATTATCTTTTTAAGGAGGCTACATACATTAATATGCAAGAAGCTTATTCCTTTTAAATTTGCTAGTTCTGCTGGCGAAGCAATAGCTTCGGTGTGGGGGCAGGGTTGAGTTCTACGTTGCCTGAACATAGCAGGAGGATAAACAGGATTTTTCTAAGAGCACTAATTATAAGCTTGTAATTCCCGCCTTTCTCCTATTTAGTAGATCTGATGTTTTTAGGGACTGGAAAGTAGCCACCACAGAAGAGCTGATCTGCTGTAGCAAGAGCTAGTACCCCTACTGCAATAGGCGGGGAGGAGATAGAAGTCTGCATGGTGGGAGGTGGGCCTTGTGGTGGGGGAGTGTTATAAGTACTACTGGTATGTGTGATCCAAGAGCAAGGTTCGAGGTATTGGTACCTGGAATCACGGAGGCAATTAAAGGATAAGTTGCCATGTGGAATACAGCACAAGGTGCCGTCGTAGACTAAACATGATGGTAGTTCAGGTGTCCAATGCTGGGCAGCTGGTATCAGCAGAAGAAGAGACGTGTAAAAAAGGGGCATATAGGGCCCCAACATATGGTACCTCAAAAAAGGAGCCACTCAATTAGCCCAGGGGCCAGTGGGGTTGCTGGATTAATGCAGCTTTATCAGTAGCTTTCCGATCCAGGTCGACCCGAATTTGATAGCATTAAAAATATTTAGTGGTGAAGCCACAGCCAAGAAGAGCCTATGCGTTTTAGTAAGGCGAGGCCCTGAGAATTGGATCCCGTACGCTGGACAGAGAAGAGGGGGATCACAAGCTAAGTCTCTACTGGTGGGCCACTGTGCCAGGGAACGTGGACTAATATTTTGGCAGGAGCTACTGTATTTAATAATCAGCGGAGGTGGGGGGGTGGTCGAAAAGTTGTGGCACTTGCCGTACCTTGTAGGGCCTTGGGTCCGTGTCTGCAGTCTCAAGCATCGGCTAGAGTGGTGCCGACCACCCGGTAGCCGGGAATCCCGCGGCTTAGGAGCTGGGAGCCTGGGTGGCAGTTCCTCGGCTGAAGGAGAGAAGGAGAGTGAGGATTAATAAAGGGTTAGACAGAACAGCAGGGAGTCCAAAATTTGCAGAACAAAAGGACGTGTATTACTCTGGTGCCCAAAAGTGTCTAGGGCCAGTGCACGTATGCAGAGAAAAGGGCTGTAAACACTAGATTTCTTTCCCAAACCACAATTCAAGTCCTTTCAATTACAGACTGGGTTAACACTTCAGCTTTTTAACATTTGTCCCAACATAAACATTTTTAGAGTTTGAAATCAAAGAGCAGAAGCCGGCTTTCGCCAGGGACCAATCACAGTGTGGTCTGAGAGGGTGCTCGCAATCCGGTTGGTTGCGGCAGTTGCCGTACGTTGTAGGGCCTTGGGTCCGTGTCTGCAGTCTCGAGCTTCAGCTATAGAGGCGCCGACCGTCCAGCGGCCAGGAATTCCGTGGCTTAGGAGCTGGGAGTCTGGGTGGCAGTTCCTCGGCTGAATCTGTCTGGGGGTCAGTCGGGTGGTCTGTTAGCTGTGGCCTGCTCAGAGAGAGCCAGGGCCACAGGAGCAGCGTAGGAAGCCCGCAGATGGGCTGTCTGAATCTGTCCTGGGGTCAGTCGGGTGGTCTGTTAGCTGCGGCCTGCTCGGAGAGAGCTAGGGCAACAGGAGCAGCTTGGGAAGCCCGCAGATAGGCTGTCTGTGGTCCGGCTGTCTTTCATTTGTAATAAATTCCGAGTCACTCCTGAAAAAAGGGACTCTTGTCTCAGTGGGCTCACCCAGTCAAGAAATTTCAATAAATAAATAAATAAAAGATTTGGATTAGGCCAAACTGACCACACCCATAACTTTTCATTTTATACTGTCCTCCCACCCCCGTTTAATGTCCTTGGTTTTCCCAATTTGCCTCTGCTTAGCCTTTTTCTTTTTATTATTATTTATATTATAGCTAAAAAGTTTCACCAGGAAAGACATACTGATCTGTCTGATGCATTTTTGGGGCGGGGGGTTGGATCCAGGTCCAGAATACATAAAATTCAGTGAACACTGCACACTAAGGGACAACAGCAACAAAAATACAATACAGCTGGCTGATGCAACAAAATACAATACAAAATGCAGAAATGTTCAGTACAGTAAGGTGCAAGAGTAGTAAAAATACAACTAGTTGGGCAGTTGCAAAACTGCATATACCAGCGTGATCAATATTGAAAGGGCAGGTCAGTATGAAAAAATTACTCACCACAGTAATGTTGTTTCTTCTAATGGAGTCTTGCTGTATTCTGACTATATGCAGTTAGCCCCAGCACTTGAACTGCTCCGGAGAGTAAAGGGTTAACTCTATGCCAGGGCATAGAACGTTGAGCTCGAGCTCGGTTTTCAAACCTCTGTTCCTGGTACTCCTCAGTGTAACTGTCAGATTATTATGAGCACTATGCTAACTAACAATTTAGAAATTGTTTTTAAAATTTTGAGACAAAGGGCAACAAAAATATTTTTGAGAGTCTAAAAGACTCAAGTCGAGAAACCCCAAAAAGAATCCAAGTAGGTAGTGAAAACATCCAATATATACTTAAATAAAACCATAAAAACCTCAAACAAAGATGAAGTATCCCAAGTACACCTCTGGGGTGCAGCACTGCACCTGCCAGACCACATCCCAAAACCACTAGGTTCCAGGAGGGGAGGCAGGGTGGGAGAACAGAATACAGCAAGACTCCATTGGAAGAAACAACATTACTATAGTCATTTTTTCTTCAAACAACATGAAGTCTTGCTGTATTCAGACTATATGCAGACTACCAAGCAGTGCCCTCTTAGAGGAGGGACTTACAGAACCTATTTTGGGAACAGGATCTGTAGCACTGCTGTGCCAAATCTACCATCACTTCTGGACTGAATGTCGAGAGAGTAATGCTTGGTAAATGTGTGAACAGTTTTCCAGGTGGCTGCTTTAAAGATTTCCACTAATGGTATATCTCTAGCTGCTGCAACCGAAGCAGCTGTACCTCAGGTGGAGTGAGCCCTCAGGCCTGAGGGAGGATCATTCCCCAACTTTGAATAGCAGAACTGGATGCAGGAGACAATCCTCCTGGCAACAGTTCTTTTAGAAGCAGGTTTACCTTTCCTCACTTCTCCGTAAGTGAGAAACAGCTGTAAACAGTCATTTATGTAGGCCTTCGTGAGTTCTATGTAATAACTAATGGCCCTCTTCACATCCATACTGTGCAGTCTTCTCTCCCCAGAGGAAGAACGGTCAGTGAAAAATACAGGCAATGACAGATTGATTCAAATGAAAAGTATACCACCACCTTAGGAAGGAACTTTCTGCTGGTTCGAGGACCACCTTATCCCTGTGAAATGAAATGAAATCAGGTTCCACTGATAAGGCCTGTAATTCACAGATTCTCCTGGCAGAGGTAATGGCTACCAGCAACACAGTTTTCCAAGTCAAGTACTTTAGCTCAGCTGAAGATAATGGTTCAAATGGGGGGCTGCATGAGTTGTGCAGTACAGATATTCAGATCCCAAACAGGAATAGGTTCCCTAAAAGGAGAATTATTATGAGCCAGAGCTTTGAAAAATGTCTTAAAAACTGGATGAAAGGCTAGAGAAGAGCCATTCCCAGCTGAAAGGAAGGCATATATAGCTGCCAGATATACTATGAGAGCGGTAGGCCCAAGGCCTAAACTGTTAAGATGCACCAAATAGTCCTAAGCAGTTGCAATATCAGCTGAATCTGAAGGAATATGCCTCTGAGAACACCAGAAACCAAATCGCTTCCATTTGGAATTGTAAGTTTTTCTAGTAGGTTTTCTACTCACTTTGAGAATGTCCAAGACCAACTGGGAAAGGTGCAGGCTTGCATACTCTAGCTCCTCAAGAGCCAGGCTCTGAGTCAGACAGTCTGAAGGTTGGGATACAGAATACTCCCCCGCGAGGAGGTGAGGAGATTGTACTGTCTGGGAAGACAAAGTGGTACTGTCAATGACATTGACAATATTAGGGGTACCAAGGCTGTCTGGCCCAGACTGAAGCCACTAGAATCACTTTGCAAGGCTAAGATCTGATCTTGACCAGATCTCTGAATATCAGAGGAAAAGGAGGAAACGCATACAGAAACTTGCTTGTCCAATCTAACAGGAGAGCATCTTGAGGAACAGACCTCAGAAGAGGGGGTCTGCAGCAGAAGAGAGGAAGTTGGTGATTGTCTGGGGCTGCAAACATGTCCATCTCTGGAGTGCCCCACCTCTTGAAACTGACCTGAAGAATCAGAGGATTCAGAGCCATTCATGATGGCCTTGAGAAGTCCTGCTGAGAGCATCTGCTAGTACATCTTCCTTCCCTGGGAGATGCACAGCTATCAGTGAAACCTGAAGGGAATAAGCAATGACCATATTTTCATGGCCTTTGTGCACAAGGCAGAGGACCGAGTGCCTCCCTGCTTGTTGATGTACCACATGGCTGTGGTGTTGTCTGTCTTGATCTGCACCACTTTCTCCCGAATTGTGTTTGAGAATGTCTGAAGTGCTAGAAAGAGAGCTCTGAGTTGGAGAAGACTTATGTGCAGCACAGACTCCTGATGAGACCATGTTCCCTGAGCAGTGAGCTGGTCATATGAGCCCCCAACCCCAGTAGAGAGGCATCTGTGGTGAGAATCACTGTAGGAGCCTGACTGAGGAAGGGGACACCTTGTCTTAGTGTGTCCTCCTCCAGCCACCACTGGAGAGCTTGGACCCGAGTTTGAGATACTGGAACTAATTTGGAGAGAGGGTCTTTTCCTTGAGATCAGTAAGATCTTAGATGAAACTGAATATCTCTCATTTGAAATCATGTCCCATGCACCTCTGCAGTGGAAGCTGCCATGTGGCCTAGCAACTGAAGGAAGCGTCTGGCTGGTCAAGACACTAGTAGACGAAAGGAGGAAGCCAGAGTGATGAGGGATTGTACCCTTGACAGAGGAAGAACTGCCCTTGCTTGGACAGTGTCCAGTTCCACCCCTATAAATGTGAGAAGCTGGGATGGTTCCAGAACAGACTTTTCTAGGTTCAAAACAAATCCTTAGGAGTCCAGAAGCTTTTGAGTGACTTCTAGAGCCGACTTGATTTGATCTGAGGACTGACCCACTATGAGCCAGTCGTCCAGGTATGGGAACAGCGAGATACCCAGTCTTCTGAGAAAGGCCACCACTATTGATAGGCACTTGGTGAACACCCTTGTAGCAGATGTTAGGCCAAAAGGCATTGCTCTGAACTGATAATGACCTAAGGGCAACTCGAACCTGAGGTACTTTCTGTTGGAATGTCTGATAGGTATGTGGAAATAGGCATCCTTGAGATCCAGGGAGGCTAGCCAGTCTCCTGGTCTCAGAGAGAGAAGGATTATTCCCAGAGTCATCATTTTGAACTTTGGCTTTAGTAAATGTTTGTTCAGGTATCTTAGATCTAGGATGGGTCTCCACTCCCCCGTCCTTTTTCTCTGTGACAATGAGGTACCTTTTCTACCGCTTGCAGAAGTAGTAGGGAGGAGACTTCTGCCTCTAAGGCCTTTTGCTCCAAGGGAGAGGGAGGACTGAAAGACTTTGCTCTCATTTTTGGGAACCTTTTGAAACTGAGAGCAAGTCCCTGGCTCACTACTTCCAGGACTAATTTGTCTGAAGTAACAGACTTCCAGGCCTGGAAATAGTCAGGCAGCCTGCCCCCTACTGGAACTGGGGAGGTGACCCTGACTGACACCTCAAGGTATCTGTTTGGCAGGGGGCTTGGACTGAGTAGATGATGGGGTCCTGGTCATCCACTGTCTGCATCTTCCCCTAAAGAACCCCCTCTGCTGGAAAGAGGAGGAGGCCTGGGTTTGGTAAAAAGGCCTGTGGAAAGGTCTGATCCTGCCATCCCTAAATTGCTGCTTTTGAGGAGTGGCATGCTTTTCTTTTGCTGCAGCACTCCTGTAGGTGGTCCTGTACTCATCCATCTTCTTCATGTAAGCCTCAGTTTGCTCCCCAAACAGAGAGTTACCAGCAACAAGAAAATCCATGGCCTTATTCTGGGTATCCTGTGACAAACTGGTACATCTGAGCCAAGCAAATCTACTCATGGAGACGGATGTAGCCATAACCCTGAAAGGTACATCATTAGAGTCCACAGCAGCATGGAACTGAACTCTGGATGCCTCAACACCATCCACAGCCACCTGCTCCAGCTCGGGAGGAGCATTCTTAGCCAGCTCCAGAACCATATCCCACATAGATTTCTGGTATCTGGCTGTATATGTCTTATAATTAGCTTGCCTGAGTCCCAAAGAGCATGCCAAGTATAGTTTTTTAAGTCATGGGATCCACTTTCCTGGAATCCTTATCTGAGGGGTGAGATGCCAGGGGAAATGTCAGCCTTATCACAGGCTGCAGTTTGCACTACCCCAACATGGCTGCAATGATCTGTGAGCAGGGTTTTATTTAACTCTAAAAATTGATTAGCGTTTTGCTCATAAAAGTTCTAAAACACTGTGACAATGCATAGCATTTGCCTCGCTGTGTTTATCAAACATAACACTTCTAGAAAACTTACACAAATGCTTTCTGTACAGTTAGTATTGTCCCAGGAAAAAACTGCTAACCAATTATTTAAAATCCTGGTGAGGAATTCTGTCCCAGGACCTGACAATGTATACCTCCTGTCCATCCTTTTATCCACAGGAGGTATAGATGTTGCAAACTGCAGAATTTTCTGTGTCTGTTTCCCCAGGGAGTTATACAAAGGGACAGACACTCTGACTCTGGGACATTCATCATTTCAACAAAGTCAGGTTCCTCCTGATCCTGTTCAGCCTCTTCCACTGGAAGCTGAAGAGTATCAGCCACTTTCCTGTAGAACAAGAAATGGGGGGGGGACTCGGATAGTCTGGGCGGAGACACACTGGAAGGCCTGTTGGGAAGATGCCAGGCTCTACTGACTCATTTAGGCCTTCATATTTCTCTTTTTCCTATTCTTCTTCTTCTCCTTCCCAAACCACCCTCATAGAATGCTTCAGGTTAAATTTCAGAAGCAGCTATTTCCGACCGAACCGACAGTCTGAGTCGGTGTCGGTTCGGTCAGAATCGGGCAAAGCAACTGAACAATAGTAATAGCTTTCACAATTTCTTCAGCGGTCGGAACATGGGAATCGGGATCCGAACTGGCTGACTTTCAGTTTCTCTAAAGCGGAACCGACTCCACAGAGTCGGCTCTCCCTTGCCGGTAGGTCACCCAGGTCAGTGGGGACCCCTCAGGTTCAGTCGGGACCAAACCGGGCCTGCCATTTGGATCAGCGGACTTCTCGGACTCACTTTCCTTCAGCCTACTTAAACATTTTTCCAAAGTGGCCTTGGGAAAGTTTTTTTACGTATCTGACAGTCTTCTTTGAGGTGGTCAAACCCCAGACAAACACAGACGAGGAGTGGATCAGCCTTAGCAAAGCGCCCCCCCCCCCACACACACACACACTCTTGGTGCAGTGCTGAAACCCAGAGGAACCAGTTTTCTTTTGGGGTTTCTCAGACATGCCGGATAAAATAAAGTTACCCTTAACAGCGTTCAAGCCAGGCAACTAGACACCTATCGGTTCCAACCGTGTCACGGGTTGGTTAAAAACAAAGAAAACTGTCTTTTTTTTTTTTTTTTTAAGGAACCAATAAGTACCGGAAACCACAATAATAACAAACAGAACACAAGAATTAACAGTTAAAGAATTTGTTTTCGGTTCCCAACCGGACCGACCGGGAGGAAACAGAACAAAAAAACAATTTATACTAAATAAACTACCTACCTACTAGCTACACTTACTGTACCGTAGATAGAGATCTGAATACTGAATAAAACAAGAAAAAGCAGTTGAAAACTGACCGATTTTACTTAACCGGAGCGAAGGAGGGAATCTCCGGAGCGACTTCACAGTTAGGCGGAGTAAATAACGTGACAGTTACACTGAGGAGTACCAGTGACAGAGGTTTAAAAACCAAGCTTGACTCAACATTCTATGCCCTGGCATAGACTTAACCCTTTACTCTCTGGAGCAGTTCAAGTGCTGGGGCTAACTGCATATAGTCAGAATACATCAAGACTTCATGTTGTTTGAACGGGAACAAGTTAAAAAAACTGGCAAAACCAGATGTGACTGTTTAGGAGCAGAGTAAAATAGCACACAGACTGGGGACTTACGGTATCGCTACAAGTCAGGTGAGGGGCACCATCAAACAGGAAAAAGGGGAGGAACACTATAGCATGAGTCAAGCGCAGCTGCAGACAGGGGTAGTAAAGTCACAAAGGGGGGACTAGATGTAGAAGAAGAGCAGATAGATAGTGAAACGGAGGATCAGAGCTCGGGGAAAGAATACGCGAAAGCAGCTTGGTCCACAGCAGTTTCCTTTGGGGGCGGGGAAGAGAATGGAATCCAGTGTTCTGGAGAGGGTAGGAGGAAGAGGACAGAAAGGTAGGGAAGGAGAAAGCCAAACTAGAATTTGGAGGTGAAGAAGGCACTGTGGGTGAGGGGGAGAGAGGAGTAAAGGTGGGTACGGGGTGGGGGGGTGCAGTCCAAAGGAAAATGGCAGGAAGCCGGATCAGTGGTGTGAAAGGTTGAGGCGCTATGCACCTTACCTCCTTCCACATCATCGAACTAACTCTGATCACTTGGGGGAGCTGGCAGGGGGAGAGGGGATTCAGCGTCCATAAGACTCCTCTCCTCCCTCGGGGAAGGGGTTTGTGTTGCTCATTGCTGGACTGCCACCCTGGGTGGCAGTGCACGCAATGCCACAGAAGTGGGAAAGAAACCCACATACAGGAGGCGCAGGGGCCTCCTGGGGCATGCTCACATCACGCCCATCGCATGTATGAGGCCCAGGTGAAAATTGATGGAAAAATCCTGCGGTTGCAGAATGACTGGCGACCCCTTGCAAGCCCCGCAACAGTTATTGAGCACTACCACAGTCCTGTGGCAGAAGACAAAGTCCTGGGGAAGTCGGGGGTGGCAGCTGGAAAAGGGCAACCAGGGCAGAAGATGATAAACAGAATATGAAAAAATGTCTGCAAGCCTGGAAAAAGGGGGTCCAGCCTGGCAAGGGAGAACTTGGGAGCACTGCTGTAGACAATGTAACCACAGTTACAGATGAGAAAGATCATCTTCAACATTAACTTTCGAAAGGCACGAAGCAGGATGCTGGCTCTATTCTTGTAAAGTGCACACTGTCTGGGGTGAAATTTTTGGTGGATGGCATCTGTGTGTGCCAAGAAGTCAAGGTGGTGGTCTAGCCAGCCCCCAAGGTACTTGAAGGAAGAAACATCTTCAACTGAAGCACCACTGAGGGTGTGGCAGGAAGGAGGATGAGCCTGGCAAAACTCTGCTGGGAGTCAACAGTCAAGGAGACCATTTTCTTGGTGTTGTGAGACACACAGTTTGATCAGAACCAGCACTGGATGCTGACAAAATCTTGTTGCAGTGGAACAGCAAGGTCAGCAGCAGAGGGGACAGAGGCAAAAAGCACAGTGTCATCTACGTACAAGTCAATGGCCAAAGGGGGACAGGTAGTGGGAAGGTCATTCGGGAATACGGAAAAGAGTACAGAACTCAGGATGAATTCTTATTTATTTAAGAGTTTAACTAGGAGGGCATGCTGAGCAGAGTACTGCTCGATTCCAGATGCGTCCTGGGAGCAAGGGAACTGGGAATACAGAGAATAAACAAACAGATGCATAAAATATTCACAGATCAACAACAATTGCAACAGTACAAGTAATGAGAGGTGGATCTGAGTGGACAGAGCAGACAAATTAGCATACAGATAATATTGTAGTTGATTGCTAGACTGATGTGGTCAAATGCCAGCAGTGTGTAGGCCGAAAAGCCCAGCGTAGTGTTGGAAGAGTTGGCCTAAGTCAAGGTGCAGTGATTTAGAGGCAAGTCCTCTTTGAGGCCCTGTTGGAGGGGCAGACAGACCAGGTTAGGGGTGTGAGTCAACCATGGGCAAGAAAGGAGAGGGCAGTGGGCAGCTGGGCGTGGTACAGAAGTAACTAGGAGGCTTGCAGCGCTAGGTGCATGCAAAGCTGGTGGAGAAGTGGGCACAGAGGAGAGCATTGAGGCTCTTAGAGTTTGTGATATGCCTAATGACAGAAGGCAAAGTATTCCAAATTTTGGGCAACCGGTATCTGAAGGCATCTTGGCCTTTGGAGGAACCCATAAAGGGGATATGTAGGAGCCTGGAATCAGTGCTCTAGGGCGTAAACCGACGGTGGCCTTGTCGAGAGGGTGGCTTTGAGGGAAGGGGGAAGCGACTGAGTCCAGTATTTTGCTATGACACTGGCGCAGTGGATCTGTCTCCGGTTCTGTACTGAGGGTAGGGCTAGCAAGCTATAGAGGCTGCAGTGGTGAGTCTTTTCAGGACAGTGCAAGATGAACCGGCAGAAAGAATGGAAGAGTGTGTCAAGACTGGCTAGGGAAGGGGGGGGGCTGAGCTGTAGACTGTGTATCCGTAATCTATAAGAGAGAGAATCATCTTTTGAACAATTTCCTTCCTGGACGAAATGGGGATGCAGCCCTTGCTGCAGTATAGGGCACCAAGTTTAAGGCGTAACTTCTTATGAATGGATTCAATGTGAGAGGAGAAGTCAAGGTGCTGGTTTAGCCAGACCCCTAGGTACCTGAAGGAGGTACAGGCCTGTATTTCAGTCCCATCCAAAGTACAGTAAGAGGTATGAGCCACTAGGCAGGAGAGCCTAGCCGGTGAGCCGAAAGTTGATGAGATGGTTTTCTTAGAGTTTAGGATCAATTAGTTGGAGCGGAACCAATGCTGAACAGAGCGGAAATCCTGTTGGAGTGCAGTGGACACTTCAGTGATGAAAGGGCCAGTGGCAAACAGTACGGTGTCATCCGCATACATGTGGATGGATGTGCACGGGCAGGCAGATGGGAGATCATTCAAAAAAATGGAGAAAAGTATTGGGCCCAGGATCGAGCCTTGAGGAACACTGGTAGAGACGGGCAGTGAGTTTGAGGTGCATGGGCCAATTTTTACAGATTGGCGTCTGCCTTCCAGGTAAGAACTAAACCAGCTGGAGGCATGATCAGTGAGACCAGCGTTTTTTAATTTGGTTAGTAGCAGGGAGTGGGAGACGGTTTCTAAGGCCTTGGCAAGGTCAATGAAAATGGCTGAGATGATGTGCCCTTTATCCATCCTGGTAAGGACAGCATCAGTGATTCTAAGTAGGGAGGTGATGGTGGAGTGCGATTTGCGGAACCCAGACTGGTAGGGGGTAGAGAAGGAGGATGCATCTAGGTACGAGGTGAGTTGGGCAAGAAACGAAAGTTACAGTACCTACCCTAAGTCTGATCTTTCTGTGCATCTTCACCATTGAGTACATGGCCAGAGGTCATGACCCATGAGAGTTTTTTTTTTTTTTTAGGGAGGTGGAGCCGATGCACCGCCGGTGCCACCGCCCGAGCGCGCGCATTACGTGGCGCTTGCGAGTTGGCCGTTAGGTGCTGTCGACCACCTGCCTGCCAGTTCTGAGTCGCTGTAGAGGTAAGAGGAAGGGACTGGAGGGTGGGACAAGGAAGTGCAAGGGACAGGAAAAAGGAAAAGATATAAAAATAAAAGGAGAAATAACGACAGAGAACAGAAAGAGGAAGTCTGAAACTAAAGGGATTGGGAGGGGCCCCAATCTCTGGAAACAGAGGGAGGTAGGTAGGGTGAGACAAAGAATTTAGAAGGTAAGAAGAAAGGGAAGAAGGTTAACACATCCTAGACCCTGGTCCATCTCCAGAGTGTATAAGAACTGCAAGGAGTAGCCAGAGGCTTCATGCCAGAATTCAAGGAACAGAATGGCTGGCAAAAACTCCATCTGAGCAGAATCGGCTATTCTGAAAGGAGGACAGGGCACAGAGAATTAAAACTCTCTTAAGCAAAGATTTTGGTGAAAAAGGAGTTTTTGAGTTTTTTTTTTGTAATAAAGGATAGTCCTAAGGACGAAGAAAAATAAGATGGACAGGACGAGGAGGAGGAGAGAATGGAGGGCAACTACCAACTCCCACCCCATGGGGGTGGAGCAAACGAACTAGAGAAGGAGTGCCCCCCATGCTGACCACTCTACCCAGAACACAGTCCCATGTGCCCCCATCTACCCCACTCCTAAAGAAAGGAGGGGGCGAGGATGGGCACAGAGAGGGAAGAGGACCCAGAGACTGAGACCCCAGGGAGATGGAAGGTGGGGTTGTGATGAATGGTGAAGAGACACAGACAGATCAGAATTACGGTAGGTACGTAATTTTCATATCTTATCTGTGTCAGTCTTCATCATTCATCACCATTGGGTGAGTGCCGAGCCCCCCCCCCCCAGAGGGTTTTCTTTTACACCCTAAGGGACAAAGTCCCTTAGCTCCCAGTGGGTGACACACTAAGAGTGAGAACCTTCAGGGCCTGGAGAGGCCCGAAAGTGGGGAGAGTGAGACGGGGACCCCCGGAGGGGGAAGGAAGTTGACCCGACAAACGTTGTCTCGCTCTACGGGAGAAGAGATAGGTTCTCTGGTGAGCGGAGTTAATCACCCTAAGCCAGGCCAAGGGTGACAAACAGGAAAGTCGCAGCCATGTCATCTGCCCAGTGCAGATCGCTGTCCCTACGACCCTGGTAGCTACCTCGCTGGCATCAAAAGATGCCCTCGCTTAGTGCCTTGCTAGCTCCAGGCCATGCGCAGAGAATGCAATGGCTTGTCTGGTTTGCTCCGTGCCAGGTAATGAGGCTAGGAGCTGACCTAGCCTGGACCACAAGAACCTGTCATAGGCTGCATAGTGGGCCTGATGTGCAGAAATGGAAAGCAACAACCGTGCCGGGTAGAAAGCCCTCCAACCCCAGAAGTCAAAATCCGAGGAATCTTGATCTGGGGGCCGGTCATGGTGAAGGGCACAAAGCCCATCAGGAGTGTCCAACTGCGTCAATCCAGACTGCGGAGGAGGCATGGAACCTGGAGACTCCGGAGGGGCGCAATATCGCTGGCAGAGATCCCTAGGGGCAGGAACTCCAGAGAAGGGTCTCTGCCAGAAACGCAACGCCTCCCGAAAGGGAGCAGGCCAGGGATGCACCACAAGGGTGGTCTCGATAAACTCGCCTAGAAAGGCGTGCTCAGAGTGCTCCAGATTGCTTATAGTGGCATGGGTGAGGTACAAGTCCTCCAACATCCTCGCGAGGAAACGCTGATACTCAGCGAGATCAGCGGCTGGAGAGATGTGAACAGAAAGCTCCTCTCCCCCAGAAGTGGGGGATGAAAGGTTGGAGGGCACAGACTGCTCAGAGGGAGGTTGCTCGGGGGGAGGTTGAAAAATCTGTCTGTCCATTGCCCTAACATAAGCTGAGAACCAAGCAGTCACAGCCCTAAACTGTTCCCAGGAGAGAGGCCCGCTAGGACCAAGGATGCCTGGAGCGTAGGAGAATGTGGCAGAGGGATGGGGACAGAGCTGAGAAGAGATGTCGGCTGACCTCCATCTAGGCTAAGGAGCGGACCAAGAGCACCTGAAGAAGAAGGTGCTCCAGAAGACTCCACAGCCAACAGCTGAACAACCATTTCAATACTGCCTTGGCTGCGCCCAGAAGAATCCCCGTGAGGCGACCGGGGCCGTATAGGTACAGAAGGACGGTCCCCTACTTCAAAAAAATGGGGCTCCCTCAAAGAGACCCAAGAGAAGAGCGGAGATCTGCACTACAGCTTCTTCCAGAGCCCGGGTGGGCCCCAGAGACAGGTCGCCATGCAGACCCCATGCCCCTCAACCTCTGAGTCCAAAAGAGCCCTCCTCCTTGACAGGGCCAGCCTAGGAAGCTGACAGCCCTGGCCAGCACCCGAAGGAGCTATCCAGGGCACAGTACCTTCCCCTCCCTCCCGTAGGTGCTCTGATCGGTCCCAAAGTTGGGCAATCCAGGCACACCACAGGCAGGGGTACCACTGCTGAGGGGGAAAGTGAACCCACAGAGACCGGGCAATGGTGGCCTGTACCCCTGTCCGCTGGTCAGCACCCCCGACCCCAGCCTCGGCAGCCACCGACCCCACCTCAGAAGGGGTCTGACTCCAGCTTCTCAAGGATACTACAGGGCTGCCCACCCCAACAGTCAACCCCAAGGAGTCAGACTGTTCGCCTGACGCAGAGCCCGACTCCACCTCCGAAGAGGTAGAGGTCGAGGCCCTGTGCCAAACCGTAGGAGGGCGCCCGGTGACATCCCTGCCAAAGGGGGTGCCAGGAACTGAAACCATGCCCGAGCCAGTGCCAGTGCCCCCTACAGCACTGCAAGCGGAATCCACAGAGGGCACAGCTCCAGCCCGAACCACAGTTCCAGAGTCGGGACCAGCCACGGCGCCATCCAGCGCCACGAGCAGAGACTGCACCGACAACGGTCCTGATGGTACCATCGGTAAAGAGGACGGTGCCGAGGGCAGAGGCAGCACCAATGGTGCCAACAGCGGAAATCTGGCACCCTCACGGATGGTGCAGAGGTGAGACAGACAAAGACTGTGCCGTAGAAACTCCCACGGCGCAGCTAGCAGTATCAGCGCAGCGAACGGCGCCGACAGCAGCCACGGCATTGAGTGACAAACTGGCACTGACAGTGCTATCAGGGCCCATGGTTGCCATGAACTGCGCCGAGCCATAATACCACAGACGGCAGCGTCGGGGCGGCACCGACCGGTTATGCGAACCACGGGTCCGACACCGGGGGAGCCTTCACCCTTGAAGGGGCGACTGTTGTGGCAGCAACTTCTGCCAGCCCCGGAGGGAGCGGGGTGGGACTCCTGTACCGCGGAAGGAGCCTCGGCAACGGCCAGGCTACTAGTAGCCGAGGCTCCCTCCTCCTCGGTGCGTGTAGAACTGGGAGGGAACCCGGATGAAAGGCCGAGAATACGTGGCTTGGCCCAACAAGTGCGTACCTGACCCCCGAAAATCAGCGGAGCTCACCCCACTTTCCACGCGTATTATTCAATGACCCAGGCAGTCCATGGAGAAACAGGCATTGCACAAATCCATGTCATGAAGCAGGCCAAGACATGCAAGGCAACAGTCGTGCTGGTCGATGACAGAAAATTTACGTCCACAAGGGCACCGTCACATGGGGGGGCCGTCCCGTCTTCAAAGTCTTCTTGCCCGACAGCCCAGACATGACCTACGAAGAAAAAAAACATCAAAAACAGACTTAATGCTGCCAAGAACAAAATATATAGAAAGATCTTACCAGCGACGTTGAGTAAGGCAACTAGAACCGGCAGGACATGGCACTGATGGACTGCAGCACGAGAAATGGCTGGAGAACGAACTGTGTAGGTGGTAGGCCTCAAATTGGATCTGGCTTCCCACAAGGTGACCTCTACAGCAGAAGATGAAGAACTGGCTGGCAGGCAGAGTCGACGGCACCTAACGGCCAACCCACAAGCGCCACGCAATGCGTCGGCCTCAAGGGCGGCGCCAATGGCGCGTCGGCTCCACCTACCTTAAAAGGAAAAAAGGCTCCAGCGGGGTCATGACCTCTGGCCATGTACCCAATTGTGATGGTGATGAATGGTTTAGATTGACACAGATAAGATCAAGTCTTTCCTGAAGCTTGGCCAGTATGAGGAGGAGGGAGATGGGGCGGTAATTTCCCGGAGAGGAGGATGACTATGGCATGCTTCCAGTCAGCAGGGATTTCCACCATTGAGAAGGAGAGATTGAAGAGGTCAGCGAGTGGGGTGACGATGGCGGGAGCAGACAGATGTAACATTTTGGTGTCCAGGCCCAAGGGGCATTTGCCTTTGTTTGGGTTGAGAGCCTGAGGAGCAATAAGTACTTCGACTGGAGAGACATGGTGAAAGGAAAAGCTGGGGGGCAGGGAGGGTGGCAACGAATTCGGGGGGTTGCAGATGGGCAGATAGAAGATAGTCTGCGCAGCTGGTGAAGAACTTCTTGAAAGCAGTGGCCACTTCAGAGTCGGAGACAGTAGCACCTTGGATGGTTAAGGTCGGGGTAGAAGGTTGGGTAGGGTGGGTCAGTAGTGATTTTATTGTTTTTCAGAAATTAGCGGGGTGGTGAAGGTTAGAGTTGAAAGCCAAGATGAAATAATTCATTTTGGCCTGGCGTACGAGTTTAGTGCAGGAGTTACGGAGGGTACGATAGTGTTGGAGAGATAGCTGGGTGCCAGTGGTCTTGAAAACTTTCCATGCCTGATCCCTGGCATGGAATTTGCAGATGACATCAGCGGAGATCCAGGGAAGGTGGGAGCCCCTGACCCTAGATTTCCTCAGTGGGGCATGTGCATTCCACACTGCAAGAAATTTGGTTTTGAAACTATCGAGTGTGTGGTTGATAGAGACTGCCTTGGGTATGAAAGACCAATCAACACGGGCTAGGTCATGCAGGAGAGCCGCTAGATCTAGGGATTTATAGGACCTAATGAGCAGTGTCCTAGGTGGGGGTGCGGTGGGTCTGTGAACTTTCCTCACCATGTAGGTCATATGGTGGTCACTTAGGGAGTCCGGGAACAAACCCGCAGTCGAGATGCGATGGGGACAAGAGGAGAGGGCCCAATCCAGGAGGGAATGATTCTGTGATTTATAGTTTAGTCGAGTGGGTTGTGAGATAAGCTGGGTGAGGTTTAGAGCGTTTATCCTTGGGGAATGCCTAAGCAGATCGGGGGGAAGGGAATAAAGCGTCTCCAAATCCAACATGCCCTCGAGGTGAAAGCGGAACCAAACTGACGGCAGAGGCAGCAAGTCCCACCACCTTAAGACTGCCCAGGAGAATGGGGTAGGACACAGTGTCAAAAGCTCTGGTCACATCAACAAAATGGCAGAAGTGAGGTGGCCCTGGTTCATACCAGACATGGAATCAGGGAGCGGGGGGCCGAGCAGCCGAGCTGAGAACAGCCTTTTCAGCAGCTCTCCGGACAGAGAAAAATGACAAAAGTTCATGTTTTAATATAAGTAAGAGTCTTAAAACTACATCAACACAGTGGAACAACTTACAAGCTCTCGCGCAACATCAATTCAGCCCACTACAGAGGCGCCTGGAGAATGCAGAAAATTCCATTTGCGCTAATAATGTCCGAATTCTTGGCCTCCCGGAGCATGCTGAGGGTGAACATCTCCTAACTCTTTTACAGGTGTGGCTTACAGGATTGTTGCAACTGGAAACACACTTTCAGATACTTAAGGTGTATAGCATTATGCCTAGTGGCGGTCGCTTGACAGCGACCACTGGGGATCAGATACCACATACAGTAATGGTTGAATTAAGAACTTCTACAGAGCGGGACATTATTCTGCAGCAGGCAAAATCGTCGAGCCCAATCTCCTGGCAAGACCAGGGTGTCCATGTTTTCTTGGATTCGAGTTAAGCCAAAAGGATGAGGCGCAAGAGCTTTGCTTGGGTGCGAGTGGGCCTCCGGACTTTGGGGGTGCACCATGTTCTGCTCATGCTGGTCAGCCTCAGAACTGTGTACGGCGGTAAGACTCATCAATTTTCCGATGTAGCGAAAGCTGCCAAATTTTGGGATAAAACTGAAAGGCAATTAGCTGCCAGAGAAGCAACCTCTGACGCTGACAGGGACTGAAATATTCTGTAAAACCTTTGATTAAATATAAGTTTTGAGAGTTAGATGGGAAATTTATGAGAGAAGCCTTTCAATGTTTGGATTTACATTAATCACACCCCAGAAAGTTCATATTTTATTCAACATAAATGTTTAAGATTGACACCAAAATGGGGGCTGAGATAACATGGCGCTTTGTGGCGCATACAGTGATTGCCTTTCCCGTGTTTGCTCTGTCTTCCTCCGCAGGGCTTTACAGCTCCACCACAGGCTCTACAGCTCCACCATAGCATCTTTGTTTACAGACGGACTAGCTGCTTAATGTAAGAGAAAACGTTCATATAATTTACAATACTTCATGCAGAATAAAAAGGGAGAAATCATTTCTTGTGCATCTAGTTTATGTGTGTGGATAAGGTTTGAAAATTAAAGACTACTGTTTTTCTACTGTTTGTCTTGTGGAGGGGTGTAAAACGATTAAAGTATTAACCAATGTTTTGAGGGTGGGATGTTTAACCCTAGAAGAATGTGCATGTTTTGTTGAGACCATATTTGATATCCCTGCTCATGGCATCGATAGCCTATCTTGGACTAACTTCAATTCTGGAAGGACTCCTTGAATAATTTTAGCTTTATAAACTTTGTTAAGATACGCAACCCCTCAGGTGTAGTACCAAAGAACAGGGGTGCCTTGCTCCAGAGATACTGTAAAAATGTTGCTGTAACCTGCTTAATAGTAGGCGTCAAATGTAATTGCCTGCCTGTTGGAATTAATGTGTAATGTCTTATTACACAAGTCAATAAAATGTAAGTTAAAAAAAAGGAAGTGGGAGGTAGCAGTGGAGTGGGACTTTCTGAAGCCATACTGTTAGGAGCGAAACAGGAGAGAGGAAGGGTAAGAGATGAGAAAGGACAAGGTCTTCCAGGAGTTTGGCCAATTATTCGATTAGGTTTAAATAATGCGAAAGTCTTTGTACAAGACATCCCAAGGTTTCAGCAGTTTCCTCAGCTATTCTGAAATACCTATAGTTTGACATCACTGCTTTTTCACAGAGCTGGAACAGTAGCATGCAGATGACACTGCTTGCTGTCTAAGTGACTTGGGGTGGGGGGGTGCACATGTGGGTGAAGTCAAGCCCAAAAATTCTGAGGATCCTTATCCATGACAATGCTGCAAGAAAAAAAAAATTATGAACAGAACTGGAAATTAAAATAAGCAGAGATCAAAAAAGTGTGTGTGTGTGTGTAGGGGGTCATTATGCTGATGATAAAAAATAAACAAATTTTAGCAGTATTACTGCTTTTCCTGAAAAGCCAACTAGACACAATATGCACTCCTCCTTAATTGAAAACTGAATCTTGAAGTTTACATTTTTTCACCTTTAAGATGTGTGCATCTAAAAATACCCTTGTGTTTCTTCCCTTCAATCGTAGCAATTGATCCTCCTGGGGGGGTACACAAGTCGGGGAGGAGCATAGTATTTGGGGGCATTGCTGCAGGAAGCCCGCTGCTATAAGAAATACAAAAGAAAAAGTACCACCAAGTATCGAAAACACGTCTGCCATGGGTAGCAGCTGTGCACAGCGGAGATGACCAACCGTTATACTACGGTGGCAGCACTGGAAGGCGCACACAGCAAGTGGTTACACTGCTTACCCTATTACTGCCTATGTTGCTAAAGGCATTCTGCGCCATTAAGATAAAGCCGCTGAAGTTACCTTTGCTATTACTGACTCGCGTTTTTTGATGCGCTGTTTTTACCTCGCTGTTCTCACCTAACACAAGTTATATTTATTTTGGGGGGGGGGCAAAGCCCCTCACATAAAATGTTGGGGAGTGCCCAACCATTTTTTTCCCACCATTCTGTTACAGGTGTCCGGAGTTATTACTGTTTCCTCTGGACAGTTACCTGGGCATGTTATTTTTAGTTATGCCAGTTTCTCGCCCTTGTCACTGTGTACCATTTTTCCCTGTAGCTCTCTTTGTTCACGCTATACTGGACTCACTATTTTTACTTTCGCTATTTTTTCCTCGCTATTATCACCTAGTACCATTCTGCTATGCTCTGGCTACTTTCCCTTCTTTTGCTACATTTTATACTGCCACTGAATCGGCGCTGTTTTCTCCCTATTCACACTTTCCCATCCATCCTCTTCATACCAATGAAGTTATTATACCCAAGGCCCCTGGAATTCTGTGGCCACGAATTTGCCGCAAAATTTGTATCACGCCTCAGAATATATACAATGCTGCAGAATTCATTTTTTTCTTGGTGATTTTTCATTCTAATATAAGTCTTTCCATAGTGCTTGGCTCCCTTCCCTACCTCGTTCATCCTGAAGCCCCTTCCTCTATGCTTGGCATGTGATGCTACAGACAATTGTCATTTTAGCCAATGGCAGGACTGTATTCTGCTTCAGAAATTAATCAATTATGCTACAGAAATCAGAAAATGAAGCCGAAGAAGCCTAACAGCCCTGCCACAGAAATCATGGTAGTGTCGCAGAGCATTAGGGGCCCGGATCATACCACAACGGGACTTCGTTTAAACAGGGCCTAGTTAGAATGCCTACAAGCAGGGTCACAGACTCTTCAAAAAAAGTCTACCAAAAGCTCTGTTTTTGGCACCACAGCCATTTCCATGGCAACAGATGGTGCTATCACATAGACAGGACTGTGAGTCATTGCACAGCCCAGCAATAAAGCATGTGTATTTTGAGAGAAAGCTCTTCAGACATTCAATTTCAGTAATCAGCAATACCTAGAAGGAAAAACAAAGCAAAAGTACATGTGTTTTGGTCCGAATATTGAAGTCTGAATAGTGTGAAGGTCCTGTTTTAACGTATCTGATCAGTACTGCTAGCCCAAACCTTAATTCTACCTGCCCTGTGTCAGCAGCTTACTTACTGTAACTTAAGGACAATTCCTTAAAGTACAAATCCTAAAGTTACATGCGTCCCAGGTTTCTTTCCCAACAGAAGACCTAGGCTGGGACTACTGTACAAGTTCAATTGAAACCTCGTGAAACAACTTGTTTAACACAGGATCCTGTTTAAATACAGTGCACTCTATATAACAGAACCTCATTTTACAGACCATTTCAAGTGTCAGGCATCAATAGTTCCCCTTTCAAAGGGCTGCCAGACCACAGAAACGTACAAAAATAAAGCACTGCGCACACACAACAGTTAGTGGTCAGTTAGAATTCTGTGACTCTAAACAAGTTCAACTTTTGCAACATAGGAGCCAAGCTGCCCACCACTGATAGCTACAGTAAAGCTCGAGATAAAATGATGAAGTGATGTGGGAAATATGCTGTCACCTTAAGATGAGTTCACAGGATCAGAAATTTAGAAACAAAAGGGAACAGGGTTTTATTCTTTACCAATAAAAGATCCTTCCAGAGCTGTAACAAAAATATTACAAATGTGCAGGGGTTTCTAGTGTGTTCCAGGGCAGTCTCCAAGCGCCAAGAAAATATTTGTACAAATCAAATGGTGTATTCTGGTGATGCACTTTGATCCCAAATTTTGACAGCAACAAAGTTTTTGAGGAAATCTATGACTATCCAGGAGTTAAAGCCATGTATTGACTCAGTAAGTCAAATAATGTTGGGTGAAGGTGTTTGATCCAGTACCACACTATGGGCTATTAATAAAGCTGGAAGAGTTGGGGGTGGGAGGGCAGGAGCTCAACTGGGTTGAAAATTGGCTCTCGGGGCATTTACAGAGGGTAACGGTGGGGGGATATTCTCTTCTCCTGGGAAGGTAATTAGTGGGGTCCCCCTCAGGGCTTGGTATTGGGGCCGCTATTGTTCAACGCCTATGTCTCGGATATAGGGAGGGGGGGTTAGGAATAGGTTGAGTCTCTTTGCGGACGACTCAAAACAGAGCTCTGGTGGACTGTGAAGAAGCGAGGGAGGTGGTTTAGGGAGATCTGGATACTTTGGAGGGGTGGTCAAGAAGGTGGGGACTGCAATTTAATGCTAAGAAAAATAAGGTACTTCATTTGGGGGTAAACAATCCGGGTCATGAATACATCCAGGGAGGTCACACTGCAAGTTACATTGGGAGAAAGGGATTTAGGGGTGGTGATAGAGGTCAAAATGAATAACTCTGAAAATTGTAGAAGAACTGCAGCCAAAGCAAACAGGATACCAGGCTGCATAGCCAGGGGAATTACGTCCAGAAGGAGGGAGGTGATCCTCCCTCTGTATAATGCCTTGGTCAGGCCGCAGCTCGAGTACTGTGTGCAGTTCTGGAGACCTCATCTGAAGAAGGACATAGCGCTGCCAGAGAGGCTTCAGAGGAGAACGACCAGGATGATTCGGGGCATGGAGGGGAAGCCTCATGAGGAGAGACTAGAGGAGCTTTGGCTTTACTCACTGGAGGAGAGGAGGGATAGGGGAGATATGATAGAGGTTTTCAAGTATGCAAAAGGAATAACCAGGAGTGGAACAAGGGCTCTTTAGGCTTAAGAAGGGAGACAACCAGGGGACAAGGGTGGAAGCTGGAGGAGGGAAATTACAGAGGGGAGCATAGGATACATTTTCACTGAGAAGGTGGGTGGAACTGGAATACGCTGCCTGGCAGCCAGGTGGAGAGACAGCACAGTGGAGGAATTCAGAGAGGTGGGACATGTACAAGGGGAAACAAACTAAAAAGGACCCTCTTGGGGGCTTGGGGGCGGTGGTAAGGCAAGCAGCCATTAGGTTGCTGGCTTTCGAGCAGACAAGACAGACCATTTGGCCTATTCTGCTGGCTTCTTTAGTATGAAGCTTGCTGTTTGCATGTGTATTTGGTAAGTACCCACTGGGGACAGAGGGATGGGGGATACAGGCTGCAAGTTGATAAGGTGTCACTTTAACAACAAAAAGAAGTCTCGCTGGGTGTCAGCTTGGACATCAAACAACTGGGTCTAAAAGGACAGTAGAGTGCTTGAAACATTTTATTCAGTGTTTGGATCAGACACAAGAAGAGGTTGTAGATATTCATATTGGACATCCCAGCTTCTCATTAAAAACGAGTCTCTACAACTCGGTCTCATTGCCAGTCGCCACCTCAGAGAGAGGACAAGAGCAACATGCAGGAAATCAGTGTTTGATTTTGTTAGCGGTACATTCTCATGCACTTTACTATGTACGTAGTCATTTATGTGGTGTTTATTCTACAACTGTTTCCGTTCCCCCTTCTCCCCAGGTCGCACCTGGAAATGGACCTTGGTTCAGTATGCCTTTCTCGATTACCAATTTTCAAATAAATAAACAAGTTTAAGGGGAGGGGATAGCAGATAACAGCAGGCAGCTCTAGGTTGGGCTTTAACAGTTAAAAGCTATAGCTGCAATCACAGCTACCCCTCTGCCTGTCCACTTTGACTAGGACAGGTCCTCTGTGGCTATCTGTAAAGTTGCTGCTATGATATTTGTGACTAACTGCTGTCTGCTAACTTAGCGACCACCTCCAGCAGTGCAGCTCTCTAGCTGCAGCATGGAAGAGCTGGCCATGGCTTTCTCTGCCCAACTCAGTTCAGTGCCCTGTTGGGGGCGGGGGGAGTGCTGTGAGGTGCATAATGATGCCCACAGAGCTCAGATGGCTGTGTATACGAGACCGGGGTTGCTTGACTAAATAGCTGTTGCTACAGCAATGTCTGGTTAATGGCGGGGGGAAGGGACAAAGAAAAAGGTATAGAGGCAGCAGCAGTGCTAAACAGTGGAGGAGAAATTCGAAGATTCAGCACCTGCATTGCAATTTTTTCCCCAGTGGTTGAGGTGTGGGTGCAAAGTTGGAGCAGGATACATGTACAATAATCAGTAATATTTCTTGATTCACACACAGAGTGTGACGGCAGATAAGGGCCACTGTGCTCACCCAGTCTGTTTCTTTCCATACTAACATACTAAAATGCCAGCAGAATAGGCCTAACGGTCTTTCGTGTCTGCTCGTTTGGTCAGCCCCCAACCTGGGTGCTGACCTTGCTGCCCCCCTCGCCTTCTCTGGCTTCTCCCTTCCCAGTTCCGGATATTCTTGCTGCATTGGATTTTGCTTCCAGAACCGTTCCCCTGTACCTGTCCCACCCCCTCTTGAACCCCTCCACTGTCTCTGCCTCCACCAGCCCCTAGGCAGCGCATTCCATGGCTCCACCACCCTCTCAGTGAAGTAGCACCTCCTTTCTCCCCGAATCTCCAGCTTCCACCCATGTCCTCTAGTGGCCCCTCCTCCTTCCTTCTAGCACCCTGACTGTTCCTCCCCTATTTACCCTCTTCATGTACCTGAAGACCTCTATCATGTCCCCCGGTCCCTTCTCTCTTCCAATGTGTACATATTTAGCTCTTCCAGCCTCTCCTCATAGGTCCTGTCCCCCAAGCCCCAAATCATTTTGGTTGCCCTCCTCTGGACCCTCTCCAGGAGGTTAATGTCCCTCTTTAAGTGTGGCCTCCAAAACTGCATGCAGTACTCAAGGTGTGGCCTCACCAAGCAGTTATACAGAGGGAGTATCACTTCCCTCCTTCTGGAGGTGATCCCCCTAGTGATGCATCCCAGCATCCTGTTGGCCTTGGCTGCTGCCTTCCTACAAGTCTCAGAGTTGTTCATCTTGACATCCACCACCACACCCAGGTCCCTCTCAGCCATCGAGACTTGTAGCATCCCCAAGGGTGTACACTTGGCCCGGGTTTCTGGCCCCCAGGTGGAGTACCTTGCATTTCCCTGCATTGAACCTCAGCTTCCACTTTCTAGACCATCTTTCCAGAGCCTCCATGTCCCCCTGTAGGGCCACCCTCCCCTCCTCCCCATCCACCACCGCCCCCAGTTTGGAGTCATCCGCAAAGAGACTCATCTCACTCCTCATTCCTGTCCTTATGTCAGAGATGTAGGCGTTGAACAGAAGGGGCCCAAGGACTGATCCCTGTGGGACCCCACTAATGACCCTCCTTGGGGATGAGACTATCCCGCCAACTACGACCCTCTGGGTCCAGTCCTGGCGCCAATTGCTTATCCATCTGATCATCTGGTTCCCCACCCCCATTTCTCCCTGCTTATCCAACAGGCCCACGTGAGGAACAGGGTCAAAATGCCTTGCTGAAGTCTAGAAAGAGGACGTCCACTGGTCTACCCAGGTCCAAGGCACTCATCACCCAGTCACAGAACTCCACCAGGTTTGTCTGACACGATTTCCCCGGGATGAATCCATGCTGTCCATCGTCCAGGCACCCTGACTTATCCAGGTCCCCCTAGCCTCTCCTTGACAATGCCTCCATCACCTTGCCCACCACCGATGTCAGGCTGACAGGCCTGTAGTTCCCTGCCACCTCCTTGATCCCCTTGTGGATAGGCACTATGTCGCCACCTTCCAGTCCTGGGCACCCACCCTGTCCTTAGAGAGATGGTGAAAAGCTCCACCGGGGTTTGCCAGGACATCCATGCAGTTCCTTCAGCACTCTGGGATGTAATTTATCTGGCCCGGTGCTTTCTCCGTCTTAAAGGAGCTGAGGGCTTCCTCACTCTCTCTGTTGTGATTTCCACTTCGATACCTCTTCTCCTGCTTAGCCCTCCCTCTCCCCAGACCCGCGATCGGTAAGGGTCCCCCTCCTCAGTATCTCTGTCTCCTCCCATGTATGATGCAGCACCCCATTTTCCTTGGAAAACTGAGGTGAAGTACTCATTTAGTACCTCAGCCTGCTCCCCGGGTCTTGTGCCCATCTCTCCCTGATTTAATCCTGCTAATCTGCCCCTTCACCCTTCGTTTTCCCCAATGTATCTAAAGAACCCCTTGTTCCCTCTCCTAGTTCCCTGGCCAGGTTCTGCTCCTTCCTTGCCTTAGCTGCCCTCACCACCTAGTGGCCCTTCTAGCCATCAGCCTGCACTCCCTCGATCCCTTTCACTCCTTGAGCACTTGAATTGCTTATAGGCTGCCTTCTTTCCCCACACCACCTCCTGGACCTCCCTGGTCCACCAGCAGGGGATTTTGGGCCCTACCAGCATTTCGTCTTACTCTTGCACGGTGCTGGTAGCATCCTGCACCCTCTCCTGATGATTTCCCACCTACTATCAGCGTCCATGTCTGACCCAATCCCATTCAAATGCTCCTTAAGGATCCTTCCCATTTCCTCAAATCAAGCCCCCTGAGTCGGTTACTTCCATCTTTGTGCAGCCTTCTACCCTCCTAGGTCCAGGCAGAACCAGACCGTGGCATGGTCACTCCCCGCCAATGGGTCCCTTACCTCCAGGCCCCCAATCTGGTCACTGTCTGCCAGGACCATATCCAGTACCCGCGCCTCCCTGGTCGGTTCCCTCACCTGCTGAGTTAGGAACGCGTCTTGAGACATCCAACAACCTCTGTTCCCTGGTCACAGAGGATGTCATAGTCTCCCAGTCTGTTCCTGTTTCGTTTTTAACCTTCATTTTTTTGCTGTAGACCCACACTCAATCTACAGCACAATCACCCCCACTTACATCTACAATTCCATTGTGCCTGTACCAGGAATTTATTTTTTGTTGTTGATCTTTTTTAGCCCCGAACTCCACACCATCTGGCTCCAGGCTTCGGACCCTGCAACCGACCCTGCTGCCATAACCGCAGCCAGTCCCCCTTGATGGGCCGGCATATCCCTGCTGGTGGGCCCCGCCACCAGGGCAGAAAGCAAACTGGGACAATGGGGTGACTGTCTTGGGAGGAGGCGAGAATAGTGCGTGGGCAGCTGTCAGTAGAGGGACTCCGGTGGGGGCGCACTTTTCTGGTTCTCCCCCTCACTCCCCCCACATAGCTGCCGCAGCTATGTCCTGAGAGGACACAGGGTGGCACATCACCACATCATGTGTGCTCCACAAGGGACTGCCAGAAGTCACTCCAAGAGCAATGCAGGTGAAACTCTCCCCAGGGAGGAGGCATCCATGCGGACACTATAGAACTTCCCACGGTCTCTGCCCCATCGTCCTGGGTGCGAATCTGGGTTGCCAGCGTGCCGAGCAATTCCCCATCACTTGTCATGATATGAAATTCTGACAGTATAGCGGTCACATGTAATACCGCAGTTATCGTACGGTATTGCAGAACAAGTCATTTTTGCACAAAACAGAAGCCTCCTCAAACTCTTGCATCAGGGATAGTTGGTGTGGAAGGGACAGTTGTCTCTGAAAATTCCCCTAAAAAAGCAGACGAAAGGTCTCAATGCTGCGGTATGCCATGAATCACAGTTAGTGCGGTATCAGAAATTGCCCACAGAATCAATACCGTGACTTCTGATACCACGGTATACCGGGAAACCATGATACCATGACAACCCTACTCAGCGCCACAGAGCCAGCTCTGTTCCGGGCATTTTTGAACCCAACCACTGTTTTCGCCCCCACTATGTAAGCAGGAAGGCTGTTCCAGTTATCCACCACCCATTCTGTAAATACACAGACACAGATGTGACAGCAGATAAAGGGTCTGGACCCACAGTCTGCACTCAATTGTCCCCGACCCTGTAATCACATCATAATCCTTCTCCTCTCTACCCCTACCTCACGATCTCTTGTGCCTATCCAGGCATTTTGAACCTGGTTACTGTTTTCACCCCTCCCCCCACTACCTCCTCTGGAGGGCTATTTCAGGTATCCACCACCCTTTCTGTGAAAAAGTACTTCCTCACATCCTTCCTGAATTTAGCCCCCAGCTTCATATTATGCTCCCTTGTAATAGAGTACCTTTTCTCCGAAAAATACTCTCCTCCTTTACTTTACTTTATTAACCTTCCCTCCTCTCCTCCAGAATGTACATGTTTAGCTCATTTAGCCTTTTCTGATAGGGCTTCTGTTGTAGACCCAGCACCATTCAGATAGCCCTCCTCTGGACTGCCTCCACTCTGTCGATGTTCTTTCTGAGATGTGGTCGCCAGAACTGTACACCGCACTCAAGGGGAGGTCTCACCAGCAATTTATACAGTGGCAGAACCACCTCTCTCCCTCTGCTGGGGATACCCCTACCTATGCATCCTAACATTCTACTAGCTTTTCCGACTGCCTTATCACACTACCCTGCCACCTTTAGGTCATTCAATATGGTTACCCCAGGTCTCTTTCCTGTTTGGTCTTCATCAGTATCATGCCACCCATTCTGTACTCTGCTCCTGGATTCCTAAAGCCTAAATGCATTACTTCGCACTTTTTTGCATTAAAACCCAGCTACCATACCCTAGACCACTCTTTCAGTCTCTCTCTAGATCCCAGCACATTCCACCCCCCTCCCTCAATGTGCGTCCACTCTGTTACAGATCTTGGTGTCATCTGCAAAGAGGCAGACCTTTTCTTCCACTATGTCACTTATAAAGATATTGGAAAGGTCCAGTCTCTACTGATCCCTGAGGTACCTCACTGGTCACCCTGCATTCCTTGAAGCGCACTCCATGCACCACCACTCTCTCTGTCCTCCTCGATAACCAGTTTCTAATCCAGGTTACCACCTTTTTATCTAACCCCAAGTTACCCAACTTGCTTACTAGTCTCCTGTGTGGAAAGGTACTGAATGCCTTGCTAAAAATCGAGGTAAACCACATACACCGCACCTCCCTGATCTAACTCCTTGGTCACCCAATCAAAGAAGTCTAACAGATTTGTTTGGCATGATCTTCCCTCTGCGAAACCATGCTGCCTTGGGTCCTGCAATCCATCTAATACAATAGTTCTCAAACTTTGTCACAGTGAGCCTCCTCAAATCCCTGGAAAAGATTTTGAGCCTCCCCCAAAATCTGAAATAATCTTGGGCCTCCCCAAAGAAAAATAACATACTGTACTTTGCACAGTACACTATGAGTAAATTGCAGCCCCCTTTGAGTACTTGACTCACATTCAGTTCTTTGTCTTATACTGGCGTGGAACCTTTGTAAAAGAACTCCTGTGCTCAAAGGTGTTATCTGAATAACAAATAAAGAAAATAAACAAATATTATTCAGTTTATTGTAACCCCCCAAGGCCAGCCTACTTGCTCCGCTATTTTCATTCTTGAACCATTGTCACTCCTTGTTGCTTACCTTCATGGGTCAGACTACTTTCTCTGTTTCCTCTCTATATGAAATAACCTTCCTACATACTTGCCTCTCCCCATCCTTCCCTGCTCCTAAGCAACTTCTTGCAGATTGCTTTGCTCCTTCCTGCTATTGCTCTTAGCACTTCTATGCTCAACCCTTGTATTTGGGTTGTTCTGCCATCAGTCTACAAATTGATTAACCACTCATTATTAGTTTATTGTTCATATTTATTTACATTATTGTTCACTGTGTATTTCTTGATTGTTTTGCAGTTAGCTTTTGAAATATATTCACCCCTGCCCTTCCTGGTACACCTGAAATGAGCCTTGGCTCATTCACCTCTCTTGTCACCTATTAGTAAATAAATACATAAAATTCATCTACTATTATCCTCTTTCAGTTTGCTTAATCTCTTCACACAAAATATATAAAACTCAAAATTTAAATACAGTACTTTTTCAGACTTGCTTGAGCCTCCCCTGGAACAGGTTGGGGCCTCCCCAGAGAGGCTGGCCTCACCATTTGAGAACCCCTGATCTAATACAATATATTCCACAATCTTATGCTTGAATTGCGTTTCCATTATCTTACCCACCATCGATGTCAGGTTAGCAGACTGATAATTGCTCACCTCTTCCTTGCTACCCTTATGTAGTGGGACAACATCTGCCCTTCTCCAGTCATCTGCGACCGCATCAGCCTCTAGTGATCTGTTAAAAGGTCTGTCAGAGGTGCAGCTAGTAGCACCCCAAGTTCCCTCAATGCCTTTGGATGTACCCCATCTGGCCCCATAGCTTTGTCTACTGTCAGGCTATCAAGTGCTTTCCAAACTCTCTCCACTAAAAACTGCCTATTGTCCATTTCCCTCCTTTCAAAGCTTCTGGTGCCTTTTTGTGGTCCCTCTCATTCCACTTCTACTGTGAAAAACTGAACAGAAGTATTCGGTCAAGAGGTTTTTCTCGGTCCTCCTCTGTATAGTCCCTCCCCCACAACTGTACAATCCCTCCCTGTACCTTTCCTCCATCATACCTAAAAAAAAAATGCCTTCTCCCCTTTTAATACCTCCTGAGCTATTCTTTCCTCAGTTTGCGCTTTTGCTACCCTTACCACTTTGCCTACCTCTCTCTGTTTTTCCCGACACACTTCCTTATCCGCTTCTCTCTGAATGACCTTGTATCTTCTAAACGGTACTCTTTCAGCCTTTACCTTTTCTGCTACATATTTTGAGAACCTAATGGTCTCCTCTTCCTTCTGCTTTTGCTTAGCCTTCACAAAGTCCTCTTTTATTCTGGACCACTTTTCTTCCACCCCCACCCACACCCAGCCCTCATCACCTGTCAATTTGTTCATCAGGCATTCACCCATTTTAACAAAATTAGCCCTTCTGAAGTCCAGGACACTCATCTGTGTGTGGCCAGATTCTGCAGCTGTTCTACTGCAAAACCACACTGTATGACAATCACTGGTCCCCACATGGCTTCCCACCCTGACATCTGCAACACTATCCCCACTTGTAAGCACTAGATCCAGTATCACCCCATCACGAGTGGGTTCATGGACTAGCTGCCTGAGGAATACCCCCTGCAGGGAGTCCAGGATGTCTCTGCTTTTAGCTGATACTGCAGCAGGGAGGATCCAATCTACATCTGGCAGACTGAAGTCCCCTACCAGTAACACCCCCATAATGAACCCCACTTTTCCACCCTTTTTCCAATTTCTTCTAAAATACCTTATTTAAGTCCTCTCCTTGTACCCGAGGCTTGTAGATCACACCTGTCTGAAAACGTAACCCCCTGGATCCCTGTATTTCTGTTGCTTTTATGCTGTCCATCATACAAAGCAACACACCCCTCCTTTCCTTCTTACCTTGTCCCTTCCAAATAATGTGTAACCCGGTATGACCAGTTCCCAGCCATGTTTTTCAGTGCACCATGTCTTGGTAATGGCCATGATATCCAGGTCAGCCTCAGTCATGATGGCCTCTAGGTCTGGAATTTTATTTCCCAGACTCCTAGCATCAGCACACCTGACCTTCCAGACATTGTTCCTTGCTTGCCGCTTCCCTTTGTTCCCCCTTTCTCCTCTCTTTCAACTGCAATTCCTCCCTTTCCCCCATTTCTAACCCCTGCTAATTTGGCTTACTTTATCCATTGTGGGACTATCTTCCCCAGAATCTCTATGCACTCCATCTCGGCCTTTCCGGGAGACATGGTTTTGTTTCCCTTTTACCTCAACCCATACCAACTAGTTTAAATGTTCATCAAGAGAACTTTTAAACCTTCCACTAAGAACTGCTGTGCGACAATCACATTGTTTCTTTATAAGCGTACAAAATTATGCATTATAATTATGGATTAATTCAGTCATCTGCAGGCAAAAGTAATTTTGAGTAAACTTGTCCTGCTGGTTAGTGTATAAAAGATGAAGGTCAACATCGGGAACATTTAAGCTTTAGAATCCAGGAAGTGTCACCTATGATGATCCAGTCAAATGGCTTTCCCAGAAGCAGCACACACAAAGATATTGAGCAAAAGGGGAATCCCATTCCTTCCCAGTAACTCCGGTTGTGTTTAGGCTCTGTATGTGGTTCGGAAGACCATGAATTAACAAACACACTGCAGACTCAAATTGTTAATGAATTAGTAAATTAAAAAGAAAGTAAGTAGGAGCCCAGCCAAGGTTAAAAGGAGTACATAGTGCTAAGTCATTAACACCACACTTGCTGGAAGTGATGTAATGGAAGATCATCATAAGTTGACATGGACTTCACTGGGTGACTATTACGGTATTAGAGACTTCAAGCATGAAGTTTGGGCGAGAGGACCGTGAAGTGAAGCTGAGCAGTTCTGGCTATCCAAACCCAACGAGATGAGTCATGAACTGCACAAGAGAAACAAGAAGAAGACCCTGTTAACTTATTATCAAGTTAGCTAGTGTGATTTATAACAAGTTTTAAATCACAGATGTTTGATATTCAAAATCTGAGTCAGGCCAGCCTCTCCCCAGCTTTGAAGTGGGAAAATACAGGTTACTCACCTATAACAGGAGTTCTAGGAATGGTATATGTTGTTAATCCACACTTACTGGCAGGTTCCTTGCTGCTTTAAATCTTGCTGGAAGGTCTTCAAGCTGGCTCCTCCCACCCACCTGGGTGGTAAAACTCTGACTCCGCCCCATGACACCAGATCTAGCCTGGAAGCCAGGTTATGCCACCGGCCGGGAGGTCGAGGGTTAGGTGGATGAACAACATGTACCATTCCTAGAATTCCTGTTACAGATGAGTAACCTGTATTTCTAGGGAGATGGGTATGTTGTTCAATCCACACTTACTGGCAGACTTCTAGCAGTTCTCTGGGAGGAGGGAGGCAAGGCGCACACCCCCTACTTGGGAAATAAGGACTGGAGAACCGAGGTCCCAAAACCAGCATCCCGGCGTGACTCAAGGTCGATGTTGTAGTGGACAATGAAGGTGTGTGTTGACTTCCAGGTAGCAGCCCTGCAGATTTCCTGGATAGGGACATCCCTGGAAGCAGCCACCGAATCAACAGTATGGCGGGTAGAATGAGCTCTTATCCCTTTAGGAGGCTCCATGCCCGCCAACCTATAGCAGAGATCTAGGCAGATGGTGAGCCACCTGCCTATCGTCCGCTTGGCTGCAGGTCCGCCAGGTGCAGCTTCAGCGTAGGTGACAAACAGCTGGCGTACCTCTCCCCGAACTTCAGCCGTTTGCTCCTTATAGTAAGAGAGCACTCTTCTAGGGTCCAAAGTATGGAGCCTATATTCAGCCTCCGAGGTGTGATTGGGGTAGAACACCGGCAGAGTCAACACCTGGTTAAGGTGAAACTCCAACACCACCTTCGGAAGGAATTTCGGGTGGGGGCGCAGGACAACCTTGTCCCTGTGGAAGACCAGATAAGGAGACTCGATGGAAAGCGCCTGGAGCTCTCCCATCCTTCTGGCTGACATGTTAGCCACCAAGAAGGCGGTCTTCCATGACAGGTGAGAGATATCACACCTGTGCATCGGTTCGAATGACTTGCCCATGAGCTTAGCCAATACCAGCAGTAGATCCCACGGAGGTGGAGGTTCTTGCAACGGAGGGGATATGTGATCAAGGCCTTTGAAAAAGCGCCCGACCACCTGCGCCACCGACTGCTCCCCAGCCCGCGCCCGGTAAGCGGAGATGGCTGCCAGGTGCACCTTAAGGGTCGTCGACCGAAGCCCTAGCTGAGAAAGGGACCACAGGTAGTCTAAAATGCTGGCCAAGGAACAGGAGGAAGGGTCCAACCTCTTATCCTGACACCAGATGGAGAATCTCTTCCATCTGAAGGCGAAGCATTTTCTGGTCGACTCCTTACGGGATGCCTGAACAACGTTGAGGACCTCGTCAGAAAGACCCAAGACCTGGAACTCTAGCCACTCAGGAACCAGGCCATCAGGTACAGGGATTGAAGGTCCGGGTGGAGAACCTTCCCCTGGTTGACTGAGATCAGGTCGGGCGGGCTGGAAGCCGCCTTGGAAGCCTGGAGCCGAGGTTGAGAAGAACTGGATACCAGATCTGGCGGGGCCAGTCTAGGGCTACCAGAATCACCTGCGCCTTGCCCCTCCTCGCCTTGAGAAGCACCCTGTGGACCAAGGGAAATGGGGGAAAGGCGTAGAAGAGGCCCGGGTCAACAGCCTCGAGAAGGCATCCCCCTGCAGCGAGCCCTGCAGAGGGGGGCGGGCATGAAATAGCCTCAGCTTTGCATTCTCCCTGGAGGCAAACAGGTCCACCTGAGGTATGCCCCAGTGGGAGAACAGATTGTGTACTACCTCTGGCAGGAGAGACCACTCGCGAGATGCAGCACCTATCCGGCTTAGGGCATCGGCAGAGCTTTGGAAGCTCCCGCGACATGGATGGCTAGGAGATCCGCCTCCAGTCTGCTCTTGAGGGACCAAGTGCGGAGAGCTTCCTTGCACAGGGGCAAGGAGCACGTCCCACCCTGGCGGTTTAGGTAGTACATGGCTGTGGTATTGTCCGTCTGGACCTGGACCACTTGACCCCGTACAAACGGAGCGAAGGCGGTGAGGGCTAGTCGGACCACTCGAAGCTCCAGCAGGTTGATGTGGCATCGAGACTCCAGAGGGAACCAGAGGCCATGCACTCTGTGTTCCCCCAGATGGGCACCCCAACCAATCAGAGAGGAGTCGGTCGTTAGAGTGACTGTCAGCTCGGGGCGGACAAACGAGATGCCCTCCTGCGGATGAGCTGGAACGATCCACCACTGGAGAGCGCTCCACATCTCCTGGGTCACTGCCACTGGCTGGTCCAGAGGACCAGAGCGCTGTGACCACTGGCAGGCCAGTCCTCACTGTAGGGGACACATGTGCCAACGGGCCCAACAGACTACACTGGTGCAGGCCGCCATGAAGCCCAGGAGGCGCAGGAAGTCCCGGGCAGGGCGCAATTGCCCAACCAGAAATGATTGGGCAAAGGAGGAAAGAACCTCGGCCCTGTCCGCCGGGAGCCATTCTCTGGCTCGAAAAGAGTCGAGCTCTGCCCCGATGAATTGAAACACCTGCGTTAGCACGAGTTCTGACTTTGTCTCATTGATGAGGAGGCCAATCTGAGAGCAGACCTGGAGGACCAGAACCCTGGACCGCTCCACCTCCGGTCTGGAGGGGGCTGCAATCAGCCAGTCGTCCAGGTAAGGGTACACCCGGAACCTTCGGCACTGCAGAAATGCTGTAACCACTGCCATGCATGGGAGCTGGAGAGAGGCCGAAGGGCATGGCCCGGAACTCGTAAAGGGACCCTTCCGCTCTGAAGTGGAGGAATCGCTGGTGGGACAGACTGATTGGGACGTGAAAGAACGCATCCTGGAGGTCCAGAGAACAGAACCACACTCCTCATTCCAAGGATGGAATAATCTGTGCCAGAGTGACCATCCTGAAGGTTCAAGACCTTAGGAACTTGTTCAGGTCATGTAGATCTAGAATGGGGCGCCAGCCCCCCCCTCCCATCCATTTCGGGACCAGAAAATACCTGGACACAAACCCTGGGTCTGGTGGAGGATCCGCCACCTCCCTAATCACCTCCTTCTGGAGGAGCAGAGCAATGTCGGCTCAACGAGCCGACAGAGGTTGCGGACCCCATAGCCCCCCGTGGGGCGATGGCTCGATAGGGTGGGGCCTGCTCAAATTCCGGAGGCAGACCCTTTCCTACCACTTCCAACACCCAGTGGTCCGCAGTGATAGCGGACCAGGTGGAAAGGAAGTGGCGGAGCTGTCCCCCCATGGAGGAAACCCAGCAGGAAGTGACGAGGCTGGCAGGCTTGGAGGAAGGACCGGCCGATGGACCTCCTGGGCCTTTCCCTCCCAGCTTCCTGCTGAAGGAAGCTACAGGCTTGGCTTTGGGGTGCCAAGTGTGAGCCTGCTGGCCCTGATGCTGCTGCTGCTGGGCCAGACGTGCCGCATGGGCAGAAGACCGAAAGGGCTTACGATGCTACTGGCGGCCTCTGTCCTTCTGGGCAGATGTGACCGAGTCCAAGGTGGCATTGGACTTTTCGATCCTCTGCAAATGACCCTCCACCCTGGGACTTAACAAGTCGGTACCCAGGAAGGGAACGTCTGCCAGCTTGTGCTGGGTATCCACCGTGAAGTTGGAGATCAGCAGCCAAGCTCTGCGGCGCATGGCCACTGTGGCCGCTACTGACTGGGCCCAAGAGTCTCCAATGTCAAGAGCAGTTTGGAGCTGCTGCTTTGCCACCACCCTTCCCTGACCCCGCACCTGCTTGACTGTAGTCTGAAGGTCAGCCGGGAGATGAGGAATCACCTCATCCAGGGAGCCCAAAAGGGCGTAGGAAAAGTGTGCCATCAGTACAGCCGAACTGGCCTGACGAAGGCCTAAGGAGAACACAGCGTAGACTTTACGCCCAGAGTAGTCCAGTTTCTCGGACTCTTTATCGGGTGGCTTGTCCACGTCCCAAGCGTTTCTGGAGCGCTGGAAGACACTGCCGGTCATCAACCCTCCGCAGAGGGGTGCTCCGAGAATCCAGAGAGTGAGCCAGTGGGAAAAGCATACTTCCTGGCCGAAGGTGCTGAACAAGAAGCCGGCCGCTGCCATAGCTCCAGAGCTGGGTCAACAATGGCTTCGGCCACAGGAAAGGCCTCCGTAGGAGAATCCCCTCGGTCCAGTATCTCTGAGGGGATACCTGGCCCGCTTTGACACGGGTTCGAGCTTCATCCCAGCAGATTCTGAGATGAGCCGAAGCAATCCCATGAATGAGGATGGGCTCTCATCCACCGACTGTCCCCATGTGGACCCCAGGTCGAGAGGCCTGGAGAACACGGAGGAGTCACTGTAAGACTCCGAGGAGTCCGCAAACAGCTGCTGAAGGCCTGAGCCACCCTCCACCTGCCGAGGACGATCGGGAGTGAGGGTGACCGACAACCGATGGGCAACCCCTGACCCGACTGAGAATCCTTGGTCTGAGCCCCAGTTTTTGGTTGTGGAGGCGGGGATTCCACCACAATAGGTGGAGCAGCTGGTTTCGGCCGAACAACCGCCGCCGGTTTCAGCTCCTCAATGACAAAGAGGGGTTATTTCGGTCGCTCAGGTGACAGCCACTTAATGGCCGGGGAAGGCGATGAAGTCAGCTTGTTCCTGGTCAAAAGGAGCTGCTGCCACATCAGATCTTCGTAGCGCCGACGCAACTTGCGTGGGAGCCTATCCTCCGAAGAGGACTATGACGAGGATGAGTGGCACCTCCGCTTCCCTCGGTGCCGAGATTAAGATCACTGGAGTATCGGGCGGGATCAGCTGGACCGAGAAGAGGTCCGAGACCTTCCGGTGTTTCCGAGGGTGGGTCTGGGAGGGAGCAGGGGAAACCCAGTCCTCCATCGGCTCTGGAACCTTAACCAAGGACTCAGGCACAGGAGGCACAGGCAAGTCTTCGGTTTCCACCGGGGGAACCGGTGAAGAAGGGTTGTTGGCTTCTCCAGTCGAAAGTCCGTCCGACGGGTCGAGAAAAATCTCAACTGCGTCGACGGCTGTCTCAGCCAGCTGACCTGACAGGGACACCATGAAGCCAGCAGCCTTAGTCACAACCTCGACCGAAGTAGAGAGTCGACTATCCGGGGAAGGGGACCTCTCCCGCTCCCACGAACGTCAACAGTGGGACTTACCCTTTGAGTCCTTTTTCTTGGACCGAGAGGAATGTCCCAATGGTCCCTCTCCCTTAGTAGAGAAGGACTGACAAAGCTCTTGAATGAAGCCATGTAGGAGGAGCACAAGGAGAGCGGGATAAATGCTGCGACCGAGGAAGAAGATGCGGCCTGGGCCGCCTCCTCCTTGAAGGCGATCATTTGCTCAAGTTGTTCAGCCGAGCCCGCCGCCAGACACCACCCAAGTTGAAGTCTGGCAGCATAGTCTTCAAGAACGTTGACCAAGAAGGACTTGCACAATTCGCAGGCCTGCGGATCATGATCAAGCCCGAGGCAGTAAACGCACGTGGAGTGCGGATCGGTCCGAGACATCATCTGCCCACAAGGACACCGCCGAAATCCGGGAGTCGATTTGTCCATCGCAGCCACGAAGGAAAAAAAAAAAAAGACTGAAGTCTAGTAAATTTAAGTACGAGTTTCGGTTTAACCAACGAGTTTGGATCCAAGCCTAAAACGCAGAGCGTAAAGGAGGGAACCTGAGCTTCCAAGCAGTAAGGAAGATCTAGCGTCATGAGGTGGAGCCGAGGTTTCACCACCCGGTGGGTGGTGGGAGGAGCCAGCTTGAAGACCTTCCGGCAAGATTTAAAGCGGCAAGGAACCTGCCAGTAAGTGTGGATTGAACAACATATGCATGCCCCTAGAAGTACAGTTACGCAAGAACTTACCATAACAGTAGATCTTAGAGAGGCTCTTGCAGTAGGTAATAACCATCAGGACGGGAGTCCCAAGCAGTGTAATTCAGACAAAGGCTGAAGCACAGGAGGCAAGAAAGGTCCGCAGTAGGTACCAGATTATGACAGAAGGCCCTGAAAGACTGCTAGTCCGAAGTATGCCCTGTGCCTAGAGGCAATGTCCAGACTGTAGTGTTTGCTAAAGGTGTGGACAGAGCTCTAAGTGGCTGCTGCACAAATGTCTGCGGCAGAAACATTCCTGAAACAAGCAGTAGATGCAGCCATGCCTCTGGCTGAGTGTCCCTTGACTTACCTCGGAAGGGGCTTGTTACATTTTTTTTTTTTTTATTTCGTTTTCATTAGCAGAGACAGCAGTGATACAACATGTGATGCATAGAATTACATTTCGTTATTAAAGACGGAACAAGTGAAATCTCTTCATAAACATAGTTAACTCAGTATTCATTTTGAGTTTAATAGTTACAGCCCTTTAAGTTGTTAAGCAGGCGGACGGACCTCAACTCCAAGGACTGAGAATACAGGTAGTGGGATGGAAAAAACAATTATTTGGGACACTCAGGATCAACCTGGAAGAAGAATAATATCCACTGCTGCCACTTCCTCCGAAATTTCTCATGCTTGTTGTGAAGCCTGGCTGTCAGGAATTCGAATCTGTAAATTTCACAAACTATTTTATGCCAGTCTGATACCATTTTGGGGGGGATCTTTTAACATCCATCTGTGTGAAACTGCAATTTTGGTGGCTAACAGAAAAAGTGGGAGTAAGGTGTTCGTCCATCTGGGATTGTGGGGAGGGAAGATGGACATCAACACCATCTCTGCCGTTAACTCTACTGGTTCATGCAAACAGTTACCCAGTTTTACCTGTAGGGTTAACCAAAAGGGCATCAAAATTGGACAAGACCAGAATATCTGTGCCAAATCTGCCATATTACAGTTACAAACCCTCCAGCAGTATCCATAGGAGGCTGGCATGTACTTTGCGAGTACAGCAGGTCAGCGAAAAAAATCTGGAAAGGGGCTTCCATGCGAATTCTCGCCAAATATTTGAGGCTGTGATTTTAGTAGCTGTTATAGTTGCCATTTCCCACTGTGGAAGAGGGATTTCCAGTTCTAAATCTTTGTTCCAGGCTTCCAAGACCGACTTGGAAGAGTCTCCCAAATTGCCCCTCATTATTCTATAAAAGGTGACCTATAAGTTTTCCTCAAGTAGCACCCGCCACTGTATCGTGGAGGAGAGCCCAAAGTGCAGGAGTAGGTGAAGGGCAGCGGGTAGGAAAATCTCTTTGCCGTAGAATACAGTTTCTCGCCTTGGTATATCGGTATTCGTCTCTATCAGGAGTCAGTATTTGTGTTGAAGTTTGGCAAAAGATAGAACAGCCAAATTATTTACTAGTTGGTAAAAGTAGTTAAGGCCACCAGCCCGCCAGTGCAGTGGTTGGATTTCCACTTGCAACGCCGGCAACCTGGGTTCGGGAATGTACCTGGGTCGGAGGGCCAGCTGGAAAGAGAAGGATTGAGCATCTCTAGTACTGCTCTCCTTCTCTGGTGGGGGTGTTTGAGTGTCCAGTGAAACAGCGGCACCTAGTGGAGGATGGGTGCACCACATTACACCGGTGCCTGCAAGTCTTCAGGGGCGGGGCGGACGCTGGTCGTCATTGCATGTCCCCGCCCATGACTACAGGAGACAAAAACTCTGTGCCGGGTCGTCACCATGGCGTCCTTCCCCTGTGGCCTCGATCAGCCTCCGGTACCAGCTCTCCCAACCAGTACCAGTAGTGTGGCACTAGAAGAGGACCAGTGTCGCAACCCCACCCTCTGGGGGGCATGCCAGGGGTGACTGGGAGAGGGCGGTGATCACTGAAGGAGGAGGCACGAGGGGGCCATGACCAAGGGCTGAAACAGATGACCCAGACAGGCAAAGTGTGGTGAATGGGGGAGTAAAAGCCTAGCCTGCCCCAGTTCCTAAAGGTTACGTCGAGGTGAACTGAGGAAGAAGTTTTGATCTCCTGATATACGTGTAAAGAAAAACTGATTTGTTTATATTGTTTCTTTTTCCTAAAGTTGTGCCATATTCTAAGAATCAGCATAGTAGGGAGAAAAGCCCTTTTGGGGAGAGTTCCAGAGAGGAAAGAGTCATTTTTTTCTATATCATAAAGATTGTTTATTGGCCAGCCCGGTGCCACGAGGGCTGAGGCGCTGGACTCCTACCTCGCGGCACGCCAATGACCCAGGTTTGGGAATGAGTTCAGGTCACAGGAAGTTGGCAGTGAAGGGGCGGGGGACGGTGGAGCTGGATTGAGCTGCCGACAGGCACGCTCTCCTCTCCGGGGAGAGGATGTGGCACCCCGCAGCCAATGGTGACCCCTAGCAGAGGCTAGCAGTGGCACAGGCTGGAGGGGGCCAGGCGATAGGCCATGGGGTGGTGGAAAGGACTTGTAACTGGGGCCATAAGGTGCATGCGCTTCTACTCCTGGGTGATAACCGGCGGCAGAAAACACTGACGGCAGCAAGATGAGGACAGACTCCCTGCAGGCTCCACTCCCGGGTTGGGTACAAGGTAAGCGGTGGCTATTGCGGGGGAAGGGTCAGTCAGAATGCGTCCGGAAGAAAAAATAAATAAAGGTTGTTTATTAGAAACTCAATATCTTTCCAAACAGGAGAGTTAGAAGGACAGAGCCAAAAGAAAAGTATGTTTAACAATGCTGCCGTTGCGTACATCTTCAGATCTGGAAGATTCATGCTGCCCTGGTTTAAAGAGAGAGAAATTAGGGTGAAACGGACCCTAGGTCTCTGACCTTCCCAAATAAAAAAAGATATCCTGTTCCAGATTTAAAACAAAAAGCAGATGGAAAAATTGGAATATTCTGAAACAAGTAAAGGAGCCTGGGAAGAATATTCATTCATATGGTTTCTATTCTTTGAGAGAAAGTTAACTTTTGGTTGCTCCACCTGGTTAAATCTTCCTTAATTAGAAGCGAGGAGGGTTCATAGTTTACGATCTCAAGATGGTCTAGGTTTTGTGCAATGTATACACCTAAATATTTAAATTTTGTACAGTGCCACTTTAGAGGGAAAGCAGCCTTCAGTTCTGTGAGGGGGGAAAAATTAAACATAAGGGCTTCTGTCTTTGTAATGTTCAACTTGAAATTAGCCAGTTCCTCGTATTATTTGAAGAACTCCCAGACACTCAGAATGAAGATTCAGGAGAAAGAAGAGTTAAAAGAATATTGTCTGCCAAGGGGGATATCTTGTATGTCTTTTGGCCTAACAGTACATCCTCTACCTGAGGATTTTCCAAGTATAATGCAATAAGAGAAGGGGAGAGGGGGCATCCCTGGTGCAACCGAATGGGAGAAGTCATTGCCCCATTTAACCAGAGATAAGCTTGGGGTCGAGAATATATATTTTTAAGATGAGAGGAACTGGTCAGGAAACAAGAAGTCAAAGCTAAGGAGGGCTGAAGGGATTGTCTTAGTAAGTAAGTGTTATAGAAAAGGCATGGTACGTCTAATTATCAGTTGTACTGCACTGCTTAATAAAGTCGGCCTGGTCAGGGTGTATAAGAGAGAGGAGGAACGTTTCGAGGCAAGAGGCCCAGACTGCCATGCAGATTTTGTAGTCAACATTAAGGATAGAAATAGGGCAGTACGAAGAGGGGTCTGATGTCTCTTTTTTAAGTTTGGGAATAGGGGTTATGACTGCATGGTGCTATGAGGGTGGAGGTTTGTCACCTTCTGCCACTGCCCAACAGGAAGATAAAAAGGTTGGAAGAAGAAGACTAGCAAAAGTCTTGTGCCACTCCGCCGTATAACCATCAGGGTCCAGTCATTTTAAAGCTTTCAGAGCTTTTATATGGGTCAGAATCTCATCTGGGCGAATAGGAGAATGAAGAATTGCCCGCTGTGTGTCAGGGAAATTTAACTTTTCTAACAATTCTGTTCTAGCTTCAGAGTTTATTGGTGTGGGAGGGGGTGTATACAAGGTGCAGTAATATTCTAGAAAAGACGCTCTAATATGCTCTTCAGAATGTGAAATTTGTTTCGTTACTGGATGTCGAGTTTTTGAAATAGTTGCCGTCTGTTTCATATTTCTTAATTTCCTGTCCAAAATGCGTGTCCCTCGGGCACCTCCCTCATAGTTGGCTTGTTTTAAATAAGTCAAAGTCTGGAGAATCTTGGAGTCCATTATATTCTGTAGTTCTTGTTTGATTTCACTTATCTTTTATTGCAAAGCTATATCCCCTACCCGATATAGCATTTGGTAATTCTCTAGTTATGTGTAGTATTGGTATACGAACTCTGTTTTCCTTTTTTCATTTGTTGAGAAAGCTATATTCTTTCCTCGGAGAGTTGCCTTCAGGGAATCCCAAAGGACTGGGTCAGATACCTCAACCCTGCCATTTTCATTCAGAAATTGTGCAATTCTAGCTGTGACATAGTTTATGTATTCAGGATCCCTCAGTAGTGTCAGATTAAGGCACCAAAGCTTTGCTTTTGGAAGTTTTCCTAGGTTTATTTTTAAAATAAGGGGATGATGGTCAGAGAGTATCTTAGGAGCTAGCAAAAGGTCCTGAATAAGAAAGAAATGTTCACATGAAATAAAGAAGTAATCTAGGCGTGAATAGGTTTGACAGCAGGGGGAATATTAAGAGAAACCAGGACCAGATGGGAAAAGCCGCCTCCAGATTTCTTCAATACCCAGGTGAGCAAGAATGGTTCTTAAGTGTTTTACAGCGGGGGAGGCTCTGTGGGTCCAGAGCAAGGATGTGTCATGCTGAAGGGAAATGGCCAAATTAAAGTCAACTCCCATCATTAGGATGCCCTTGTGGGCTGTAAGAACTTTCTGAAGAAAGGTTCAGATCACCCCCAGGGACGTTTGAAGGGGTAAATAAGTGTTCACCAAAGTTACTTCCTGTGAGTATAATGTCCCAGTTAAGATAACATATCTACCCTGAGTGTCTATTATGGAGTCCCGGATTGCCAAGGGTATAGAGACAGGTACTAGGGTTGCAATCCCACACCTTCGGGCACTGGGATGGGAGGATGCATAAACTTCACATCAGTTACCCCACTTCAGCTTCTGGTGTTCAGTATCCGGTAAGTGAGTTTCCTGAAGGAAGAACAGGTCCGCCACCTGCTTGTTTAGGTATTGCATTTAACAAGATCTCTTAATGGGTCTATGAACACCATTAATATTCATAGAAAAAATTTTGACTGGATTAACTGCCATGGTCTTTTTCCTCAGAGAACAATAATATTGATATACGTTGAATATATTAAAGAACTGAAGCATGAATGTGTGCGTCTCCTTTTTTGTGTTTTTGTAGTAAAACATGAAAATAAAACACTTTGCTTGAGGCTCAAGTTATAGCAATACATGACAGGTAGGATGAATATGAAATCCTTACTGTTTAGGTGAGTCTCTAACCTATTAAGTTCAAAAATAAGAACAAACATTAGGGGTGGGAGCAACTGAATACTCTGTCCAAATACTCCTCTAACTTGCGAGGAGATGAAACAGACAGTGTGGAAAAATCGCAACAAATGGGTGGTACATGAAAAGGTATTGAAACCATACAACTATGTACACAATGGTTTCCAATTCGGAGATGGGATAATTCAACTATCTCCTAAGGGGTTTGGTGGGGGGTGGGGGCTTGTTATACTTCTGATAAAACAAAATGCAGTTTGAGAACCATTTGAACAAACATTGTTTAGAAACTGCAGCTCCCTCTCTTTTGGGCGCAAAGGAAACTCAAAGCTGATCTGTCTTATGGACTGATTTTATTCGGTCTATATAATAGCGCAAGGTTCTATGCACATCGAGCATGTGCAGAATGGCCTCCCCTTGATTAGAATGCTCAGGTTAATACACTTGCCAGTGTATGGCATGATTTAAAGTAAACTCAGAAACCCCCTTTGGTAGAAACTTAGGATTTGTACGCAGAGCCACCCGGTCTCTGTGGAAAATCAAATACAGCTCCTTACACATCAGGGCCTGAAGCTCGAAAATCCTTTGAGCAGAAGTAAAGGCAACTATAAAAGGCGCTTTCCAGGAAAGGTAGTGCAGGTCACAATTCGCGGATGGTTCAAAGGGAGGCAAAGTGAGTTTCTCAAGAATGAATTTCAGATCCCACCGAGGAACCAGGTTCCTGACTGGGGGTTTCAGATGGAGAATTCCTTTCAGAAAGGTTTCGGAAAAGGTTTTGCCATCCACCGGAGTGTGGTAGGCAGAAATGGCAGACAAGTGGACCTTCAAAGAAGAGTAATTAAGGCTAAGGCCAGGCAGATGCAGCAGGTATTCCATGACCTGTGGAACAGGGCAAGAGAAAATGTCCCAAACCCTTGGTGGATGCCCAAATGGAGAACCTAATCCATTTCATAGCATATGTGGTTTTTGTGGATGGCTTCCAGGCCTCCCCAAGGACTTATGCCACTCTGGAAGAGACCCCAAAGCTTGCAACAGATATGTCAGCTGGTGCCACGCATAAAGATGAAGGGACTCGAGTCCCAGATGGACCAGCTTGCCCTGGTCCTGAATCAGCGGATTCTGGCAGAGAGGAACAGGAATCAGAGGCTCCACCATCAGCTGCTGAAGTAGAGGGAATCACACTTGACAAAGTCAATAAGAGGCTATGAGAATCATGTGAGCCCCTTCTTGCTGTAGTTTCAGAAGCACCCTCTGCAACAGCAGAAGGGAGGGAAGACTTATAAAAACCTCCCTGTCCAGCAAAGAGACAGCGCATATTGACAGAAACAACGTCCAAGAACAAGCGAGCAGAAACCGGATAGTTTTTCATTGGATGGGGAGGCGAACAGATCGAGATCTGTGTGACACCACTGATAGAAGATGTCTTCAACTACTGACTGCCTCAGTTCCCACTCGTGTGCCCTTGCCAGAGTGCAGCTGTGAGTGTCCGCCAGGATGTTCTGTACACCCGAGATGTGTACTGCCATAGGCTGTGCTGTATCACCTATTACCACACGTGCATCGCTTCCCTGCTCAGAGGATACAACAGCGTGCCTCCCTGTTTGTTCAGGTACCAGACCACACACGTTGTCGGTCTGTACCAGAAGAGGCCCAGGAAGAAGAAGAAGAAGAAGCTGAAAAGCCTGAAGGGCATATAGTACAGCCTGCACCTCTTGCACATTGCTGTGCAGAGCTAGTTCCTGCTGAGACCAGGATCCCTGTGTCCTGTGGTTGCCCAGATGAACGCTCCAGCCCAGATCAGCCGCGTCCACTGTCAGGGTCTGAGCAGGACGGGGTGCCTGAAAAGGAACCCCTCTGGTGATATTGGACAGATTCTGCCACCAAAGGAGGTCCCAATGCATGGGGCCGGACACCACGATTCTGTGATCCAAGTCGTTTGATTTCTGGTCCCACTGGACCCCTAACAGTCCACTGCATAATCCGCATGTGGAGCCTAGCCAGGGGGATAGTGGGGATAGTCACTGCCATAAGACCCAGAAGGTGAAAGACGGAATGGGCCGTGGTCCACTGGCTGGTTGCCACTTGGACGGCCTACTGACACAAGGTTTCCACCCAGTCCAATGGGAGGAAGGCCTGACCCTGAACAGACTCCAGCACCACTCCAATAAACTGGAGGCACTGGGATGGAACCAGGTGGGATTTGGGGTAATTCACCTTAATTCCCACTTGCCGGAAAAGGTCCGGGGTAGCAGTCTGGGAGGCCGCCAGGCTGTCCCTCGACTGTGCTGACAAGAGCCAGTCATCGAGGTATGGCAACACATATATCCCCTGGCAGCGTAAAGCCGCTGCCACCACTACTAGGCACATGGAAAACACTGTGGGGGCAGAGGAAAGGCCAAAGGGCAGCCCTTTGAACTGGAAGTGTCCCCCTGGAAGGTAAAAGTGGAGGAAGCAGCAGTGGGCGGGAAAAAAAAAAAAAAAAACACAGTATATGCAGGTACGCATCTTGCATGGCATAACTGCAGGGAATAACCATGGGACAGACATAAGTCAATTCTAGTGGGGGGGGGGGTTTGGAAGAAGTAGGCTATTGGTTAACTAGGGTCTACATCTTATCCTAAAGGTAGGGAAATGGGCAGACTGGGTGGGCCAGGCGCTCCTTATCTGCTGTTAAAGTCTATATTTCTATGTCCAGTGCACACAGCCAATGTCCCTGGTGAAGCAGTGGCAACAAGCCTGGCAGGCTTAGCATGTGGAAACTCTTGTATTCTATGTACAGATTTAGCATGCCAAGGTCCAGAATCGGACGGAGGTCTCCCATCTTTTTGGGGATCAGGAAGAAGTGGGAATAATACCTCTTTCCTTCCTGGACCTGAGGAACAGGCTCTATGGCTGATTTTGTCAGAAGAGCCTGAATTTCCTCCCTTAGGAGAGGAATGTGACCTTTTGGGTAGTGAGAGAGACCTGGAGGATTTCATGGAGGTCTTGCTGTCAACTCGATGGTGTGGCCTTGAGCGACTAGCGTGCCTGTAGTGATCACCTCCCACCCAGTCAGATGATTGGCGAATCTGCCCCTTACTGGTTCCTCTAGAGCTGGTGGCGGAGGCTGGGGTCCCTGGCATAAGTCATGAGGCAGAGGGGGTGTGGGGGACAGTCGCCCCGGCAGCCTGCTGGTACTTGGTTGGAGAGATGGCCACTGACGAAGGGGCCAGACATTTGTTCCGACGTCTGGCTGGTGCATATTCCAACACCTGGACTGGCGACAAAAAGGCTGCTTTGGCTTGGAATTGGAGAGATACATAGACTGGACAGAGCGCAGTGCCTTGCCACGGTCTTGTAGCTCAGTAATAATGTCTGACATCACCCCCAAAAAAGGACAGGTCCTCTAAATGGAGCATCCTGGATGGCCATCTGGATGTCTTGGATCAATCCGAATACCTGCAGCCATGAGTACCTACACATGCCGACAGCCATGGCAGTACTCCGAGCAGAGACGTCTACCGCATCGTATGTCGCCCTAAGAGAATGACGGCAGGAGATTTCTGTTGTCCTGACCATCTGGGCAATCTTAGTTTTAGCCTCGGAATCAGACAAGGCCTCAAATTCCGACTTCAGCTGGCCCAGGATAGATTTCTGGTACACAATCATGTGTGCCAGGTTATTCAGTGCTGCAAGGGCCAGTGTAGAAGACGAATAAACTCTGCGCCCAAACTGATCTATTTGCCTCTACTCCTTGTCTAGAAGGGAGATGCTCATATGTTTAGGCTTAGCCACACAGTCATGGGCTGCATTAATGACCACCAAGTCTGCTTTGGGATGGGAACTAAGATGATCTTTGCCCTCAGGAGCTCAATAAGGTCTAACATACTAAAAGCCAGCAGAATAGGCCTGATGGTCTTTCGTGTCTGCTCGGTAGCCAGCCCCTACTGGGTGCTGGCTCTCACTCACACTCACACACACACACCCCCAAGCCCCTGAGAGGGTCATCTTTGGCTTCAGTTTACCCATGCACCTGTTCCACCCTCTCTTGAAGCCTTCCACTGTGCCCTCCTCCACCAGACTCCCGGGCACTGCATTCCATGGTCCCACCACATTCTCAGTGAAGTAATGCTTTCTACATTCTCCCCTGTAATTTCCCCCCTCCAGCTTCCATTCTAGCCCCCCTGGTTGTGCCCCCTTTCTTTAGCCTGAAAAGTTCTTTGGCTCCGCCCCAGTTTATCCCTTTCACATATCTGAAGACCCCATCATGTCCCCACTGTGTCTCCTCTCCTCTCCTCCACTGAGTACAGCCCAAGTTCTTCCAGCCTTTCCTCATAGGTCCTTTCTCTAACGCATTGAATCATCTTGGTTGCCCTCCTTTGGACCCTCTCCAGCAGTGCTATGTCCTTCTTGAGGTGAGGTCTCCAGAACAGTGCGCAAGTACTCGAGATGCGGCCTGACCAAGGCATTATACAGAGGAAGGATCACCTCCCTCCTCCTGGACGTAATTCGCCTGGATATGCAGCCCAGAATCCTGTTTGCTTTTGCTGCAGATATTCTGCAGTTTTCAGTATTATTTATTTTGATGTCTACCACCACCCCCAGGTCCCTTCCACTCGTCGTGCCTTGCAGTGAGACACCACCCCCCCAGGGTGTATACATGACCTGGGTTTCTGACCCCCAGATGCAGCACCCTATACTTACCTGGATTAAACCTCAGTCCCCACCTCCTTGACCACCCCTCCAGGGTATCCAGGTCCCTCTGGACTGTCTCTCTCACTTCGTCCCCGTCTGCCAGTGCTCCCAGTTTTGAGTCTTCCACAAAGAGGTTCATCCTACTCCTAACCCCCTTCCACATATCGGAGACATAAGCACTGAACAGGAGTGGCCCTAGTACCGAAAATTGGAGAACCCCACTGAAGACCTTCCTAGGAGAGAAAACTATCCCACCAACCACCACCCTCTGTGTTCACCCCATTAGCCAATTTTCTACCCATCTAAGCAACTGTCCTCCCACCCCCACCCCCAGTTTTGTTAACAACCCAATATGTGGTACCAAGTCCAACACCTTACTGAAATCCAGGTACAGGACATCCACCGGTCTTTGTCGGTCCAGGGTCACCCAGTCGTAAAAATCAATGAGGTTGGTCTGACACAATCTCCCCAGGACAAAACCATACTGTGTCATCCACATGCCCCAACCTTTCCAGTTGCCTCCCGAGCCTCTCCTTGATGATGCCCTCCATTATTTTGCCTACCACAGATGTTAGGCTGACAGACCTGTAATTTCCCCTCTCCTCCCTAGACCCCCCTTTGTGGATAGGCACCACATGAGCCACCCTCCAGTCTTGAGGTACCCATCCTGTCTGCAGAGAGGCGCTAAAGAGTGAAGTTAGCGGAGCTGCTAGTTCATCTGCCAGTTCCTTCAGTACCCTCGGATGCAGCCCGTCCGGTCCCGGTGCCTTATCAGTTCTTAGTGCCCGAATGGCCTCCCCACCCTGTCCTCCGATTTCTCCCTCCCAGTCTGCCCCCTCAATTAAGCACCCGTCCCCTTCTAGGTCTGGCCCACCCGATGCCCCAGCCTCTTCCGGTCCTCTCGACTCCATATGCCCTCTCCCACCCTCCCTTTAGGTTGAATGGATCCCCAGTCTCCCTCCATAAATAAATATTGAGGCAAAGTACTCATTTAGCACCTCTGCCTGATTCGCCGCCTCCTGAGCCCATCCCTCCCTAGTCTTAATCCTGGAGATCTGTGCTCTCCCTTTTCTCTTCTCCCCTATGTATCTACAGAATCCCCTTCTCCCCCTTCGGACATCCCTTGCCAGGTTGGCTCTACCATTCTTACGCCTTACCCTTGTACATGAGCTAATAGCCTCCTGCACCCCTTTCCTTTTTTTATGTGCTTTATTTCTTTATCCCTCCTTTGACATGCCCGCTGTCATCCTCTCCTTCGGGCGGCCAAGTCCTACCACTGCCTCTTCAGACTGATCCACCATCCAGCTGCTCCGATGCCCAGGGTGGCTCTCCCATATCCCGTCTGGGCCATCGGGAGGAGAGACCGGAGCGCACGGGGTGCTCCCTTGCATCATCACCGGGGCATGGAAATGCAGCCTGGAGATTTTTCTTGGCTGAGAGACGCAAGCCGCTGTCATCCGGACAGCATGCATGCATTTTCACGCTTTTTTGGTCCCCTCTTGTGCGCCGCTGCTTGTAGTACCCCCAGGTCTCCACCTGGGGACACAGAGTCAGGCTTCCCACCAGACCTACCCTGGGAAAGGAGAGCAGACCTCCGAAGCTCAATCCTCTCCGAACACTCAATCCTCTCCTTCCCCTGCCAGCTCCCAGCTACCCAAGTCCGTTCCCAAACTGGAGTCCTGCACCCCTATCTTAATGTTCTCCCACAAGCTATCAGCATCCATGTCTGGCCTAATCTTGTCCAAACTCCCCCGTAGAATCCTGCCTATGCCCACAAAGTCTGCCCCCCTGAAATCCACCACTACTGTATTGAGAGGTTATCCTCCCCCGACACAGCAGAAACTAGACCATGGCATGGTGCCACCTGCCAGCGGGCTACACGCCTCTAAACCCCTTATCTGATCAGTGTCTGCAAGGACAACGTCCAGTATCCTTCCCTCCCTAGTAGATTCCCCCACCTGCTGGACCAGGAAGGCATCCTGAAACACATCCATCAGTCTCTGCTCCCTGGCCATCACTGATGTCATAGTGTCCCAGTCTGCCCCCAGCATATTAAGGAGCCCCATGACCACCACCCTACCCTTTCCACGGTCACAGTGCTCCTTGATCTTCTCAACTAATTTTCCTTCAGGGCCTCATCCATTGCAGGGGGTCTGCACACCACCCCTATTTTCAATCTTTTACCTCCCCTCGTTTTGTAGGGTTACCCAAATCGCTTCCACCACTCCACTAACCACTATGCCATTTTTGACCATCAGCGCTACACCTCCTCCTCTACCCTCTTTCTCCCCCCTGAATATTGTGTATCCCTCCAAGTTTAGGTCCCAATCATTCTGCTGGGTGGCCCATGTCACAGTAATCGAAACCACCTCTGCTGATCCCTCAGCCAGTATCACCTTGAGCTTGGGCATTCTGTTGCCCATGTTCCTGGCATTGATCAGGACCATCCTCCACCCCATCCCCCCCTTTCCAAATGTCTTGGCTCTGCGCAATCCCCATTCGCCCTTTCCTGCACAGCTCTGGCTGTATTTACTTTGCAGTCACCTGCCCTCTTCTCGCGCCCTACACCTAGAACCTTGAGCAGCCCTCCTGGTTCCATTCCTTCACTTATCCCCCCCCCCCTTATAAGTTTAAACCCCACATCTCGACTATGAATCCAGCGAGTTTTAGTTTCAAGATCTCCCTCCCTTCTAAGCTGAGATGTATCCTATCCCTAGCATATAGCCCCTTCTCCTCCCATGTGTTCCCCCAGTTCCCCACCAGCCCATACCATTCTGCCCAGCACCAGTCCCAGAGTCACTGGTTCACTCCTCTGAGTTAATGCTTGGTCTCCCCAGACACCCTAGGTACTGATAGAATCTCCAAGAAGAACACTGAGCTTCCTATGGAGTGGCAGACCCTGGCCAGTTCCCAAAACCTCGCCTGGATTTCCAGATCACTGTTCCCCTCCAAGTCGTTTGTGCCACGTTCCAATGTTAATGTGTATAGCTGAAATTTGGCCTTGTGTACGGATAGGCCTGGGATACATTTAGCCTTGACTGGGCTGCTTTTCCCCCTCCCCTACCCTCTCCCACTGGATGCCCCTGTCATGGAGTCGCCCAGCAGGATTACCTTCACTCACACACACACACCCCCACCCATTTTACTGGCCCTTTTGATCCCCTCCAGGCTCTTCCTTCCATCACCGAGCCCCAGCTTACTCCTCCCACCCCCTTCAGTCCAGGGATCACCAGTCTGTACGTGCCATACCATGCTCTTTCTTGTGCCTGCGGCTCCCAGTTTGCTCCTCACCCCCTCAACCTCATGGGTGGCACAGACTGCCCCCCAGATCTCCCCCGGGCTCGCTTTCATGGCCAGGATCCACAGGTCCCCCACCAAGACACCTTTCTACTGCTTCCTCCCTAGCCTCCATCCTCCCTCCAGTCTTGTCTCCCCTGTCTGGCATATTTCTCCCTACCCTCCCTTACTCTCCCCCACCTCCTCAATACCTCCCGCCCCAATGCTGGCCTTTCTAGAGTACCCTACTATGCCCCACTCCTTGGCTGACTTCCCTAACCTGAGTGTCTGCCCGACCCCTTGTGCTCCTCCATCCCCCTTTCCTCCCTCCAACCTCAGCTCATGTCCCTCCTCCCTCCCCTTTTGTGGACGTGGCCACCTTCCCTACCCCATCCCTCCGGCTTGCTGGCCAAACCCTCTTTGTCTGCCTGCTCCTGCCCTGTTCTGCTACCTCTCCTGCCCCCAACCCCCCCCCCAGACTTGCTGACCAAACTCTCTGTCCTCCTGATCCCCTGCCGCCAACCTCTTGCACCTCCTCTCCTGGATACAGCCAGGTGAATCGATTCTTAAGTGTGATGCTTGCCCCGACTTGTTTTCTCTCTCTCCCCCCCCCCGGGTCCCTCTGATCAGCAACCCTCCTACTAAGCGGTTTCTGTCCGTTGCTTGTATTGTGCCCTACCCCTCCAGAGTACCCATTAGGTCCATGTCCACCTTTCCCTGGGGTATACTGTAGTGGCCTCGCCTAGTCTCGTGAGGCCCTTTCCACTCCTTTCCTCCCCATTGCTCCCTGCTCATGCCTTCCAGCTTTCTTCTGGTCCCCTAGACTTCACCCCCTAAGTCCTGTCAGCTGAAAACACACTGGACACCCTTCGAACTTCCATGTCTAATTTAAGACTATTGCTGCCCCGCACACCCAATCACCCTAACGAAGATGCCTGCTCTGGCCAGCCCCAAGTCCACCCTCATTTTGGTGTTAGCAGTACAACCTTCCTACAGAATCAATATAGGAAGTAGCACACAAAGACCCCAGCTGTGTGTCCCCTCTCACAGCAGAACTTGGGTTACCACAATTCTTCCTTTTTCCCTACAACAACCAGTTTTCAGCCCCAGTTCTCAAGTAGTAATTTTGCCCCCCTCCCCAACAGTGATCAGTAGCAATAACAGTTCACAAAGTTTGTCAACTCCCTCAACTGTGGACAGCAATTAACTGCAACCAGTTCACCAGCCGTAGTATTAATCAGTTCTCCGCTGTCTTATGTCCCTAAGCTGTAGGTAGAAGGTAGTCAATGGTGCCCAAGCAGGCACAGCATACAGTTCCATTTTCCCCCAATCAGCACAAACCAGATCATCCACTCATAGTTTGCACCTCTCCAAGGCTCCAAACCCACCAACCATTTAACAGAGGTCGGGGCCGGGGTGGGTGGTGTGGGACGCGAAACAGCTCTCCTGATTGCAACTGGGCTAATGGATTTTATAGCCCAGTCGCGTAGTCCAAAATTCATGCCCTTAGCGTTGATTGGCCCCTCCGCGGCCGGCAGCCCTCCGATCAACTCCCCCGCCGCCGATGCAGATACAGTCAGCCCAGTCCTGCTCCCCTGCCACCGATACAGCCCCAGAACTGCCTGCCCTGGCTCCCAACAGCAAAGAGAACAGCTCTGTCGGCCTCCTTAGCGACCTCGGCCACTGACGAAGGCTGCTGCCAGACCGTGGAGGCCAGGTTCTCATGTGGCCCAATCCACGAAGGAATGAGCAGTAAAGACAGCTCGGGCATATCTAGGTGTTCCGCCAACCTCTTACGTTTGGAGTCCTGATCCTCAATCTTTTACCCATTCGCCTCCTGAATCTTCCAGAGGATCTCTGTGTAAGAGGGGTCCTTGGGAGGGGGGATTTAGGAGAGCCTTTGGGCTTGGGATCCTCTGGAGGAGGGGTCTCAAAGCCCGAAGGACAGGAGGCAGAGGGGTCAAGAGTCAGAGTCAGACAACGAACTTCTGTCCGGGGACAGAGCCCGTGGGAGCGGGATCTCATGCAATGAGGCTGCGAGGCCCTGCCATTACCAGTTACCACAGTAGGACGTGAGGCCTGTCCTGAGGTAGAGGAGAGAGACTCCCCTGGTAAAAGGGATCCCAGCATAGGATCCGTGCAGACCAGTGTGGAAGCCGCAGCTGGCTGGTGTCAGTCCAACTCGGAAACCAGCTGTGACTTGGTCTCAGACCACCAAAACTGAAACGCCACCCTAAAGTCCAACTGAGACTGAGGTGAAGGAGGTGGGGGGGGGGCTGACAGACTGGCAGGTAGGCTTGAAAAATTATAACCCAACATCGTATAGCCTGGCGTCGGGTAATGAAAACCCAGCAAACTATAGTTCGAATAGCCTGGCACTGGATACCCCGGCATGGGGTATCCTGCATCAGATACCCTGGCGGCAGATACCCTGGTGAAGGGTAGTGCGATGCAGGGAATGCTAGCATTGGGAGGCTTACCCTGATGGAGGGTGAGAAGGGCCTGGTAATGTCAATCATGACGCCGTACCCAACGGAGGAAATTCCAGCGTTCTCCCCAAAGGGGCACAGGGTCCCACCGAACACTAGGGTGGGGAACTGGCCCACATGGTGGAATCAATGGCGCAGGAGATGCCAGCTCCCGAGGGAGGTCCGGCATCAGGCATTCTGGCCCTGGCACTAGGGTAGTGTCGTGCAGACGCTCCTCTATCTCCAGCTCAGAATGGTTGGGTGAGCCAGGAGTCTCCACCAGGGGAGATGGGGAAGGAGGATCCCAAAAGGGAGGACCATCCGGGGAGGGCAGCGGCAAGAGCGGCAGCATGCGCTGATCCAAAGGATCGATGTCAGGCCTGTTATCAGGGCCTGATAAAACTGCATTGGCTGAGTGGACACCAGAGGAGCTGGCGAGTGGCTCATCAGCCTGGGCCAGGCGGTCATCAGAGGAGCCAACGATCGACTTATCGGCTGCACCACCAGACTTAGGCCCTGGGGTTTTGAAGGGTCTAAGGATGGCAGAGCTCTCAAGAACATCGGAAGCGCCTGCCTGACCTGTAACCAGCTCAGGCGGGGGAAACCAAGGGCTGCTCTGTGGATGGGGAAGCAGGCTTGGTCAGAGGAGTGGTACATGCATCAACGGGGAGCCACTCAGCGCCCACGGTCCCCCAAGGAGGCTGTGGGCGGGAAGACCACCAACTGTGGTCCCGGTGTGCTTCTCCTTGTCCTCCTTATCAGAGTCTGAAGACCCCCTCCCCCCCCCGAAGGATGATCCCCGCAGCTTCCATAGCTCCTTCTCCATGGAAGCCATCTTCAGTTTGAGAATGTGGGCTTCCAGGGCCTGTTGGCGAAGTTTCCATGTGGCCTGCTTGAAACTCTGGCAGGCCTCTTAGTCCTCGGTCTTGTGCTCGGGTACCAGTAAGAAGAGACAGAGGGAATGGCTCTCCTCACGCAGGAGCAGAGAGCCGCAGAGATCGCACTTGTTCTTATGTGACTCCAAAGGCACTGGAGAAGATGTGCATGAAAAAGATTTACTTCTCTACAAATACAGAAAATAAAGAAAAAAACGGTGAAATACCCATCCGAAAATGGCGATCGACTGAAGCAGTGTTCTCTGCAAAGTCTGACATACGCAGTTCGATGGTGGTAAAGAACTGGAAGGCAGGAGTGTGGACCGCCCACTATATAGTGTCATGCTGATGTCTGTTAACGTGACATCAGGTGGGCAGTGCCCCGCCAGACATTGCTAGCTAAAGTTTTCTGTGTGGTCCTAGTGCCTTGTGGCTCTAGTCCTAATGGTATTACCTACTGCAAGAGCCCTCTCAAAGTAAGATCACGCCACTCCTGTTTCTGCATGAGAGACACACAGAGGATTAGAGATATAGTGGCTGTGTGTGCACCGATTAGCTGAAACCACACAACCTATAGGAGATTTACAACACGGCCCGTGGCACCTCCTCCTTTCCCATGCTCAAGTACCCATCTTGCTCAGCCTTTTGGAAAAAACTGCAGATTTTTTGTCATGCAACAGAAACCAACACAGCCTTGTACTGCTACAAACCCATGTGTCCCAGATGAATGAATGAACAAAAAACACCATAATATAAAAGTCAAAACTGTGGAACTAGTCTGGTACCCAAACTGTAAAAACACAAACAGAATGAGAAGGGCTACCGAAAAGCTACCAAATACTGAAGCACTTACCTGTCTGGGAGGGCCTGCTCCCTGCTGGATCATGTATGGAACCTAGATAACTGCAATTACTGGTAAGGAATCAAATTCCCAATTGTGTGTCAACTCTTACAGTCTGAAAGCTCTTGGGCCCTAATAAGCAGTACCCATGTGGGTGGGGGTCATTGTTGAATTACAGCCCTCAGATCACGCATGCTGAAGACTACAGGGTGAAGCTGAAAACATCTAGACAGTAGTGCATTACCACAGTATGTGTTAAAGCCAGATACCCATTCCTAGATTAGGGATGCCTCTGACCTCTCTGCCCAGAAACCACCATGGCTGTCATATCTCCTGCCACAATGGCGACCCATGTTCGCGGTGTGAGCGTGTCGTGGGGGGTGAGGCGGGGAAGGAGAGGGTCGGGTGTCCAGAGGACAGCTCTACTCTCCTGAGGAGGGAAGGGAATGAAGACCAGCACCTGTCTGACACCTAGCGGTGGCTGGGTGTTGGCATGTTGGGTCCCACACATAGTGGGTGGAGGCAGGGCAGATGACCGGCGTGCTGTGTGTGGATGCGCGCGCAGCTCAGCCATCAACGGGACTGCATGCTTCTCCACCAGGCTCAAGGGCAGAAAAATGTGAAAAATATCCCGGGCGCACGGATGACTGCCAGCCTCCCCAGGCTCTGTTCCTGATAAGCAAGCACATTCCCAAACTGGATCCCGTCTCAAGGGATTGAAGAACTATCCACTGCCCTGCATGGAGGGAAAACCATGGGGGAAGAAGGAAGAAGCTAAGTCCTGTGAGGTTGGGGGACGGGTCTGGGAGGACCTGCACGAACGTGAGCCAACTGGGATGGGAGACGAGGAGTAAACAAACGATACAAAAAGAAATTAAACCACCATTGCTGTGGTGAAGCAGGACCAAATAACTGGCTGAGGCAGTAGCTGGTAGACTCCTAGTAAAATAAGCTTCCCGGATACAGCTCCAAATGAATCTAGCTAGCATTTGTTAGAAAGGTCACACCAGAAATGCACACTGGCGCAAGGGACAAATGGTCTGTTGGACAGATGTCTGAAGTGCCCCATTACCAGGGATGGGGCAAATAGAAGTGTAATCTCTTGATATGGCTGTAAAGACAAAGAGAAAGGATAAAATGGGAGGCAGTATAGCATGGTGGTTAACAGCGCTGCGCAGCAAACTGGACAACTGGGTTTAATTCCACAGCTACCACTTGCATACTGTGTGATGAGTAAGTCACTTATCTCCGCTGAGTTCCCAGGATGCACCTGGAAACAAGTCTTGGCTTAATGTCTTTTCCTAGCCAAAAACTGTGAAATAAATAAGATCTAGAACGCCACCTTGTGCCTATGGAAAATCAGTTAGGGCTCTAGATGAGAAAAGGATTGCATCTTTCTCACTCCCAACTGCTGAATCAAACATTACCATGAAAAGGCATCCAACACTATGCTGAGTTGCCAGGGTGATAAAGCCATTCTGAATGTGGGTTTAATGCAGGCACACACATCTGGGAAAGGGATAGCTAGAGGCTAACCAATGTAAGAGGGACCCAACTCTACCACGGCTGGCTCCCCCAGCCACCACCTGGACTCATACCAGCATAGGGTGAAGGCTATAGTACAGGTCATCTTGCAAGAAATCTAGGATGTGATAAAGAATGCAAGTTAAAGTACTGATGTCCCTGAGAATACAGCATGTCTGAAATAGTCAAGATACTCTAATACACCACAGAATCAGATTGCTTTGTAGACTGCATAAGCTTCTCCAACATCTTGAATAAACAGCCAGCCCTTAAAAGGATGTATCCGCTGGCCAGCCCTTCAGCGCAGGGGCAGGGCTTCTACTCATGATGCTATTGGCCCACGTATGGAAATTAACTACGGGTGACTGTACGCCAGGGAGGAAGGACTCTCTATCCCGTGGACTGCACTCTTTCTGGGAGGGGGGCCACCCAGTGAAGACAGTAAAGAGGAGACAAATAAATGGGGGAGGTCATCTACTGGTGCACATCACTAAACATTAACACCTTGGGGAGGAAAAATCAGAGGATAATATCCCGTCGGCCGGCCAGAAGCCAGTGTCCCCTACAGGCTCCGAACGATAGACAGTGCAAGGGGTTCTAGGTAAGTATGCACAGCCAGTAAATCCCTGAAAAAGTCAGTGATAAGGTGGGGGAGGGGGCACCCGGGTAAGGGGCCAGGAGTAAACAGACAAGACGACAAAAAAAAAAAAAAAAAAGATGTTTCTTTCAGAAGCCACACTACTAGCTAAAGCATGGTCAGGTGTGAAAGTCGAACCAGTCCCAGATGAGAATGTCCATCCTGCGTGGCAGTAGGAACTGGATGATAAATATATTCACAAGTTCAGAGTACCAGGACCGACGAGTGCAGTTGTGCATCACCACGATTAGGGTGGTACTTTTTTCTTAGCTTTCTGAACACCAGTGGTATCACCTGTCACAGAGAACTGGCATATTGAAGTGCAGCTCCCTATTATCTGAAAAAGCAGGATTCCTCTACATTAAATGTGGTGGCCTTCAGGTCTCACTTCAGACATTATCTTCTTTAATCTGCACACAGAGGAGCTGTAATTGTCCCTGGGGTTGCATCAGTGGCAGAAGAGGAGGCAGGATTGCTGACCGCACAGATGGTGTGAGGGACCACTGGGAAAGCAGCAGAGGATAAGCGCATTTGGAGGCATGCGCCAGGCTACAGTGCCAGAGGTGATGGAGGGCAACCAGGGCATCAGGAAACCTGGCAGCTGCAATGGCTGTGGGCCAGAGGAGAAGAAGAGTCTGGGCTGCTGGGAGTAAACCGCTCCCACAGGAAGGTGGCCAATCAGGAGCCAGGGTGCCTGTTTTGAACTCGTGGCTGGGCTATAAAGAGAAAGCCCAGCCACCTTTAAGCTCCGCACAGAGGAGCTGTAATTGTGTGTCCCCCCCACCTCCTCGGCCCCAACCTCTATTAAATAGTCTGAGGGGATGAGTCTGGAATGGATTGGGCTAATAGCCTGAGTCACTGACTCTGGGAGAACTTGCAGTTTGGAACGGAATCCCCTGCATGCTGAGTGAGGGTTTGTTACGTGTTGAATCTGCATAGCCACTTGTGGCTCTGATCACTAGGAGTATTTGCTGGGATTGTTTTTGTATTTACGGGGGGAAGGGGCTTTTCTTTTCTTTACCCCTAATCCTATTAGGGTGACGCTTGTGTAGTGCTGGCTACTGCATCTTGGGTACTGTTTGTCTTGATTGCTCGGGCATATGTTGGCTACTGCTGGGGAGAGGGTAGATTGATTGCGTGTATACTGATTGGAGGGTACTTTTATTGCCGAGGGGGCCCATATTGCCCACACCTAACAGTGACGATGAGATGGAATGATGCAAGAGCCAGTATCTTTGGGAGGGTGATTGGGTGTGCGGGGCGGCCATAATATTGAATTGGGCATGGAGGTGTGGGGGATGCCCAGTGTGTTATCAGTTGGCAGGCCTCAGGCAGGAGGTCGAGGGGATCAGAAGGCAGTTGGAGGGAGGGAGGGCAGTGGTTTGGAGAGGGAAGTGGGGGCAAGAACCATATGATGATAGGCAAGGACAAAATGACATTCCACAGGGTACAGGGGCGGGAGTGAGAGGACTAGGACCACATGGTCATTCCGGGGGGGGGGGGGACAAGATGCATGAAAATACTAGTGTACAGACTTCACTCCAAAGGGAGGGGGCAGCCCAGAGAGAGGCGAGGAAGGGGAGGGAGACAGGAGCGGGCAAACTTGGGGCAGGCTTCACACTTAAAAATTGCTTCACCCTGCTGTTCCCGGATGATGAGGTGGCAGAGGCTGGCGGGCAGGGAGTGCAGGATGACGGGGAAGGATTGGTCAGGTGTCAGGAGGGGGCGGGGATTGGGGGGACTATGCAAAAGGAGGGAGGGCATGGGGAACGTGAGACCAGGGCACCAGACTGGCGGGAGAGGGGCAGGAGCTTGGGTCAGAGGGTGGTAAGGAAGAGAGGGATGCACAGATCAGAGTCAGGGTGGACAAGGCCAGGATCCAGGGCAGAGCTGAGGAAAGGAAAAGCAGATTGGGGGGGGGGGAGCACTCTGGGTAGGATGGCTCTGAGACTGGAAATTCCAGAAGGGGGGTGTAGAGAGCATTAGATCACAAGGGTCCGTTACTGCAGAACCTGAGGTAGGTGAGAAGGGAAGCAGTAATACGAGGCCTGGGTGGAGGAGCCAATGGCAACAATTCAACCTAGGAAGAGTTACGGGGGGGTGACTAGTGATATTCAGGCTGTGAGGGGCAAGCTGGGAGAGGAAGCCTGGAAATTAACAATCAAACTAGTGACACCCAGGCTGTGGGAGTGGCGAGGAGCAAGCAGGGGGCCGTAGTCAGAAGGAGGAGTCTGGAAGGGCACATACAGACTTGTGACCCACAAGTTGCAGGGGGTGAGAGGACAAAGCTGGCGGACATAGGCAGAAGAGACAGCCTGGAATGGCACGCACAAAATAGACACACCCAGGCTGTGTGGGGTGCAAGGAGCAAGCCGGGGCATGTAGCCAGAAGGAGGAGTATGGAAGGGCACAAACACGCTAGTAACTTGGGGGAGAGGTGAAAGTGCTCCTGCTGGGTGATTCCATAATTAGGGTTATCCAGTGGGAGGGGGTTGGGGAGGGAAAAGGCAGCCCAGTCCAGGTTAAATGTATCCCAGGCCTATCAGCACATAAAGCCAAATTCCAGCTATACTCAATGGAAGGGAAAGCGGAGGATCCCCAGACTTTCTCATTCACCTGGGAACAAACGATTTAGAAAGGAACAGTGAACTGGAGATACTGGCAAGATTCAGCGAATTGGCCAGGGTTTGCCACTCTATAGGATGCTCAATCTCCTTTTCTGAAATACTGCCAGTACCAAGGGCGAGCAGGGAAAATAAGCAAAAACTTAAGAAGGGTGAACCAGTGGCTCGGGGAGTGGTGCAAGTCAGAAAGGTATGGATTGATGGGGGACTGGGGTGATACATGGGAAGACAAGGAGCTATATTAAAGGAACAGGCTGCATCTCAACCTGGAGGAGAGGGAGAACCTTAAACTGAAACATTTTTTGGATTCATAGGGGATAGGTGGGATTTAAACTTGTAAAGGGGGGAAGACACAGAAAGACTGAAAGCCCCAGCGAGGAAGCTTGAGGGTTCAGGACTAGATCATGCATCTGCGGGTAGCGTTAAAAGACCAGGGGGAACTGAGTGGAGAAGAGAGATGGGGGTTTGCACTGAGCTGATAAGACTGGAGAGGGGGTCGGGGGTCAGGTGGAGGACAGTCCCGATCAATGCCAGGAGCATGGGTAATAAAATGCCAGAGCTCTAGGCAATGCTAGTTGAGGGTGCAGCAGACGTGGCGGCAATTACTGAGACATGGGTCACGCAGAGGCATGACTGGGACCTAAACTTTGACTATGAACCTTGATGCCTTTACTGTCCTCAGCTGTCTTATGGTTACCCTAATTGCTTTATTTTACATGCTTATTATGATCTATGCCTAAAATGTACCCTTATGTAATTATTACTGTGCTACCCAATGTATATCTTGTTTTGCTCCTGTACACGTATATTATGTCTGTGCATTTCTGCATATTGCAACCAATGTCCTGTGCTCTCCCGGGTCGTGCCTGAAAATAGGCAGGTCTGTTGCCTAGCGCACTTACCCGGTTACCAAAAGCTAATAAATAAACTTAGAGAGCTACACAATGTTTAGGAAGGAAAGGGGGTTGGAAGAAGGGTGTGTGCGACACTGATAGTCAAAAATGACATAATAGTTGGTGGAATTGAATAAGCAGAGGGAGATGTGGAGGCAATCTAGGTAACCCTACAAACGAGGGGGGGGGGTAAAAGATTAAAAATAGGAGTGGTGTACAGACCCCCCGCAATGGAAGCGGAACTGAAAGATGATCTGGCTGAGAACATCAGGGGTCACTGTGACCTTGGAAAGAGCACGGTGGTGATCATGGGCGACCTGAACATGCCAGGGGCAGACTGAGGCACTATGACATCCTTGGTGGCCAGGGAGCAGAGGTTGGTGGATGTCTTCCAGGATGCCTTCCTAGTCCAGCACGTGGGGGGAGCGTACTAGGCAGGATCGGATCCTGGACATTGTCCTAGCAGATAATGACCAGATAAGGGGCCTGAAGGTGGGCAGCCCATTGGCAGGCAGTGACCATGCCACAGTCTGGTTTGTTATGCTCCTAGGGGAGAGGAAATTTTCACTAACACAGAAGTAATAGATTTCAGGGGGGCAGACTTTGAGGGCATGGGGAGGATTCTTAAAGGGTGCTTGGATGAGAGAAGGCCAGACATGGATGTTGGTAACTTGTGGGAGACCATTAAGAAGGGGGTGCAGGAGGCTTTGAGGGCCTGCACAAAGGAAAGGCACAAACAATGTAGGGCCAGCAGGCCATGTTGGTGGACCTGGGAGGTGCAGGAGGTGGTGAGGGAGAAAAGGGCTGCCTATGCACGCTTAAGCACTCAAGGGGGGCTAGGGAGAGGGGAGAGTATGAGTTCCTGGCTAAGAGGGTCACCAGGGTGGTAATGGGGACCAAGGCGAAGAAGGAGCTTAATCTGGCCAAGGACATCCGTGGGGAGGGGGTTCTATAGATACATAGGAGAGAAAAGGAAAGTAAGGGCACAGATCAGCAGGATTATAACTGGGGCAGTAGGGAATAGGCACAGGAAGCTGGGGAACAAGTAGAGGTGCTAAATGAGTACTTTGCCTCTGTCTTTACCAGAGGAGGTAGGGGAGCCTTCCAACCCGATGGGAGGGTAGCGGAGCCCACTGAACCAGGAGGTCAGCTGGAGACTGAAGGACTGGATGAGGCTAGGGCAGGGGATGGGTCGTATCTAGAAGGGGAGGAGAGGATGCATGAAGAAGCGGGATGGGAGGGCTAAATCACAGTGGACAGGGTGCGAGGCGCCCTTCGATCACTAAAGACTGAGAAGGCACCGGGGCCAGATAGGCTGAATCCAAGGGTGCTGAAGGAAATGGCAGATGTGCTGGCAGCCCCACTGGCCTCACTCTTCCAACATCTCCCAGATGACAGGGTGGGTGCCTCAAGATTGTAAGGGGGCTCATGTGGTGCCTATCCAAAAGGGGGGTCCAGAGAGGAGAAGAGGAATTATAGGCCCGTTAGCCTAACGTCTGTGGTAGGCAAGGTTATGGAGGGCATTATCAAGAAGAGGCTTGTGGGGAGCAGCTGGAAAGGTTGGGGCACCTGGATGACAGGCAGTATTGTTTTGTTCCCGGGAGGTCATGCCAGACCAACCTGGTGGAGTTTTATGACTGGGTGACGGATGCCCTGGACCGAAACAGGCCGGTAGAGGTCCTATATCTGGATTTCAGTAAGGCGTTCGATTCGGTACCCCACAACAGCCTACTAATAAAGCTGGGGGTGGGGGGGTAGTTGCTCAGGTGGATGGAAAACTGGCTTACAGGGCGAATACAGCGAGTGGTGGTTGGAGGGAGTCTCCTCCCCCAGGAGGGTCATCAGTGGGGTCCTCCAGGGTTCGGTCCTGGGGCCACTCCTGTCCAATTTCTATGTCTCGGACACAGGGTGGGGTGTTAGGGAGTAGGTTGAGTCTCTTTACAGACGACTCAAAACTGGGAGCACTCGCGGATGGGCAGGAGGGGAGAGGCCCTGCAGGGGATCTGGATACCCTGGGGGTGGGCAAGGAAGTGGGGGTTGAAGTTCAATGCAGGGAAATGTAGGGTGCTGCATCTGGGGATGAGAAACCCGGGACATGCATATACCCTGGGGGGGGGGGCCCACACTGCAAGTCACATCGGGCGAGAGAGACCTAGGGATAGTGATGGACAGCAAAATGAATAACACTGAGAACTGTCGAAGAGCTGCAGCAAAAGCAAACAGGGTACTGGGCTGCATAACCAGGGGGATTACCTCCGGGAGGAGGGAGGTGATCCTCCCTCTGTATAATGCCCTGGTTAAGCCACATCTAGAATACTGTGTGCAGTTCTGGAGACCCCATCTTAAGAGGGACATAGCGCTGCAGGAGAGGGTCCAGAGGACGACAACCAGGATGATTCAGGGCATGGAGGGTAGGACCTATGAGGAGAGACTGGAAGAACTCAATCTGTACGTATTGGAGGAGAGGAGGGACAGAGGGGACATGATAGAGGTTTTCAAGTATGTAAAGGGGATAAATAAGGGCGGAGCCAGGGAAGTGTTCAGCTTAAGAAGGCGGGGGGGACTACCAGGGAGCATGAGTGGAAGCTGGAAGGGGGTGATGGGAGTACAGGGGAAGCAGAAGACACTTCTTCACCGAGAGGGTGATGGAACCTGGAACACACTGCCCAGTAGTCTGGTGGAAGAGATAACAGTGGAAGGATTCAAGAAGGATTGGGACAGGTATGGGGGAAACTGAGGCCAAGGAAGGCCGCCTCTGGGGCTGGGGCGGGGTGTGGAGGAGCGAGCTCCCAGTAGGGGGCTCGCTCCCGAGCAGACACGGTAGACCATGGGGCCTATTCTACTAGCTTTTACTATGATACCATGATACTGTACAGAAGACTGAAAACTGTGGGATGGAGCTCCCATTCCCCCAGATGTAGATAATGTTGACTGAGCCAATCTGCTTCCCTGCTGCACTGCCATGTGATCGACCAGAGGAGGAGAAGAAGAGGCGTCACACCACAACTAAGTGTTTGCAGGGTCTCCCCAACCCCCACCCTTTGGCTACATTTAGAAGGCTGAGTGCTTGACCATAGATGCAGCCGTGAGTGTGGCTGCAGGGTGACTGGGATTTCGGGAGGTGGGAGGGCTGAGAGCAGGTACAGAGGATCAGAGTAGAGAACTGCAAATAAATGTGCCAGTATCCATAAAAAATAAAAAATAAAACAAAAAACTAAAGCCAAACAAAAGCTAATGGGAGTGTGATCGCGACTTGTGATGGGAAATCTGGAAGAAGGGAGTCTGCAGAGGGGCAGTTCTGACGAGTAGTGTCTGCAGTGCTTGTTCACAGATTTGCACTGTATTTTTATTGGAGAAATGTTGCTATGAGTCGGAGTTGGTGGCTGGAGGGGGTGTGGAAGCAATCTGGGTAACGCTGCAAACAAGGGGAAGGAAGAAACTGAAGACAGGGGTGGTATACAGGCCACCTGCAATAGACAAGGCTCTGGAGGATAAGTTGGTGGAGAACATCAAGGCTCAATGTGACCCTGGAAAGGGAAGGGTGGTTGTCATGGGTGATCTTAATATGCCGAGGGCAGACTGGGTCACTATGACATCCTCTGTAGTCAGGAAACAGAAACGGATGGATGTCTTTCAGGAGACTTTCCTAGTCCAGCAGGTGGGGGAACCTACTAGAGAGGGGCGGATATTGGATGTTGTGCTGGCGGACAGTGAACAAATTATGGGACTGGAGGTGTGCAATCCACTGGCGGGTGGAGACCATGCCATGGTTTGGTTCCTGCTGTATTGGCGGGGGAGAGAACTGCACTCATACAGTAGTGGTTGATTTCAGGGGAGCAGACTTTGTGGGCATGGGTAGGATTCTAAGGGAGAGGTTGGACATGGTTGGACCGGCTATGGATGCTGGAAGATTGTGGGAGACCATTAAAGAAGGGGTACAGGAGGCTACTAGGTCCTGTACTAAAATAAGGCGTAAGCATGGTAGAACCAGCAAACCATGTTGGTGAACCAGGGAGGTGCAGGAGGCAGTGAGGGATAAAAAGGCTGCCTACGTATGTTTCAAACATTCTTGGGGGGGATAAGTAACGAGGGGAGTATGAACTATTGGCCAGGAAGGTAACCAGAGTGGTGAGGGGTGCTAAGGCAGGGATGGAAAAAAGCCTGGCTAGGGATATCCGGGTGGGAGAATTCTATAGATACATAACAGAGAAAAGAAGAGAGAGGACACAGATCAACAGGTTTAAGATTGTGGGGGGGATGGGCTCAGGAAGCAGGGGAACAGGCAGATGTGCTAAACAGGCACTTTGCCTCAATACTGGCAGTGGGTGACAAGAGATCCCTACAGCCTCATGGGAGAGATGAGGAGTCAGTAAAAGTGAGAGGTCAGTCTCAGTCTGAGACCGCAGGATGGCAAGTGACTGGGGCACAGGCTAGATCAGAACACGAAGGTGTAGGAAAGTTGCGTGAGGGAGTGGATGGGGGAATCACAGTGGATAGGGTGAGGGAGGCCCTTGGGAATCTGAAAACTGATAAGGCGCCAGGGCCAGATGGAATACATCCAAGGGTTATGAAGGAATTGACGGATGTGCTGGCAACCCCACTGGCTGCAGTCTTTAACCTCTCTCTGCAGACGGGGTGGGTGCCACAGGACTGGAGGGTGGCTCATGTAGTGGCTATACATAAGGGGGGTCTAGGGAGGAGATGGGGAACTATAAGCCAATCAGTCTAACGTCTGTAGAGGGCAAAGTAATGAAGAGCTTTATCAAGGAGAGGCTTCGGAGGCAGTTGGAAAGGTTAGGGCACCAAGATGATGAACAGTATGGCTTTGTCCTGGGGAGATAGTGTCAGACCAGTCTTGTAGAGTTTTGTGACTGGGTGACGGGGGCCTTGGATAGACATGGGCCGGTGGATGTCCTATACCTAGAATTCAGCAAGGAGTCTGATTCAGTACCTCATAATGGGACTGATAGCAAAAAATGGGGAGGTGAGGGGACAGGAGCTAAACTAAAGGCCGAACTGACCCCAGTCTAGGGAGAAGGCAGCCTGAGCTACTGCTAGCTCGTCCCTGGCCAGGGAGTAGAACTGTCCTGTCTTGGAGTTGCACCTGAATGCAAACAGATCTACTTGGGGATTGCCCGACTGCTGTGATAGGAGGTGGAAGGTGCAGTCCTTCAGCTCCCATTCCCCTGGTAAGACATCTTGGCGAATTAGGGAGTCTGCTGTGACATTTTCCTGTCCTGGAATGTACATGGCTATTATACTCGCCAGCTGTTGCTCTGCCCATTGAAAGAGAAGCAGCGACTCCCGAAGCATTTTTGTGCTTTTTGTGCCTCCCAATGGTTGATGTAGGCCATCACTGTTCGACTGTCTGTTAGAATCAGCACATTCTGATTGTGAACTTGTTGACAGAAGTGAATCAGGGTTAAGCGAACTGCCCTCATTTTGAGGGTGTTTATGCTGTACCTTGATTCTACCAGGAACCATTTGTCTTGTGAAGATAGCAGATGCAGGTAAGCCCCACCCATCATCTCCTGAGGTTTGCATCGGTCGTGATTCTGAGTTGGTGTGGATGTCCCAACTTTCGCCCCCTCATTACATTTGATCTCCGAGACCACTACCAGAGGGAGGATTTTATCTGTTGTGAAACCGGGATTAGCTGGAGCTGGCTGTGTCTGGACTGAGACCACTGTCTGAGCAGATGGGCTTGAATGGGCCGCATGTGTACTAGAGCCCAAGGGACCGAATCCACCAGTGACACCAGAGTCCCAATTAGCTGCATAAATATCTGTGCTGGCAGCTGGGTTGCTGTGAGAAATTTCTTGACGAGTTTCAATAGGTCCCTGAATTTCGATTCTGTGGGAAAAACTTTATTGGTCTGAGTCCTGAAGTCTGCCCCCAGGTGGTTCAGGTTCTGACTCTGAGGTAGGGAACTCTTCCTCCAGTTGATGACAAATCTGTGTGCCAAGAGACATCGGACTATCTCTGTCACTGCCTGTACTGCTTGGTCGAGCTTTGGGGCCTTAATGAGAATATCGTCCAGGTAAGGGAAAAGCTTTATCTCCCTGTTCCGAAAGTGAGCAATGACTGCTACCAGTACCTTCGAGAATGTCCTTCGTGCGGACGAGAGGCCAAAAGGGAGGGTTTTGAACTGGAAGTGTTGCCTCCCCAACTTGAATCTGAGACAATGCCTGTGTACATTCTGGATCGGAATATGCAAGTACGCATCTTGCTGGTCAACAGATGCTAGAAAGTCCCCTTGCTGTAGTTCTTTAATGACTGGTGACAAGGTTTCCATCTTGAAGGGCCTGCAGTGCACAAAACGGTTCAGAAATTTGAGATCCAAGACCAGTCTGAAACCCCATGTGCGTTTGGGCACGATGAAGAATAGGGAGTATACCCCAAATGAATTCTGCGGGGGGAGGTAATCTGCTCGATCACTCCCACTTGCAGAAGGACTATGACGGCCCGTAACGTCGCCTGCCTTTTGGATGGGTTGTTAGAGATAGGGGAGGGTACCACATGCAGTAGGGGTGGCTTGGACTCGAACTCTATCAGGTAACCCTTGCTGATAATATCTAGTATCCATGTGTCAGACGTCGTATGGACCCATTCCTCGAGGAAATTTGAAAGTCTGCCCCCTGCTCGAGGTTGGGTCCCGATGACTTCACTGTGACTTCTTGATGTTGTTGCCGGTGTCTCTGGGGCCTCCACAGCCACCGGATTCCCCCCCAAAGTTACGTTTGTTTCAGGAGGAAAACCATGTTCTTTTTCCAGAAAAGTTTGAGTTTTGACCTTTGTTGTAACCCCGGTCACGAAAATGGCACCTGAAGCCTGAGGACCATTATTTGCCCCTGCCCCGGACTGAGGCATGTGTAACTTAGCTGTCTCCCTAGATTCCTTCACAGCCTCCTTAATGGCTGAACCGAACAGGAGATTTCCTTTGTATGGCGCATTTACTAAGTGGTCTTTGAAGGAGTCTGCTTACCAGGCCTGAAGCTAGATGTTGCAGCGAGCCGAAGTTTGATAAAATATGGTCGAAGCAGCACACCCGACCACCTCCTCAGTCACATCGGCTGCATAATTCGATGGCAGTCCCATTAGCTGTAGCTGATGAATAAATCGGTGTGTTTTTCTCTGGGTCTTCTGCAAACTGAAAAGCTAGATCTGATGCCCAGGACAGGGAGGCTCTGGGCTGGGAAAGGATTTGCTGTTGCCGCCTTAAGTCAAGTCGCAGACGCTTGGAAGGCCTCCTTCAGCGAGGCATCCACGTTTCTGTCCACCAGATCCCTTAGTGATGCCCCTCCTTCGACGGAGACAACCATCTTTTTGGTTAAATTAGAAATCAGTGAATCGATCCTGCGGCAGTCTTAACTTTTCTGACTGCTGCTTATTGAACTTTAGAAGTTTAGAGATCCAACATGGGACCAGGTATGTGCGTTCTGGACCTTGCCATTCCTCTTTTAGTAAGTCCTCTATGGCAGGAGGGATAGGGTAGGCTGTGGCCGGTTTGGAGGTAGATGCCAGGCGAAAAGTTCCGTTTTGGCTGTGATGGGGCAGCTGGAGAAGACCCAAGATGGATCTCGGCGATGACCTTTTTAATAATAAAAAAAAATCTAGGTCCTCCAGGTCAGAAGTTTCTGGATGGGGAGTCGTCAGAGTCCGAGGATGAGCTCACAATCTCCCCCTCCTCGGAAGAAGAGCTGGCGTCTGAGGAGTCCGGGGAATGTCCCCTCCTACTAGATCTACTCAGGGAACGAGTCCTTTTCTTCCTCCTGTAGCATGAGGAATGATGATCATCCTCTTCGAATGATCAGTCACTGTATCTTGATTTTTAATTCTTGTTGTAGTGGTGTGAGGGAAACTATCCCTCATCAGAAGAGGGGGTCCGTTTTCTTTTTTGCCATTTTGGGGGTCTCATACCAGGGGACCCTGGAGGTTGCCAGTAAAAGTATGCAGGGTCCAGAGCAAAGGCCCTGCTTAGCTTGTCTATCAGTTCTGGATCCAGGGAGGGGGCGGTAGCCTGGGTATCCCTGGTTGCCTTTGTCCTCTCTGATCTGGAAGTAGACAGTCATTCAGACCTTTCTTGGGTGTTTGCGTTAAGGGAGAGGATGCATCCGCGGAGTCCTCCCTATTCACGGCTGCTGCCTTTTCACATGCAAGGCAAAGCGAGCCAGGGAAGGTGATCAGGAGCAGGGATTTGCAGCACTGACATTTTTTTGCAGCCATGGTTGCCCTTTATCTGGCGCACTGCCCCACCCCCACCCCTTGCAGTATCCTAGAGTGCTGCTGAAATTTGGTGCTGTTCCTTTAAGAGCCCCTTGAAAGTGACAGTTTCTTTTCTGCAGCCCTTTGTCTTTCTGGCTGTATTAAGTATGGCTGGGGGTGAGGGGGTGCTGGCGCTGCTCTCGTTGTGTTAATGTCCTTGGAGCTGATGAGCCTCCCCGCTTATCCCAGCACTACTGAAGTGCTCTTCACGCTCATCGACGAGTGGCCTGGCACACTGGAGAACTAGCACCGACGATTATACTGTCTATGAGTGGCTGAAACTTTGACCAGAGCCGCTCGATCAGGAGGCACTATGCAGCTGCTCAACCGCTGAAAAGCACTCCAGTGCTTACTGAAGGGCTTCATCCCCCCTCCTGCCATCACCGAAACTGCGGGAAAACAACGAGCCATTGAGAGGTGGGGCCAGTCGGTGCAGCTTGCAAGGCTGAGACTGGAACTCACTCTTGAGAGTTTGGAAATCGCTCCTGTAGTCAAAGTCCAAGGATTGGCTGAAGAATAAAATATTTTAACACTTGCAGTCTCTTCAGCCCTGCCACGTGTGACAGGGATCTGCTGCATAGTACCTGCTTCACTGAAGGCAGGAAGTAAACTGGTGAGCCGGAAATGGAGGGCTGGATGCCACCTGCTGCAGATCTTTGTTTCCTGCTTTACAAACAGCATCAGGAGGTACAGCCCTAGTGTAAGGAAGCCTGGAGACCAGCTTAAGAGAGAGACTTCCTCTCTAACATTAATGTTTTTTAAAAATTTGATTACATCTTTTTTAGTTTGGATTTTAAAACTAAATTTATAAAATTGGCCCAATATCCCCTACACTGGATGTCTGACATTTCTGTGAAAATTCATTTATCTTATTTCTACGAACTGACATATTTGTAAACTCATTTATCTCTCTTGCAATATTTTCTTCTACAAATAGTTTTATCAATATAAAAAGGGGGGACAAAGAATTATCATTTGTTTTTGGTTTTAGGAAATCCAGTGGGGGGCTGTGGTTAAGCAAACAGGTCAGTGTCCGCCTTTCCTTTGCCCAGTATACTGGAACATGCCCTTAGCGCTCGCTATGTGCTTCAGTATGCTGTAGCTGTAGTTTGCTCCTGGAGAAACATTTTTTAAAAAGCTACTCTGCACTTCAGCGCATACTTTCATAAATAAGATGTTTCAACTATTACAGTATGCCAGAAAATACTTTTTTATTTTCAATGCTCCTTTTCAAAGTTAGCCAGACATATTAGTAGTCTGTCTAAAAGGTCTGTACAGAAAACATACAGAACAGTGTATGGCCTCTCATACACAAGGATATTCTTCATCCAACTGTTTTCTATGACGGCGGATGCCCCAAATCAGGATCACTTACATTTTTTTTAGCCAGCGTCTGCCGCCGCAGACCTGCACTCCTGGTCTCTCCAGCCCGCCAGCCAGCTTGCACGCGCAGGAGTCACCAACCACCCCTTGTCCTATGAATGGCGCTGGTGGGGGCGGTTCCACTGTGACATCCTCACCAACACAGAACAAAAAGTCATTCTGCGTTAGTGAGGACATCACTACTGAAGCAGAAAGACGTTTTGCAGTGTATGGATTTCCATACACAACCGCATTCCACCATACACTATATTTGCCTCTCCCGTTAACCTCACAGTGCCTTTGTTTACAATGCTCACTAGACTGATGCCACAAACAGCAAATGTATGGTCAGCGGGGGAGAATCAACTACATTTTGAAAGACTCAGTGAAGAAGTGCTGCATTATCTACAATATTTAGTAGACCAACAGAAAAAAGTACAAAGAAATAACTAGAAAACAACAGAGTGAAGACATAAATGGTATAAATCTAGTGTTAAGTTTTTTATAATAGAGAGTTGCTCTTGAAGCACAAACCAGGATCTTTGAATATCCTAGCCAAGGTTTTTTGCTTTAAGACTCTGCTGTAACAAGGACACATAATATGTATTCAAGAGAAAAAGACTACCCATTACCCAGCTCACAACTATATTTAAATAACATTCTAGTGAAAGATCATCATGAAAAAATGGTTTCCTTGTTCTGTTCCAATGCCACAACTTCCCTCGGAAGTCAACTCAACTGCAGCGTCATTATGATGCAAATCCAGTAGTATGGTAAGATGTATATATTTCTAGTTCAAAGAAAAAAAAAAATGGAATCAAATTTCACATGCGTATCTTCTGAATTTCCAGTATCTGAACATCTATTTTAGGAACCTGAGTGGTGCGGCTGAAAAATTATACTAGATGACCTGCATAATTTGACAGGAAGCAAATGATGAATTGAGGACTGCATAAAGCCTCCTTCACTTTCCACACAGATTCTTAAAGTGTTGCATTGGTTAGAAGTACTGCTGTTTGTTTTTTTATGGTGCTTCTCTTTCACTGGGCATCACTGCAAACAGGCAAATGAGCATACCTGTAACTGAACATTCAGTACTGAAATTAACTGTGTATATATATATATATATATTATAAGCAAAAAACTCCGTTTAATGCATCAGTTAGGGTTGTTCCACAGCGACAAAAGCGAGGAAATTCGATGTTAGAATTGAAACCCCCTTTGCACCCCTCCAGCCCAACCCCCAACTGGAGTCGGGGTGCGCATTGGGGTCATCGGTCCTAACTGTCACCCCATTCTCCTATTCTCAGCTTCTTTCCACATGTGATGGGGTACTTAGGGCCGATGACCCCATGCGCACCCGACTCCAGTTGGGGGTGGGCTGGAGGGGTGCAAAGGGGTTTCAACCTAACATCAATTTCCTCGCTTTGTCGCTAGAACACCCCTGACTGATGCATTAAATGGAATTTTTTGCCTCTAATTTCCCTTCTTTTTGAGAATGATAATGAGAAATAGTGAATGTAATGCAGCGGCAGGAGCGCGGGGATGATGTCTTGTCACACTGTAACATTGTGCCCGCAAACGCAAATCGTAATGTGCATGGTGATGCAAAGCGAAACAGAAAGAGGAACAGTACTGTAGACAGAAATGTTAAAAACAACGGAAGCATCGCAAGTAGAAAATGCAATGGGTAACGCACATGGTGGCGTAAACGTGAACGGTAAGTGAAACGCGTACGGAACCGCAAGCAGAAACGGTAATGGTAAGAGTAATGTAAGCGCACAGGCTGGTTTTTCCCAAAAGCTCTATAGAGAAAGACAGTGAATAGAAAGAATGTATGCAAAATGACGACTCTCGGAACACAAAAATCAGTAGTTGTAATAGTAAATTGCTTATATCTCAATAACCATACGACATAGAAAAAAAATTTAAAAGTCATATGTATTATCACTTTCCTGGCTAGTTTTATACAAATCTTTCGACAAAAACTCCGTATCTTGCACCATTTTCGAGATACGGGCCCTCAAAGGCGCGGCGAATGCCGTGATGTTATCCTATGGGAAAAATACAAAAGTTCGGACTGCCATAACTTTTGAACAGTTTAATATTTTTTCACGAAATCTTCGAAAGGCACATCGGGGACCCTGGCCACACGTTCCCTTAAGATTTTGGGCCGGTCGCGCAAACCATGCGACCTGTAGGCGCGACCGTAGAATTCCAGAAAAAGCGTAAACGCATGCGCAGATCATGCTTAACTCCACAGCCGTGTATCCAACCAGTACAAAACTTGGCAGATCCCAAGGCGTATGGGTTTTGATCGTGTATTCCAAATTTCAGGCAAATCCGTCAAACGGTTGCAAAATTATTAAGGTGCAAAATTTTGGGTTTAACATGTAAATGGCTCCTCAACCCTAACTATGGTACCACTACCGTGCTACCATGATATTATATATACACATATATAGAATAAACTATGGGTCGGGGTGTGTAACGAGATTTTACACACACCCGAGTTGTCAGGTGCTACATAAACCCCCGAGGGGTTTGTGAAAAGCATCCCACAACGAGGGTCTGTGTAAAATCGAGTTTGACACCCCGAACCATTTTTTTATTTTATATAACTGCTGGGTTTCCCTTTTTTGTCTCAGCAATTATATAAAATAAACAGCTCCGTGTACCCTCCCAGTGTATCCTAACGTCAGTCATTTCAGTCCGGTGCCGAGATTTTAGTATTTTAAACTGCTTTTTTTTTTTTTGTTTCTTGAGGTCTTTCTGTGTTTCCATGGTATAAGGGGGAGAAAAGAAAAGGACTTACCACCGAGTTCTTGTGGCGGTTCTGTTTCCCGTAACATGGAAGCAGTGAGCGGTCTCGGCTGGTCGCACTGCTTCTTGAGCATGTACTGAGGAAGGGAAATCGTGCGTGTGTTTGCCGTTATAAATGCTCTTTTATAACAGCAAATTACGCCACGGTTTCCCTATGGGAAAAAGGCAGAGTCAGTTATTATTTAGATTTTCCAGGCTCTTCACTCTGGTATTAGTCTATAGACTCTTTTTCTATGCCCCCTCTCTCCCTGGCCCACCTCCCATAAGAGCCCTCTAGCACCTCTCCACAGCCTCTGGCCCCCATCTTCTTATTCACACAAGCCCCCAGAGCGCCTTGGACTGGCCCTCAAGTGGGATATGGGGTGGGTGGAGGGGGAGATATCCCCGTGTCAGCCATGCTTTGGGCAGTGGTGCCAACCTGGATACACCAGGGATTCTCTTCGGGAGCCGGAAATGGGGTCATTTTCCTGCGTTTCTGTTCAGACCTCTGAAGACATCGGCATACCGGGGGGGAGAGAACCAGTGTGCACAATGAAGGTACCCGGCCTCAGCTGCCTCCCGGCGGTAACCCAGGAGGCAGTAGTGCTAAGGACAATGACCCTCCCTCCCCGAACACATACACTGAGACACTCAAGCCTCCAGCACCAGACAGTCTTCAATGACCCTGGCTCATTCAGAACTCAGGCCGATTGCATCATAATTGGTAGCCCTGCCTCCGAGATCACAGGCCAGCCTGTGTCTATGGATATTAAATCAAGAAGTCAAATTGTTGGAAGGTTACACAAAATCCTTCAGTGTCATTTCTGAAATATGGCCACCAAGGTTCTGGACTATAAAACAAAATAAGAGATCAAGACTATTTTCCTTTGATTTTTATTTATTATACTGGAGAACAAGATGAGCTAAATCACACTGTTGCACAAGCAAAAAGTTGTAAAGGCAGAATAAACACAGACAGAGGTAAAAACACAGAAACAGAAAATGCATGCTGGTAACGCATGGTACAATTAGGATAACAATTAGGTACAGTTACAGTGTGTTTTGTCACTCAAATGCTGTTGGAGGCCAGCACTGAAGGGAGGGATGCAAACTCCTAAGGTGCCTGTGAGTTAGGAAGGAGGTTGTAGAGGTCAAATGCCCTGAAGGACAGAGCTATCATGGGAGACATCCGGAAGATTTTTTTTTTTTTTTATAACTGTACAATGCAATAAAAGATCTATGTAACAAGAGTATTGGGGGGGGATAAAGCACACTGCCACAAGTATGTATCATAGGTAACACTTTGTAGCCAACAGGTTTTTTGGAGATTTAGAACCACTACTTTTGAATAACAAGCAAGGCTGAAATCAACAGCAACTGCAACCAAGGAGTTGCTAAAGTCAAGCGTCCTTTACATGAGGAAGGAAGAGAAAAAAAAAAACAACGATGCACACACCAATTCTGAATGCGTCATCAATAAGCTCACATATAGCAAGGTAAAAAGCAAGGTAAAATGTTGCACCCCTGCCTCCACATGTAACAAAGCTGGTGTTTTTTAATTTAGGACTGTTTAGCTGAATTAAACAAAGGTTCATCACTCAAACAGCTCAAAAGCGTGCCAAATTTTTCATTATTAAATAAAATACGCTTTATAACCACTATGGTTCTGTGGTAGTGCTTTCACATCTGGGCCAGTAGGGCATGCGTCCAAGTCACACACCATGGTCTTGGGCTCATAAATCCACAACAGTACTGGCACTGTGCGGTACTGGGGTGGAGGTTGGGGGAGGTGTTGTCCTAATGGTGGGTGCCCCCTTATGATAAGATATTAACATGCGCCTCGCTCAGCCGCTGTCTGGTAGCTGTCCAGGTGAAAAAGAGTTAAGATGTTATTGGCACCTTTTTATGACTAGGGAATATTCCTACTCGCAATCCTGTTCACTATAACCCCAGCAAACAAGAAGGGTTGCCACAGCTGCACCATGATTTATATGTTATGGCAATAAATGGGAGGCATCAGACAGAATAATGGCACTGGGCATCATAAACCAAGGCCAAAGGCCAAGGTCACTAGTGATGCGAAGAACTCACAGGGAGAAAAAACAAGCCACCCAAAACTTGTGTGGCTGGGTAGTGATTAAACCAAAACTGAGCCACGCCGGTTCTATTTGCAAATGGCTCACTTTGCAAGAAGGCAATGTAAATTAAGCTGGGGCACTACATTGAGAAGATGCCTTCCGTCTCCTTGTAAATTCCTGACTAATGTCCTTCCTAATCTGCCCCCTACCCCTCCCCGCTCATCCAATCACTGTGGGGCTTATTGGTGCATCTGCCAACAGCAGACAACCCTGCTGGCATTTTAGTAACAAAAAATAGTAATGAAAATTGGTAACTGGGCAAGGCACACTGAGCCAAGGTTCATTTCCAGGTGCGACCAGGGAGGGAGGGGAAGAGGAGTACAGAAAGAGACACATTATAAAAACATCAACCAGCAGTTACATAGACATCTTTACAAACGCAGATGAACAAGCAGAACAGGAAATATCTTAACACTCCACAACGCTCTGTTAAAAGTAAAACAAACCTCGCAACAGCACACATATATTGAGAGTTTATTATTGGCAAACAGACATGCCAACAGAGAACTCCTGCCCTTCCCCTGACACCAAATGGAGAATCTCTTCCATTTGAAGGCACAGCATTCCTGGTCAACTCCTTACGGGATGCCTCAACAACGTTGAGGACCTCGTCGGAAAGACCCAAGGCCTAAAACTCTAGCAGCTCAGGAACCAGGCCATCAGGTGCAGGGATTGAAGGTCCGGATGGGATACCTTCCCCTGGTTAACTGAGATCAGGTCCGGGCAGGCTGAAAGCCGCCTCGGGAGCCTGGAGCTGAGACTGAGGAGATCTGGATACCAGAACTGGCGGGGCCAGTCTAGGGTTACCAGAATCACCTGCGCCTTGTCCCTCCTTGCCTTGAGAAGCACCTTGTGGATCAAGGGAAATGGGAGAAAGGCATAGAAGAGGCCCGGGGTCCACGGCCTCGAGAAGGCATCCCCTTGCAGCGAGCACTGAGGGGGGGGCGGGCATGGAACAGTCTCAGCTTCACATTCTCCCTGAAGGCAAACAGATCCACCTGAGGAATGCCCCAGTTGGAGAACAGATCTTGTACTACCTCCGGCAGGAGAGACCACTCAGGAGACACAGCCCCTATCCGGCTTAGGGCATCGGCCAGGGTGTTGGAGGATCCTGCCACGTGAATGGCTAGGAGATCCGCCTCAAGGCTGCACACGAGGGACCAAATGCGGAGAGCTTCCTTGCATAACAGCATGAAGCGCATCCCGCCCTGGTGGTTCAGGCAGTACATGGTCATGGTATTGTCCGTCTGGACCTGAACCACTTGACCCCGTAGAAACGGAGCGAGGGCGGCGAGAACTAGACGGACCGCTCGGAGCTCCAGCAGGTTGATATGGCATCGGGACTCCCGAGGGGACCAGAGGCCGTGCGCTCTGTGCTCCCCCAGATAGGCACCCCAACCCATCAGAGATGCACTGGTCGATAGAGAGACCATCGGCTCAGGACGGACAAACGGGATGCCCTCCTGCAGATGTGCCAGAACGGTCCACCACTGGAGAACGTTCCACATCTCCTGGGTCACTGTCACGGGCTGGTCCAACGGATCGCAGCATTGTGACCACTGGCTGGCAAGTCCCCATTGAAGGGGACGCATGTACCAAAGGGCCCAACGAACCACGCTGGTACAGGCCGCCATGAGGCCCAGGAGGCGCAGGAAGTCCCGGGCAGGCGCTTGCCCAACCAGAAATGACTGGGCAAAGGAGGAAAGAACCTCGGCCCTGTCCGCCAGGAGCCGAGCTCTGGCTCGAAGAGAGTCGAGCTCTGCCCCAATGAAGAGTATTACCTGCTTCGGCACGAGTTCCGACTTGGCCTCATTGATGAGGAGGCCAATCTGAGAGCAAACCTGGAGGGCCAGATCTCTGGACCACTCCACCTCCGCTCTGGAGGGGGCTGCAATCAGCCAGTCGTCCAGGTAGGGGTACATCCGGACCTTTCAGCACCGCAGAAATGCTGTCACCACTGCCATGCATTTGGTGAAGACCCTGGGAGCTAGAGAGAGGCCGAAGAGCATGGCCCAGAACTCGTAAAGGGATCCCTCCGCTCTGAAGTGGAGGAATCTCTGATGAGACGGACAGACTGGGACATGAAAGAACGTGTCCTGGAGATCCAAGGAACAGAACCACATGCCTCGTTCCAAGGATGGAATTATCTGTGCCAGTGTGACCATCCTGAAGGTCCGAGACCTTAGGAACCTGTTCAGGTTGTGCAGGTCGAGGATGGGAGCGCCCAGCCCCGTCCGCTTTGGGACGGAAATAGCTGGACACAAACCCGGGTCTGGAGGAGGATCCGCCACCTTCCTGATCACCTCTTTTCGAGAGCAGGGACATCGCTCGGGCGGCAACAGCGAGGCTGAGGACCTCTGCTGTTTCTCGAGGGGCGATGGCTCAAAAGGGTGGGGTCTGCTCAAACTCCAGAGGCAGGCCCTTTCCTACCACCTCCAACACCCAGCGGTCCGTGGTGATAGCGGACCAGGCGGAAAGGAAGCAGCAGAGCCGTCCCCCCAGGAGGGAGTGACGAGGCTGGGGGCGGCACCCCTCAACCCGTCACTGGGCAGGCTTGGAGGAGGAACCGGCCGAGGGAGCTCCTGGGCCTTTACCTAGTTTCCTGTTGGAGAAAGCCACGGGCTTGGGTTTGGGACGCCAAATGCGAGCCTGCTGGCCCTGTTGCTGGTGCTGTTGGGCCGGTCATCCTGCAGGGGCCCAAGGGCGAAAGGACTTATGCTGTTGTTGATGGCGGCCTTTGTCCCTCTGGGCAGAGGTGACCGAGTCCAGAGTGGCATTGGACTTTTCGATCCGCTGGAGGTGTCCTTCCACTCCAGGGCCGAAGAGATCAGTCCCCAAGAACGGGACGTCTGCCAACTTGTGCTGGGTATCCGCCATGAAGGTGGATATCCTCAGCCACGCCCTGTGACGCATAGCCACCGCGGCCGCTACTGACCTGGCACGGGAATCACCTATGTCCAGAGCAGTCTGAAGCTGCTGCTTCGCCACCGCCCTACCCTGGTCCCACACCTGACAGACCGTGGTCTGCAGGTTGGCCGGGAGATGAGGGACAACCTCATCCAGGGAGCCCATCAGGGCGTGGGAGAAGTGTGCCATCAGCACGGCCGAGCTGGCCTGTCGGAGGCAGAGGGAGGATGCAGCATACACCTTGCGCCCGGCAAAGTCCAGCTTTTTGGATTCTTTGTCGGGGGGCTTATCCACGTCCCGAGTGTTACTGGAACGCCGGAAGACGCTGTCGGTGACTAACCCCTCGGCAGAGGGATGTTCCGAGAAACCGGGCAAAGAGCCGGTAGGGACCGCATACTTCCTGGCCATCCTGGCCAAGGGCATAGGACAGGAAGCAGGCCGCTGTCAAAGCTCCAAGGCTGGGCCGACAATGGCCTCAGCCACCGGAAAGGCCTCCGTGGGGGAATCCCCTTGGTCCAGTATCTCCGTCAGGGGATACTTTGCCCATTTGGACACGGGCTTGAGCTGCATCCCGGTGGACTCTGAGATGAGTCGAAGCAGACCCAAGAAGGACGATGGGCTATCATCCAATGACTGGCCCCCGGAGCCCGGAGGACTCCAGGTCGACCTGCCTGGAGAACAGGGAGGAGCTGTCATCGGACTCCGAAGAGTCTGCGAAGAGCTGCCTCGGCCCTGAGCCACCCTCCACCTGTCGAGAACGGTCGGGAGTGAGGGTGACCGACAACCTGTGGGGCAGGCCGTGACCCGACCAAGAATCCTTGGTCGGTGCCCCAGACTTCGGCTGTGGAGGCAGAGGTTCCACCACAATCGGTGGAGCAGCTGGTTTTGGCCGAGCAACCGGCCCTGGAGCGGGCAACTCGACTGGGGCGAGTGGTTGCTTCGGTCGTTCAGGCGACAGCCAATTGATTGCCAGGGGCTGGACCCGAGTCGGTTTAGTCAGGACAGCAATAACTACTGCCACATAAGCTCCTCGTAGCGTCGGCGTAATTTGCGTGACCTCTCCACATCCAGGAAGAGGGCGAGGAGAACGTGTCGCCGCTGCCCGATGCCGAGACAGAGACGCCGATATCAGCGGGAACGGCTCGACCGAGATGAAGTCCGAGACCAAGACCCTCAGGGTGACCGAGGGCGGGTCTGGGAAGGGGCAGGGGACACCCGCTCTTCCCTCGGCTCGGGCACTTTATCCGGGGACTGCTGCCCCGAAGGTGCAGGCAGATCCTCGGCCTCCACTGGGGGAACCGGTGAAGGAGGGGTGTCGGCTTCACCAGTCGAAAGCCCATCCGACGGGTCGAGGAAAATCTCGACTGCATCGACGGGAGTCTCGGCAGGCTGGCCTGACGGGGACACCATGACGCCAGCGGCCTGAGCTGCAACTTCGACCAAAGTCGACGGTCAGCTGTCCAGTGAAGGAGACCTCTCACGCTCCCACGAACGCCGACGGTGGGACTTACCCCTTGACTCCTTCTTGGGCCGAGAAGAATGTCCCGAAGGCCCCTCTCCCTTCGTGGAAAGGGACTGACAGCTCCTTGAACGAAGCTGTGTATAAGGACCTGAGAGAGAGAGAGATATAAATGCCGCAGCCGAGAAGGAGGAAGATGCGACCTTGGCCGCCTCCTCCTCCTCGAGGGCGATCATATGCTCGAGCAGCTCAGCCATGCCAGCCGCCGCCGCAGACACCACCCAACGAGCCTCTTTGGATTTTACCGGCAGGTAGCGCCTCGGGGCGCCCGAGCTTCAATCGGGCAGCGTGATCCTCCAGGACAGTGGCCGAAAAAGAGTGGCACAACTCACAGGCCTGCGGGTCGTGGTCTAGGCCTAGGCAGTAGACGCACATGGAGTGCGGATCCATCCTGGACATTTTCTGCCCGCAAGGTCACCTCCGAAAGCCCGGAATCGATTTGTCCATCGCAGCCGCGAGGGATGATGAAGACCGAAGTTTAGAAAACTTCAAAACTAGTTTCGGACGAACCGAAGAGTTAGGATCCAGTCTAAAATGCAGAGCGCTAAGGAGGGAACCTGAGCTTCCAAGCGGTAAGGAAGATCTGGGATCATGGGGCGGAGCAGAGAGTTTTACCACCCAGGAGGGTGGGAGGAGCCTGCCTGAAGACCTTCCGACAAGATTTAAAGCGGCAAGGTACCCGCCAGACAGTGTGGATGAACAACATATCCATGTCCCTAGAAACAATTTTGTTTTTTGTTTTTATCCATAAAGGTAGGGGGATCGAGTAAAGTTTTTTGAAGGGAAGAGTATTCTTAAAGATGGTGTCAGGGAGACGGAGACTGACAAACCCAAAATTAGAACAAAAACCAGGGGTGATGTGACAAAACCAAAACCAGAATCTCCCGTTTTGCCCATCACTGGAGGTCACCATCCACAGTCTCCAGTATCATTATTGCTTAACACTAATCCTCAGACGCCTCCCATTATCTCTAAAATATTGAGGGAAGAACAAGGACAGAGAAAAACGGAACATTTTATGAGAGTTCCTGGCAGCCCAAACTGCACAACTGAAGCCATTTCTGTTTATCACGCAACAGTCACAAAGCAAATGTAATATTAGAAATTCATTTGCATAGTCAAAATGCTTTTGTTCCACCATTTACATATATTCTCTAATTCACATATTCAAAATGCCTTTCCTGTTTCCCATATTTATTTGTCACACAATGCACTATAAATAAAAAGATCCGACTGTACACACCTCTGTAGCCCTGGAAGAGAAAGGAGAAGGACGGGTGACTATAACAGAAACCTTTAAATACTTATTCTTGTGAGGTAAAACACAGAAAGGATGTCATTTTCAGAAAAAAAAGATGAAGTTGGAGGAGGATGGATTCAGGAGAGATATGGAGGAAGTACTTCTTCACAGAAAGGGTAGTGGATTTGTGGAACAGCCTACCAGCCAAAGTGGTGGGGGCAAAAACAGTGATGGGGTTCCAGAATGCATGGGATATGCATAAGGGGATCTTAATGAAAAGAAATGGGAGGGTAAAAGAGCCACAGAACACGAAGAATCTACAGTGATACTGTAGGTAGGGAAAAATGGGCAGACTGGGTGGTCCGAGTGGTCCTCACCTGACAAATTCTACATTTCTGTAACAAGGGTTTCGCCTCGATATAATTACAATTATAACATATGCCATGAAAACAGGCCTGTAGCCAGACTGGTCAAAACTGACAGGAGCACTCATTTTCTGACAACTGCACATCTTACCTGAACTACATTCATATTTTTCCAACAAATAAAAACCCACTTTATAAGTGTGATAACACACTTCAGGGAGTGTAGCCATAAAGGAATTATGTACTTCTTGGGTGGTTGTGGCACTCTGCTACGCTTCATGCCTAACGACCACCCAAAGCGTGCAGTATACCCTTAGAATCGCACAGCTTGTCAAATGTTAGCCCTTGTTTCAACAAGATGGGCTCATGAGTTGTAAGCAGCATCTTGTTTACAGAGGGATCCTAAATGAAGGCAAGATACACAATCCCTTTCAGCTGTTCCTCTGAGCAGGAGGGAGGATCGTGACCATCAGCCTGCCTTCCAGCCAATGCCTCTCTATGATCGTTCACCAGAGGCTGCAAGAAAACAGGGCAGCCTGTACTCTCCCATGCAGTGTGTCCCACCTCTGCAACAAGATCATAACAATGTGTCAGACAAGTGTGGAGGCCAAACACTCCAAAAAGGCTGTATTCGAACCTCTGTTACAGGAAGATCACAGAAACTGCACGTACAAACACCTATTTGACTTGTAAATTGTTATTATACGCCAAAATAATTTCATTCAGCTGCAAAGAGCTCAGTGTCCCACTGCATATAGAATTAAAAAAAAATTTACCAGGGGTTCACTTCTGAGCCTCATGTTGTCTACCACTTACCATGGCATTTTGGTCACCTGACCTTCCTCAGGGACATACTACGGTAAACAGGTAAGCTTGTCCTCCCATAGGGTCCTGAATGATAGCGTAACAGCCACTCAGTGTTGTTAAAGTGCAATGCGTGATCCAATACACATATTAAAAAATACACATTTATTTATTATTTTTATTTATTAAATTTTGTTAACCAGGTAAGCCCTCTGGGCCCTGAAGGTCCCTTTTTCAGGGGTGACCCGGAGTTAGTTACATATAATTTGCACGTACAGGCAGGTAATACAGTGTAGGACATACCACACAGGATTACAAAGACAGTATACAGTTTTTGTAGAAAACAGCAGTAGGTACATCACATTACAGAATACAATAGTGGCGGCAGTTAGATGTGGGGTAGTACATGCTTCAAGTACACAGAAGAGGTTCAGACAAGGTTACACAATCATTAACCATTACCCTAATGAAAGCAGCTTTGTACAAACACAATTGACTCAGGGTAAGGTGGGTTAGCCATCGGAACAGGAGCAGGGACTAAGATTAAGGAGATGAGTGTGCAGTCCTTTCTGAAATATGGCTAGGGAGGGGGGGTCTCCTGAAGGTGACTGGGGAGGTTATTCCATGATGTAGGGGCTTGGTAAGCAAAGAATTTACTCCCAGCTACAGAGCAGGCCATGGGGATTTCCAGTAGCTTTTTGCCCGAGGAACGGAGTGGTCAACTGGTCCGCTTTGGGGCAAGTAGTCCGATCAGCCCTGCAGGAGGTTGGGCGTCGAGGAGCTTGTAGGTCCAGCTTAATGGGGGTACTGGAGCCTGTTCAGGGAGGGCCCGCTGAGTACTGCGAAGGCTTCACAGTAGTGGTCCTCGGGTGGGATTTAATGGCAAAGCATGCGATTGTGGTACAGAGTTTGTAGTCTACGGTGGTCCAATTTTGCAACGCTGAGTAAGATAGGGGCTGCCTAGGATAAAGCTGGGAGGAGGATGCTTTTTGCGATTGCCAGTCTTGTCTCTGCTATCATGTTATGGCTTAGACAATAGAGGCGGCCCGATTTTTGGTGGATGCTTTTTGTTACTAGGTCCACATGGGGCTTCGGTGTGAGCCTCTGGTCTGGTGTGAGGCCAAGCTATTTGACAGATTGTACCACCTCAACTTTGGAGCCAGATATGGTAGCAAGTGGGAGAAGATGGGCCCGGGAGGGACCCAAGGATTTTGGCCTGAACAGTAGCGCTTTAGTCTTATTGGGGTAAAGTACCAAGCGATTCTCAACTAGCCAAGTCTCAGCCTCGGTGAAGTCTGCTTGGAGCAGGGGTCCTAGGTCAGATGGATGCACCCCAGTTCTATACAGGACTACACTGTCAGCGTACTGTACTACTGAGCTGCTCCCACATGAAGGTCGTTGATGAACAGAGAGAACAATAGTGGGCCTAAGATTGAGCCCTGTGGGACCCTGCTCAGTTAACGGTAGGGGTTTGGAGGTGGCCCCTCTCCACCTGACCTGTTGAGAGCGGTCAGTAAGGTAATTACAGAACCAGTTGAGGGGTGCTGGTCATGTCCAAATTGACTAATCTTTGTTAGCAGGAGTGGGTGATCTACCAGGTCAAAGACCTTGGTAAGGTCGATGAAAATGGTCTCTGTGGAGGAACCCTTGTCCAAGGAAGGTAAGACGTCAGAGGTAAATCTAATAAGGGCAGTATCGATCCCATGCGTTTGTCGAAAGCCATGTTGTGAGGGGGCCAGGAGCCTGTTGGCTTCCAGGTAGTCCCTTAGCTGGAAGTACACTAGCCGCTCCTGGATCTTTGCCAGGTGGCACAGGATGGAGATGGGTCTGTAATGACCTATCGTTTCCCTAGCTCCACCCTTATGGATTGGGACTACATGGGCCCGTTTCCATATTTTTGGGATGGTTCCTTCCTGTCGGGATCTGTTTATTAGCTGAGCAACAGGTAGGGCAATGAAACAAATATATATATATAAATCTTTTTCTGAAACCATTTATTAATTTGCAAATTGATGACCGAGAAAGGCGCACTGAGACAAGGCTCGTTTCCAGGGTGCGACCTGGGGGAGAGACAAATACACAGCACACAGTTAAATAAAATGACAGCATGGACACAGTTACAGTAAAGTCAAATACAGTACTTGACTAAAACAGAAGTACAATCGAGCAAGTAGCAAACTCAGACAATTCAGTCACACCTACGCCTGGGTAGGAGGCAAATGTAAGGTGGCAGTCAGATAAAGAAAAAAAAAAACAGCGGGGGGGGGGGGAGTATCAGCTGGTATCTGAAGGAAACTGGGAAGATAGTGAAATAGAGGGAGAATGGCAGTAGGTTCCATGGTGCAGGGAGAAGACAGGAAAAGGCTGATTGCTCCAGCAGAGGAGTGGGGATGAGGAATGGCGTATTGTGAGAATCCCTGGAGTGGTGGAAGCAGGAGGCAGAGGGACTTGAGGAGAGGTGTGAGGAAAGGTAAGAGGGAAAGGACCCAAACTAGTACTTGGATGTGAATGAGGTACAGTGGTTCTGGTGACATGAAGGTACAGGAAGAATGGATAAGGCAGAGAAGAGTGAGCAATGATGGGTACGAGAGGGGCAGTCAGTAGTAAAACAGATGCAGAGGGTGTCCAGTCCAGTGAGGGAGGCAGAGGGAGCAGTACCATAGACCACGACCACATAGTCAAAAACTGGGAGCAGCATTTTGGTGACAAGCTGAACGCATACCCACAGAGTGTCAGTCTTATTGCAGTACAAGGCACCAAGTTGAGGACAGAGTTTGGTGTGGATGGCGTCAATGTGGGCAGAAGTCAAGTTTTGGCATCTCATCACACACCGAGGTATTTGAATGAATCACTTCAAGCAGTGCTCGAGATAAGATTTTTTGGGATGAGTACTGTACCTCTCATTTCGAAAGCATACTAATTGCCAGCAGATTAGGCCTTACGCTCTATCGAGTCTGCTTGAACCTCAGATCCATAGTTGGGTGCCAAGGCCCTCCCCCCCCCCTTGTGTTCCAGAAACCCCTATTATCCATCCCCACCCCCCTGGGCCAGGCCATCATCTGATACATCCACTTTCTGTGTCTGTCCCACCCTCTCTTGAAGCCTACCACTGTGGATCTCTGAACCAGCTCACCAGGCAAAGCATTCCAAGGGTCCACCACCCTCTCACTGAAAAACCTCCTCCTCTTCCCCCCTCACCCTTCCACCTTCCAACTTCAAACCATGCCCTCTGGTGATACCTCCTTGCTTTAGTCTAAAGATCCCCTCCATGTTTACCCTATTTATTCCCTTGAGGTACTTGAAGACCTCAATCATGTCCCCCCTGTCTTTCCTCTCCTCTCCTCCAATGAAAACAGGCAGCGCTCCTCAAGTCTGTCCTCATACGTCAAATCCTCTAGTCCTCGTATCATCTTAGTTGCCCTCTCTGTACCCTCTCCAGGAGCTGTATGTCCCTCTTCAACTGTGGTCTCCAGTACTGTACACAGAACTCAAGGTGTGGTCTATCCAGTCCATTGTACAGCAGCAGAATCACTTCCCTGCTCCTAGAGGTGATCCCCCTTACGATGCATCCCAACATCCTGTTTGCCTTGCTAGCCATTCTCCTGCACTGCTCAGAGTTATTCATACATGCATCCACCATGATCCCTAGATCTTTTTCCCCTATTGAGGCCTCCAGCACCTCCCCTCCCAGGGTGTACCTGTGTTTTGTGTTTCCCCGCCCAAGATGTAACACCTTGCACTTGGTGATACTGAAATTTAATTTCCATGTGTGAGCCCAGCTTTCCAGGGTGTCCAAGTCCCCTTGCAGGGCAGACCTACCCTCTTCCCCCTCAATTACTGCTCCTATCTTGGAATCATCAGCGAAGAGACTCATTTCACACCCTATGCCCTCCCTGATGTCCGATATGTATGCATTAAACAGGATCGGACCCAGGACCGAGCTCTGCAGTACCCCCACTACCGACCTCTCTAGGGTTCAAGAGCTCCCCACCAACCACTACTCTCTGGGTGCGTCCAGCTAGCCAGTTTTCAATCCATCTAACCATCAAAGGGCCTACTCCCAACCCCATCAGTTTCTCCACCAGACCATTGTGGGGGACAGAGTAAAACGCCTTGCTGAAGTCCAAGAATAATACATCCACAGGCTTTCCCCTGTCCAGTTCTGATGTTACCCATTCGTAGAACTCCACGAGATTGGTTTGACATGCTCTACCTGGCACAAACCCATGTTGCCGACTATCCAGACCTTCCACCTCCTCCAAGTACACCCCCAATCGTTCCTTTAGTATACTCTCCATTAATTTTCCCACCACCGAGGTCAAACTGATGGGTCTATAATTACCTGGTACTTCCTCGACCCCTTTATGGATTGGCACCATATGTGCCTCTCGCCAATCCTAGGTACCCTCCCTGTCTCAAGCGACCTGCTGAAGAGCTCCACCAGGGGTGCAACCAGTATATCCGCCAATTCCCATAGTACTCTCGGATGAATGCCATCTGGCCCAGGAGATTTGTCTTTCTTTAGGGCCTTGAGGGCTAACCACACCCTTTCAGTGGAGATAGCATCGTCCGTCCCCTCCACCTTACTGGCCTTTCTATCCTTATCCTGATGTGACACCCCTGGGGTACCGCTCCCTCCCTCTTGCTCCAACTCTGTTGCTCCCCTGATCCCACTCACTGCTGCTTCTATCCCCATCGTGCCTTGCTTTGTAGATATCCCATCCCCCTCCCTAGCGAACATAGAGGCAAAGTACTCGTTTAATACCTCTGCCTGGTCCCTCGCCTCTTCCACCCACCCTCCTTCTGATCTCAATCTTCTGAGATGGCCCTTAGTTTTTCTCCACTCCCAAATGTACCGGAAGAACTCATTTTCCCCTCCATGTATCCCCTGTGCCAGCCGCTGCTCTTCACTGGAGTTTTCCCCCCTCACCATCCGGGCGACTTTCCTAGATGCAAGATGGTACATTTCCTTTTCCCTATCCCCTCTTGTTGTTTCATATTTTTTGTAGGCCGCCTTCTTTTCTCTGACCACTACCTGAACCTCACTGGACCACCAGCATGGTTTATGTGACCTTGCTCCTCACGTTTCACCTTAGCTGGGTCCTGACTGCCTCATGAAGTCCCTGTTTATGACCTCCCATCTCTTTTCCACATTTGTCATTGATGTAATCCTTCAAGTGATCCTTGAGAATATTTCCCATGCCCACAAAGTCTGCCCCCTGAAGTCCACTGCCAGTGTCTTAGATCTCACCCCCCTTTCCCCATGCTTATTTGAAACCAGACAGTACTGTGGTCGCTCCCAGTCAGGGGATCCTCTACAACCAGGTCCCTTACCAGATCCCCATCTCCCAGAACCACGTCAGGACATGCCGCTCCCTTGTGGGCCCCATCACATGCTGTGTTAAGAACACATCCTGGAAGCCGTCCAGCAGCCTCTGCTCCTTGGTCACCTTAGAGAACATGGTTCCCCAGTTTGTACCTGGCATATTAAGGTCCCCCATCAACACTCCTTCCCATTTTGGTCCACACTGGGCAATGATGTTCTGGAGGATGGTTTGCTGGACAACATCACCCATCCCCGGGGGGCCTATCTACTACACCCAGCTTGACCTTATCTCCTGTTGGGGTTCGTAAGGTGACCCATAAGGCCTCCACGTTTCCCTCTGCCTCTTCTACCCTAGCAATTTCTATGTCATCTCTAACGAACACAGCCACTCCACCCCCTCTTCCCTCCTTTCTATCCTTCCAAAGCATAGTGTACCCCTGCACATTTAGGTCCCAGTCATGGTTTTTGTTGGCCCACGTCTCCGTGACCGCCGCCACATCCACCCTCCCCTCGAACAGCATGGCCTGGAACTCTGGCAACTTGTTTCCCAAGCGCCTGGCATTTACTAACACCACCCCCCCAACCCCTTATCCCCTTTGTCGAATCCCACCCAGGTTCCTTATACTGCCATCCTCCTCTGCTCCTCCTGAAACCTCCACCCCTGTCTGTTTCCCCTCCCCTTGGGTTTGAAGGCTACTCCCCTCATTTGGAGGAAGTGCTTCTGGTCAACCCCTCTCTTACCACCCCCCCTCACAAGTTTAAACCCCACCTTTCTTGAATGTAGTCAGCCATCCCCTGTTTAAGGACTTCCTTCCTTAACGGGGCAAGATTGAGTAAAACCAAATTCAGATGCGTACAAATGTCTGGAAGGAGTGGAATGAGGAGTACGTTTTTTAAAAACAGTCTAGTTTTTTTTCTAGATTAAGAATCTAAATCAGGTGCCATCAAGAGGGGTGCCATCCAAGGTGAAGATAGGCAGGGAGTCTGACCAATTTTTGGCTGGTGCCAAAGGTCACAAACAGTTTTCTTCTTCTTCTGTGTTGACCCCGAGTTGGTTTGATTAAAACCACTGCAGGACACTGTGGAAGTCTGTCTGGAGCACATCTTCCATGACTGTAGTGGAGGGACTAGAGGTGTAAATGACTATCATCTGCATATATGTGGATATGCAAGTTGGCACAAGCTGTGGGGAGGTTAAGGAAGATGGAGAACCCCAGATGCAGCCCTGTGGAACCCTAGCATGGATGGGAAGTGGAGGAGAGAGAGCATTACCAACCTGTACTAACTGCAGGTGGCCAGTGAGGCAAGAATGGAACCAGTCTACAGCAGGAGCTGACGGGCCAGTGGCACATGGTTTATCCAGGAGAATTAGGTGGGCCACAGAGTCAAAGGCTATGGCTGCTGTCATGTGCCCCTGATACATCCCCAAGAAGACAGAATCAGCTACATGCAGCAGTGAGGAGACAGTGCAGTGATGCTTCCAGAAGCCAGATTAGAATAGGGAGGAGAAATCAGAGGAGGACATAAAATCGTAGAGTCTGCCAGCCCAACAGCGCAGAGATAGGGTGTCCGTCTGCAACGCCAATGACCCGGGTTCGGGAACGGACTTGGGACGGAGGGCCAGACCGGGGGAGGCGGGAGAGGAGATAAGGATTGAGCGCCCCAGGGACTGCTCTCCTTCTTGGGAGAGTGTCTGCACACCACACCTCTGGTAGAGGCTGGGGTTCCAACGGCCCAGCACAATCTTTTTTTTGTGGGGGTGGCATGCAGATTGCATGTCCCTGCCCGGGGTGGGGGGGGAGAATCTACACCTCCAGAAATACCGAAGGCGCTTCCCTCTATGATGCCCTGCACCTGACAGATCCCCTCGGCCCTGCTTGGCAAGGGATAGACGAATTTCTGCCTGCTCATCCACTCCTGTGGCCCCGCCCTGGTGGGGGGGTAAGCCAGGGGATTCCTCTGGTTGGTATGCCCACCAGAATTCACGACTTCAGGTCCACGGGTCCCGGGCTGACCGATGGCCCCTCCCAGCCAGAAGCAAGCCTGGGATGAGCTCATCACAGCAGGTAAGCCGTGGGATTGGTCGGGAGTAGAGGCTGAGCCTGGGAAACTACAGCAGGCAAATAAAGCATACTAAATCAGAAAGAACTGGAAGGCGACAGGATCAGTTGTGTTCCAGGACAGTAGCTGCTGCTGTTGTTTTCACAAGGTTCTTGTGGATTTTACTTGGTAGGTTAGTTCTTTTCTTCTTACTTCTAAGGGGCTAGCAGGGTATTGTTTTGGGTGCTGCTGGATGTTTGTAAACTGATTTGGTGGCTGTAAGTGGGGCTCATTTTGTGGATGTTTCACTGTGTAACAGGCTGCGTTGGTAGAGGCATATTTCTTCTGATTTAAAACCTATTTGGTGGGATTTGCTTGGGCCTGGTTCTTTGGCTGCTGGGCTTGGAGGGGAGACACAGGGCTGATACACTCTCTCTCTCTCTCTCTCTGAGTCAGGTGTCTGCCCAATACCGCCTCCCCACCTCCCTCCCAGAAGTCTGCGAATTTATAGGGGAACACCTGCCCCAATTGGAGGAAAAGGCTGCAGGTGCAGCTCATGTAGTTCTAGCCACTGGGGGTAGGATTTAAAGGCTGGGAGAGAGGAGCTTTGGGAGTTGTTCATTTCTCTTATAAGTTTAATGTGTTGTACTGCACCTAGTAACAGGGTTACTGGTGTACAGTGGGACTGTCTCTAAGATTAGTGGGTGACCTGATCAGGCAGTAGGGGTATCTTGGACTAGGGGGGAACCTATTTGGAAGGGGATGGAACCACACATCATTAGGGCCGGCATCTTTGGGAGGGTGGTGGGGTGCACAGGGTGTGGAGCAGCCATGATACTGGACTGGGCTTGAAGTTCGGTGGTTGCCCAGTGTGCTACCAGCTAGCACAGTTTAGGGAGGAGGTTGCGGGGATTAGAGAAAGCTGGGGAAGGGGTGGTATGGTTGGGGAAGGGGCTGGGAATCTCCACAGGGTTGCACCAAGCAGTGGGGTGGGGGCATAGGGAAAGGAGTGCAGCAGAATACTCAGGGTCATATAGGGAACCTGGCAGAGGGGTCCAAAAGGACACTACCAAGGAAGCAGGTAGGTAACTGGGGCCTCAAGGTGGGACGGAGGGACAACATTCTCAGGAAGTAGGCAGATGCCAGGGCTGGACAGAAGAAGCAAGGCGGGAGGTGGATCATACCTTACACTCAGTAACCGCTCAATTCTCTTTTCTGCTCAAGGATGGGGGGGTGATGTAGCCACGACAGGGTGGTTAGAGATGGAACAGGAGTAGGAGTGGGAGGCAGGGGCCAGATAGCAGGAAGAACAGGGGGGGACCTGGAATGCAGGAGAATGGGGGGAGCAGTGAATCAGAGTAGGAGGGGCAGAGGGAAGAGGGAGGAAGCGCAAGGAGAAGGACCAGTTGGGAGGAAAGGTAAAGGAGAAGGACCAAGTACAAGGAGGATTCCAGTAAGGGAGCGGAGGGTTTAGGCCAGGGGAGCACGACTAGCAAGGAGGAACTAAATGGAGACAGTAAGGAAGGGAGGATGAGCCAGGCTAGTTTAGCAGATGGGGGAGGACCACCAGTTGCGAGCAGTGAGGGGGGAATTAGCAAGGAACAGAAGGATACTCAGGAGGAGGAGAGGCATAGGATTGGAGGGGAGGGGGTGGCCATGGTAAATAAGGAGGGGGTGGCATGTGGCACCCAGATAGGGGGAGGAACACAGAGCCAGCTGGGTGGAGGGGCCTGTAGAAAGGATGAGGGACATGGAAGGGGAGGAAATGGAGTGGTCAGAGCGCTCCTGCTGGGGGAGTCTATGATCAGGGGCATCAAATGGGATAGGGAGGGAGAAGCCTGGCCAGTTAGAACAAGATGCTTCCCTGGACTAACGGTGCACATGGCTAAGCACAAGGTATATCAGCTGGCAAAGGACTGTGGGGGTTCCCCAGACATACTGGTCCACCTGGGTACAAATGACATTGAGGGAAATAGCGAGCTAGAGATACAGGCAAGATTCAGGAGCTCGCCAGGGTCTGTCATGACATAGGATGCACAGTTTCCTTCTCAGAAATCCTGCCAGTGCCAAGGGCTAATGGGGAACACAAAGGAAAATTAGGAGATAAACCAGTGACTCAGGGAGTGGTGTGAGGCCAGAGGGTATGGGTTGATGGGGGATTGGGGAGACCTGGGAGGATAAGGAGCTGTATGCTGAGACAGACTACATCTCAATTTGGAGGAGGAATCCTTAAGTTGAAATAGAGGGGTTCATTGGTGAAAAGTGGGGTTTAAACTTGTGAAGGGGAGGATGGGAGAAAAGGCTGTCAAGGGGTGCCGATAAGGAGGACTCTGTCTCCACCCCTGGGGACCAGGAGGATTGCAGGAAAAGGCCAACTGGCAAAGTGCAGACCAGGGAAACAGAATCCCCACGGGAACACGAGCAGGGGAAATGGAACATAGGGAAAGGGTGGAAGGTAGTCCTGCTAAATGCCAGGAGCTTGGGCAATAAAATGCCTGAGCCCAGGCGATGCTAACTGAGGAGCAGTGGATGTGGCAGCGGTCACTGAGACTTGGGCCACTGCAAGACATGACTGGGACCTGAACCTGGAGGGTTACTATGTTCAGGAAGGAGGGAAGGGAGGAAGGTAGCAATGATAGTCAAAACTGCATTGGCATAGGGGAGTAGAGGCGGAGGGGGAACCGTGGGGCGATTTGGGTCACCTTGATAACAAGGGGGGAAAGTAAAAATAGAGGGTGTATAGACCCCTGCCCTGGGCGGAGGAGCTGGAGGACAGTCTGGTGGCAGATGTTAGGAGACACTGCAGACTGGGCAGAGAACGGTGGTGGTGTTGGGGACTTAAACATGCCAGGAACAGACTGGGAGACTGTGACATCCTCTGTGACCAGGGAACAGAGGTTGTTGGATGTCTTTCAAGACGCTCCTAACTCAGCAGGTGAGGAACCGACCAGGAGGCACGGGTACTGGATGTGGTCCTGGCAGACAGTGACCAGATTGGGGCCTGGAGGTAAGGGACCCATTGGTGGGGAGTGACCATGCCACGTTTGGTTCTGCCTGGACCTAGGAGGGTGAAGGCTGCACAAAGGACGGAAGTAACCGACTTCAGGGGAGGATTTAAGGAAATGGGAAGGATCCTTAAGGCATTTGGATGGGATTGGGTCAGACATGGACGCTGATAGTAGGTGGAAATCATCAGGAGAGGGGTGCAGGATGCACCAGCACCTGTGCAAGAGTAAGACGAAATGCGGTAGGGGCCCAAAAACCCTGTTGGTGGACCAGGGAGGTCAGGAGGTGGTGCAAGAAAGCAGCCTATAAGCAATTCAAGTGCTCAAGGAGTGAAAGGGATCGAGGAGTACGAGCTGATGGCTAGAAGGGCCACTAGAGTGGTGAGCGGCTAGGCAAGGAAGGAGCAGAACCTGGCCAGGGAAATTAGGAGAGGAACAAGGGTTCTTTAGATACACTGGGGAAAAACGAAGGGTGAAGGGGCAGATTAGCAGGATTAAATCAGGGGAGAGATGGGCACAAGACCCGGGGGAGCAGGCTGAGGTACTAAATGAGTACTTCACCTCAGTTTTCACCAGGAAAATGGGGGTGCTGCATCATACATGGGAGGAGACAGAGATACTGAGGAGGAGGGACCCTTACCGATCGGCAGGTCTGGGGAGAGGGGAGGTATCACTGGCAGGTGGGGGGAGGGCTAAGCGGGGAGAAGAGGTACCGGAAGTGGAAATCACAACAGAGAGAGTGAGGGAAGCCCTCAGCTCCCTTAAGACGGAGAAAGCACGGGGCGGATAAATTACATCCCAGAGTGCTGAAGGAACTTACAGATGTCCTGGCGAAACCCCTGGTAGAGCTTTTCACCATATCTCTGAGGACAGGGTGGGTGCCCCAAGACTGGAAGGTGGCGCATATAGTCCCTATCCACAAGGGGGGATCAAGGGAGGTGGCAGGGAACTACAGGCCTGTCAGCCTGACATCGGTGGTGGGCAAGGTGATGGACAGCATTGTCAAGGAGAGGCTGGGGGGGACCTGGATAAGTCAGGGTGCCTGCATGATAGACAGCATGGATCCATCCCGGGGAAATCGTGTCAGACAAACCTGGTGGAGTTCTACGACTGGGTGACAAGTGCCTTGGACCTCGGTAGACCAGTGGATGTCCTCTTTCTAGACTTCAGCAAGGCATTTGACTCTGTTCCTCACGTGGGCCTGTTGGATAAGCTGGGAGAAATGGGGGTGGGGAACCAGATGATCAGATGGATAGGCAGTTGGCTCCAGGGCCGGACCCAGAGGGTCGTAGTTGGTGGGATAGTCTCATCCCCAAGGAGGGTCATTAGTGGGGTCCCACAGGGATCAGTCCCTGGGCCCCTTCTGTTCAACCCTCGTATCTGACATAAGGACAGGAATCAGGAGTGAGATGAGTCTCTTTGCAGATGACTCAAACTGGGGCGGTGGTGGATGGGGAGGAGGGAGGGTGGCCCTACAGGGGGACCTGGAGGCTCTGGAAAGATGGTCTAGAAAATGGAAGCTGAGGTTCAATGCAGGGAAATGCAAGGTACTCCACCTGGGGGCCAGAAACCCAGGCCAAGTGTACACGGGGAGGGGGAATGCTACAAGTCTCGATGGCTGAGAGGGACCTGGGGGTGGTGGTGGATGTCAAGATGAACAACTCTGAGACTTGTAGGAGGGCAGCAGCCAAGGCCAACAGGATGCTGGGATGCATCACTACGAGGATCACCTCCAGAAGGAGGGAAGTGATACTCCCTCTGTATAACTGCTTGGTGAGGCCACACCTTGAGTACTGCGTACAGTTTGGAGGCCACACTTAAAGAGGGACATTAACCACTGGAAGGGGTCCAGAGGAGGGCAACCAAAGTGATTTGGGGCTTGGGGACAGGACCTATGAGGAGAGGCTCGAAAAGCTAAATATGTACACACTGGAGAAGAGAGAGGACAGAGGAACATGATAGAGGTCTTCAGGTACATGAAGAGGGTAAATAGGGAGGAACAGTCAGGGTGCTTCGAAGGAAGGAGGAAGGGGCCACTAGAGGGCATGGGTGGAAGCTGGAGGGGGGAAGATTCAGGGGAGAAAGGAGGAGGTGCTACTTCACTGAGAGGGTGGTGGAGCCATGGAATGCACTGCCTAGGGGGCTGGTGGAGGCAGAGACAGTGGATAAAGAGGGGGTGGGACAGGTACAGGGGAAGGGTTCTGGAAGCAAAATCCAATGCAGCAAGAATATCCGGAACTGGGAAGGGAGAAGCCAGAGAAGGCGAGGGGGACAGCAAGGTCAGCACCCAGGGTGGGGGCTGACCAAACGAGCAGACACGAAAGACCGTTAGGCTTATTCTGCTGGCATTTTAGTATGTTAGTAAGCGTGTGCTTGTATAGGACACCAAATGATGCCATAACAATGTCACGAATAAGCCAAGTCAAACCTGTCCAAGAGATTAAGGTTAGACAGAAAAATGCTGTGGCCAACTTTTTTCCACAGGTTTGACTTGGCTTAAGGTTCAATACCCATGGCAGCTCTTCATGGCATTGACCTTTTGTGTCTCTTGATTTAGGGTACCACTGAATGGACTGGCTAAAACATCTCATGCTGTGCTATTAAATATGTGAAACTGCCAATTACAGTATGAACTTAGAAACACATCGTGGCAATGGTTTCAGAAAACATTTTTGTACGCATTTATCTTTTATATTCTTATACTGTATTTCTTAATTCACGCGTAGCACTTTTAGTAATACTAGATGCTATCATGCCATCATTCAGGGTGCTATATGAAGATGAGCTTACCTGTCCACCATAGCCAGGGACCCTCACTGAGGATGGTCGGGTGAGTGAAGCACCAGGGCAAGCAGTAGGCAATAGGAGTTCAGAGGGGAAGCCCCCTGGTAATTTCTGAATGCAGCAGGACACTGAGCACTTAGCAACTGAATGAAATTGATTGTGGCTTGCAATAAACACAAAGTCAAAACAGATTTCTGTTTGTGCAGTTGTGGTGAGTTTCCTGTAGGAGGTTCAAGTACAGCCTTTGTGGAGTGTGATTCTAGTTTAGATTGGTTAGCAACACAGCTCCCATTCAGGAGCACGCGCTTTAGTTCTGTCAGTTCAACTCACGCTTGCAAAATGTTGCAGAGATATACTGTGTAAGAAAGATGGTAAATTATTTTCCTTATTACTAAACACCTGACCCCACACACACACACGTTGAGTCCCCAAATAGTTCCTCTTTCTAAACATATAGCACACCAAAATAAACCAAAATATTATATGAGGCATCCCATCCTTCACGTGACTGTTTCCTGTGGGGTAATAACTGTACCTCACCTCTAAATGAAGATTCTAGGACTCTCACTGTCACACCTACCACGGTCTCCCAAGAGACACAAATACACATTGTAACATAGCAAAAGAAACAGTAGGAATAAGTAGCAAAACAATTAGGTAGAATGCATCATGTGGTACACGAGCAACACGGCATTATGGCACAATAATGCTGTGTTGCTTGTGTAATCCATAAAGTAGCCACAGGCGAAGAAAGAGCAGTGTAGACAAAGACAGGGAAAAAATATGGGAGCGATCAAGTTTCGGGACACCAAGTAAGTAGACGGGGGGCAGTAGGAGCAGTGCAAGGGAAACAGAGAGAGAGAGAGAAACTGTATTGGGGAGATAGGGTAGGAAGACACGAAGAATAGAATCGCAGGGGCAGAGGACAGCACAGCAGAACAAGCAGGTCAGAGGCGCACACGGGACAGCAGCTAAGCAGCTCGAGACAGTGAGACACCACATGAAGCCGGTGAAACAGAGGAACGAAGCGGAGCAAATGAGAGCTGCACGGGATGTTGGAGGGACACACAGTGTAATTAAGGAAGGAGGCAGAGATCCGTTTCAGCTGCAGTCATTCACCGTGCACGGAACAGGCAATTTCTGCTACCACGGAGCAGCGACTGACAGCGACAGGAACAAGGAGGTGTTTGTATGTAGAGGGAGAGAAAATAAGCAGCAGAGTAGGCAACAGGGTTCAGTCAGAGATGAGCATGTCAGGTATAAGTCACAGGAAGCGGTATGCAAATCAGTTTCAGACAGGGATCCTGAGTGAAGAAAACTAAAAAGTCGTGGTCCTCCTGAGTGTGCTGGGAGAGAAACTGCTGTCAGGAATGGACACAAAATAAGTTAAACAGTCAATGCATGTACTCTGTGTTTTACATGCTAAAGTAGTAAAAAAACATATCTATATGTGACAGAATGTCACCCAATGTTGCCAAAAGTGCAGTAAAGTTTACGTCCTATATAAAATTGTGTGTGTCATTCATGATACCTATACACATTCATCTACTACAGTCCCAATAATGCACACACCATGTTACAAGCGCATTAATCCCCTTCCAAGGTGGCATCTAATGGGAAGCCAATGCATGGTTGGAACCGCTGCGGCACGAGGCCAGAATGCCACAACAGTCCCAACCATGCATTAACTCCTCATTAGATGCCACCTTCGTCGGTGATTAATGCTTACATGAATACCACCACAAGTACCACCATGTCATCATATGAAAATGTGTAAGGCAAGTGCTGAGGGCCAAAGAGCTGCTCTATCCAAATGCTTCCAGGAATTATGTTACCATTATCTAAGTCACTCATTGCTTTTAAAATGCTGCGGAGATGCACTGTGTAAGAAACATAGTAAATCAAACACACACAAGCACATTTTACTTCAAAACCATTTACCCTTCTAGGCAGCTGGAGCACCAAAATAAAAACAAAAAATAATGTGAGCCATTCCGTCGTTCAAATGATCGTTCCCTGTACTTTTTAATTGGACCCAAAAACGAAGTACAGTATTTTAAAATGAACTCTTCCATTAACGTAGAGAGCACAGGTCACCAGATTTTAGAAACATTCGTTAATTTTTTTTTTTTTAACTGCCATCTAAAAAAACACCAATTCGATTAACAAAGCAGAATATCCAGACACATACAACATAATCCACTGTTCCGTGTTATATTTTAGACTTTAAAAAATAAAATGTTTATTTGAATCATCGGAAATAACCTGAACAGTTTCCAGAGGCAGCATAGCGCAAAAAATGTTGACACTGTGCTGCCTCTGGATTTAAACTAATCTGCTCATCGAGAGCTTTATTCGAATATTATCAATGTGTAAAAATACATATTTACAGCACGAAAATCACTATGCCGCAGGAAATCCATCACTCCATGTCATTTTACTGTAAAGAAATCTCAATTTCAAGTTTACGGCTTCAAACGCACAGCAAGTGCAAGCAGCGATATATTATGAAGCTCATCAGAATGCATCATTTGCCGTTTTAATGCTGGGGGTGTATTAATACACACTCTTTAGAAACAATGCTATTCCACCCCCACGTCCTCCGTGTCTTGACGCCGAAGAAAGGCAGAGAGGACGAAAACAACATCCCCACGGAGTCCGAAACGTAGACAACTTTGAATGCAGCCGCCAGCAAACAAAAAAAAGTCACTCCCAACGCTAACTTTCATTTCGTCTCCGAGGGGCTGCGGGTGCCCTAAAGCCGAACAGATGGCAAGGAGAGGTGCCCTGTCTCTCTCCCTATCCCCCCGGCCTTCTCGCTCCTTACCTTGGACTCGCAGCGCTCCCAGTTTCTCTCGCCGGCCGTTCCAGCGCGGCTCTACTGATCCTGCAGTACAAGAAGCAAGAGGCTCCGGCAGCAGGGTCCTTCCTCCGGGGACGGTGTCCTCCTCGCTCCTCCGCGACCCCCGGCCAGCAAACTCGTCTCTCGGTTTCTCAGTCGATGTGCCGCATCCGTCTCCCGCGCCCCCTCTCCCCCGCTCGCTGTCTCGCTCGCTCATCCTCCTCCACAAACTCCCAAACGTAGGCCTCGCTCCTCCTGTCCGGGGCTCCCGCTGACAGGAAACTCGCCAACACAAACAGGAAGTGACGTTCTCTCCGGACGCTGACACTGGGCTTCCAGCTGCAGGCTGACAACAGCTGGCGACCCGCACTGCGAGGCGATGTTGTTTAGGACGCGCACCGTGGACATTGGCCCTGGCTGCTCAGTTCCAGTTGGGACTGACAGCGGGGGAAGAAGCTAGGCGAGGGAGGTCTTGGAGTTTCTGTTCTGTCGTTTTGTGAGAAATAGAGTTGTCTCCTGTCTGGATCTCACCAGGACAGTTCGGGGTTGGTTGACTGTCTGCATCTTGGTAAATAACAGAAAAAAAAATATGGCCTGCCTGGGATCAAAGACCAGAAAAATGCAAATGTAGTGCTGCCTGACTTAATATTATACGCATTGGTTTATGCAGTAATAATACTAAAAAAAATCTGATTACGATTGATCGTACGGACCGAAGACCTGTAATTGTTAGGTTTAAACAAAAATCGTGGCATGTAGTTCCATTGTGTTCGTTACTGTATGAATGTCATATGAATGTAGCTCACTGCTTTACCGTTGATCTTTAATTGTTTGATCTCATTGAATTGTACAGCTCCTGCCCTGGGGCGTTTCACAGATCTCAGTTACTGGCAGGCTGGCTGATTGCTCTGGCAACCAACCTCTGGTGGCAATATCAAGCAGCACCCCCCTCCCTCCCTTCCTCCCTCCCTTCCCGTGTCTCGGGATTAGGTGTTAACAGTCTCAGAGAAAGGGGGGAGCTTCCAGAGACCTGGTTGAGCAGCATATAAACTTTAAGCAAGGTATACTTGTTTACAGTACCTAGATTCAATGCTAAGAAGTGCAAGGTAATGCACCTGGGAAACAAAAACCCAGGGGAAAAGTACACAATGGGGGTGAGATACTAACAACAACAAAAATGGAAAGGGACCTGTGGGTAGTCATATCAGATGACCTAAAGGTGGGCAAGCAATGTGAGAGGGCAGCAAGGAGGGCTGGGGGGATACTGGGATGCATAGGGAGAGGCATCACCAGTAGAAAAGAGGAAGTTATTATCCCTCTGTACAGACAGCTGGTGAGACCCCATCTGGAATACTGCGTGCAGTTCTGGAGACCCAGTCTCCACAAAGACATAGACAGGATGGAAGCTGTCCAGAGGAGGGCAACTAAAATGGTGCAGGGTCTGCACCAGAAGACATATGAAGAGAGACTTAAGGAGCTTAATATGTATAGCCTTGAGGAAAGGAGGGAGCTGGGGGACATGATAGAAACTTTCAAGTACCTCAAGGGAATCAACAAAGTCCAAGAGGGTAGCATCTTTCAAAAAAAGAGGTGTGCAAGAACAAGGGGGCACAATTTGAAGATAGAAGGGGCAGCTCAGAGGTAATTTAAGGAAGTATTTTTTTCACAGAGAGGGTTGTGGATGCGTGGAACAGCCTTCGGAGGAGGTTGTGGAGTCAAAAACAGTGGTGGAATTCAAGCATGCATGGGACAGTCATAAGGCAATTCTGGGGGTAGGAAGAAGTAGGCTGCTGGTTAACTAGGATCTGCAGCTTATCCATTAGGTAGGGAAATGGGCAGACTGGGTGGGCCAAGCGGTCCTTATCTGCCGTCAAATTCTCTGTTTCTTTGGTCCTTTTGATTCAGCAATAAATTGGGATTCCTGTTGGTAGCTGGGTGCCACCTAGGCACGCTGTGATGGCTCTTTGCACACACTCAGCACAGCGGGAGGGCCTCTCAATGGCTATCAGTCCTGTAACATACTTTAAAGAAATAGCAGTGCATGGCAAACAGTTGTAACTTTAATGATTCAGCCCCAAACCAAACTGGATGCAATGGCATCATTTATTTTAAAACTTTAAAAGGTTCAGATCACAGTATTTTCCTCCAGAGGCACAGTATTTACAGTTCATTCAGTTGTAATCCACATGAACAATGGCCACTGACTGTGGCACCAACTTGCAGATGGGGGACTCGGAATCAAACCCCAGACCAATGGAATGGCTTTATTTCTCAGAGCTGTTCTGGGCTCTTCTGTTTTTCCTTTGATCCTGTCAGGATCATTTATTTAAGAGCAACAAGAAATAAGGGCACCATCCACCAGCAAGTAATCCAGTTGTTGTAAGTTTTTTTGCCAAAAAATCAAGCAAAATAGAAACAAAATACAAACAAACATGCTATGTAGGTGCACCCCTCTCCTCAAAAGGCCCGACCAGTTTTGCACATGCGCGCTTCCTCAGGGACCAGTTTTTTTTTTCAGCACAATCTCTTTACTTAAATGGGGCTCTGTTGTTAACCAGCTCTTAACTTGGGCACAGTCCTTTCCCCTTTGCCACCCGCACCTGCTGATCCACGGGCAGGGTTTGTCCAGGCCGGGGGCAGAACTCTCTCTCTCTCTTTCTCTCTGTACCAGCAGTTCCTCTTAAATTAGCAGCCATACCTGAACAATAGACCTAGAGCACTTCTAGGGGTAGAAATCTGCCACATTCCTCCCCTCCGGAGACATTCTGCCACCTCGGTCACCGGGTCCTCCATGGCAGCCACCTTTGTTACCTCAGCAGTGGAGCCAGACAGGCTTCTTTAAATTTTCAAACCTTGCTGCTGCATCTTTTCTTGTCTGCTGCCCCACCAGTGGAATGTGTTGTACCCCTGCACATGTTTGGGGCCAGGGGGCAATCTCCCCACCCGGGGCCTACCAGGCCCTGACTACTCAGCCCGCCCCTCAGCTCCAACTGCCACATGTCCACACTCTTCAGATCCCTGCTGTAACCCCCCTTTGACTTTCACCGTACAAATGTTGGCGCACTTTACTCCCGGCCCTTACACAATGCAAGCAGCGCACACATCCAATCTCCCTGATACCCCAGGGCATTGAATTTGTAACCCCCCCACCCCAGTTTGGCATGGGGGATGCACTTCCCCTCACAGAGATGCTTCATCTCCTGGGGAAGCTCCCTAAACTGGCTAGCCATGGCTCTTATATCTGGTGGGATAATGCGCACTCTCCTACAGGCCACCACATCCAGGTTCCACCAGTGTGGTTGCATGACAGCAACCTAATGTGGAGTACACCCACCTACCTGAAGTTCCCTGGCTCCACTAAGGGGCATGGCAACCCAACCTGACTTCCCAAGATAGAGTGCTTGTACATCAGGCCAGCGTCCCACCCAAACTCGCCCCCAAAGGGACACCGTCTACACATTTTCCCATTCCGGACGGCCAACTTCGGTCATATCCTAAACATTTCCAAAACTTTTTTTTTTTTCAATGCAACATTCCTGTCTATCTACTACTAAACACTGCTAGGCTTTTTGGCACCACGGGGAACTAACCTCTAACTGCTTCAAATCTGTGCTTCTGCTACTCAGCTGCTTCTACTGGCTTGGCTAGGCACTGGCACACTGTTCCTCTTCCTCCCCACAGAAATACCTGGCAACTACCTGAAAACATTTTTACAAAAATATGTACAGCAAATTTATCTAAAGCTAACCTACCTCTAAAATTCTAGCAGTCTAACCTACTTAACGATGAGAAAGTGGGCACACTTACCAGGGGGTTCCTACTTAACATTCTTACTAATTACTGTAATTTAAGTTATAATACAGTCATATTCTACTAACTTCTAGTGGCTATTTAACGAAAACTTCACACACTAGTAGTAACATTTACTTTAATGTCAAGTATAGGCATATAAAACAAATGATACTGTACTTTAAACTTTTTATTTTCAACCCTTAGCAAAAGCTCTAGTAGGGCTACAGTCCATACTAAAAGGCAACTGTCTGTTTTTTTTCCCAAACAAAATGAAACGGTCTCACTAGGTGGTTGCTCTAAGTCTCTCAAGGCACAGTCCCTCCGTGTCAGGGGACACTGGCCTTTTAAGGTGTTTTCTTCTTCTGTGGGGCTTTGTACCTGGAGGATGCAAAATAGAAGCAGGTGCAAAATAGAAGCAGGGATCTGGTTTGGCACCCTCCTCTCCTCGACAGCCATGACTGATCACAAAATATTTCTGTGTCCAACCCTGTCCTGCACCATGGCGAAAGTCTTGAGCAAAATGGTCCCTTCCTAGGCCAATGAAGTGCAGATAGATCTTGCCAGGGATGTAACCTTGTGTCTGTCTTAGGCCGAATCCTGGGGGTCCACCCGATGTCTCAAGTGTACTTTATCAGCAGCTTCTTGAAAGACCCAGTCTGATCTCCTTCACTCAATCAAGTCCCAAGTATGCTCAGTCACATATGGGTAGTTCATGCCCAGGCACTCCCAAGTTTAGGTACCTCCTCAGCCATCTTTCAGCTTGTCTCCAGTTTAGCAAGGATCTAATGTTGGGCTGTGGGGCCACTCCTCGAGATAACCAAATGCCATCCCTGTAATTAATTACTGTAAGGTCTAAGTGATGCCTGGCATCCGTGTCCACCAAATGTCTCTTACATATTTCTGGGAGCATGGCGGTGGTTTGAAGCACTCCTAGGATAGTTATTGCATAGAGCTTTGGAATGTCTCTTTCAACTACCAAATCCTCAAACATTCTAGTAATATTCTCCTTTGGCTGTTCATAAATGGAAATAACATCAGCAGGGTCAATCACACTCTCTTCCTCTGAGCAAGTGCCCTTTTCACTTGACTCTATTACTACATGTGGGTCGGCTTAACGCAAGCTTTCTCCTGCACCGTGGGGAGCACGGGTTGCCTTTTCAGTGGCTTTGCTTCTTCTAGTTTCTTGGGCAGCATTTTAGGTCTCATGGTAGGTTCCTGGGTAGGATCTGGCTGATTTGATGTTATACTTTTGTCCTGTAAGCCAAGCACCACAGCCTCTGTGTCCCCTGACTGCTCGATTCTGTCCCTCACATACCCCGCAGCAGTACAGTTTAGCTCTGAGGTCTATCCTTGGCACCTTTGTCTGCCACAGGGAAGTTCTTGGGTACCTGGCGGCGGTACAGGGCTGGTCAGACAGCTGTGCCCTGGTACCACCTCTGGCTTTACTTAAAGTAAGCTAGCCACTACCTCCTCCCACTGCTGTAATGTTTCCACTGTGGTGGCTTCACTGGCAGCAGGAGACACCTTTCTCTCTGATTGCAGCCATTGCCAGGGTGCAGTAGTCGGTGGCACAGGGGTCACATAGCTTCCTTCCTGCATTGGCATATTAGAAGGTGCAATCACCCTAGGAACATTCCGACATGAACAAGCAAAACACACAGACTGCCTTAATACCTCACTCCCAAAGTGTCCACAGAAAATACATGACTCACCTGAGCCACTTCTCTCCACCATGTTCCATAGCCAGTTCACCATTAATGGTTCGACCCCCAAAATCCTGGAGCAAACACCATCCTCACATTATCAATGGTCCTGTGCACTTTGATTACTTCTCTTGGTATCTTTCGGTAATCAGCCTCAGCACGAAGCTCTCACAACCTTGGAGCAGTTGCTTTAAACTTTTTTCCTCAGCAGTAAATCCCAAAGTTAGCTTTACACCATGGGGTATGGATGTTTGTAAAAAAAATAAAAAACTTTCTCTCTCTCAGCAGTTTTTCTCTTTCCACCATGACAGTTTCCAGCAGTCTGACCAGGGACTACCTTACCTCCTTTTCAAGTGCTGGCATCTCATTAACAATAGCCACCCATCAGCTCACTTGTATTCCTCATTAATTACAGTATATATTCGTCACATTTTCACACATGGGCTCCAGTTGCCATCTTGTCTCCTCACGAGGCATTGCATCTGATACTGTCTCTAAACTGCCACAGGGCGCTTGGGCCTAGCACTTTCATCACCTCAGAATTTACTCCACATCATGCCAGGTATGTAATTTGTGCCTCTTTCAAGTCCCGGATGACAACCAAGTTTGTAACCCCCTGCTCACTCCTTTACCTTTGATCTTTAATTGTTTGATCTCCTTGAATTGTACAGCTCCTGCCCTGGGGCGTTTCACAGATCTCAGTTACTGGCAGGCTGATTGCTCTGGCAACCAACCTCTGGTGGCAGTATCAAGCAGCAGCCCCCTCCTTTCCCGTGTCCCGGGGTTAGGTGATAACAGTCTCAGAGAAGGGAGGGGGGGGGGTGGAGGTTCCAGAGACCTGGTTGAGCAGCATATAAACTTTAAGCAAGGTATACTTATTTACAGTACCTTGAGTCCTCTTGATTCAGCAATAAATTGGGATTCCTGTTGGTAGCTGGGTGCCACCTAGGCACGCTCTGATGATTCTTTGGACACACTCAGCACAGCGGGAGGGCTCCTCAATGGCTATTACTCCTGTATCATACTTTAAAGAACTTGTAGTGCATGGCCAGCAGTTGTAACTTTAATGATTCTGCCCCAGACTGAACTGGATACAATGGCAACATTTATTTTAAAACTTTAAAAGGCTCAGGCCACAGTATTTTCCTCCGGAGGCACAGTATTTACAGTTCATTTAGTTGTAATCCACATGAACAATGGCCGCTGGCCGTGGCACCAGCTTGCAAATGGGTGACCCAGGGAATCGAACCCCAGACCAGCGGAATGCCTTTACCTCTCAGAGCCTTCTTGGTCTCTTTTGTTTTTCCCTTGATCCTGTCAGGATTATTTGTCTGGCATGTCCCACAGTTCTGTGTGCTTCAGACCATTTTCTTCTTACTGCTGTTCCCTTCTCATACATTTCTGGGCACTTCCTACATTACATTCCCTGCCTGTGGGAGTGGGTTTAAACCTTTTTTTTCTTTCAGCACAGTCTCTTTACTTTAAAAGAGGCACTGTCAGCTTTGTCCCTCATTTTTCATGAAAGGGTAATCATTGTGCCTCTAGGCACATACATGTAAAGCAGTCACAATGGAATGTCCAGGTCAGCCCAAAACAAGGTTTTACCCAGTTTTAATATTTACATTTATTGATTGCGTCATCTCAAATTAAATCTATGTCCACGAAGGATATCCACAAGTAGATGTGTCGTCTGCTCGGGAGTGCAGTCCCAAAGAGCACTTTTGACATACCCATCGAGGAAGGGCATTTACCCTACTACATCTGGCCATAACAATTCTTTCCTTGCGTCTAATTAAGAATCGTTAGTATGCTGCAATACATATCTATGGGTGCTGTAATCGCGGCATGCGGAACAGCTACAGGACTGGGAACCTGCCATGCAAGAGCGCACACTTGCACATGCGTGATATTGGCCCCAGCTTTCTCCGCATGCGCGTAATTTTCGCACCACTTAGAAATGTATTTTGCAGCATTACTACTGCTCGTTTTTTTTAATTTAGATGCAAAGAAAGAATTGTTATGACCAGATGTGTTGGGTAAATGCCCTTTTGATGGGCATGTCAGAAAGTGCTCTTTGGGACCGCGCTTCCAAGCAGACACGCGCTCTTCTTGTGGATATGCTTCCGGTTGACATCAGAGTTTAATTCAGGACGACTGGAACAAGATGAATGTAAACATTAAATGAATTAGGTACAAACCTTGTTTTTGGGCTGTATTGTGACATTCCATTGTGACTGCGTTACATGTATTTATTTATTTAGTTAGTTTTTGTTAACCGGGTAGGTGCACTAGCCATGAAATTACTATTTTCAGGTACGACCCAGAGGCACAATAATTATCCTTTTATGTAAAATGAGGGACAAAGCTGACAGTGCCCCTTTAATGGGGCTCTGTTGTTAACCAGCTCTTAACTCTGGCACAGTCCTTTCCCCTTGGCCACCCGCACCTGCTGATCCACAGGCAGGGTTTGCCCAGGCCGGGGCAAACTCTTTCTCTTTGTACCAGCAGTCCTCTTAAATTAGCAGACATACCTGAACAGTGGACACAAAGCAGCTCTAGGGTAGAAATTCACTTTCCTCCCCTCCAGAGACGTATTGACACCTCCGTCACCAGGCCCTCCATGGCAGCCATCTTTGTTATCTCAGCAGTGGAGCCGGACAGGCTCCTTTAAACTTTCAAACCTTGCTGCTGCATCTTTTCTTGTCTGCTGCCCCACTAGTGAAATATAGGCTACCCATGCACATGTTTGGGGCTGGGGGGCAGTTTACCTACCCCAGCCCCAGGCCTCCCAGGCCCCAACTGCTCAGCCCACTCCTTGGTTCCAACCGCTGCATGTCCACAATCTTTAAATCCCTGCTCGAACCCCCTTTGACTCTCACCGTTGGCGCGTTTTACTCCTGGCCCTTGCACACGGCAAGTGGCGCACACATCCAGCCTCCCTGATGCTCGGGCACCAAAGTCATAACACCCCCCCCCCCCAGTTTGGCACAGGGGTTACATGAAGTTTCCATATTATTTGGGCTGGCAGTATAGCCTAGAGGTTAGAGGAATGAGGTGTGAGCACACTTGATACATCCAGGAGACCAGACCCGAGTTTGATTCTCACAACCTCCACTTGCATACTGTGTGACTCTGAGCAAGCCACTTAACTGCCCAGTGCTCCCAGGTTGCCCCTGAAGACAGGCACTTGTGCCTAGTGGGCCTTACCCAGTTACCAAAGACTAAAATAAATTAAATTTGTACTGTAGATTTTTTTTGTGTAGTTTAACTTTATTGGATTTTTTCCATTTAGTTATAACAAGCAATCCATTACAGCTTACAGTACCTAACAATACATCCGGTATACAATTTACATTTACTGTTTAATAAAGCGCTGTTGTGTACCATTTTGTATGTTATTTAAGGAAAAACAAAATATGAGCTATAATAATAAAAAGGTACCTAATGAAAAAGAACAATAGGTATAACAAAAACAATCAAACAGCTGTCAGTAGGGGTGCCAACCTAAGGTATTCATCAGTTTCTAAACCGACATAATCTCAGGATTCCTTAAATGGTCCGGGGAAAATTTGTAGCCAGTTTGATTCACTCATATATTAGTAGCTGGGCTCTGAGGTCCAGTAGGGGGAGAAGGATACTAGGGGTTCCTCCAGACATGTATACGCATGTGACTACTGTGTCTAGTCCTTACCACTCAGTCTGTCTGAAGAATCCAGAGCAGCATGGCCGAAAGACCTAGCACGTTTCTCCTGCCTCTCTCTGCCTAATTATTAAAGAAGGAGAGCCAACAGCTTTTGAACCGCTTGCTGGACCCTCAGCTGAGCTGTAACTTTTTCCATTTCTTGTATTCTTTGGCAGTTTTTCCACCATACCACCTCAGAGGGAAGGGCAGGGGTCAACCATAACTGAGTGATTACCTTCATAGTTGCAGCAGCCAATATATGATATAAGTAATGTTTGGATTTATCCAATAAACCCAGAGGGGGGAATACCTAATATCCAAATTTGAAATTGATCTGGTGAGGGGACCCCCTAATATCTCCCTGTTCTAATTGCCACCCCCCTCCAATAGTCCTTTATCAGGGGTCATCTCCCAAAAAATGTGTGTGTGAGTGCCCAGTCCACCACACCCTCTCCAACATTGTTCTGAAGGATGTGTTCCACAGTGTTTGGAAATGGTGGGAGTGCGGAAGTACTACATCACCATCTGCCAATGGAACTTCTGCCAAGATGGGGACACAGTTGTTTTATGTATCCCTTTCCATACTATCTCCCACTCCTGTTCTGAGACAGTATACTCTTTCTCATCCTCCCAGTTTCTCTTAAGATCGACCATGTGGTCTAGTTCCAAGTTGTGTAACATAGCATAAAGACTGGAAATCGTCTTGCTAACCTATGGTTTAGTTGCCATAGAGTGTAACAGTAACAGTAACCGCAATGGGTTCTCGTCCACTTTGAGCATTATTTTTTTGGGAATCAGCACTTAATGTCTAATTTGCAAGTATCTGAACAAAGAAAGAGGTCCTGATGATCCAGGCCAAATTCTTGGCACAATTCAGGGAAGGGTTTAAATGCGTCTCCCTCAAAAAGGTACTCAGTTTGACTAAATCCTCTTCTCTCCCATCTGCAGAATCCCAAGTCTAATTTAATCGGAGTAAAGTCCAGACAAGTACATATGGGAATTAACTTGTTATTACCACTATCGAGTTTGTAATTGGAACAAACCGCATCCCATTCTGGGATGGTCAGGTCTGCCCAGGCGTTCGCTACCGAAAGAATGTTACAGATGGCCCTATCCATAAATATTATATCAGCCATTCTGGCTTGAATCAAGGTATTTTGCTTTAGAGGTACTCAACTAGGACTTCCCACGTCAGACATATTAAGCAATAAAATGTTGGAACTGAGTGGCCCAGTAATAGACCCGAAGATCTGGGACCTCAAACCACCCATAAATATAGCTGCGGTGAGTATATGCCATTTTAAGCAGGGTTCCCCCCCAAAATAAATTTGGAAAGTGTACTGTGCAACGACTTTCAAAAGACTTTTAATAGTAATGAAGTGAACAAAAAGTTAAATCTGGGCAATATATTCATGCAGATGCTTTCCGTCTTTGCTCCAGTCGACAGGGGCAATTATTTCCACCTATTACAGACTGCTTGGACCTCAGATAGAAGCTTGATATAATTAGTAATGAATAGGTTGTTCAAGTCTCAAGGAATCCAAATGCCCAGATATCTAAACCCTGTGGTAACCCATTTCAAATTATAAAAAATTATTTCATTCGGAAATGGTCTGAAAAACCCAAGGTCGTAACCTCAGTTTTGGTTTCATTAATTTTAAATTTATTTAGTACACTTTATGATCTAAGGTACCACTTTCGTGTTATGGTACCTCAGGTCCGCGATACTCCCTCTGTGTAATTTTTAATATTTTATTTTCAGGCCCTTGTTAGTCGATCGGTGGCCCTCATTAATCTCAAGTCGTCATCATATTGTATTAGGAAAGCACGAAAAATCTATCCATCATTCAGTGTTCCACGCTTTCCCGCTTTTGCTTCACATCAGTGAGTGTGGCGGCATCTGGCTGAATCAGGAAGTGGAAGGGATCGATTGGCCACCCTGCCAGGGCCAAACTACGATCCCTTACCACTTAAAGAAGCCTGAAAATAAAATATTAATGTAAGCCCCCTCTTCCCTGTCTAGGGGTATTTGAGATGTTGGTAAAGTTCATGGGGAAGGGGGAAGGCGTTACAGCCAGAAACACAATCCAAACTAGAGTCCACATACCTGGTTGGCTTGGGTTACCAGACCTGATGGAACGGGGTGCCCTTGGACTTCCAGGGTGCAGAGCTGGTACACGGGAGGGTTTGCAGGATGGTGACCTTCACCTGCCTGCAAGCGGGTCATTGGGGGTTGGCCAGGGAGGGAGAAGATCAAGTGTCCAGGGGACAGATCTCCTCTCCTGGGGAGGGTGGGAAACAAAGGCCAGCACCTACCTGACACCTAGCAGGGGCTGGGTGTTGGCACTCCGCTTCCTGTACAGTGGGGTACAAGGCGGAGCAGCTGACTGGCATGCTGCATGCGGAAGCACTTGCAGCTTGGCCATTTTTGGCACTGCACGCTCTCCTCTGCCACAAACTGGTCCCGGGCGAGTTGGATGAATACTGTCCTCCGCAGGCACAGTCCCAGAGAAGGTATCTCCCTGAACTGGATCCAGTCCCGGCGGGTAGAGAAGGGGGCCACCCGCCAGCCTGCCATGGAGGGTAAACTGTGGGAGAAGACAGGAGCTAGGCCTGAAGGTCGGGGGACGGGGCTGGGAGGACGGCACGATCGTGGGCCGACTGGGATGGGGGAGAAACAATATCCCCCCCAAAAAATAAGTGACATTGTAGAAGAACTGGAAGGGAAGGTATGCCTTTTTGCAGATGATACCAAAGTCTGCAATAAGGTTCATATTCTGAAGGGAAGGGGTGGGCTGGAGAGAATGTGAAGGGATCATGGCTGGGGAACTGGTCAGGAGCATGGTAGTCGAGGTTCAGTGCCAAAAAGTGCAAAATCATGCACTTAGGGCATAAGAACCTACTGCCCTACTACTGTGAGGTCATAAGATATGATAACCCCAAGATCCCTTTCCTGTTTAGTGACTGTCAGTATCTCCCATCCATCTTACACTCAGCGCCAGGTTACTGGTGACTGCATTTTAAAATGCTTTATTTGATACATAATGTTTTGTGATTGAGCACTGTATTTGGTACTTTTTTCTTAACTTCCGCTGTCACTATTGTGACATCATCAGAAAAAGATTATTTAAGGACTCTAATTGAATTTTGCCCCCAACCCCTGAGGAGGCCTTCTGGCGAAGCGCTGGGGTTTTTATCCCCTTGTGATTCACATAGTGTGTGCGGTTAAAAACCTCTTTATGTGTCAGGTGTGGCAAAAAATTTGATTTTGCAATACAGAACTTGTGTATGTGCCTCACAGCTTTCACTGAGTGCTGCTGTCTTTTGGATCTCTTGGATAGAACTTGGGGTTAGCCATCCTCATTCAGCAGCACCAGCTGGGCTCTACTGTAGTGCAGCTGCTTCTATGAACTTGTGTGTTTTGGCCTTTCAGTCAGCAATTGTGTTCGGGTGTAGCCATGCCCAATACTAGAATGTGGAAGCAGCACCATTTACACAGACTGGGTGGTTTATAGAAGCTGCTTTATCTGTGTGGCTTAGAACTTCAGCTATAAGGAGCAGAAGGGATAACTGCAATTTAATATTTATTCAGTCAAGTGAAAGGATTAGTGTGGATGGCTCTGACGCCTCTGTGAGCAAAGGTGTAAGCAACTTCAGTTTGAGGACAACATCCTCATTTCTAGCATGAAGGTCGTAAGACAGGGAGAAACTGAAAGTTGGGCTGCAGTGGAGTCTTCACTGGGAGCTACTAGAACTGCAGGATTCACAACCCTCCCACCCCAGGAGAGAAGAGCAGTCCATTGGACGCTTAATCCTCTCCTCCCCATCCGACCCGAGTACGCTCCCAAACATGGGTTGCCGGCATGAGGTAAGGTTAGTGCCTCAACCCTCAGCACCACCAGGCCGGCACTGAGCTTATTATTTTTAATAACGACAAAGATTGATGAATAATACTAGATAGCAAAATTGCTAAAATACATGCTAGCTGGGAAAAGGTTGTTAAACAAAGTTCATAAAACAAAATACTGGTAAATTCAAGTTTGGGGTTTGTAGACACTGGTGACAATACCAATTTTTCCATTCAGCAAAACAGATTTAGCACTTTTTCAATCATGGTAAACCAGTGTCCCTATATCTTATTGTGACTGCACCTGATGACCCATTTATGTTCTCATGTTGTACCAGCTACTCTAAATGTTCCTATCATTCTGATGATTATGTCTGTATATATGTAACCCTGTATGGATCTCATACATTTGTTATACTCCTGTTTATTTAGATTGTTACCTCATCTCTCCATCCATGTCGCATCTGTAAACGAGATATATTATTGTATCTCTGTATGTTTACCTGATGGAACAGTTTCAATAAATAAATGTCTATGAATCAGAAAAGCTCCTGTACTGGAAGCCAGCCTAAATGGATAATAAAACATGCCTGGAGGAGTTCAACCAAAAGTTTGTTAGGTTTGATTTGTATAATGAACTTTTGACTCATAGCAGTACTGTTTTTGGTTAGTGTACCTTTCCAGGTATGGTTTATTTAAGCAATAATTCTTGATGGTGTGGGTTATGGTGGGATTTTCCCATGCCTGGTGTAGTTTGGTCATGAGGCTACAGGCCGAGGACCAGAATTGGGTAAATCCCACCATAATGCAGATCCTGGAGTGGATTATTGTGATTATACTATGGGGTGCCCCTGGAAATAAGTTAATCAAAAAATAAATGGAGTAAAAAATTGTTTTCTCATTTTAAATACAGAAATGATTAAAGGGATATGTTCCTTTCCCAAAGCCCCACACCTCAGGGTGGGGTAACCCCTGAGTAGCAGTTTTGCATAAACAATGTAATACAAAGAACCACAGCGTGCAAGCACTGAGGCAATGGTTACCCCAAAGGGCATTAGTCGGGAAGCCAAGTTTCAAGAAAATACAAAATCGCACATGCCCCCATAACACAAAGCATCATGGGCTGCATGTGCAAATCACCACAGAATGTTATGCTGGTTCAACTTTAAGCAGAAATGCATGGTGCTGAAAGGCCTCTCACACAGTTTGCAAAGGGTGTGATGTAATGTGTACTTTTTTGGCTTCTTAGTGTTTTATAGTTTATGTGGCTGATCCTGCCGTCCCTCTATCCAGCATTTGGAATTGAACGCCACTAGAGGCACATCCCACAACCTCCCACGGCTGTCTTGAGCCTGACATATGAGCCAGGGAGTAGCTGCGAGAGCATGTCTAGCATAGTGCTGTTACTGGTTCCTTTTGAGATCTACAGGTCTGGGTGCTGTACCGTGACTGAGTATAGATCCAACAGTCGACTGCTAATCTGTACTTGGTGATGGTACAGCATCTGAACCTGTAGATCTCAAAATGGAGCTATTAATAGGTCCATTCATAGCACTGTGCTACATATGCTCCCGCGACTGCTGCCTGGTTCATACGTCAGACAGCCACAGGAGGTTGTGGGATGCTCATTAGTGGCGCTCAGTTCAGTGTGCTGGCTGGAGATATGGCAGGATCAACCAGATAGACTATGAAACACTAAGACTGTCACTGCAGTCAACCAAAGAAGCTGGACCTACGGCTCCCATCTCCTCTACAGCAGCAGGTAAGGGAAGGAGTGGTGTCTGTTTTATAATAAAAAAAAAAAAACACAACTTGACTAAGGGCTTATTGATTTTTTTCATGTGTGTAGTGGGTCAGATGAGGTATTGGAAATCAGATTTCAAGTCTGAACCCTCTTTCAGTGCCTTAATTGGCATCAGAACAGACTTGGAGTTGGGAACGGATTTTCTGATAATCCGATGAATGCTAATGGAATGGATTACACGGAATTCAAGCAACTCTAATTTCCACTGATGAAACTAAAAACCCTTCCCCACCCACAGGTAAGGAACATATGGAACAAGGGCGGGGATTTCCAAGTAACTAAACTTCTGTAACAATTTACCTGTATTTTTTTCAGGCCTCTGTTCCACACAGCCCCAAGTTGTTCACACTATCCTGTCTGTCCTGTGGCCACTCACGCTCGTGCTGCCACCCACCCTGTCACACTGCCACCGCTGCGACATATGACTCCTCTCCCTTCTAAGGCTCCATCTGTTTCACTAGTCCAGGCAACCAGTGTGTGTCTCTCTCTCTCTCTGTTTTACAGTTAAAAAAAGATGATACAGCACTGTCAAACGTAAGCGCCAATCAAAAGCGCTGAAAGTGAAAGTAGCACTTGTAGTGACAGCCGCTCTAAGTCATGTTCGGAATGCTAGTAGACAGTTCTTACCCCAGGAGTCATTTAGCATCAGTAACATTAGCAGTTAGCTGGCTAGGTGCAACTGCCCTGGAGATATGCCTTTAAGAGAATTTTATTTAAATGAGCTTTGGGCAATAGCCAATCAAAAACAGGAGTGGGAGTGAGCTGAGTGAGTGCAGCCTGAAGGCTTCAGAATTCTTCCTCTGCTGGACTGAACAACATTGCCCCTGAGGTGCCTCTCAACTTTTCTTGTTGACTGCCTCCTAGGTCTTATCTGGGTAAAGTTTTCCTCATTAAAATCATTTTTATTATGTGCTGAGTGAAGGTTTTAAGTTTTGGTTAACGCCGCACTAATTTTATATTTTTAGCACAATCGCGCTATTTTGACTTTAATTTTACTGCGACTGTTCAGTTCTTGTGCTAGTTTTACCACGGGTGCTTAATTTCGACGGTTCCATAAGATTTAAACTTAATTCATAAAGGAACCATCAATTTAGTGTCAGTTGCCTTGTTTTTTTACCTCAGACTTCATGGACTTTACTGCGAGGCACCAATTGGGAGTTCAATCTTTGACAGTTGCTTGGGGGTTCTCTGAGGATTGGCAATTACAGAGAAACCCATATATAATACAAAACTGGACCTAAGCTGTCTCTGTCACAGGACTGGCCAGTGGCATTTCAGCAGAAACCTGTGCGCAGTTGACCAGTATTACTGGGCTTTCTGTAAAGATTGGAACTGGTATAGATCCCAGTACTGCAAAAAAAAAAAGGACTTTTCAGTTAGACAGAGTTATTTAACTGGGGCAAGACTGGCTGGTGGCATTTCACAGAAACCTGCACTCGGTTCATGAGGTCCAGAACTTCATTTGCTGTGTTTAAATTGGTAAAGGAAACCTTGATTATTATGGCTGAGGATAAATCAAAGGCTTCCGATGAGGGGCCATCTAAAAGTACTAACAATAGAAATGTAAGCAGAGGTGCTGAGGAACCCTCCAGATCCCAGCCAAAAAATAAAGCTTCCAAAGATGAAGTTCCTCACAAATTAAAAAATAGTAAAAGTGATGAAAAAGGAAGCTTGATCAAGCCACTGATGAAGTGACTAAAAAGAAACTCTGTCAAGAAAAAAATGCTTCTGTTGCTCCTGGGAAAGCGAATAGCGAGATAACAGGCAGCTTAAAGCATAAAGAAAAAAACAAAACATACAACCACAGTCTGCACAGGACCTTCCATCTGTGCAACACATGGCAAAAACATGGCAGCTGTTTCAGACCCTGCAAAAGACGGGTCCTACATTTACTGGGGCTGGCAAGCACTCTTCCACAGTTCTCTCCTCCATAGACTGTGAGAGTGATGCAGATGACGAGGAACATTTTTATGATGCCCCTGACATGGATTTTGAGGGCCTTGAGCCCCATGAGTCCCTGGGCCCCTCTATTCAGGGCCCCCCGGTGACCAGGAGGACCCCTCCTCTGTTTACATCTTTACAAAATATGCTAGACACCTTGGATCTCCCTACACAGGAGCCCAACCAGGATGAAGATGAAGATTATAGGGAGATGAGAGGTCTTTCAACCCCCAAGACCCTGGTCATCCCTATCTACAGTGCATTGAGAAGAAATACTGTGAAAGTGCTTCAAACCCCCACTTCGGTGCCAGGGGTTGACAAGTGGATTGAGAAAAAATACAGATTGTTTAGAACTGGTACCGAATTCCTGTCTGCACACCCTAGCCATAAGAGTATAGTGCAACAAGCAGCTTGCAAGAAAGCTGGGGTCTCCTTGTCCTCATTACCTCCAGACAAGGACTCCAAGAAAATTGACTTTATAGCAAAGAAAATGTATGCCACAGTCTCCCTGCTCCTCAGACTTTCTTTGTACATGGTGTTTACAGCCAAATATCAGAAAGCCTTATGGAAGTCTGTCCTGGCCATTGCCTGCAGTGGGTCAGATTCTATGGTGCAGGAGCTAGTGGATATGACAAAAACTGCCTTGGAAAATACCAAATACTAATTCCACATGGCAGACAACAACAATGATGCCGCCTCTAAGGCGATGGCTCATGCCATCTCTCTGAGATGCTTCACCTGGCTTAGAACTACTAGTCTAACCACAGACACCCAGACCAAGGCCATGGATTTCCCTGTGATCAAAACATGTTGTTTGATTACAGAACCACTGACTACATGAAAAAGGCTGATGAGTACAAGGCCTCCTGGCAGAGTCACTCGTCTAAACCTAAGCCTACCACCCCTCAGAGGTCCCGTCGCATGGATGTAGGGGCAGAAGTTTTTTTCCCAGATCTTACAGTCCTTACCTCCAATCTGACTTTGGTCAGTACAGGAGGTCTTTCAGAGGCAGGTGTAGAAGCAGCCAAAGAAGGACCACCTCTACCCAGCCATCTGCCTTGCAGTCTAAGTACTGATGTGAGTGTCCAGGTCGCCTCCTCGCTTCCGGTGGGAGGCAGACTCTTCCACTATCTTCAGCACTGGTCCCTCATTACATCAGACAAGTGGGTGCTGGAGATAGTGGAGAAGGGTCTGCCACTGCAGTTCAAGCAGATGCCAGACCTCAAGGCTATCCAGGTGTCAAGACATCTGTCCCTGACACAGGTTCCACTGTTGGAAATGGAGGTACAAAACCTACTAGCTCTATGAGCAGTGGAGAGGGTCCCGGCCCACAAGAGGGGCAATGGCCTCTATTCCAGGTACTTTCTGACACAAAAGAAAAGGGGGGAGTGGCGACCTACCTTAGATCTCAGATAGTTAAACATCTGAAAAAAAACAAATTCAAAATGGTCACTCTGTCACTGGTCATACAGTCCTTACAGCAAGGAGACCAGCCAGCCTCCCTGGACTTAAAGGATGCATACTTCCACATACCCATAAAGGTGGACTGACAGGAAGTTTCTCAGATTCAAACTTCCTTTGGACCACTATCAATTCACTGTAGTGCCCTTTGGCCTGTCCTCGGCCCAAGAGTCTTTACTAAGTGCCTCACTGTGGTAGCAGCACACCTCAGGAGACTGGGTGTCGCTGTCTGTCCCTATCTGGACAACTGGCTCATAGTAGCAAAGTCTCCTTGCCAGGTCAAGGAGTTCCTTTCCCTTACAGAATGCACTCTGGAGTCTTCGGGTTTCCTGGTAAATCTAAAGAAATCTCACCCAGAACCCTCCCAGCTGCTCACCTTCATAGGGGGCCCAGCTGGACAATCGGAAAGGATATGCTTTCCTCCTGCAGGAAAGAATTCAGAGTTTCCTTGCAGTGGTATATTCTTTCACCTGGAGACAGCCAAGACCAGCCAGACACTTTCGAAAACTCCTGGGACACATGATTTCAATGACTACAGTGGTCTTAGGAGTCAGGTACAGGATGCGACTCCTGCAAGCCTACCTCAGAGCTTGCTGGTTTCAGAGAAGCAACAATTTTTCAAAGCTGATACCTGTGACGAATCAGTTTCTCCATAACCTGCTGTGGTGGAAGAACCCTATAAATTTACAAGCAGGGGTACCATTCCAAGCTCTGCTACCCACAAGGGTGATCACCACAGATGCCTCCCTCTTGGGGTGGGGAGCACATCTGGACAGTGCCTCAGTGAGCGGCACCTGGACTCTCAAAGAGTCACAGTTACACATACATTTCTTGGAACTCAGAGCAGTCTTTCTAGCTTTCAAAGCTTTCGCTCCCAGCATAAAAGGGCAGGCAGTTCAAATTCAAACAGACACCACTGCACTGTTTTACATAAACAAGCAGGGTGGTACCAGATCAGAAATACTCTGGAAGCTCTAAAGCTCTACTCTTTAGCCTTCTCCCTGGGAGTCAGCCTCTCAGCTATTCACCTCCCAGGCAAACACAGTACCCTGGCAGATGCTCTGAGTTGCATCAGTCAAGGAGAGAGCGAATGGACCCTGAACAAGCAAGTACTAGCCACAGTGTTCAGGTGGTGGGGCACACCAGAAGTGGATCTGTTTGCCTTGCCCCTCAATTTTCAGCTTCCTAAGTACTGTTGCAGACCTCCAGTCCCAGGAACCCTTCCCCTGGATGCCTTGATCCTGGACTGTCAGGGGGGTTCCTATATATCTTCCCTTCCTTCCTCCTGATGCTCAGTTTATTGCTGAAACTCAGACAACAGCCTGAATTGAGGATCCTGGTGGCTGCAGATTGGCCCAGGCAAGCCTGATACCCTCTCCTTCTCTCAATGTCTTGCAGCAGGCCCATTCACCTGCCTTCAACCCATTCCCTGCTGACCCTTCCTCAGACAGGAGTGCAGTATCCAGACATACACGCTCTTCACCTCAAGGCCTGGTTCTTGAGGAGTTAGAGTTTCCATCCTCGTAGTACTCTGAGCAGGTCCTTAAGATACTGAGGATGGCTAAAAAACGAACACTAAGAAGACTTATGCAGCCAAATGGAAAAGGTTTTCCTCTCTGGTGCAAGAGCAAAACGGTCAACCCCCTTTCAACTTCAGACCCTCAGCTACTGGATTACCTGGTACACTTGCAGGCATCAGGCTTGAAACCATCTTCCCTCAAGCTACACCTGGCAGCAATTTCAGCCTAAAAAGTCAATTTTTTCCCATGCCATAAGTAAACAGTTTTTCAAAGGCCTCTTGCACCTTCAGCCTCCAGTCAGGGAGCCGGTTCCTCCTTGGAGCCTGAACCTCTGCATCGACAAGCTCATGAATCCACCATATGAGCCTATGTCCACTGCTCATCATATCAAGTTCATGACTTTGAAGACAGTGTTCCTGGTGGCCATTACCTCTGCCAGGAGGATTTTAGAGCTATAGGCTCTGTGCACCGAGCCAAATTACATCATCTCTCACAATGATAAAGTTGAGCTCAGGACAAATAGGAAAGTTCTGCCAAAGGTGGTTTCAGAGTTCCAGTTAAACCAGTCTGTTACTCTGCTTATCTTCTTTACTGAGCAGTCCATTCCTGGCGAGCAAATGCTCCACAACTTGGATGTCAGAACAGCCATCTTTCACTACCTAGAGCATACTAGATAGTCCAGAGGCTCTTCTACTCGGTTGTTCCTCACCTATCAGGATGTAGGCAGAGGAAGACCAGCTACCAAGAGAACTATTTACCACTGGTATCAGATTCTTAGGGCCCATTCCACCAGGGCACTACAGCTTCACTTGCAGCAGCAAGGGACATTCCCCTTCTGGATGTCTGCAAAGCAGCTACCTGGAAATCTGTGCACACCTTTGTGAAATACTACAGTTTGGATGTGCAGACCAGATCTGATGCCAAATTTGGCAGGGTGGTTCTGCAGAGCCTCTTTCCTAAGTAGGTTCTGTGCCCACCTCCCACTAGATACTGCTTGTTAGTCTGCTAAAGCTACTGATGCTAAAGGACTCCTGGAGTCAAAAGAAAAAATTACCACAGTAATCTTCTTTCTTCAAAGGGGTCCTTTTGCATTAGTAAGCTTCTAACCTTCCTCCCTGGTTCACGTGTCAGGAGAAGTGCTCTGTTATCGCATCTCTTACCAAATTTAGGATTTTTATTGATGAGTTTCTAACTCGCTGTTGTTTTCTATTTCCACTTTTGTGGGCATTTGCAGGTTTTTTTGAATCCTGTTGATTCATTTTCAGGGCATGTGCCCTCGTTTTCCTTCAAAAAAATTCTGACGCCTTCAGGCTGCTCTCACTCAGCTCACTCCCTTTTCTGTTTTTTTACTGGCTATTGACAAAGCTCATTTAAATAAAATTCTCTTAAAGGCATACCTCCGGGGCAGATGCACCTAGTCAGCTAACTGTTAAAGTTACCAATGCTAAAGTACCCCTTGGAAGAAAGAGATTACTGTGGTGAGTAATTTTTTTTCTTATGGCTTTCACTGTAATCAGGTGAGGAGGTGGGGGAGTAGAATTGACAGTCCCTTAAAGCTGTGAATGGTAAGTGAAAGTGGCAGCTTTCTGTCAGCAATACTGGGGGAAGGAATGGGGCCGGCATTTGAAAACTAAAAGAACATTGTAAGAGCCAAGCCACATTGATAGCTGCCTTTAGTTACACAAATTATACCCACCACTGCAAGCAGTAGAGACTACTTAGGCAAATGAAAGTAAAAAAACTCTATAAACCTTTGTTTTGTTTACATTTTTCAGATCATGTGTTTTTTTTTTTTCTCAAACCATATTTTATAAGCGCAGTCAACTTGTAACTGATAAATACAATCCTCAGGTGCTGAAGGCACTCAGTATTAGTGCTTTGTGCCTCACTGTGCACCTTGGGTCATGCGTTCATCAGACAACAACCCGCACCCTGTCATGGCTTGTTGTTTATACCAGGATCAGCCAATGAAATTAAAAAGTCTGTCAGTGGCCGGCCCGGTGGCACTGTGAGTTGAGGCGCTGGATGCCACACCTCGCACCATGCTGGTGACCCATGTTCAGGAACACGCATGGGCCGCCGGGGGTAGGCAAGGGTGGGGAAAGATTGAGTGTCCAGAGGACTGCTCTCCTTCCCTGGGGAGGGGGGAAGTGCGGCACCATCACCTGAGTGCCCCCTGGCAGAGGCTGGGGAGCAAGGTGACATGCTCGAGCATGAGGGGAGCCGAGTGCAGGTGCCTCGAGGGGAGCGTGCACGGGAGCATGTGGATTCCGCCTTGGTCGGCATTATTGCACACACTCGGCTCCAGAGGAAGCATATAGAAAAAATAAGTCCCAATGCAGCGCCTCCATGACGCTGCCTCCCCGCCCCTCCATTGCTCCTAGGCTGGCTCCCAGCAACCCGAGTCTTGTCTGCGGCACCTTGGCCAGTGCCGTGGCCCCACCTTGTGGGGCAAGCTAGGGGGTAAAACAGAGAGTGTGGCTGATTTGGGAGTGAGGGGCAGAGAGGGCTGTAACTGAATTGAAACCGGTGCTGTGATGGACCAAAAAAAAAAGTCTGTCAGTGTAAGTACCGATTGCTCAGATTAATTACCATATCAGTTTTGCTTTTAAAGGAGATCTCACTACACCTTCCTCCTCTTTATCGTATTAAATCATATACAAATATTAGAGAGCTCCAGTAAATAAAGGTTGTCTTTACCATCTCTCATTCAAGCCTACTTTCAATCAGCAAGAGCAGATGAGACCCTTCCTCAGAGAAATGTACATATTTCATTTTTATCGCAACATTTATTGTGATAAAGGTCAAAAAGAGAGTCCGGGTTGTGTGTGTTGGTACCATGCAAAAATGGCATGAATGATTGTTTTTATTAACCTTAAAGAACACCCTTCCCAGTTCTTTTGACTTTTATGCATAAATTACCCCCTTATTGCATTGATTCTAGAATTGCATTTCATTATTGCCCTCTGCAGTTAGTTTTTGTATTCTGAGCTGCTAAAAACTGCAGAGTGTACCAGAGCTTCTATAGCAAGCCTGGTGTTGCATTATTAGGTGTACCTACTGTGGTCCCTCTTCACCAAGACACCCTGTTAGCAATGCATTATGCCAAAATCCAAATGCCTTGTCAGTGTGTTTTTTTGTAAAACTGACTTCTGCCTCTGTAACAAAGCATGGGGAGTGAGAGAAGATCGAGTTGCTGTCAGCTGAGACAGCTGTCAGTTTATGCATCAGTGTGATTAGTGTGTATACCTTGATCATTTGAAAGCAGTAATGCCTCCTTACCCATGCCATACTGGTGCCTTCCATGTCTTTCTGTAGTAAAGCATATGGCAGTCACCCCAATCGAAAATCCGTTATTTCTTCTCCATCCCACACCTCCCCAACATCAGCATGGCACTGTGGAACACTGAAGACTAATTTTGGTACCATATAATGCAAACAGTGGCCCCTATGCACTATTGGGGTTGGGGTGAGTGGAATCCATGCATACCCCACACGTGTAGCAGTGCACCTGTGGACAGGTGCACACAGGCGGCATTCACAACCTCCAGTCACCTGTCTGTGGCTCTGCCCCACAGCTCACAGGACTGTGCAGGGCAGCTGGGGGCCGGGACACAGACCTGGTTGACTGGGACACAGAGTGGATCACCTCTGCAGCGGGGCACGCCTTGACCCCATGGAAGACCAACAGCATGCAGCTGAAGTGGTGAGAGGAGCGCCGTGCCGCTGGCCCTCCTGCGATATGGCCCTTGAGTGGGTTGCAGGGAAGGTCCATTGGCAGTGTGGTGGGGGTATAGTACCCCGCAACATGCCTGGGTGGCCCGGGGCGGGGATTGACCAGTTCAGGAGTGGGGGGCCAGCATCCATGGACCAGTGTCGATGTAGGTATGGTGGGGGGGCACCAGGTAGAAGCTGCGCACTGATGTGTGCCGGGTGGCCATGGGGTGGTCTGCCTGGTATAGTAGGCTACCCGCCCCATCCGGGCGGTGCACAGTGGTGTGTGCAGGGCACATAGGGGGCTTACGTCAGGGTTCTCCCTGTCATACCCTGTGCCCTCCTTCACACCCCCACGGCCAGCACTATGCGGCTTAGTGCATGGTGCGCAGTGCCGGCCTGCCCCTCGCTCACCCCCAGCACATTGCTCTTTGTGTAGCCAGGGGATTGGGCACATAGGCGCTGCGTGCCCCCCTTAGTGCATCCCGCACGGGGGGCGTAGTGGCTGCACACCCCAGATACGTACGTATAGCCACTCCACTCCAATAGTGCATAGGGCCCAATATGTTTAGATATGCTATATGCACTGTAGAGGTGGTTTTAAGAACTGAGGGCGATTTCGAGGGAAATTCTTGTTTGAAAAGTGAAACCAGAATTACATTCATTCACGGACCGGCGGTATTATATGGTACCAAAATTAGTCTTCAGCATTCCGCAATGCCATGTTGAGAAGGTGTGGGACAGAGGAGCATTTAGGGATTTTTGATCAGTGTGACTGCCAGGCTCCTTTGCTACAGAAAGGCATGGAAGGCACCAATGTGGCATGGGTAAGGAGGCATTACTGCTTTCAAATGATCAAGGTATAGACAATAATCATACAGATGCATAAACTGATAGCTATCTCAACTGGCAGCAACATGATCTTCTCTCACTCCCCATGCTTTGTTACAGAGGCAGAAGTATATCAGTTTTACAAAAAAACATACTCACATGGCATGTGGATTTTGGCTCAATGCATTGCTAACAGAGTGTCTTGGTGAAGAGGGACCACAGTATGCACACCTAATAACATAGGTTTCCCTTGCAAAACTGCTGCAACTTCACTGTACTGCAGTGTGAGTCAGTCTTCTTCCATTTAGTGATGTCAGCAGTACAGCCCTGGGTTCACAGCAACACTAGGCTTGCTACAGAAGCTCTTGTACACACAGCAGTTTTTAGCAGCTCAGAATGCAAGAACTAATTTCAGAGACACTAATGAAATACAATTCCGGAATCAATGCAAGAAGGGGTAATTTATGCATGGAAGTCAAAAGAACTGGGAAAGGTGCTGATAGCAGCTTGGTCTTCTCTCAGTCACCATGCTTTGTAATAGAGGCAGAAGTTAGTTTTACAAGAAACATACTGACAAGGCATTTGAATTTTGGCATAATGCATTGCTAACAGGGTGTCTTGAGGAAAGGGGAACACAGTATGTTACACCTAGTAATGTAGTTTTCCCTTACAAAACTGCAACTGCATTATACTGCAGTGTGTGAGTTACTCCTCTACCATGCAGTGATATCCGTGGGAGCCAGCAGCTGAATAGCAAAGGCAAGTGCAGCAGGGCTCAAAAGCAAATGCAAAATATGGAAGGCAGAGTAAACCTTGGCCAAAAATAACAAATGCACACACTCTTTCAGGTCTAGTACTGCATATAATGACTACAAGCTGTAACTTTCTGGACCATCATGAAAGGTGCTGTTTAAATCACAGCCCCCTTAGTAAACTCCATTTTGTCTGCTTAAAAATATCTTTAATTAAAAAGAATTTAAAAATAGAGAATGACAATGCTTTTTTTTATGTAAACTCCTATAAAAATGTATTATGCCACTCATATGTAGTAGATGTTTTATTTTTTAAATCTTTTTTTTTACTTTGGTGTTATCAATGTTTACAAATACAGGACTAAATAGTTCTCTCAAAAATCTTGTGTTTCATTACATGCATTCTTTTATATTTAATTTTTCTTATTTATTTCAGTAATCTTTTTTCAATCCTTTATTTCTGGAGATTGATCGTGTTTCTTAAGCAAGTATTTCTTTATCCATAAATCTTGTCGTGACACAGCGAGAGATGAGAAGGATAATCTGCAGTATGTTAAGTTTATCCATATTTGCAACCTCCAAGGTATTCTTAATGCACAATTCATAAAAATTGGAAGAAATCTATTTCTCTAAGTCCTACTGCCTGTGACATACTTTATAATAAATAAATCCATTTTGTTTCTTTTAGGTGTTACATGTTCAATACCAATTATTTTAAATGTTTCGGATCATTGTCATGTACATTATTAAAGTGTATACCCAGTGCACTGTTCATCCTTCATATATAATGGGCAGGACATGTCCCTGGGTGCACACCTTTGATGTCCTAATAGTTCTTCCCATGTATAACTTTTTACATGGGCATCAAGTCAGATAAACTGTAAAGTTGGTACTATAGTTTATAAAGTAATTAACGTGATACACTCTTTCTAAACCCTATAAAATACCAAATTCTCTTTCTGATTGTAAATCTTTATCTATAATAAAATGACCACATTTATATGTTCTTACTAGTCTCATTGGTAGCCATTTGTTAAATTGTAGAAAAATGTTAGATTCTCTAAAATTACTTTTAGACGTTTTCTTTTTCTAAAAGGTAATAGTAGGGCTTCTCCCAACTGTTGCCCAGACGTCTCATCTTTCTTCAGAATGCCCCAGTTCTTTACCACTGTGTTTCCTATTTGTTCATCTACGCTCTGAAAATTAGCATAAATGTTGGCCTTTTAGAATTTTTAAATTTATCTCTCTTCATTGGTATCAATAGCTCTCTGCTGTCTTAAACTTTCCACTTTCTTAAAGCTATAGTCAAAACCAAATTACTGTATCCACTCTATAAAAAGATTTCCTTCCTTTCTAATGCTTGTTCACTAAATTCATCATGTGAGCTGTTTCTCCATTTTTTGAGAGACTGCCCATAAGGTATTGAATCAATCTGCTTACATGTATGTCAACTGATTGTGCGCACAAAATTGCTTGCCACTGTTGTATTTTTTCTAAAACCTGCTGTTTGAATTTGAATTTTCATGTCTCTATCCTCATATTACCTAAGGTTCACAAAGCTGTCTTATTTTTGTACATATTGGCAGTGAATTGCAAATTATTATTATTATTATTGCAATTCAGGTGTCTCAATCATATATTGCATACATGGGGGTGACAGTCTCCCCATTGCAGTACTTGTCCATAGAAACTGTTATTAAAAATAAAATAATGTTCAGGCACCTCAAATGAAGTTGGTCCCCTTACTTTGATCACTGGGGCCCTGGAATTGTTACCTGGTAGGCAGGACTCAGGGTTTAAGACATGGAATAGGCTGGGACTGACCAGATCTGCACAATTAATTTAGGGGAATCACTGTACTTCCTACCAGTCACTGAAGTATAAATTTAATCTAGGATGGTCAGATTTCTATAAGTTTTTGCAGGTGCACAGTTTCCTGGTAGAGCATAATAGACTACAGTATGTTACCAGAGTCAGAATGAGCTAGAAGGAGCATATTTATTGGTCCATGGTACTTAAGGACAGGCCTAAATACATAAATCTGGTATATAAATTACTTCTCAAGGCAGGGGTGCCAAATTTATCAAAAATTAGAGAAAAAATGGGAAGCAGAATCTGAGGTGGATTTACCAGAGGCTCAGTGGGGTAAATGGTTGGAAGGTGTCTGCATCCCCAAATTGGGGAGAATTTTACTAGAAATTACTTATTAGTTTTTTTTTGTTTTTTGTTTTTTTTTTGTTTTGTTTTTTATACGTCCCCACAGTTACAGAACACTTCAGGACCATTGTCACTGACTGACTCTCTGGTGTTGCAGGGAATGTGGTGAGCAAGGCATGCATTACCACATCCTAGGGTTGTACCTGAAGATAATTTCATATTGAACACAAATAAGAACAGAGCTCTCCAAGATATGGGATGTGCAGATACCTGATTCCTTTCAGTTCTACTTGCTGGGTGCCAGGGTAAAAGTTATTAACACCAAAAAGAAAGCAGAGGTATTCCACTGTATGGTGCTAGCAGCCCTTAAGACCTTGTCATCGCATTGGCTTAGCTCTCTGGTACCAGTGATTGAGGAGCAGAAGGCCAGAGTAACACAGATATTTCAAGTGGAACAGATTACAGCCACACTCCTGAGTCACGGTAGAGAAATTCCAGGAGGCGTGGCTCCCCTGGGTGTCCAACACAAATGTAATGGAGGACAAATCAGTCCGGGCAAGATAACATAGGAGTGGTGACTCAGGCCAAATAAATTATTTTCATAATCCTCTCAATGTGAAAAGCTTAACTCTTAATGGGTTTGCTATCTGCTAATAAGAATGAGACACACACACAGGGCTTAAAGTCGGCTGTGTCTCAGACCTGGCAAAACATTTTTGAGGGATCTGTAGAGGGTCTCAGAGCAGGGCCCTTACTTTATGTTTGTTTCCCCTTCCCTTAACTTCAAGAGGGTAGTATGACCCTTAGTCCCACTGTCCCTCAGTTTCCTACAGTATCTTCATGTTTTGTGCCTATTCGTTGACTTATTATTGAAAAATTGGATAATAATGAAAATGCAAACTCCACTCTATGGAGGAAAGAAAGGACTCCTACAGTAGCAGTCCATCCACCTTTTTATAATTATACAAAATCACACATGCCCCCACAATGCAAAGCATCATGGGCTGCATATGCCAATCACCACAGAATGTTATGCTAGTCCAACTTAAAGCAGAATTGCATGGTGCCGAAAGGCCTCTCACACAGTTTGCAAAGGGTGCTAACAGAAGACATAGACACGTGTTTCGTCCTACCAGGACTCATCAGTATGCCTCGTCTGTTTGACACCCCAGTGGAATGGACCAGCTACCCTTAAGGCAGTGTGCCTTGGGTATATTGTGGTGAACCCATTAAAATAAAAAAACATTTAAAAGACAAAGAACCTCTGTGCGCAAACACTGAGGCAAGGGTTACCCCAAAGGGCATTTGGCTGGGAAGCCAAGTTTCAAGAAAATACAAAATCACACATGCCCCCACAATGCAAAGCATGGTTTTTTTTTATAATTATGACCCTTGTGGTTTCATGTAATAACAGCGATCACCAAACAGCAATCGCCGTTAGAGCAAGTGTACATCACCGAAAACCAAAACAGCGATGTACACTCCTAGTGACAAGGACAACAACACAGGTGAAAAACAACAAGTATATTTATGTGGGGGGGGGGGCTGTGCCCTCTGCACCCTCCTCACTTTAGATGGTCAAGAACAACTGTGTGTATATAATGATGCGTGTAACTCAACGTATGTATGTATCTCACCTGTATGTAACCTCTGTCTAAAACCGCACTTAATTGTCTCCCCCCCCCCGTGACAAGGTACCTTTGTAAACGAGTCTCTGACTCAAAGGTTGTAAAACTGATTATTTCAATAAATAAAATAAAATAAACTCCGGGGGGGGGGTCCATGTCAGGGAGGGAGAGGCACTCATAAAAAAAAACCAAACAAAAAAAACCCCCACCCGTGAAATACAAAAAAAAAGTACATCTCCCCAGCCCTGAACCCTGCACCTACCGCACTGTAGCCAGCCACCCTCACCACCACACTACATGGCTAGCTTGGCAACACTATGCCACACTACCTCCCACATATTTTCTTCCTTATTCCTCCCCTTCCGGTTGCCATCCTACATCATCATTGTTCTTCTGTCGCTGCCCTATCAGGGTAGCTCACATAACGAGCGTTGACATTGAGTCAGTCATATCTGAGTTGCTCAGTTTCAGACACCCATATGACGGGATAGCGACTCTTATAGACTGGCAGATTTTTCTGCACACTTTACACACTGGACACAGATGAATTTTGTGTTTACATAACCAGTTTTATTTACACTTGTTGGTTCGCTGTACTGTTTTATACACCACCAGTCATGGCTTGATTAGTTAGTGAAGCTTTATGTACTTCTGTGAGTCATAGGGGAAGTGCCATAGCTAAGGGAACACCCAGCATAGTCAGGACATTACCAGGTTATAAGAAAGTGGGTGACTGCATGGCCAAAGGAATTCTTACTTAAATGAAGTACAAGCAGTGCTCTAATTAACTTGTATAACTGGATGTGTGGTACATATATTCCTTATAACTGTAAACATATATTGTATGGAATCTCACACTGTAAATGTACTGAATTCATGATTAAATAAAACAGAGTTTAAAAAGTAATAAAATAATTATGATTAAGCACAAAAATGCAAACCAGCTAAAAATAAATTATAATGGTGGTGTTCTCTAAACCTGTTTATTTCCCAGCATGTCTTGGATTACAGTTAAACCATCTCTGTGTAGTGTAGACATATATAATTAACTGATGTCTATACTAATCCATGAATATTCTTTTTTTCCATTTCATGGTGTTTACCTTTTATGTACTACATGCTTACTGTCTAGGGTATAGAAGGGGAGCTTACTGACAAAGTCTCTCAAGACAAAATCCAGAAATCTAAAGAGATACTCTGTCAGTGACCCTACACTTGAGAAAAGATGTCTTCCCACTAGGGATGTCAAATTTGTAAGTCTTTTTGGAATATATAACACTTTTAAATTATTTAGTGATCGAGTACTAAATAAGAACCTTTTTTCTCTTACTCAGTTACATTCAAATAGGCACTGTAACTCTGCTTTATACTTTAAGATCGGCACACCTAGTAATTTTAATAGTGACCATGGTTGTCCAGTTGTCTCGTTGCTTCCTTTTGGTAGTCTGGTTTACCCTCGCACGCTGTGCTTCCATCTTTGTCAGATGTTTTTATCTCAGTAGTGTCCAATTTTTAAAGTTCCATGAATGCCTATTGTTCTTTAGTAATGCGACTTTTCCCACAACCTGTGCCTTTATCAGGAGGCAGTACAGTGTAGTGGTTAAGGACACTGAGCTACAAACCTGGAGACCTGGGTTTTAATTCCATCAGCCCCCACTTGCATTATGTGTGACCATGAGAAAGTCACTTAACTTCCTTGTGTTCCCAGGTTGCATCTGGAAACAAGCTTCGGTGTAGTGTGTCTGTCCTGGTCAAATAATTCCCCAAACAGTGTATCCACTTCATTTTGTGTTATTTCTTTGTATACTGCTAAGTATGCATGTGTTTCTCTATCTAGATTAAAAAGGGACTCTGGGTTAAATTTACGTACTCTTTAATATTCTAATGTTTCAGCTGTTCTTTGCTTTCATAAACACTATCACATTCACCCTGCAAGTTCATTAATTGTTGTTCTCTTTCATTTAGCATCTCGCAAAGTTTGTGTTGGTTTAAATTGTCTGTGTTGAAAGAGGTATATAACTATACTTAATTTAAGTCCAATGCTTCATTTGTCAAATCTGTTGCAGGCCTTTACCCCCAAAATACTTACTGTTAAGTCAGTGTCTTCCGAACCTGAATCGGGTATTTCTTTGCTTAATCTTTGTACTTCTTCCTCAGTTTCATTAGTCAAATAAGAGGTATTACCTGCAGCATATGTGTTGCATTTTTTTTCTACATCATTAACTGAAGTACCGTGGCGACCACATTTCTTTCTCTTTATTTCTCCATTCAAATTGTCATTACTATTTTAGATTAATTTTTATGATTCTTCAAACCATGAGGAACAGCACAGCACCAAGTTGCCAAGGTTACAAAGACTTTGAAACCTACTTGTTCATTGTCTTACTTTGTACGCTTTACATTTGAACCCTTAACAGATGCCTTAACATAGTTCTTCATATGTAGTACATATATTTATGCAATAGGAGTGGAGATAAATCTCCACTGATAAATGCTGTTATCAAGTGATAAATGCCTGATGGCATGTCAACTATGTGTAATCTCACATTTATACACATAGTACACCCATCATCAGACATTTATACATACAGTAGACACGTCATCTCTCCCCCTCCCACTGACCAGTCGGCACTTCTTCCACCCACTTTCACTTTCCCATTCTCTCTGCCCACCCCCAGTCTGTAGATCCCTCTACTATAGTTGCACTGTCTGAAAGACAGAACCCAGCACATAAATCACCATACTTTTAAAAAATTTATTTTAAAACATTTCCCCAGGATTATCTTCTCACCTCCACCAGCACTTAACTACCCACTCTAGCCCCTCTCAGTGAGCTTCTACACTCACCTCACTCTGCTGCTTTCTCCGAGCTGAGTGAACTTTGCTGACAACTGCAGTTTGGCATAGACTTCTCTGGCAAACTTTGCATCCTCTTCAGTCTGTTTTTTTTTTTTTTTTTATTATTATTAATATCACTCAGATCCGAGTAATATTTAAAAAAAAAAAAGGGAACACCCGACATGACAACGGCAACAGTGTTTTCACTCCATATTACTCTCCTTATCTTTGCTCCACTTGAAAATGAAATGGACAGCAGGCAACAAATAGAAAAACAAATGAAACACTCAGCCCTGCGCCGGTAATCCTGCTCTCCCTCCACATACTGCTGATTATACTTACTCTTTTAAAAAAGAAATGGTGAATTTACTTTTTAAATGAAACTCCCAAACAACAGTAATTTCCAGCTGAATCTCCTCGCTAACAACGCCCGCCACTTTCTTTTCAAATTTTTGGGCTTACCACTTGCTCCATCAATCATGATTCATCACTGGTCCTCAAGACAGTGTGTCCATGGCAACAGCCATGGAAACATGCTTAAAAAAGTGCACACAACCACGTAACAAAGAAATAGACCCATACACTTTGATAAAAATATTTATTTTCACAAATATTATTAAAGACACACACAAAGTCCAGCCCTATTGCATAAATGAAATATGCAGGGGGTCTAGTGTGATGATGGATTTATGCACATATTTGTCGTTACGGCTCATACCTCACTTGTGGCTTACGCCCATTAGGTTACTCAAGGTCAAACAGCATTTGTGTGCATAAACCTCATATCACACAGGTCCCCCCTGTGTATCCTATATACATATATATCTGTTAGGGTTCAACTTAATGCCACAAAAGCATGGAAATGTGACGTTAGGGTTTCCGACCCTAACTTCCCACCCCCCCAAGCAAGCAAAAGGACAGGACCACATAAGCAACCACAGACAGCCATCATTAGGTAAGACAAACAACATACATCTGTTTCCAGATGACACAAATGCAGTAGCACTGATATGCTACCTTCGTGGATTTGTATCTGTAGCATGCAAACTGCAAAATATACACACTCACTTGTCACTGCAAATAGAAAGCCACAATACTGAAATCACAACACTACTTCTTTATACAGAAGCACAGGCCCTTACAGCGAGATACAAACCCGTGATATCCAAATTACAAGACTTATTTTCTCTATGACCAATGGGGCCAGCACTTCTGTAGTCTTAGGTAGTCATAGACATTGTAAGACATACAATTGATGGGCCTGCACTTCTGTAGCCACAGGTGTAAGGCATGGACACTGACCTCTGGGTGCAGAAGCACAGATGCCACAAAATCCATGGTACCAAAATTACAGCAGTACTTCTGTCTGCAAAAGTGAAGTCCCCTGAGGGTCCTGTGTCTCATCAGCAACAGGTTTAATATATACACCAACTTTTGGCTCCAGAAGAGCAGGCCCCGTGCAGTTATGCAGACAGAAATACTGTTACAATGTGGGTATCATGGTTTCAGCGGTGGATCTAGAAATATTTTGAGAGTGTAGCAGCTGCATATAGAAAACCATGCAGTAGTGAGTTGAGCATGCTATCTATTGAGGTACCTCTTACACTGTGCTGAGTACTTCTGGCTGTAGAAGCACAGGCCGTATGGAATATTAATCTGCACTTCCTCTGCCATATGTATTCAGGCACACTGTAAGGTATTCACACACAGGTGTGGCTGCAGAAGCCCCAAATATATCAATCCATGAAGGTAGCACATCAGTGCTACTGCATTTGTGTCATCTGGAAACAGCTGTATGTTGTTTCTGTTACATGATGATGGCTGTCTCTGGTTACTTGTGTGGTCTTGTCCTTTTTCTGCTTCGGGATTGGTATGGGGAGTTAAGGTTGGAAACCCTAACACCACATTTCTATGCTTTTGTGGCATTAAGTTGAACCTTAGCTGGTGCATTAATGCAGTTTTTTGCAATGAATTTCCTTACTTTTTGAGATAGTATAATCATATACTCAATTGCCTATGGGAGCACAGGGGCCTCTGGGCCCTGCCCTTCCTTCCCTCCATAGATGCATACATCTATGTTGACGTGGAAGCACATGGCCCTCTGGGCACTGCACACTTATATTTGTGGCAAAACAGAAATTTATTTGCTTGGTTGTATAGCTTGTTAAATGGGAGACCAACTTATACTGCCCTTGTATAACTCTCTGGTGAAGTCACATCTACCATATGGACTTCGATACTGGTGCCAGCACCTTAAAAAGCACATTTACCTGCTGTAGAAGTTCCACAGGATGGTTACAAAGATGACATCAGATGTTCACGGGAAGGCGTGATATGAGAGGTTTAGTGCACTGAACATCTGCTCAGTACAGGACATAGAGAGGGGACATGATTGAGATCTTCAGGTACCAGAAACAGATAAATAACATGAATATGGAAGCTCTCTTTAACTAAAGGGGCAACCATAACATGAGAGGCCACAGCGTTAAGATGCAGGCAGGGCAATCTAGGAGCAAAATGACGGTGCACTTCTTCACATGTAGGATGGCGGACACTTGCAATGTGCTGTGCTTCAACTGGGTCTAGAATAGCCATGGGGGAAGTATTCTCCATGATAAGTAAAGATGGGAAGCATGGGAGAAGTAAGGAGGTGGAGCAGACCCAGTATGTCAGTCTCTGGACAATGCAGTAGCAGCACACTAGATAGACCAGATTGCCTTCTTGTCTTGGCTTCTTCATATTTTCGTATTTTCTATTTCACCAACCAAAAGTCAGACTTTGAACCACATTTTGTGCTTCACAAACCAGAAGTAGGTACTTTGAATTACATTTTTTGTTTCGTGAACCAAACATAGAACTCTGAAGCAGATTTTCTTCAAGAACCAAATATACTAATTGGAACCACATTTTCTAGGTCACAAACCAGAATACCAAGTTAGAGTCACCTTTTCATTTTTTCTATAAAAGGATTGAGTGGGTGGGGTGTATGGGAGGGTCAACAGATTTGACGTGATGCACATGCTTGTGTATATGAATAAAAAATGCATATGATTTATTTGTATTATTTATAAAAAGTGTAATGACTGTTTCTGCTAAAGGTTAAAATATGTTGCTCCTGAGCTACTTTCTTTCAGCTAGAATTTTGATTGAGCATTATTAACTAACTAGTTGAAGTGTCCTCGAGATGTCAGCCTCGAAAAAGTGTAGCTTTTATAATTAAATTAATTTCATTTATTAGATAAGGGTCTTTACTAATACCTCATGAACTGTAAGAACTCAGCAATGCCAGAATTATGAATGCAGTATATGTGCTGATAAGTACGCTTTATTTCTTTAAACGGTAGGTCACAGCTGCCTGGGATTGTGGTGGAGGTGGTTCCTGTACTGATACTGAAACAGATAAATACACTAGGAGCAATTTTTTTTTCTCTCTTGCAGATGAGGCTGCGTATTGTTACCCTGGAAGAAGGGCATGGTAAACCAAGTGAAGGTGAAGTCTGAGATCCCTAGAGACGAGTAAACCATATTAAGAAAAATCACTTAGGGACAAAGTGGTCTTGAAGCATAGCTTTAAAAATTAAAAAGACTCCCAGTGAGTGAGAAATGAATTAAGCAATATCTGCTGTTTCTCTTTGCTAACTCTGTGTTGCCGTGGCTTGGGCACATGCTAAAATCACAGGACTGGTTGTCGGGGGGTCAGCAGGGGGAAAGAGGATTGAGCGTTTATGCACCCGATGTCCACTGGGGCCAGTGGAAGCACCGACTCTCAGGGCACTGGTGGTTCCTGCATGTGGGGAGTCAGGGAGGGGAGGATGCTGTAAGGCACTTGGAGGGCGTGCGTAAGCACGTTCCTGCCCGAGCCGGCGTCCTGGGGGGGGGGTGGAAGGGAAGCACAGAAAAAGCAGAAACCACCTCGCCGGTCCTAGATGATGGCTGCTCCAGCCACCCATTCCAGGAACCATGGGCAGACCCCACTGTGCAAGGTGCTTCACGGAGGGAGGAAGGTAGGAGTTACCAGGGGCAGACTCAGTGTGTCTGGTGGGTGGCCTGAGTGAGCCGAAGGAGTGGAATGACAGGGCAATCAGGAGGATATAAAGAGATGTAAAAAAAAATCACAGGACTTCTGCACATAGGAAAGTAATCAGGAAACAGGAGAGTTATTTTGTGGGTCAATATATGCAGATAAGAAACATTCTGTACCAGCAACACTTAGCCTCTTTTTGCTGTGATTTTTCTTGGTGCACGCTGTTGTGAAATACTGGTCTGCCACCATAAAGTGTATGATCTCCTTTTCAGATAGAGGCACACTTTTTTTTCTACATTATAAAACTTTGCAGCAAACTGTGCATAGTCCTTGGAAACTGTTGTGAGCAGCTCCATGCCCGTCTCCCCTAGTTCAATCTAGTTCGATCTGTAGTTGGAGGACGAGTGGAAATGATTAGGATTACCAGTTACAGTGGTAATGGACCATGGGTGCCTAATATTAGGCAGATGGTGAGATGCAAAGCACTGGTTGCAAACCCTGAAAAGCATTTTTCTTTTACCAACATGAGCATCACATCTACAGTAAATGCTGGTCTGTACTCTATTTAAAATTGACCTTTTACTATATTTAAAAAAAAACTCTGTCTCTGATATTATGAAATGTGTTCTGGCAACAAAATTGATGGTGTATCACGTATTATGCATTTGAAAAATAGAGCATTATTCAGAAGATGGATGACTGCAGAGTGATCAGTAGGCTAGACTTTCCCTTACACAGATATGCTATATATGAAATTATTTAATCCTGACTTGTGTGTCGAATGAAATGTCTGCTGTCTGATTATGCATCAAAATAATAAAAAAAATGAAAATCATCCAACTCTGACTGTGAAAAGAAATAAGGTCCCTTGTTCTTTCTTGTGCAATTAATTATTTCAGACATAACAAATTACATCTTAGGAAATACAAGATATTACGGAAAGGATACTAGCGTGCGAGGCAGTATGTGGTGCATGACCTATTAAAGGAATAATGCATGATAGGGTATGTATCGTGCTGGGATAACGCCACACCGGGGGGGGTTGGGCACGAGGCCACAGGCCGAGTGTGTTCAATGCCCCAGGCAAGGTGTTATCCCAAACGACACACACCCTGGAGTGCATTATTCCTATTATACAATGGCTCATTGTTATATATAAAATAAAAAAATTTTAAAGAATGTTTTTATTAATGTGGAAAAATATTTTTGTTTCTTAAGAGGAGATGCAAAAAAAAAGTACAGCATGGCAGCCATAATGATGATACTAAACCTGTGGCGTCGTGCTGGGATAACGCCATGGATCCAGCCCAAAACTGACCAATCACAGTCCAAGATTCTTTCTTGCCATTGTATAATGCTTATTATTTGTTTCAGCTCAGTATTACCGAGTAATGAATGTTGTTACATATATTCCTTGAGTATATGCATACAACACATTAATACTAATATGCTTTTCTCTGGGGTTCTGAGTCAGAAATGAGAATACAATAGCCATTCACAATGAAATATCCTCATGAAATTAGCATGGAGCGCACTGCACCCCTCAGTAGATTTTTTATGGCGTTGTATAGCATCTCATCCAGTGTTTTAAACTAATGGAGAATCAGGAAGGGCTCTGAACAAGTATTTAGTGAGGAATTGTAAGGAAGTGAAAGGTAAACATGCATGGCTGCTCCATTCTATATTTGTGCAAACAAAACAGGTCTTTGGTATGTTTCCCCTTGCTATGTGGACAGGTTTAGGTTGAAAAAGATGCAGTTCATTTGGTGGTTGTGCCAATTGTTTTGGGGTTTAATTTAACACTGTCTCATCCCATGTACCCTGCCATCTCCATGTACTCTTCCCCTGTCCAATATCTGCTCAAATGTCCCCTTCCCTCTCCTGACAACAAACCACCCCCACGTCCCCTTCCCTCCCTATTGGACCCCTAGTCCTGTTTAATGTCTTCATTAGCAACATTGCAGTAGACCTACAGGGAAAGGTCTGCCTGTTTGCAGATGACACCAAGATCTGCAATAGGGTAGCTACTCCTGAAGGGGTGGAGAGGATGAGGAGGGACCTCGAAAAACTTGAGAGGTGGTCTAAGATATGGCAACTGAGGTTCAGTTTCAAAAAGTGCAAAATAATGCACCTGGGAAGGGTAAATCATGTGGTAAGCTACAGAATGGGGGGGAAGGGTGAGGATTGTTGAAGATCACCAAGGAAGAAAGGGACCTGGAAGTCATCATATGTGATGACCTAAAGGTGTCTAAGCAGTGCACAAAGGCCGCAGGGAGGGCCAGTGGCATTCTGGGATGTATAGGGCAGAGGCATCAGTAGTAGGAGGTGGGAGGTAGTGATGCCTTTGTATAAAACGCTGGTGAGGCCTCATCTTGAGTACTGTGTGCAGATCTTCCTGCACTCAAGTCTCCACCACTCATTCACACTAATGGGAGTACACCGGAGGCGTTAGGATCCCGTGGGAGACAAAAATCTTCAGGAGGTCCAGTGCCAGGATAGGACCACGCATGCGTGGCGCTGTGAGGCTAGCTCGTGCCGTATAGGCTATCTCAGTGCTGACCCTCCAACTTCCTCAGTTCTTTTTCTCCTGCCATCAAGTGCACTTTGATGACAATGTCGCTCGCCCGCTGGTAGTCTAGTCTTTGTCTATATGACAGCAGCTATATAGCCGTTCAGTATTAGCTTAACTTACCATTTTTAGTGTTCTTTTCTTTTAAAAAAAAAAACAGAAGTTATTCTCAGCCTGCCATCAACGGAGTCAACCTTTGATGGTAGCAGTGACGGTAGGGAGACTTTTTTGAAAGTTGTGATGGCAGCGGGGCTGTGTCCGGTCCACCGCCCTTTTCAGAGGGGGGGGTCCAACCACGGGCAGTCCAGTGCTTGGGGGGGATGACAGTTCACCTGTAGCTCAAATGTAGCAGTTCCAGGACCCAGCTCCCCTTGACCTCACTTGACCTCAAGCTCTTCTTCCTCCTGTTGGAGGAAGAAGAATTGGTACCTCTTGAGGTTACCCTCTGGTATGTCTGCACGTTGATCATTGCTGGTTGAGAGCAGTTGGGTTCCCCTGTGGTTCTGCTCTTAACGGCTATGACCTTCGACACCAGTTCCCATCTCTGTCCTCGACGGGGTTCCGGTGAGCAGTTTCAGCTCTGAGCCACTTTTTTAGCACAGGGGGGTATAGTGTCTGCCCAGTTGTCCTGGTTAGTGGTCCTGGGTCCGGGGTCTTTGGACATTGGGCTCGCTGGGCCACAGCCAGTTCTGCCAGGCCAGAATGTGCGTGGTACCCTCTCTGGTGCTAACACCATCAAAGCCGACCCCTCATACCTACCCCTCCCTCCCTTTTTTCTGCAGGGGTTGGCACGGGTACTGCTTTCTTCTTCTCCTTATTTGAGAAAAAGGGGATTCCAGGTTGCCATTATTAAAAATCATTATAATTGGGTCATCCATTGACACCAGAGTAATTGTGAAAAAAGAGAAATAAATGGATGATCTCTACTTTTTTATATCAATATTGTATAATTTTATTTGATTTCTTCACACAAACGAAAGGCAATAGTTTTGTGGTAAAGTCACTTCATCAGACCACTGTGTTGCTACAATAAAAACATAAAAAACATTTTTATTAGGGTATGATGATATTAATTACCAGATGAAACAAGGCTTTCAAACAACATGAAGTCTTGCTGTATTCTGACAGTAGCAGTGAGTCCCAACCTTCGAACTGCCCCAGAGATGAAAGAGTTAACTTTCCATGCCAGGCATGGAATGCTGAGCTTGAGCTCAGTTGAGACTCTGTCTGTTACTGTTTAAACTCAAACCGTCAGATTCTTTACTCCGCCTCACTGAACAGTCGCTCCGGAGATTTCTCCTTCTGCTCGGTTCAATTTGTCAGTTAAAGTACTGCTTTTCTCGGTTTTCGAACGAATTTAAACCGTAACCTGTCGGTTCAGTCTCTGTCTGTGGTATTTGTGAGTACTAGATAGGTTATATTTTATTTCTATTCTGTGTGGAGCTTGTAAACGGTTCATCAGTTCGGTCTGAACCGATCAAGTTGTTAGAAAATCTTAATTTGTACTTTTAGAGTGTGGTTACCGGTTCTTATCGGTTCTAAAAAAAACAGATTTTATAACGTTTTTTTCCATGACCCGTGACACGGTTAGGAACTGATAAGAGGGTCTTGCCTGGCGGATTGCCATTAAAAGGGTAAGTTTGGTTAGGACTGGCACAATGTCTAAGAAACCCAAAAGAAAAACTGGGCCCACTGGGTTTCAACACTGTAGTGTGTGTGGGGAAATCTTTGCTAAGGCTGACCCCCACACCACCTGTGTTTATTGTCTGGGATTTGACCACCTCAATGCAGACTGCCAGATTTGTAAAAATTTTCCTGCAGCTACCCTAGAAAAGAGAGTTGGTAGGCTCAGGGAAAGGGAGGCCAAAAAGTCCGCTGAACCGGATGGCCAGCCCGGTTCGGTTCAAACCGAACCAGAAGGAGCGCCTCTGACCAGGCGAGACTTTTGGGCAAAAGGGAGAACCGATTCTGAGGAGTCAGTTCCGGCTAAGAGAACTAAAAAAGAAATATCAGCTGGTGTGGAGCCAAAACTTTCCTCTCCAACTGCTGAAGAAATAGCTGAAGCGATCAAAATTGTGCAGTCGCTTTCCCCGGTTCTGACTGAACCAGCACCATCAGGGAGGTGCTCAGTTCGGCCGGTTCCACCGGTTCAAGATTATGATTTGGAGGAGTATTATGAACCGGAGGAGGAGGAAGAGGAGTATGAGGAAAGTGAATGTGGATTTGAAAGTCTGGATGTGCCCACTGACTCGGATGTCTCCCCAGACAGACCTTCAGGAGTGTCTCCTTATAGGCTTTCTGAGTCCCCCTCCCATTTCATGTTTTATAAAAAAGTGGCTGAAACCCTCCAGCTTCCTATGGAAGAAGCTGTGGATGACCAGGAGGAGCCTGACTATGTGGAAGTGATGGGTATCCCAGAGTCTAGGAGACTGTCTATTCCCTTACACAAATCTTTTGGGAAACAGACATTTAACATTTTAAAGACTCCTAATACTATACCTCCTGTGGATAAGAGAATGGACAAGAGGTATACATTGTCAGGCTCAGATACGGAGTTCCTTACACAACAATGCAGCCATGTTGGAGTAGTGCAGGCTGCAGCCTGTGATAAGGCAAATATTCCCTTGGCTTCACACCCCCTAGACAAGGACTCCAGGAGGATTGATGCCATGGCAAAGAAACGTACATGGCAGCATCCTTGGGACTCAGACAGGCAAACTATATGGCCTATACTGCTAGGTATCAAAAATCTTGATGGGACACTGTTATGGCTTTAGCAGAACAGGTCCCTGGCCAGCTTGCCAAGGAGCTGGAACAGGTGGCTGCTGATGGTATTGAGGCATCCAAGGTGCAATTCCATGCTGCAGTGGACTCCAATGATGTGTCATCTAGAGTCATGGCTACATCTGTGGCACTTCATAGAATGGCTTGGCTCAGATGTACTAGCCTGTCACAGGATACCCAGACTAAGGCCATGGATTTTTCTGTTGTGGGTAATTCTCTGTTTGGGGAGCAGACAGAGAATTACACGAAGAAAATGGATGAATATAGGACCACCTGTAGGAGTGCACAGGCCAAGGAAAGGCAGGCCACTCCTCAGAGGCAGCATCCCAGGGGCAGGGGCAGGCCTTTTCATAGGCCTTTCTACCAAGCCCAGGCCTCCTCTTCTGCTTATGCTCAGAGGGGGTTCTTTAGAGGGAGAGGCAGATGGAGTACAAGCAGACCTGCTTCCACCCCTCAGCCAAAACCCCCTGCCAAACAGGCACCCTGATGGGTTGGTCAGGGCCGATTCTCCACTACCTGTAGGGGGCAGGCTGGCTTACTTTGTCCAGGACTGGGAGTCTCTAACATCAGACAGATGGGTCCTGGAAGTAGTAAGCCAGGGACTGGTTCTCAGCTTCAAAAAGTTTCCAAAGATGAGAACCAGATCCTTTCCACCTGCAAATCCTCAGAGGCACTTGCCCTAGAGGCAGAGGTCTCTTCCTCCTGGCTCTCAGAGCTGTGGAAAGGTTCCACCCCACACCAGGGCAAAGGGTTGTACTCCAGGTACTTCCTTACCCCAAAAAAGACAGGAGAATGGCGGCCCATCCTGGATCTCAGATACTTAAACAAGCACCTTTTAAAACCAAAATTCAAAATGGTGACTCTGGGAATTATTCTACCCTCTGTAAGGCCAGGGCACTGGCTAGTGTCCCTGTACCTCAAGGATGCCTACTTCCATATTCTCATCAGAAGCTGCCATCAAAAGTATCTCAGGTTCGAGCTGCCCTCAGACCATTACCAGTTCAGAGCAATGCCCTTTGGTCTGACGTCTGCTCCAAGGGTATTCACAAAATGCCTGGCAGTAGTAGTTGCTTCTCTAAGAAGGCAAAGGATTGCCATTTTCCCTTACCTGGATGACTGGCTTATAGTAGGCCAGTCCCCAGACCAAGTCAAGTTACACTTACAGATAACTCAGCAACTGCTCACCTCTTTGGGTTTCTTCTGAATCTTTCAAAGTCAGTTCTAGAGCCTGTCCAGCTCCTCACTTTCATAGGCACAGAGCTAGACACAGAAAGAGGTAGAGTTTCCTTCCCTGGACAGGGCAAGGACCTTATCTTTCTGGCTCTTCATTCACCCTGCAGGTGTCTCGACCAGCAAGGCATTTTCTACAGCTCCTGGGGCACATGGCTGCTTCCACAGCAGTGGTGCAGGGAGCAAGATTTCAGATGAGGGACATTCAGTTCCATTTGAGAGCCTTTTGGTCTCAAAGGAAGGACCCTCTGACCAAATTGATCCCAGTGACTCGAACCCTGATCCAGGCCCTACAGTGGTGGCAGGATCAGAACCGTCTGAGACAAGGAGTCCTCTTTGTCACTCAGTCTCACTCTTTAGTCCTTACTACAGATGCCTCCCTCTTGGGGTGGGGGGCTCATTTGAGCGACCTGACCACCCAGGGGTTGTGGTCCCCTCAGGAATCTCTGCTTCACATCAATCTGTTGGAACTCAGAGCAGTGTTTCTAGCACTTCAAACTTTTTCCAAATCTGTTCAGAACAAAGTTATCCAGGTCAGAACAGACAATACCACCACAATGTGGTACATCAGCAAGCAAGGAGGCACTCGGTCTATGGCCTTGTGCACAGAAGCAATGAAGTTGTGGTCTCTGGCTTATTCCCTGAACACCTCCCTCACAGCAGTTCACCTTCAAGGCAAGGACAATGTCCTGGCAGATGCTCTCAGCAGGATATCCCAGGGCCATCACGAATGGTCACTGGATCTCCTGGTCTTGGAGGTGATATTTTCCAGATGGGGCACCCCATAGATAGATCTTTTTTGTAGCCCCAGACAATCACCAACTTCCCCTTTTTTGCTGCAGGCCCCCAGTGTTGGGCTTAGTCCCCCTGAATGCCTTAGTTCTCAGTTGGGAAGGGAGGTTCCTGTATGCTTCCCCCCTTCCCTCTCCTGTTCAAAGTGCTAGTCAAAATCAGATCTCAACCCTGCAAGATGATCCTGATTACTTCAGACTGGGCCAGACAGCCTTGGTATCCACTCCTACTGTCATTAGCAGTCCATTTTCCCCTGTGTCTTCCCAGGAATCACAACCTGTTAACCTGTGCTCAGGGGGAGGGTTTGGTACCTGAATCTCAAGTGTCTCAATCTCAAGGCCTGGCTCTTGAAGAGTTAGAGTTTGCTGATTTACACCTCTCCCAAGGCGTAATGGATATTCTGATGGCTTCTAGGAAACCTTCCACAAGGGCTACTTATAATTCCAAGTGGAAAAGATTTTCCATATGGTGCTCTGGAAAGCATATTTCCCCAGAGTCTGCTGATCTGCCCACAGTCCTTGATTATATGGTCCATTTAAATGGCTTGGGGCTTAGACCAGCTACACTGAAGGTGCATCTGGCAGCTGTTTCTGCTTTTATTTCAGCAGGTAAGCCCTCTTCTCTTTGAGCTCACCCTGTATTCAAGTTTTTCAAGGGATTGCTTCACTCCAACCCTCCATTCAGGGACCCTGCCTCTGCTTGGGACCTTAATGTTTGTATTGCTCAGCTTATGCAACCCCCCTTTGAGCCTTTGTCTTCAGCAGAGCTTAAGTACTTGACTTGGAAAACTGTGTTTCTGGTAGCCATCACTTCTGCCAGACGCATAAGCGAGTTACAAGCTTTGTCAGTGGAGCCTGATTTTATCTCCTTTCATAGAGATAAGGTAGTCCTCAGGACTAACAGGAAGTTTTTGCCTAAGGTGGTTTCAGATTTCCACCTTAATCAATCTATGTCTCTTCCTGTGTACTTCACTCACCATTCCTCCTCTGGCGAGAGGAGGCTCCTGGTATAGTTAGATGTGAAATAGTCTTAGCTGCTACATAGAACGGTACTAAGGTCACAGGTTTGACTCCTTCAACTGTTCCTCACTTATGGTGAGGTTGGTAAAGGGAAACCTGCCACTAAAAGATCCATTGCCAGGTGGATTGTCTTGTATCCAATTTTGTTATGAAAATTGGGTGGGTTCTACCCTCAGGCCTGAGGGCTCACTCTACCAGAGGTACAGCTGCTTCCTGGCTGCTGCCAGGGATATCCCTATTCTAGAGATCTGTCAGCAGCTACCTGGAAAACAGTTCACACTTTTACTAAGCATTACTTCCTGGATATCCAGGCTAGGAGTGATGCTCGGTTTCTCACAGCTGTGCTTCAGAGCCTATTTCCTAAGTAGGTTCTGTCCCTCCTCCATGGAGGTACTGCTTGGTAGTCTGCTACTGTCAGAATACAGCAAGATTTCATGTTGTTTGAAGAAAAAATTACTCATCTTAGTAATGTTGTTTCTTCTAATGGAGTCTTGCTATATTCTGACCTCCCCCCCGCCTGCCCCTCTCAGAACCTCTGTTTTGGGATGTGGGTGGGCAGTGACAGTGTTGGCACTCAGTAGATGCCCACCTTGTTGTTTTCACCCCCCTTTCTTGGGTGAATTGGTGTTGTGTTTTAATTTTTTGGGTCTCCTGACTTGAGTCTTTGTTGTAGGACCAAATAATGTGTTTTTATGTTTAGTAGCCAGTTGGCTAGTGTAGGTTTACAGCTTCCACACAGGCCTTAGTGAGTTTGCTCGTAAAGATCTGACGGTTTGAGTTTAAACAGCAACAGACAGAGTCTCAACCGAGCTCGAGCTCAGCGTTCCATGCCTGGCGTGGAAAGTTAACTCTTTCATCTCTGGGGCAGTTCAAAGGTTGGGGCTCACTGCTACTGTCAGAATACAGCAAGATTCCATTAGAAGAAACAACATTACTAAGGTGAGTAATTTTTTCATTTGTGCTTACAATAGATTACAATATGCTGTGTGAAAACATATTAACTTCTATCATCTCAGACAATTATCTTATCTTAATGCAATAAATACTAATACTTAAACTGTATATTTCAATAGATGGTAATTATTTCCAACACTATTATCATTCTAAAACAAACCTAACAATTTTAAACCAATTATTGCATAATGGTCACAACATGTCCATTTCTTTAAGAATAGAGGTTTTTACCTTAAATAAGTATTTCTTAATTTCCCATTAAAGTCTCAAGTCCTAAATTAATCGATTGAGGTTAATAATCAACCCTAGAAAACAAAAATTATGTTTAATATTTTATCATATGCTTTTATTATCATTATGAGGTGAATATGCCTTGCTTACTTCTAATTTCATTGGGCCAGTATTATCATATCCAAAAAGTTCTTCTGAACTCATTCAAAATGATTACAACAAAGAAGAATCAGTTTTAAATTAACTTGATACGAATGATTAAATTGCTGTGTTTAAGTATGCCTTAATATGCTTACCGCTATAAAATGTAGAGACGCCAATTATCTGATACTCCAAATTTAAATGCTTATCTCAGCACTAGAAGATAAATTTCAAAAGTCAAATTTTCTAAAAATAAGCTTTCTTTTAATACTAGATACTGCTAAATCAATTCAATACGCTGTTCTCGTATTTTACTAATTAAGCGCAGTAGCGCATACCAAAACCTTAATAAAACAGCTTACTAGTGTCCTTGTAAAACTCAGAAAGGTTTCTTATTTTCACTCTCCCTTGGGTTATCCATTTTTTTACAAGCATTATGCTTCCACGCTAATCTTCCAAATATAAATGCACCTCTCAGTACTAAAAAATAAATTAGAAAGGCAGGTTTTCAGGAAAAGGTTTTTTTTAACATACTACATCCTGCTAAATAAATTTGTTAGGTAGTTACTGATTAAACACCTTAGCATATATAAAAAGAAGGAGTCTATTTGGAAAAGAAAAGCTTACTAGTATTGGTGTAACTCTCAAGTGTTTTCACTGTCCCTCGAGTTGTAAGTTTTCCAGACTTAGCGTCTCAGCACTCTTAAAAGAAAGCATGAATTGTCATTAAATCTTATGCATGTTTCAAAATATGATGCTGATGTTTGGATATAATTGTAAATACTTCCTCCCAATAGTTTTACTGGCGTGCTGTGTCTACCTCGCTCACTTCCATTGTGATTAGTTAACTACTCTTTCCGCGTTAAATCTCGCTGCTGGTGGGGGGAGAAACATATGTCAGAAATGATGTAAGCTACCTGATATCAGGTTTTCAGGTAGCCTCTGAACAATAGAATGTTAATTTGAGAGTACAGCTAGATGGAGCAGTGGAGATCGACATCGCCTGAAACATACATGTTCATGCTGTCTCTCTGAGTCAGGGGTTCTCCCCCCACCACCACAGGGATATATTTCCCTTACATTTTAAATGTTAGTTTAATTATTGTCTCTTAACTGAAAGTTTTTTTAAGGTAATAATTTGTTTACTTACATATATATATTGGACTTATCAGTGTGCCATTAATGCAATAACAAGATTAATGTCAATTATCATTTCAAGTTATTATAGATCACAATTCTAGAAACATGAATTCATTTTATAGATATTTCTTTTGAAATGCATGTATTCAATCCCACCACTTAATATTGTGCTCAAATAATAACAGTTATACAAACATTGGGCTTAATGTTGTACTAAAATAATAACAATTATATAAACATTATATATATAATGTACTTCCTTAGTGTATTAAACATAACAACCAAACACATTGGTAAAAAATTGTTCCAAATCTCACAATATTGGTATATCACATTTTTATAAGAAAAACACTGCACTTTTCATCTAACGACTCCTAGTTGAAGACATGGGGGGGATAAGAACACTTATCCATCTAGTCTATATTTCAAAAAAAAGATTCCAATCACGTTCATCATTCAGTCCCACAGTAGGATTGGTGGTATTAAGTGTATAGATCCAATACACTTCTCTCTTCTTGAGTATTAAATCCCAAAATTTGATACCATTCTTTGGTTCTTGTACCAGTTCAAGACCCTAAAACCGTAAAGAAACTGCTGTATGTCCTGCTTCTGCATAATGTCTTGCTACTGTTGATGTTTCCACTTTAAGTCTGATGTCACTCTTGTGCTGACTGATCCTGTTACGTAGTTCCTGAGTAGTCTTCCCGATATAAAGTTTGTCACATGGACATTGTAATAAATACACAATGTGATGACTTTTGCAGGTAATGTGTTGCTTAATCCAAAATTTTCGATTGGTATAGGGATCTTCAAAAAATATTTTTTTTACTAGTGTTACCACATTGAAAACAGTGGCCACAAGGCACATTTCCAGGAGCTAATGGACCCAATAATAATTGACTTTCTCTTTGTTGTATTTTATAATGTTGTGTATGTACTAGTCTGTCTCTACGTGTCTGATTTTTTCTTGTAGAAAAAAGTGGTTTCTGGAAAAATCTTCTATTGTAGTTACTACTTAACTGTAACAGGTGCCAATTGTTATTAATAATTGATTTAATCTTATTTTTCAAATGACTAAATGATGTTGAAAATATTATTCTTTCATCAGTACAGGTATTAAGTGTTGGTTTCTTCAAATATTGCTGTCGAGGTACAAGATAAACTTCTTGTCCCATTTTTCTTACTAAGCTCCTTTTGTAGCCCCTGTCTATAAATCTATGTGTCATATCTTGAACTGTCTCTTGATAAATATCTTCCTTACTGCAATTTCTTTTAGCTCGTATAAATTGTGACTTGGGAATTGAATCTTTAAGTTTGGGGTCATGGTAACTGGTATAATGCAATAATGTATTTTTAGCTATTTCTTTCCTATATAATCTAGTCTCCAATTGTGTTGTACCCTTGTATATTTCTAAATCTAAAAATGCCACTTTCTCATTAACAAAAGTCATTGTAAATGATAAATCTTTGTTACATCTATTTACATAAGTGAAAAAAGTTTAAGATCTTCTTCACTACCGTTTCATAGCATCAGGACATCATCTGTATAGTGCCTCCAAGTGGTGATGTTATTGAAAAATGGATTTGTTTCCCTGTCTAAAATTAATGTGCTCTCAAAATCCTACATAAACAAATTAGCCTGTGATGGAGCCATGATGCTACCCATGGCTGTGCCTTTAACTTGAATATAAAATTTGCCCTCAAATTGAAAATAATTCTGTTTAAGTACTATTTCTGCTAACTGAGTCAGAAATTCACTCGGGGCATGTAAATCAGTCCTTAACCTTAATGTTTTTAAAAGAGAATTCAAACCTGAATCATGATCAGTACTAGTGTACAAATCTTTTATTTCAAAAGTTACTAAAATTACTTTATTTAAATTCACCATGTTTTCATTCAGTTCCATTATGATTTCAATTACATGATTGGAATCCTTTATATAAGTCGATATTTTTGTTACTTCATTACATATGTGAAAATCTATATGTTGTGATAGAGGTTCTAATATAGAATTAATTCCTAAAACTATGGGACAGCCTGGTGGTATTAATTGGTCTTTATGAATTTTTGGAAGTACATAAAATATTGGGATTCTGGAAGTTTTATTAATTAATATATCTGTTTCTTCTTCTGTACACCAACCCAAATCTGTTGCTAATGTCGTAATGTTTATAATATCTTGTAAAATCTCACTAGTGGGATCTCTGTTTTCATATAACATTCCACATCTTCCAATTGAGGTCTACATTCTGTTCTATAGTCATTTCTATCCCACACCACAAAATTGGAATCTTTTCTTTTGAAATATAGACTAGATGGATAAGTGTTCTTATCCCTCCCCCCATGTCTCCAACCAGAAGTCCTTAAATTATGAGTGCAGTGTTTTTCTTATAAAACTATGATGTACCAATATTGTGAGATTTGAAACAGTTTTTACCAATGTGTTTGGTTGTTATATCTAACACACTAAGGAACTACATTATATTTATAGGGCTGGATATTCAAAAGGGTTGCGCCATGCGCAATGGGGTTGCGTCTGCACAAGTCCGAAATTGCACCATTCTGCAATATTCAGCAGGAGGCAGTTGCGCCCCCAAGTCATGCTGAGCAACAGTGCAATGCTAATGAAGGCATGCTCAACCAGAGGAGAACCATGCATAAACTGCACAGCCGATATTCAACCGGGCTGTGTGCAGGATGTCTGGCACAACCCCCAACCTGCGCCTGCACAACTTTAAGCCAAAAATAAAGGAGTAAGTTGGGGGCCACCCACAGGTGAGCTGCCACATTGCAGGGCACAACACAGCAGCTGCCACCTGTGGGTGGCCCTCCACTTCTTCCCTGTGCCCCCCCGCAGCCTGATCGTGGGCATAATAGTAACCCCCCGTAGCCCGATCGCAGGCAGAACATAACTGAACAACCCCCCTACTGGCCCGATTGCGGGCAAAATAGAAAAGAACCTCCACCTGCCCGATCGCTGGGCAATAACATTAGTAACCCCACCACTGGCCCGTATCGCAGGCAAAACAGAACGCCACGACCCGACTGGCCCGATCGCGGGCATAACATTAGTAACCCCCGACTGGCCCAATCGCATGCATACATTAGTAACCCCCGACTGGCCCGATCGCGGGCATAACATTAGTAACCCCCGACTGGCCGATCATGGGCATAACATTAAGTAACCCCATGCCCCACTGGCCTGATCGTGGGCAAAACAGAACTGAACCCCACCCCCACTAGCCCGATCATGGGCAGAACAAGTTCAACCCCCAAAGACCAATATCCCTGGTGGTCCAGTAGACCGCGGAAGCCTGATCGTGGACATTAGAGTCAATCCCCAGGTCCAAGTACCCTGGTGATCTAGTGGCCCCGACCCACGGAGCCCCACCACCCGCTCCCCACCCGTCAGCTGGCAGGCAGCAGCACCCCACCAGCCGCCCGCCACCCGCCGACTGACTGCCAGGCCTGAGGGCTTGGTTCAGAGCGAAGAGCCATGGGCAGTGCTATACCGTCTAAAGGTAAGTTAGATATGTGAATGATTCATTCACATATCTGGACCGTCTTAGGTGGAGGATGCACGCCATTGGCTCTTGCTCTGAACCAATGGGCGGCAGTCTTACTCAAGCAGTCAGTCAGTGGGGTGGCAGGCGGTGGTGCCACCGCTGGCTGATGCGGGGAAGCGGTGGTGGGCTTGTGGGTGGGTGGGGTGGGGGCCACTGATCACCAGGGTACTTGGACCTGGGGTTGACTCTAATGTCCTGCGATCAGGCTTCGTGGTCCACTGACCACCAGGGATATTGGTCTTCGGGGTTGAACTATGTTCTGCCCATGATCGGGCTAGTGGGGGTAGGGTTCAGTTCTGTTTTGCCCTCAATCGAGCCAGTCGGGGGGGTTACTAATGTTATGCCCGTGATCGGGCCAGTCAGGGGTGGGGAGTTCAGTTCTGTATTGCCCACGATCAGGCCAGTGGGGGAGGGATTTACTTCATGCCAGCGATCAGGCTGCAGGGGCCGTCGGTCCCTGATGGCTGCTGCCTGGCAGGGCGTCAGGCACAATTCATAGGGGATCGGCCTACCTGCATGCTAATGGCATGCAAATGGGGCCATAAGTAGGTGCAAATGCCCCCCCGTACCTTGCATAAATTATGACCCCATTTGCATGTCACCTTTTGTATATCAGAAATTTGCGCATGGCGCAATGGAACTTGTGCCACCGCATCTTGAATGCTCCACTCTGACCACTTGCGGTGGCGCAAGTTCCACTGCACCATGCACAGTGGCTGTGACTGGAGGGCGATATTCAAAGGAGTTGCTCAATAGCACAGCTCCATTGAATATCGCCCCGGCCACACCCCAGCACAACTTTTTTGAGCAGCGCAAGGGCTTGCACCACAGAATGGCGCAGTTTGAATATCCAGCCCATAATGTTTATATCATTGTTATTATTTTAGTACAACATTAAGCCCAATGTTTGTATAACTACTATTATGAACCGGTGATCGTAAATGGAGCAAGCTGATTGGCCAAGAGGGTTTTGAAGCTGTGATGATATCGGGCTACATCATCATGGCTTCAGAAAACCTCCGGTCACCAGCCTTCTCACTTCTTACTTTCAAGAAATTCCTCCAACAGCAACGGCAGCTCTTAACTTTAAACGCAACTCGCAGCCTAATGTGAAAATGACAACATGTGCACGCCCCCCCCCCCCAGACAACAACACAACCTCCGCTGAGAAATTAACTGGAAGAAAAAAAAAAAGTCGATCATACAAAACAACAGCTGCCACCACCCCACTAACCTTACATCATTGACCAGCCCGCTCCTCTCGCTCCTAGTGCCAGATACCACTTTCCCATTTAACACGCAGTAGAACTGATGCATCATCAACCTGCCCATGACATATCATATTCCCCCATTTAACTCACAGTAAAACGGCTGCCCCCCTTCAGTCCAGTGTTAGCTGTATAAAGCGTGGCTCGGCCAGTACTTTTCACTGTACCTCATGAGACTCAGGAGGGATAGCAAGTGGCGACTTGCTAAATACAACATAAATATAAAATTGACCGAGCAATGTACACTTAAACTCTCGCAGGGCAATGACGTGGAGGTGGAGGATGATCTACAATACTCAAGAAACATCACTACAGCATGCACATGAGAAGCAACAAACAGCAGCACCACCTACTGGAGACATAAACTCCAGACCTCCTCTACACAAACTCAGTTTACAACAGCTGCCCAAACAGCCCTCCAGGAACTACTTTATTAAAAAGTACTCCTCCACCACCTCAGAAAATACCTTTTCAGAAGGATTTAAACATTTTTTTTTTTTTACTGCTAAAACTTGTATTCCTGTTCATAATAGCAATAATGCACTCCAGGGTGTGGTATATTGTGGGATATCGACACTTCTCGGGTCATTGGACGCACTCGGCCTGTGGCCTCGTGCCCAACCACCCGAGGCGTGACGATATCCCATGATTTACCACACCCTGTCATGCATTATTGCTTAATTATCTGAGTAAAACATTAAGTGGTGGGATTGAATACAAGCATTTCAAAAGAAAGATCTATAAAATGAATTCGTTTTGCTAGAATTATGATATATAATAGTTTGAAATGATAATTGACTTTAATTTTGTTATTGCATTAATGGCACACTGATGAGTCTGATATATATGTAAGTAAACAAATTATTACCTTAAAAAAAACTTTCAGTTAAGAGACAATAATTAAACTAACATTTAAAATGTAAGGGAAATATATCCCTGTGGTTGGGGGGGGGGACCCCTGACTCAGAGAGACAGCATGAGCATATACGTTTCAGGTGATGTCGATCTCCACTGCTCCACCTAGCTGCACTCTCAAATTAACATTTTATTGTTCAGAGGCTACCTGAAAACCTGATTTCAGGTAGCTTAGATAATTTCTGAGGTATGTTTCTCCCCCCACCAGCCGCAAGATTAAAACGCGGAAAGAGTAGTTAACTAATCACAATGGAAGTGAGCGAGGTAGACACAGCACGCCAGTAAAACTATTGGGAGTAAGTATTTACAATTATATCCAAACATTAGCATCATATTTTGAAACATGCTTAAGATTTAATGACAATCCATGCTTTCTTTTAAGAGCGCTGAGACGCTAAGTCTGGAAAACTTACAACTCGAGGGAGAGTGAAAACGCTCGAGAGTTACAGCAATACTAGTAAGCTTTTCTTTTCCAAATAGGTTCCTTCTTTTTATATATGCTAAGGTGTTTAATCAGTAACTACCTAACAAATTTATTTAGCAGGATGTAGTATGTTAAAAAAACCTTTTCTTGAAAACCTGCCTTTCTAATTTATTTGTTAGCACTGAGATGTGCATTTATATTTGGAAGATTAGCGTGGAGGCATAATGCTTGTAAAAAACGGACAACCCAAGGGAGAGTGAAAATAAGAAACCTTTCTGAATTTTACAAGGACACTAGTAAGCTTTTTTATTAACGTTTTAGTATGCGCTACACTTAATTAGTCAAATACAAGAACAGCATTTTGAATTGATTTAGCAGTATTTAGTATTAAAAGAAAGCTTCTTTTTAGAAAATTTGACTTTTTAAATGTATCTTCTAGCACTGAGATGAGCATTTAAATTTGAAATAATTGGCGTTGCTACATTTTTTAGCGGTATGCATATTAAGGCATACTTAAACATAACAATTTAATCATTCGTATCAACAAGTTAATTTAAAACTGATTCTTCTTTGTTGCAGTCATTTTGAATGAGTTCAGAAGAACTTTCTGGATATGATAATACTGGCCCAATGAAATTAGAAGTAAGCAAGGCATATTCACTTCATAAGTGATAATAAAAGCATACAATAAAATATTAAACATAATTGTTGTTTTCTAGGGTTGATTATTAACCTTAATTGAATAATTTAGGACTTGAGGCTTTAATTGGACATTAAGAAATACTTATTTAAGGTAAAAATCTATACTCTTAAAGAAATGGACTTGTTGTGACCATTATGCAATAATTGGCTTAAAGTTTTTAGGTTTGTTTTAGAATGATAATAGTGTTAAAAATAATTACCATCTATTGAAATATACAGTTTAAGTATTAGTATTTACTGCATTAAGATAAGATAATTGTCTGAGATGATAGAAGTTAATATATTATCACACAGCATATTGTAATCTATTGTAAGCACAAATATCCTTTTTTCATCTGGTAATTAATACCATCATACCCTAATAAAAAATGTTTTTTATGTTTTTATCGTAGCAACACAGTGGCCTGATGAAATGGCTTTACCACAAAACTGTTGCCTTTAGTTTGTGTGAAGAAATCCAGTAAAATTATAAAATATTGATATAAAAAAGTGCAGATCATCCATTTTTTTCTCTTTTTTCACAATCCTTCTTCCCCTTACTTCAGGTCTAGGTTCAGTAGTGATTTTGGCACTGTGCATTGTGCCTGCTTCATGTGGTGCTGTGTCTGGAACTGGTGCTTTGGGTGCTGCCACTGTAAGCAGTGCTGTGTGGTGCAGCGTCGCCTTGCGGCACCTGTGCCATTCGCTGCAATTGGCAGCACTGTGCAGTGGCATCAGTGGTGCTGGATGGCAGTATCAATGGTGCTGGGCAATGATGTCGGTGGCACCAGTGCTGGGTTTGGCACCATGTGTGGTGCTGGCACTGAGGATGGCACTGAACTCCTCCCCGATCCATGTGGTAGTGTCTCCCTGGTCCTGACCTGCCCTTTGAGGTTATTTTGGGATAGAAGTGGATCTGGATGAGTCTCTCCCTTTTCTGCATTGTTAAAGATGCAATGGATGACTCATTTAATGGGATAAAATGCAAACCCTCTGTATCAGTGTGATGGAAGATCTTCTTTCTGGTTCCTTTTCCTCAAGGATATGGGGTCCACCATAAGGTTTCAGTATTCATCTGTGGACCAAAGCAGACTCCTACGTCTTGAGTATCTACATTCCTCAGTACGAGTACACCCTGTGGAAATCTAATGATCCATTGCTAGGGGCATATAGCCCAATAATCAGCTAAAGCATTTATGTACACCTACGTCTCTGCCTCTAGGGCAGCTGCTGCTGGCAGCAGGTGGTTAACGTCTACTTGACTGTGCTTATCTGTTTGGCTAAAGGCCATTCAGAACAATAGGGCTGCCATTTAAACCATGCGACATCCTGGTAACAAGCAGTCCTGTCAAGGTAGTGACCTTGGTGCCCTTTTCAGGATCCAACCCCTCAGCCATTAAGAGAACACAGTAGAGGGCACAGGATCTGAAACCACCCTATACTAAACTCTATGGATCCAGCCCAGACCCACCCCAGCTTTCTGAGGTGATGCACCTCTCAGTGGTGGGAGGGGGTGTCTAATTCAGTTTTATAACCAGTTGAAGCCCATTACAGCAGACCTATAGATCATCAGGATTGTCCGAGAGGGGTACTTTACCAATTTTGCAGCTTTCCCCAGACCTTCGACCCAGACGGCAGCCAGTCTGTTGACCTCTCAGTCACACACTCTCTGCTTCTGAGATACGTTGCCTCTGCAGGTACTAGGCAGTTAATCATTTCCACAACGGAACAAAGTGCAGGTTCCTATTTCCATTGCTTTTGGTTTCAAGTTAACAGACTGCATGCACCCATTTGTCAACCTCGGAAGGGTCAACAAATTCCTGTTCAGGGAACAGTTCTCTAAATCTCGGTGTCCAAGTCTTCACTTCCTGGATATTTTGCTCTTAGCCAGCCCTTCTGGTTAAGAGACACAGGAAGTAGTCGCCGCAGCTCCTCAGTTGTTCTCTCTAGGTTTTTGGGAGATGCCAGTTCATCTTCCCAACAGCTCCTCTTCTTAGGAGCCCTCCTGGATACCTCCAAGACATCAGCTTAGTTCCAGAGGATGGGAGAAATTACATCTTAGATGGCTCATTACAATATGGAAAATGACTCTATTCAGCCTCCTTTTTGGTTAAGTGGCTTAGGTCGTCCTCCGCAGCAAGCAGTGGTCTCCGACTGCACGTCCGCAATCTTCTGTACAAGATGACAGAGCCTCGGACAAAATCCATGCGGGACTCACTGCCAAGGCCTCCACACTCAGGTGTGGAGCCAGAAGGATTTTCATCTTGTCATAAATATCTGAGAAATGAAAGTTATCTTATAGGCAAAGTCCTGGAGTGTGCCCCCTGCCTCGAAATGTTCCTGCTTCGGAAGAATGACAAGCTGTGATGTATTGCATCAACAAACGGTGGTGTGTCCCCCTACCCTCTCTGCAGTAGGGCCATGAGCTGATGAGAGTGATACCTCGAGTATGATGTGTCAGTTCAGATTTCGTGCAGTCACTTTTGACAAATGGGGCAGTTTGGACCTAGTCCATTTGCATCCCCTCTCAATTCAAAACTGCCTCTATCCTGCTTCAGAAATCCTGACCCTGGTGTTTTCTGTCAGGATGTGTTCACTGCAATATTCAAGATGCTCCTTGTATGTTTTCCTCCTCTTCTCTTAATTCAGAGGGTGCTGATCAAGTTGTATGCACGGGGGGGGGGCAGGATAATTCTCATTGTCCCAGACTGGCCTCTGCAGGTTGATTTGCATTGATCTACAGTCTGTCAGAGGTTCCCCTAAAGCGACTACCTCTATGAGTGGACCATCTGACACAGGGACTTTAGTCCATCCTAGCCTGTGCTCCCATCATCTCCGTGCTGGACCCAGAGGAAATGGAAGTGGTTAAGCTCTAATTTTTCCCAAACCATCACAGATGTCTTTGAAGTCGTGCATAGGCCTTCCACCAGGAAGGCTTATGTGGCTAAGTGGAAACCCTTCTTCATCTGGTGTGCAAGTCCTATCTGTAACCTTTGGTTGCCCACCAAGTAAAGTGTTGGAGTGCCTCTTGGACCTGTCAATTGCAGGCCAGCCATACTCGGCAGTGAAGGTACACCTCTGCACATTTTCAGTCTATCTTGAGCCAGTAGACATCTTGTCACTGGCTCAATTACCATTGGTCAAGTTTTGCTTTGTTAACTCTAGAAGGAAGGGGAGCATTCCCTTCACTCTCTGGATGTTAGGATGGTTCTGCAATTCTTCATCGACAGAGTGAAGAGATACACAACCAAACAACTATTGTATCTTCAGCATGCCTCGGCAGGGTCAGCCATTTGCCATGAGATGTTTTTGGCTTGGTTAGTAGCACGTCTCTGACACTACTAATCCACGTCACAGGCAAGTTGAAAGGCTAGAGTCACATCATTCTTTTGGAGCAGTTGTGGCTTCCTGGTGGAGATTTGTAATGTACCCATTGCAGTCATCTGCAAGGAGGTGAGTTGGAGCTCAGTCATACCTTTGTAAAGCACTATGTTCCAGATGTCCATACCAGACAACTCTCTTTCTTTGGCAGGACAGTCCTTTTGGACTTCCTTTCTGAGTGAGCTCTGTCTCCGACTGCCCTACTCGGGATGGGGTGATTTTTAGCTCGGTACCCTCCCATTAGTGTGAATGAGTGGTGGAGACTTGAGTCCAGGAAGATATGGAAATGATATACTTACTGTAATTCTTGATCTTCTCAGATGGAGCCTCCACCGCTCATTCACATGCCCAACCACCATCCCCCAAGGTCACTTGTTCTGTTTTTGATCTTCACTACCTTGTTGTTTGGGCTGTGAAGACATTGTTCAGGCTGTGAAAACATTGTTCAATTGACCCTTCTTACGTGGGTAATCTGGGCCTTCACATGCCCGGAGGTTAGGGACAGGTTTTCTTTCATTAGTTATGCTGCACCTCTTCAGTCAAAAAGGTACTGAGGCATTTGGAGGGTTGATGCTGAGATAGCCAATATGGCATGAGCTAGCCTCGTGGCGCCGTGCATGCGCAGTCCTATCCCAGCGATGGTCCTCCTGAAGATTTTTTGCTCCCACAGAGTCCTAGCACCTCCAGCATACTCCCATTAATGTGAATGAGAGGTGGAGACTTTGTCCAAGAAGATCAAGAATTATAGTAAGTATGTAATTTCCATTTCTGGAGGTCACACCTTCGTAAGGACATTGGCAGACTGGAGGCAGTCCCGAGGAGAGCAACTAAGATGGTGCAGGGATTGCAAGATAAAACCTTTCCTTTGTGAATTAGATTGATATATGTAGCAGTGTGTCACTACTAAGATGCTACTCGCATCATATCGCAGCTGCAAAGGCCAACAACATGCTGGGTTGTATTGCAAAGGGTATATCCTCGAGGAGGGAGGAGGTGATTCTGCCACTGTATAGGTCATTAGTTAGACCACACCTGGAGTACTGCGTGCAGTACTGGTGTCCATATCTGAAGAGGGACATTAAGTTACTGGAGGGGGTGCAGCACAGAGCGACAAAGATGATCAAGGGGCTGGGGGACTTATCATACGAGAGGAGGTTGAAGGAGTTGAACATGTACTCACTGGAGGAGAGGAGAGACAGGGGTGACATGATTGAAACCTTTAAATACATGAAAGGAATAAACAAGATGGGTACAGAGGGGCTGTTCAAAGTAAGGGAGGGGAGGGCCACCAGGGGCCATGATATGAGACTGGAGTGAGGAAGGTTCAAGAGGGAGATGAGGAGACACTTTTACAGAGAGGGTGGTGGCTGGGTGGAATGCGCTACCTGCTGAAGTGGTATGCAGTAGAACAGTGGACTGCTTCAAATGAGGATGGGACAGGACAAGGGGGAGGGTTAATGAAGGGGAAGGGTGGAAGGAGGGCAGCTGCAGAATAAGGGGTGCTAGCTGCACATTCAAGCAGACTTGATAGACCTCTAGGCCTTTATCTGCTGGCAAATTTCGTATGTTCATATATTGCCTTTGTCATAGTACATATCCTTTATTTTTGTATAGGGACCCCAAGAGATGGAGATGCAAAACTCAGTATACAGCATTGTTACTCACAGAAATGCAAACACAACAGTGGAAAATGTAATATATTGTTGGTAACATCTAGGAAAAACTGACATTCCCCTTTTAGTTTCTGTTCATAATAAGTTTTCTCTTTGTTTATCTATATGTGAGGAATAGTTTCAGTGTGTACAAGCTACTCACGTAAAGTGGATTTAATACATATTGTACGAGTACATGCATCCATTTCAAACATTCAGTTCCCCTTTCATTATTTTGTTATTCTGCTTTCTCTTTGTATTAAGAATGGGCATAAATGAAATAAACAAATAAAAAGTAAAGAAACAGAGTACATTATTCAAAAAACATTTATAAGTCTATTCAACCAATCCCACTTCACATACCTGCAGAGTGTTTTGGGAATGCCATGCAGAGAGAGAGAGAGAGAGGGGGTAAACTCTGGTCTGCTGCCCCTGAGCATGCCTATACCATGACAGTGGACATCTCTGTCCAGCCTTGGCCAACGAATAACTCGTGCGCATGGCTAGCGCCATCGCCCTGAAATGCTATACATATACCTGCAACCTTTATTCCCAGCTGCTATTTTTTGCATTTTCTGTAATCCTCTGCAACCATTCTGTAACGGCTGTGTTTAACTACTAAGCTACTTGTTACTCTGTACACTGTTGTCTCTTCTTATGTGTGACGTGGAACCTTTGTAAAAGAGTCTGACTCAAAGGTGTTATCCGATATTTATCAATAAATAAAGAAATAAATATTGTTGGTGTGGGGAGACTTCTGGGCGGTACTACTTGTGCACATTGAGTGACAGCATCCACAACTTGTTAGGTTGGATGCTTTCAAAGTGATCAGTGAGTAGAGAAAAATGGATGCACTCAGGTGTAAAATCAAAGTGTGCTCAAAATCCAAGAGGAGGAATGGATTTTTGTTACATTCCCACCTGCATCCTGCAATCTTGTAGAGTCTGTGCTTGTCTGGAATGGAGGCAGAATTGTAGTACTGCTTGGCGCCATCATATGCACCTAGTGACTCCATTCATTTCTGTCTCCACCAACCTCCAGTAATATGTATTCCTTGCAGAACTGGCCATACAGGGGAGGCAGATTTCTCATGGCACCTTTGTGTAAACGATCAGAGGGCACACTTTGTTATACACCCCCCATCATGCTACTCATTCTACTCATTATGATCACGTGCAGTGGCTCCCGAGAAACTTTGCATGTGGGCAAAGCAGGGTGTTACATGGAAGCATAATGAGCACGAGTTGTGATCTAGTTTTATGTTCCAGTTCACCTGTATCTCAAACCACCTCCCACACTGTCGCAAATTATGATGTTGCATTGCAACATTACATACGTGAGAGCAGATCACAAGTGCAAGAACAGTGTGTTTCGGCAACAGGTTGATCATTTTGTAACTTTAAGTAATGTATTTGTCAGCTGCCACAGTGTGGATTTTTTCATTCACTGCTTCATCTCTGCCTCAGCTTTTATTTTCCCAGTCCCCCTTTCGCTCAGTCAGTGCAAAATCCCGCTTAATGTATGTCCCTGGTCACAGCTGTTTTTATAGTCTCCCCCACAGTTAACTTGCACATTTTTTGTGTCTGCCCCGGTCTTCATTATTTTTCCCCATGCACTCATTTACTGCTGGTTATCATCCATGTTGGCTGTGCAATGCTCACTTGCTATCTGCTGGTGTGTGTGCGCGCACACGAGGGTAACTGATGTTCCTGGTCACGTGGTGAAAAATAAAATAAAACCTGACTGGTATTCCCTATGTATCTGTCCCAAAGGTCATCTATTTTTTTTCAGGTTTCTATCCCCAACCCCCATTCACTCATACACTGTTCACTAGCTGAGAATTAAAACCTTACTGACCCCCATGGTGTGTCAGTCCTATTTTCCCATGGTTTCTCCATCATTCATACACACACTACAAATCCCAGTTTCCCTCATTCTCCCTCCTAACTCACACTTTCCATAGGATAGCCCCACCACCCTCTTCTCCCTCAGCATCTGAAAATAATCCTTCATTTACCTGCAAAAAAAGAGAACCAACCCAGCGATGTCCTCTCTTAAAAAGGGATGGAAAATCAAAATGCCACCTCACCAATAACACTGCTATGTAGAAAAGGCTAAGGATGGCCGGCCCGATGGCACTGAGGGTTGAGGCACTGGACACCTTGCCACACCAGCGATATGGGTTCAGGAATGACCTTGGGTTGTCAGGGAGGGAGTAGGATCGAGCCATATAACGGCAACTCTCCTCTCCCAAGGAGGTTGTCACCCCCTGTAGTTCCACCACTGGGTGGAGTTTTGGTGATGGTGTAGGCAGGAGGGGGCGACATCAAAGGAGGGCATCTTGTAGCACGATACGGATGTGCCTCCACATGTGCTGAGATGGGGATGGGTGAAAAATGAGGGTACAAAAAAAAAGGCTAAGGATAGGGCCGACAATATGAGGGCCCCCTTAAGAATGAATTACAGGACTGTCACATGACCTGTGTTATTACTGGGATTATTCTTTCTAAAAGCACTGTCGCCCAGCAAACACAAACCAGTAACATCTCAACGTATTACTGGACTGTATTGTGGTCAGTGGATCAGAATCTAGAGCCCATGAAAGCCAGGGTATAAAAATTAAGGACATCACTGGTAGCAAAGTGGAGGAACCAAACCTAGCTACAGTAAGTGATTTTAAATTGATGGAGAGTTTTTTATCAAATTTGAAAATAATTGTCATCAAAAGGTGTGTGATAAAAAGCAAAGGCCCACTTCATTTTACTTGCAAGCCTAGGTTATCTTTGAATGACAGCATTTCCAGTACTTTGCCCCTTTGTAAGGCTTTATTTTTACCTCTGCAGCTTCAATCTGGAATCTGCACACAGCCACTGCTGCTGCTGGGATGCCTGCTTACTCAGAACAGTTTGACGGTGTTTGGAGTGGCAGGTAGAGAGGTGGGGTGGGGAGAAATTGAGGAGGAATCAAGTGCTGCACAGCAGCTTAATTGAAAGCCGGCATATTTTTTGGGGGGTGGGGAGGAGGTAAGAGAGATTGGGCTGGAGAGAGAGAAATCAAGTGCCACAGAGTGGCATGTTTGGAAAACCAACAAAGCCAGCATCTTGGCATCTCTTGGGGGGTCTGTTGCTGGGGAGCAGGACCGTGGTCCAATGAGGAGCAGGCAGAGGAGAGGCATGGATTCTTTTTCATTTGCATAGGTAAAGCGGGTAGGGGAGGAGTAAATATGGTTACAGTTGGGGAGAGGAAGGGCTGAGACCTCAGCAGAGTGTCTATTGGTATTAGGGACATGAAGGTGATCCAAGTTATCTGACTCTGAAAGTGGTGTGACCAGAATAATTTAATTAGATTAAAAAAATAAAATAACATCCCTTTCCCTCCTATGAGCTTTTTTGTTTTTGTTTTAGGCAGCCAAATTTCTTCAGGTGAAGATTCATATAGCATGCTGGATATATAAGCTTTTTAATTTTTTGCTTTATAATAACATAATGAGTTACTACAGCTGGATGCCATAAGTGCTAAGTGACTTGCAGGTGCTAAATTGTGGTCAGACTTATTTCTGTCATCTAATGTTTCCCTGGTCTATTGAGATGCCTATACAGAGGCGAGTTTCAAATGCTCCTAAGTTTATGAAACATTTTCCAAAACTAGGAAGTGCCCCTCTCACCTTAGATTTAGTCTATTACTGATGCCTCTGCAGCTCCTGAATACAGAGACCCCTTTTTCCATTTAATATCATACCAGTACTTCAGATCTACTTCCCAAAGGGGCTTTAATATAAGACAGAGCTATAAGATTTGCATCCCTATGCAAGTGTCCCTTTCAACTGATTATGCAGCTATCATTGATGTGTGAGAAATGTCTTGATTTTCTCTCTGTGTTCTAAAGGGGCTCTAATAGAGTAAGAGGGATCTGAGGTGGGGTCCCCTGTGACTATGATCTGGGATCAATAAATCTCAGTTTGCTTTGACTGATTTTAAAAGGAGTCCTATGCTGGCCTTAATATTTCACAGTTTGTTCTCTAACTCTGAAATATCCAAAGTCGAGCTGGTCTCTGCAGACATAGCCGTATACTATGTTCTCTCCCCAACTCATCCAAATGTTGGTGTGCATCTTTAGGTTCTCTGAATAAGTGGGGCTTATCTCCAACTTCCTTCCATAATCTAGCAGGATGTAAGAAGCAAAATGGAATATCGATAGACCATAATCTCTTTTTTTGCCTGCTCAAAATCTTTGCTATGCTGTCAAGAGGAATATGATAAGTTGGGGAAGCATGAATAATGGTGTCCCTCTCTGGCAATTCATGACACTGTTGTGGACTGTAGAACATTTGTCCCTGAAATGGACTGCAACACAAACAGCAGAGAGACAAAATTTTGTGATGTTGCACAGCACGCCAGTGTCTTTCCCACAAATCTCGTGTTAATTTCCCCCAGATCAGCTGAAAATATGAAACCCCCTGTGTACCACCATGTTCACATTCCCTCAGGCTTGTCCCCCCTCCACATACACACACACACACACGAAAATTCATGCATCGCTCTTACACGTTGTGATCTATCCTTGAAGCGTCAGACAGCAGAAAGTCACCTGGATGCCATCATTTATTGCTGGATGAATTCTGCCACATGAAACTAAAAATGCTGTATGTTTACACTGAAACCTATGTGTTGCCAACCAATGGAGACTGTAATTGGATGCTGTAGTAGTAGTAGTAGTAGTAGTAACATTTTATTCACTAAGTACAGTCATGAACAGGGATAAAATACTGCATTCAGCATAGCTCATTTCCAAGGAGGTCCCAGATCATACATATAGTGTTTCAATAAAGACATTAAATCGACATGCGTCCATACTAAACTAATAATCAATACAAACTGATTCTAAAAAATACAGCACATATATTCAATGACTTAAATCTAAACACACACAACAAAGACTATATTAACTCAGCTATCTGGAGGCGGAGCTGAATCAGGTTTGTGGTGTCAGTTGCTTTTGGCTTCTCAGAAGTGTCCAGAAGGGGAAGGGATCAGATCAGTTCCAGTATAGTAGCTTCTTCTTGCTGTTTTTACATTGTTTCTTGTGGATTTTACTTGGTAGAAGGTTATTTCTTTTCTTTCTTACTACTTCTAAGGGGCTAGTAGGGCATTGTTTTGGGGCTGTTGGAATTTTGAAACCTGTTTTGGTGGCTATAAGTGGGCTCATTTGCTTAATGTTTCATGGCAGGCTGCATTTGTGGAGGCCTATTTCTTCTGATTTAAAACCTATTTGGTGTGATTTAATTGGGGCAGTTTCTTTGAATTGGAGACCTATATCTTCTAAATTCAAGCCTATTTTGATGTGTTGCTGGTGAAGCTGTTTGAATTGGAGACCTGTTTCTTTTGGTAGCAAACCTGTTTTGGGGGGCTTTGAGTGGAATTGTGATTCCTTTTTGCTAGCTTCACTAGCTGCAAATTTACTGCTAGTGGGGGAAGGGTGCTAATGGTCTGACCAGGGGCCTTAGCTACCTGATTATTTCTGGAAGACTTGGGCTGGTACCACCCACCCCAGGTCTGTGATTTCCTTTATACCAGGGGTTCTGACATCACTTCCTCAGACGGGCAAAGGACATGCACCTGTCATAGCAGACGCAGATATCCAGGAAAGGAACAGCAGTGACTGACGAGGTGACTGCTATCTCAGTGGAAGGGAAGTAACTGCAAATCAAGGAGCTTTCATTGTTACTTCTTCTTTGCATTGCTATTTGCATTGTGGAAAGGAGGAGTAGGAGTTTGAAGAAGGTTGTGCAATAGTTACTTAAAGTCTCTTTTTGGGTAAGGATAGGAAAGTAAAAAGCAGTTACTCAATCTATCTAAACACGTGCAACAAAGGGGTAAGGGAAATAAAGAAAATGTTTTGCACTGATAGAGGGGGGAGAGGGGAGACTTGGGGGAGTGTTTGGTATCCTGCATCTGGAAGGGTGGGGGGCTCAGGCAAGACAGCAATGGGTAGGGAGGGGCTGCAACAACTGCAGTGCACCAATCTTTCTAAAATTGCCTGGAGTGTGGGGGATGTTTAGTGTGCAACCACATAGAAAACTTAGAAAGCAGATTGAGGGTCTGCAAGAAGAACTAAGACAGGCAAGGCAGACTGGGGGTGGGTTTAGCCCAATACTGGAGGGGGGGAGGAGGGGAGATGAGGAATGGTGATTTGAGCCAACAGTGGTGAGGAGAGGGTCAGAAGAAGTGAAGCAGAGACAAAGGGGCCCAGGCCAGGAAGAACGATTGCCGGGGAAACCAGGTCAGGAGACAAAAGACAAATGGAAGGAGGAGATAGGGACTTGTGAGGGGAGGAGAAGACGTGGCAAAAGTCATGGAGTGGAAAGGAGAGAACAGGTCACTATGAAGAGAGAGGGAGCGGGCATTTGTGAAGAGTCTTCAGAAAATAGTTTTGCACTGTTAGAGGGGAAGGAGGAGGGAAATGATGCAATTGGAGGAGTAATTGATAAATGCCTGGACCAAACCAGTGTGTGGGGGGGAAGTTCTTCTGGGAGAATTGCAACAGGGGCAAAATTGGGAAATAATGTGCAGGAGGAAGAAGAGGATCCAGAAATGAGAGATGGAGATGAATGGAAGAAAGCAGGGAGTAAGAGGGGTAGAATCTTAGTGCTGGGGGACTCAATACTAAGAGGAGTCAGGTGGGCTAGCAAGGGGGAGAGGCATAGTTGCATTTGGGTGGTGGCCATGCCAGTAATGACAGCAGAAAGGGTGGAACAATCTGTTCTGAAATATGCTATAAGGGGTAGGGACAAGCCTCATTTAATTATACATCTTGAGATGAATGACCTGGCTGACATGACAGTAGATATAGTCCAGAGGAGGTTTGTGGAACTATAACAATTATGTGAGCGGGCAGGAAGATCAGTAATTTTTTCAGAGATACTTCCAGTGCCCAAGGAAAGCACAACAAGAAAGCTGAGAATAGAGGAATTTAACAGATGGCTCAGAACCTGGTGTTATGCTAAAGGATATGGGCTGTTGGGGGGCAGGGAGGGACCTGGAATGACAGTTAGTCTCTACACCAAGGACAGACTACACTTGAGTGAGGAGGGAAAGAAAGTGTTGAAACAGAGGATAGAGGAGTACATAGAGGAAGTTAGGAATTTAAACAGCTAGGAGCAGGGGGAGGCAAGTGGGCAAGAGACATGCAGAGACCACAGGTTGGGAAATCATATGAACTTACCTCCCATAACAGTGACAAAGGACAAATGGCAAGTACTGTTGGTGATGCTACAAAAAGGAGGGCAGGATGTGGGGGAAAGGATGGAAGGTGGTTACCCTTGATGCTAGGAGCCTTGGGAGGAAAACTGCAGAGTTACAGGTGCTCATGGCAGAGGGAGAGGTGAATATTGCAGCCATCACAGAAACATGGGCCACCCAATACAATGATGGGGACCTGTCTGTGCCAGGGTACAGGTTATTTCATAGGGACAGGGTGATTGGGAAAGGGGGAGGTGGCACTATATGTGAAGGAAGGACTGAAGTATGTAAGGGAGGAAGGGGAGGAGGGTTGTACAGAGTCACTTTGGATGCAAATCCAGGATTCCAAGAATAGGATTCTCAGAATGGGAGTGGTGTACAGGCCACCATCTCAGACGGAGGAGTTAGGGAATTAGCGGGACAGATCAGGAGGACCTGTGAGAAGGGTAGTGTGGTGATTGTGGGGGACTTCAACATGCCAGGAGTGGACTGGAGTACCCCAACAACCAGGAACAGAAGAGAGCAGGTACTGCTGGATGCCTTCCAGGACAGCTTCCTGCTGCAAATGGTCAGTGAACCAACCAGGTGAGGGAATACCCTTGACCTTGTGCTGGCAAATTGGGACTTTGTGAGAGAAGTTATGGTGGAAGAACCGCTGTCAGGGAGTGACCACCACTCAGTATGGCTCACATTGGATATGGGCAAGGAAGGAGTGGAATCTGGCACAAGAGTGCTGGACTTCAGGAGGGCTAACTTTGGGAGGATGGGGAAGTGGTAAAGAGTACCTGTCAGAATTCAACCTAGTATGGACACTAACCAGAGGTGGGAGCTCATAAAGCTGGGATAGTGGAGGCAACCAAAACCTGCTGCAAGGCCCAGAGCAAGAAGGCTAGGGCTAAGAAACTGAGCTGGTTGAGCAAGGAGGTCATGGAAAGGTAAGGAGAAAAGAGCTGCCTTTAGATGGTCCGGAAACCAGGGAGGGAGGACAGGGAGAAGTGCTTGACGGAATCGAAGGAGGTGACTTGGGCAGTAAGGGGAGCCAAGGCATCTATGGAGCTCAGTCTGGCACAAGGCATTAAGAAGGGGGAGAAGGACTTCTTTAGGTACATTAGGGAGAAAAGGAGCTGTGAGGACCACATAGTAAGGATTAGGAAGGGGTGTTTGGGTGGAAGCAGGGTGCGATAAGGCAGAAGCACTAAATGATTACTTCTGCTCAGTATTTACTAAGGAGAAGAGGTGATGACACCCAAAGGGGGGGGAATGGCAGAAACAGGGGAAGGGGTGACAGATGGGGAAATCATGGAGGGCAGAGCTTGGGAGGGTTTGAAGGCACTGAGGGTGGACAAGGCACCAGGCCCAGATGGCATCCACCCCTAGGTACTGAAGGAGCTGGCAGAGGTCCTTGCGGTACCTTTGGCAGACCTATTTAATGCCTCACTACACTCGGGGTGCATACCTCAGGACTGGAGGATAGCCCATGTGGTGCCCCTCCACAAGAGTGGGCCCAAGGATGAACTGGGGAACTACAGACTGGTGAGCCTCGCATCCATCGGGGGTAAGCTAATGGAGACTATCCTGAAAGAGGGGCTGGTGGCCCTCCTAGAGGCCAAAGGACTACAGGACAGCAGACAGCATGGCTTCATATGTGGCAGATCCTACCAAACCAACCTGGTGGAGTTCTATGACCGGGTAACTAGGCAACTGGACAGGGGCCATGCAGTGGATGTCCTGTATCTGGACTTCAGTAAGGCATTCAACTCGGTGCTGCATGGAAGGCTAGGAAGTAAGTTAGAAGGCACGGGGCAGGTGCAAAGTTAGTGAGATGGGTAGGGAACTGGCTTCAGGGAAGGCATCAGAGGGTGGTGGTGGGTGGGGAGTGCTTGCACCCAAGGGTAGTGATGAGTGATGTTCCACAGGGCTCGGTGTTGGGACCAGTGTTGTTTGGGATATTCATTGCAGACATATCATTGGACATCAAGAGCAAGTTCAGTCTGTTTGCTGATGATACCAAGGTAGGAGCGGTGGTGGATGACCTAGGGGGATGGCAGGGGTTGCAGTATGATCTGGCAAAGGTTGAAACCTGGTCAGACACCTGGTAACTGGGGCTTAATGCCAGAAAGTGCAAGGTGCTGTATTTTGGGGTGAAGAACTGAAGGAGGAGTTACCAGCTGGGGGGAGTGCAGCTAGCCCAGACAGAGGAGGAGAAGGATCTGAGGGTGCTCATTACAGGGTCAATGAACAACTCGGCACAATGTAGGAAGGCAGCTGCAAAGGCCAACAAAATGCTGGGTTGCATTGCAAGGGGTATATCCTGGAGGAGGGAGGAGGTGAGTCTGCCACTGTATAGGTCATTGGTTAGACCACACCTGGAGTACTGCGTACAGTACTGGTGCCCGTATCCGAAGAGGGACATTAGGTTACTGGAGGGGGTGCAGCGCAGGATGACAAAGATGATCAAGGGGCTGGGGGATTTATCATACGAGAGGAGGCTGAGGGAATTGAACATGTACTCACTGGAGGAGAGGAGGGACAGGGGGACATGATTGAAATCTTTAAGTACATGAAAGGAATAAACAAGACTGGTACAAGTAAGGGAGGAGAGGGACACCAGGGACCATGATATGAGACTGGAGGGAGGAAGGTTCAGGAGGGAGATGAGGAGACACTTTTTTACAGAGAGGGTAGTAGCTGGGTGGAATGCATTACCTGCAGAAGTGGTATCCAGTAGAACAGTGGACTGCTTCAAAGGGGATGGGACAGGACAAGGGGGAGGATCAATGTAGGGGAAGGGTGGAAGGGAGGGGCAGCTGCAGAATAAGGGGTGCTGGCTGCACATTCGAGCAGACTTGATAGACCTCTAGGCCTTTATCTGCTGGCAAATTTTGTATGTACGGTATGTATGTATGTATAATATATATATAATATATATTCTATGCATAAAATCATGACATACATCATTTAGGTTGAAATAAGATAAGTCAGCAAATGAGACCTTAGAGTTGCCCCTCCACTGGATCCACCCATCATCCCAAGACTGACAGCTGACAGGGTGTGTTATTGGGGTTGTGAGGCCTAAATGTCACCCCATTCCATCTGAAATTACATTCACAAGCCACAGTAAATAAGAATGAGGTGATATTTAGGCCTCCCTAAAGGTCTAATTTCCTGACTTTTTATGCTTTAACCCTAAATGATGCATTAATGCAGTTTTTTTGCATAGAATTTCCTTACTTTTTGAGAAAGAATACAAAACTAAGAACTTGCTCAAGTTGGTTGGAGCGCGCTTGGTCGCCAGACACTGCGCTCCCACTAACTCTAATGAAGTTGTTAGGATGTGGGCCCTTCAGGCCTCGCTCCCCACTAACCTGCAGAAGTTGATGGGAGAGGGCCCTTTGGCCTGTACTCCCACCAACCTGTGGAAGTTGATGGGCTCCTGCACCCCACCAACCTGTGGAAGTTGGTGGAGCATGGGCCCTTCGGGCCCTGTGCTCCTACTACCTTGTAAACATGTGTGTACCATCAGCACCCTCCAAATTTCAATGTAAAACACCAAACCATGTCCGAGATATAACATGTAAAAGTTTGAGATTTTCATTCATCAGAGCTGCAGAAGTTGGTAGGTAGGTAGGTAGGTAGGTAGATGGATGGATGGATGGATGGATGGGTGGAAGCAGGACTCCACATGAAACAGGATGGTTTATCTATGATGGCCTGTTCTGCTGTGAATTGCAATGTCTCTCCTCCTCTCTGTCCCTGCCCCCCCCACACACACACATCATTATGAATACATTAGATAAATAAGTCATGTTATTGCACAGGCACAGGCACACACACACACACACACACACACACACAATTGGTGGAAGGTGGAAAATACTGTACGTACATATACACATACATAGATACATACATACACAAAATAATTAACATATACAGTTCACGGGACAATTTTTAAAAAGCACAGACTGGAAATATTGGAAGGCAAACAGCATTATGACCCCCACCCAGAAAAAATAAAGTAAAATCAGAAATAATTTTTAATGCAGCTTATTGTGTCTCCTGTTGACAACAGACATGTGACATTTCAATACTTTTGAACTAGTTCTACTTTGTTGGCCTTTAAGTTCTCTTACACAGTTTTGTTTGGATTATTTTTGGTTGTAAAGAAAGAAGTTCTTAACCTGAATTGAAGTTGAGGCGTTGTGAAATGTGAAGATAATGAGCTAAACAGATAGACAGATACTTGTGGTTTCATTATTCAGCAACATTGATTTCTTATTATGCACTCTGAGCAAATATTTGGTGGGGGGGGGCGGGGTTATTTCTTGGTCTAAATGCCTCTGCATTTTGTTTACAAACTTTACCTTTGTTGAATCCCTGCATTTATTTACATCTCTAATGGTTCAGCCACTTGTGCCGCAAACACATTAAAGATATTTTTGCAGCTGGACAATACCTCTGCCCGAAACGTTACGTGGCCAGTCCCCAGAGCACTGTAACTCAAAATTATTATAACCTGGCTTTGAAAACGATCTTGTTACTTAATCTGAGTACCTTGCTTCATTAGATATATATATCCAAGCAGAAGTTGCAAGTTAATGTAACTGTGTGGGTCTTCTTTTATTTGGGGCCCTATCAGAATGACTTTTAGTGGAATCCCGGTTTATAACTCAAGGCAAGGAGTTGTTGTTAAAGCTAAGGCAGGACTTTCTTCAAGCAGGAAGAAGTGGATTATTACTATTACTACAGAATATCGCAGCATAGACACTGGCTTTTTTGAACAGCAGAAAATAATACAGTTTCTTTGTCAGTTATAATATAGATTTTAGAAAAAAAAATAGGTGGACAATTGCAAACCTATCGAGTTGTCTCAAATAAAACTCTAAGAACATAAGAGAAATTTGATTATACCTTCAAGGTAACTTTCTCTTGACTGGTGAGTGGGTACTACTATTCATGCTTTACTATACATAGGTATGTGTTTCATATAATAGCATATGAACTATATTTGCATATGGGGTAATATAATTCTGCAAATGAGGTCCAGGATCACTTTAATCTTTAAAACACCAGTGGTGCTCTGGACACCTTCAAACTGTTCATGAAGCCCACAGATGCTGTTCCAGCTAAGCACATTTAAAATATATATATATATATATATTGTTTTTTCTTAATAATATCCTTGCAGGCATGCTCAGCATACAGTTGGATCATTAAAATATTTCCTGCTTATTATCACATTCTAGTTTTAGTAAGCAAGGTATTTTGATAAGGAGAATGCAATTACTTTAGCTCAGCTAAGAGTTATGCCCTTTCCAGAAATGATTTCTCTCTCTCTCTCTCTCTCTGTCTCTATCCCTCCCCCTCCTTCCCTCCCTCCCTCTCTCTCGCTCCCTCTCCCTCTCATATCAAATGTTTTCATTATACACCTCAGTAGTTTTTCTTCACTACCACTGATACAAACACTCTTACTCAACTCCCCCCCCAAAACAAACACAGTTGACCAAATTCAAGGTCTGGTTCGAATCAAAGGAGTTTTTTTCAAGTTAAAACACAACCTCTTCTAATGACTCACAGACTTGCAAATAAATTAGTTGCAAAACTGAAACTTATTAATTTCAACTATTAATCTACTTTTAAAAATAATGCTCTTTTAGTTATGTTTTTCTTATTGATTATATAGTTTATTTATTTATTCATTTATTTAATTTGATTGTTTATGTGTGTTGTTGGAAGGTGCCCTAAACTTTGTGGAAAGGACACCTAACAAAATATGCATTGCCTTACTAAAGGTTCACCTACCAATACTTACTAAAGGGTATTGTGTGTTATGTGTATATTGGACTCTTTTTTCCTAACAAGTGAAGCAAATGAAAACAATGAGGAAAATGCTCATTATTCATTTAAATAGGTGCATACCTGACTTATTACTGCTACACGAATCCTCTGCTACAAAGAGAGATCTGCTGTCTATGTGCATCAAATCAGCTGTTCTTTTTCTTAGCTTAATTTAGAGTTGTAAAATGGCTCATTAATAACCCCCTGATTTTATCAAGAAACTGTCTGGAAACAGATACCAACTGGCGATTCAGCGACTACTAGTGTCATGGCCTCTTAAGGGGCCAGAATTCAATGGTGCCTTCATCCCTGCTTGTTAGAATCGCAATAGAATGCTCCCAGCAAGAAATTTACAGTACAAAGCAGGTATATGTGGCACCAAGGAATATTACACAATGGAATTGTGTTGAGCTTTGTTTCAGGATTTTAGTTGAGGAAGTGGAAAATTTGCTATGGAACCCATCGTGAACCCAACAGGTTTGATAAGGAAGGAGCATTTCTGATGGAGGTCTAGGGAAGCATTATATTTAAATATTTGATTTATTGCATTTGTTATATATTTAGAGTAAGTAACTCAGTGGCAAACCTTAAGCACATTTTCCCGTAGGACTGACTATTTAATCATCTCTGTAAAGTAATTCCTGAGTAGTAACCCCCCCTCCCATTTTATCTCTGGTCATCTTGCCACTAAAAATTGGGAAATGTGAGATGCTGATTCCCATAAAGTGGTACACAACACCAGACATGAGGACATAGCAATAATTTTACGTATGTTTTTATTTATTTGTTTAAAACGGTGTTAACTGTGTAAGGTTCTTTGGATAATGACCCTGGTTTAAAGCAGTAGTTCAACGAAACATGTTTATTCCAACAAGCTAGTTCCAGCTAAAATTAATAACAATATTAGCATACCTGTCACAACTACTTGTCTAGGTAACTCCTCTTTGTGCACCATGAGTATGTATGATTTCCTTGCTCTTAACCCTTGCTAAGTCTACAGTTCTATTTCTGAGCCAAAATGCTGGACCATCTTTTTTTACAGGAAAAAAAAGACATTAAAATATTTATAGAATACACAACATTTGGTGGAACTAGAAAAGCTTACCATCAAATGAAACTGGAATAAGTCTGGAAACTTTTAAAGTACACAAACAAACAAAAGGCTGATTTCTTTTTTTTTTTTGCCCAGTTTAATTGTACTACTGCTTTAAAACACATACATTAAATAAATAAAGGAAATACATAAATAAGAAAACAGCAGAGAGTTTTGGACATCAGGGAGTACTCTGTGAGTTAAGCAGTCGCCTTTTTTTTTCTTTTCAATCAGATGGCTAATGTAAGGTGAACTGCCTCAGTTCTGGGTGAAGATTGTTCAAGACGTTCAACGTCTAATAAAGAAGGATTTCTGACAAGTACTCATTTAAAATGTGGATATCTGTAATAGGTTTTGAAGACTTGATCCTAATGACATTAAACAAGCTAGAGCACCATGGAAATTAATGCCTTATGTGTGCATAGATTAACTTTAATTTAGCATCATTTAGTATTATGTGAATGTTACAATAATTATCGGTGGGGGTAGTACCTTTCCCAGGTAGCATATAACGATTCTGATATGTAACATGAGGGATAGAGGACAAGTAGCATGGGGAAGAATGAGAAATAAACACTTCTCTAACGCACACTGGGTGGTTTAAGAAATCTACTTTCGACTCCAGTTTGTCCAGAAAGGTGGTTCCAGCAGTACTTCTAGAATCATAGATTCTTGACAGCAGAAAAAGACCCCCATGTCCATCGAGTCTGTCCTCTTTCACCCTTTATTTATTCCACCCTCTTCCCAATCCCTCACAAACCCATGTGTCTTTCCCATGCTATCTTGGTATCTTATACATGAGAATATTTGCAGCAAATATTCAACTCGCTCAATTAAACTAGTTTCAGTGTTCCAGGGTGTCCCCTAGCTAGAACTATAATCTTTTAAATATCAATTACTTGTGCATCATTGTCTAATGGGGACACTTGGCCCCTACAATAAAACAATTGTAGGCCCTGTTCTTCAGCAGATCATTCAGCTAGGCTCAAAACATGTATCAGCTTCTCCTTTCATGCCATCTGCTACTGTACAAGTCCATGTATACCCTTGTAGCACAGATAAGGCTAGTCTACAGGAACATATCTCTTGCACAGTATTTTCTTTTTTGCTCTGTCAGGACTGTGCTGTTCCTTGTTTCTGGATTGCCCCTGTAAATGTGACTTGGTCCATTAAATCTACAATAAGAAATAAATAAATAAATTACATTTTTTTGTAACACATTAGGGAAATCCACCTTCTTACAGGCACCTCTTCTCCAGCAGAGGGTGACAAAGTGTTAAATTCCCAACTGTTGGCTGAATGAATGGCTTTGGTGAAGCAGAGAGGTACAGCTGAGAACACACACACACACACACACACACTTACTTTACATTTGTCTTGACAACCCTGAGACAGCATTGAAACCTCATTTTGTAGGGGTTCAAGTATTTTATTTTTTATTAGTACAATATCCTTTCCCGGGAGTGAAGTAAGGCCTGAAGGATTAAAGTTTGATATTTTCATTCGTCAGAGTTGCAGAGAAAAGTAAGAACTTGCGGAAGTTGGTGAGAGAGCGGGCCCTTTAGGCCCTGCACTCCAACCAACTTCTAAACATGCATGTACCATCAACACCCTCCTGTTAAAGTTTGAGATTTTCATTCATCAGAGATGCAGAATTCCACACCTGTTAACATTTTACAGGCACAATGACTGAAAACTGCACCCATGATACTAAGGCTTTGTATCCTATCAATTTCAAGCTACCAGCACAATGCAAAACACTGTCTACAACATGTAAAATGTGTCATGCAATATCTCTGCAAAAAGAATTTTCTCCGACATGTAAACTCCGTAATTTACATCTACAGGACATGCCAAGAACACTCTCCAAATTAAGTTTGACATTTTCATTCATCAGAGTTGCAGAATTCTGCACCTGTTAACATTTTACAGGCACAACTGAAAACTACATCCATGACACTAAGGCTAGGTACCCTATCAATTTCAAGCCGCCAGCACAATGCAAAACACTGTCCACAACACACAAATTGCATCACACAGTATCTCTGCAAAAACACATAAACACTGCAATTCATATCTACAGGACATGCTGAGAACACCCTCCAAATTTCAATTAAAAAGACCAAACCGCTTCTGAGATATTTAAACTTAATAATTGGTGAAATTGTCCTATCTAATGCATTATAAAATCTGGCCATCTTGTCCCTATCACTCGATCAAATATGGTGATCAAAGAATCTCATGATCAAAGAATCTGCAGGTTCATGGTTAAAGAATAAAAAATGCTGTAACTTGAGTTTTAGGCAGAGTTACATGTAACCACCACCATGCCGCGATAGAACGAAGCCCCCTGAGCAAAACCCACCCTTGTTTGTGTTCCTAGCCACCCCTGGGCTGATATAATTAAATTTTTAAAAGGGCCATCGCATCCCTCACTCGTGATGCACGATTGTGATCAAAGAATCACGTGATCAAAGAATTTGCAGGCTCATGATCAAAGAATAAAAAATGCCGTAGCTCAAGTTTTAGGCAGAATTACATGGAACCACCACCACGCTTTGATAGAATGAACCCCCTGAACAAAACCCACCCTCATTTGTGTTCCTAGGCCACCTCTGAGCTGAGAAAAATTTATTTTTACTTTGTGATGCAAGATTGCAATCAAAGAATCTTGCAATCAAAGAATTTGCAGGCTCACGATCAAAGATCGTTAGCGAGCCACAATCTAAGATTTTAAATGTTTGAAACTTAATTTTTTGACTATTTTAGAGTGAACCAAAGGCATGGCTCGATAGAATGAGGCCCCCTGAGCTGAGTAAAACCCATCCAAGTTTTACTTCAGGAGTGACCCCTGAGCTGAGATATTTGATTTTTTTCGATCGAAAATTAAAAACAAGATGGCGGACCTCACGATCAATGTTGGGACCAGATGGCCAGAACCCCATTCTTTGTTCACAAAATAACCATATAAATGTTCCCATTGACTTATAATGGGAACTTAAAAGTACTATAACTTTTGAATGCCTCAATATTTTTTCATAGAACAAAAAGCGGCATGTTCGGCCAGCAAAGCTCTTTCAAACAAGCCATGTTGCAGAGCAGCACACCACACAACGGCCGAGCAGTGCCATAGACAAGATCCCAAAAACTGTTTTCAAAACTGGATAATTTTGCATTTTTCAGCATTTTCATGCTCAAAGACCATAAGTCTGACTGAAACAAAATTTGGCTGATCAAGAGATCTACCATGCCTCAACACGCTTACCAAATTTCATGCAAATCCATTGAACGGATCCAAAGTTATTAATGCCCAAAATGTTGACTTTAACATAGAAGTGCCTTCATAACCCTAAATATAGTGTGTGTATATATATATATATATATATATTGTGTGTGTGTATATGTATCCATACATGGTATCCAGTCTGTCAATCTGTGCCCCTGAGGCTCCAGGGTACAATAGATTACCATACTCCATTGCTGGAACTACCATTGTGTTAATAATTTGTAATCGTACTTCAGTTGACATACTGTACATTGTTTCAGATTGTATAATACACCTAACTTCTTGTTTGTATTTTTTATTACTGAATGTATGTGAGCATCCCATTTTAACAAACTATCTAACCAGATATCAAGATATTTGTAACTAGTAACCTGCCTTATATTGATCCCATGCTGTGTTTTCATTTCCAGAGAAACATCTTTCTCAGATTTTGAAAGTTTACCAAATAGTAATGATTGTGTCTTCTTACCATTTAGTTTTCACATATGGGCCGCTATGTTTGAAGGTGTGGAGTACCTTTGTACCATGTATGTGAGGCACAGTGACATTCTGCACCCATTGCGCCCCCATGTGGGATACACTAAGGGGGCGCACAGCCCCCATGCACCCGATCCCCCACCTGCATGGACCACAATGTGCAGGGGGCAGATGGGGGGCATGGCAGCACTATGCACATGCACAGAGCCGCATAGAACTCCACACCAGGGCATATGGGAGGCAGCTGGTACACCAGGGAAACCCTGCCATAAGTCCCCTATGCACCCCATGTATACATCCCACACCAAGGGGACCACCGCCTCCACATCCAGTGGCCACCCGGTACCACTGACCCCAGCACCCAGCCAAGCCCCCACCACCTCGGTGTATGACAACCCCACACACACACATATTGGGGCACTGGCCCCAGGACCACATGAACCCCCCGCCCACCTCTGTGGCTCCCCATGCACTGGTTGGTGTGGTGGGCTGTTACAACCCCCCCATGCATACACGCACTCATAGCACCACCCAAGTACCTCCCTGTCTGACCAGGGGCATGACATGGCCGGCAGCACTACCCACTTCTCACCTTCATGGCCGTGGGCCATGCGGACATCCATGGAGGAGCACAACCAATGTAACCCCCACCGCACAAGAGATCTACTGTTGGACCCAGGGTGGGCATCCGATTGGATGCCCACCCGGGTCTGTGACTCTGCCCCTGGCCACCCCATGGAGTGCTGCACACTGGAGGGGCATGCCCGCAGACAGGTCATGGCTGTTGGGGAATACCAGCAGCGCGCACCTGTCCGCGGGCAGGATACATGCCTTGGGCACGTAATTCCCGCCTGGTGGAGCATAGGCCCCATGTCCTGAATTTGCATGAATGCTAACTGGAGTTTTTCATTTATGTACTCTACAGAATAGCCCTTCACATATAATACAGTGTCATCTGCATATAAAGGATGCTGTGTTCTGTAATATGTTTTTCCACTGGCACTGACAGTCATTTTTTTAGGATTTTAGAAAATGGGGAGGTAATCAAGGTACCAGAAACACTACAAATGCAGCACACACACCAGGCTCACAAACTGCAAAAATGTGCTGTGCCCAGAGGAATGCCAGACAGCAACCCTTAAATATAATGTTTTTTTTTGGGGGAGCACTTTTATTCCTTGAATACAGAGCAACAAACACAGGGTCCTGTGTAAGAGTATCCTCTGAATCTCCAATTACTAGGTAGGGTTGCAATATACAGTAATTATAGGAAAAATACCAAAGAGAACAAAATATCACAATGCCACACTGAAACATGGGGGGGGGTGTTGGATGGGCTGACTCGACATAATGAAACAGTTCAGTCAAGTAACTGAAAAGACTCATTGACAGTAGGTTATGACTTTTAAAAAGGAGTGCTATTACAATTGGAACTTTTATGGACCTTTACAGTTCACAGTATCTTCTTCCAATCACACTGTAAAGATCCAACTGTAAAAAGTGTGTACGATTATTTTTCCGATTGAACTATCCTGACATAAGTGAGTGTCGGAGAAAATGATTCTCACCACAGAAACAGATATTTGCCATGTACATTTTTTAGATAGTAATACACAGATCAAAGAAAGTATGTAAAGAAGACCTAAATACAGGTCTTGTGTATTAATTACCAGGCAGTACTTGTGTAGAAAAACATTTTTAAAACGGAGGAAAAAAACAAGATGGCTGCCATCAGGAACCGTATTTCTCTGAGCACGAACAGTAAATTCTTAACAATTAACCGTTCAAACTGTTTTTATTTACCTGCCTGTCTTGCAGCTATCACAAAAATGGTTATAATTCAAAAATGGTGTGATATTTTGTCACCACGCCATCCAAAGGCACACCCTTGACACACACCCCATCTTCCATAAAAAATGCTGAGGATTTTTTTTTTCATTCCCTGTGGGCTGTAGATGACGGCAAAAAAATGCATGTTAATTTATGGAGAAAAAATTAAATTTTTACTGTTTTTCACCACTTTATATCTCAAAAACCAAGCCCAGCCTGGTGGCACTGAGGGTTGAGGTGCTGGACGCCACACTTCGCTCCACATCAGCGACCAGGGTTCAGGAATGAGCCTGGGTTGTCGGGGGTCTGAAGGGGTGGACTAGGATTGAGCATCTGATGACAGCTCTTCTAGTCCTGGGGAATGGGTGGGGATCCACACCACACTCTGGTGGTCCCTGGGGACTCCCGGAGGTACTGCAGATGTGCGGTGTCTAGTAGAGGGTAGGGAGCACAGCAGACATCCTCATGCTTGTGCATGGATATCATTGCACGTCTGTGCTCCCATTGGGGTGAAAATGGCAAAAGAGCTGGTCGTGACTGTGCATCTTGATGGCCGTGCCCTGCCTCACCGGGAGGACTGTTGTGGAATCACGTTGGGGGGGGTTGGCGCCGGTCCAGCTGGCAGGACCAGGGAGCCCTCCAGCGGGTCGGCCACAGCTGTGCCGGATCCCCTCATCATGTGAGTGAGCCTGCTGCTCTCCCTGCGGGCAGGGTCGGCAGCTGGATGCCCCCACCAGTAGGCACCACTATGGGCACAGAAATAAATATGTTAAAAAAAAAAAACATACAAGATGCCATCGCAAAACTTTCCAAATCTTGCAACACTGGCAGAATGGCAGCGCATGCCAAATTTTGGGCTATTTCGTTAAAAAATGCCAAAGTTATTAAGGTGCAAAAATTGGGATTTAACAATGAAGTGCTTTACCAACCCTAATTACAGGGGTGTGACTTCGCCCTTATAATATATCTAGGGGATATATGTGATATCCTTACCTTGAATACAGTATTTATCTACATGAGCTGCATTCAACCTCAGTGGCCTCATGAATGGCACAGCCACGAGTGAGGGTACTGAGGTCAAACACAGTGGGAGGGATATTCAGACTGCACCAGGTAGGGGAGCAAGCCTGGGTGCAGTGCAACTTGGATGCGCCAGGGCGTGGTCCGATCGATATTCAACGGAGCTGTGCCATGGTTCAGCACCACTGAATATGGCACCATGGCTGCCCGCATTGTGCAGGGTGCAGTGGCACTGCTGGATGCACCAGCACAAGTGCATTTGCGCTGGAGCAAGAACCGTGATATTCAGTGGTGGGTATGCAAATCGGGCCATTATGCATGCAAGGCACAAATGGGGCCATTTGCATGTCATTATGGCCCCATTTGCATGCAGGTGCACTGATCTCCAGTGACCTGCACCTGGCGCCCTGCCAAGCTGCAGGTGTCAGCGACCGACACCCCCTGCCCCTCGGTGGCAACGCGCACCAACATCTGATCGCGGGCTTTGTAAAAATGTAAACTCCCTGGTGGTCTAGCGGACTTGCTCCACAGCCCGATCGCGGGCTTAGTAAATAAAAAAGAATCCCTGGTGGTCCAGTGGATCTGCTCCTCAGCCCGATCGTGGGCTAAGTAAAGAAATTTTAATTCCTGGTGGTTTGCTGACAGTGTTACTTGCACAGAAGCTGTTGATGCGGATCCAGTTACAGATTTCTAAACTGAATATTTCATGATATTAAATGAACTGGTTAAGGCTATAGAGCTTTATTTAATTAATCCTATTTAAATAACTGTGTTAGGGTAGTGTGCTTTAATTTTAGGATAGTCTGTTACTGTTAATGTCCATAAGTAACCATTGCTTTTGCATATGTGTGTGTGTGTGTGTGTGTGGGCAGGGAGGGGTCCAGTATGATCGTGTTCACAACTGTGTGTAACTTGTTTGGAAACTATGATTTCAATGTTGTCAGTGCCATAATTACATGTTCATTTTTCATTGGGTTATCTTTCACATGATTCCTGATTTGGTTCCATTTGTCAGAGCGATTTATATGCATGCTCATGTTTATGATTCAGTCATACATTTGTTATGCTGAAGATGTTATTAGAAACAATTAACTCCATTCAGGATGCAGATCTTTATTATAAAATGATAGTTTGTTGAGATGTTAGGGCTGTCATTTTGTGTGTGTGGGTAGGTGGGGGGATGGAGCTTGTTGTACTCTTGTTCAGGCACATCCACTTTTCTGTTTGAGAAGTTATTCTAGATTCCTGTTTTAAGACTACTGATGTTGTTTGAACTTCGAGGAAATACATTTTCTCCTGGGTCTCTTTTTACAATTTTTTTTTGGGGGGGTTGTTTTACAGAGTCTCTCACACAGTCGCTCTATGACTGTTTAGACTGGTGGACGCAGCATCAGATTGTGGCTGCACGGAGGATGAAAGGGCTTACCTTTTGACAGGTACACATTTAATGCTAAGGAGATGTTTTTCTCATCTACATTGCCCTTTGACTGAATGTAAATGACAGCCTCTACTTATGCTTTCATTCACTTAATTCAGGGTAGGCACAATGACAAGAGGTGCATACATCCTCACCTCACAGCATTCTCAGGGGTAATCAAACTGTATTGGAAAGGAAAGTAGTGGCAGCAGTATGTTGGAGTCCCTGTGTTCTGCCGAAGGGTACCCAGTCAGTATGTCATTTGGATTACAGTGCAGGAAAATCCACGCTGGAAAAATAGCGACTGGTAATACAGCTACAGGGACTAGTATAGTGCAGGTAATGTTAGCACTATCCCTGTAGTTGTTGGCTGTCAGGGAGAAAATTATAAAGCCTCCGCTGGGTGGTGTGTTGCCAAGCATTTGCCATGGCATAGGGCCACAGGCAATGGTGGGTGATGGAATGTCGGTGGACCAGGGTTCAATTCCCAGTCCCTGGGCATTTGCTTTTTTTTTTCTCCCACTCCCAACATACATTCTCAATGTGTCTGCCCCCCACCCTGCATGTTCTGCCCCCAACCCCGGTTGTCCTGCTGGGCTCCCCTTCCACTTCTCAGTGATTCCTCCCTGAGGTTTCTCCCCGTCCCTGAGTTGCCACCCACATTGAGGTTCCTCCCTGTCCCCGAGTTGCCTGCCCCTCCCGAGGTTCCTCCCCATCCCCAAGTTGCCTCACCCCCAGAGGTGATTATTATTACACACAATGTAGCTTTTTGTTCTTTTTTTCTCCATGATAGTGCTCAGTGTTTTTACTGAGTGCTACCATTCATTTCACCATTTTTATGTGCGTTTTTTAACCGCACTGTAGTTATTTTTGATTTCTTTACCTAGTGCCCTGCTGAAGTACAGATTAGTGGATTTCTACTGTGTCATATCTTAGACTGGATAAGTGTTTACCTGAATCTAAGGTAGTGAGATAAATAGATTTATCTTCCTGTAAAAATTCTCACACTTGTTGTAGATATACATATATATCTATATTTATATATATGTAATAGATAATCCACTCTTAGGTGTCTTGGTCGGCTCTGATATATGCGCACTTTGAGGTGCGTTGTATGCACGAGGCCGCAGGCCGAGTGCATCAGCCACCCAAGGCGTACGTATATCAGAGCATGACCGCACATCCTAGAGTGGGTTATCTATCTTATAAAATAGTAAAATATTTTTTTAGGGAAGTAAAAGTGCAGGTGTGCGGTCGTGCTCTGATATACACCCGGTCATGTGATGCTAATGGTCCAGTAAAAGAACAGCAATTTCCCTACCCATTTTATAAATATATTTATAAAATGCCATGAAAAAGTCTAAAAATCTTATTGCCCAAGAGACATCAGCTGACTGTACATTAAATCTCTTTATATGCACAGTCATCCTGGTCCTAAACCACATCACACAATGAGCAAATCAGTCCTCACACAACCAGAACTATCTTCCATCAGTCACCCTTCAACCAGAACTGATCTTCCATTATAAACATGGCTGCTGCCTTTACACTGTAAACAAAACCTTCAACTGGGCCTTAAAAATAAAACTACCTTAAATAAAAAATAAAATTAATTAAATGTTGTTTCCTTGATCATCACACTCTTTACACACATAAACAAATTAGAAACATTAAGTATTGTTTATAGTTTTCATTACAACTGTTTCTTTACTAACAGTGAAAAATTCCCCTTCTGTCTTTACCTGTTCATCAGGGAAATCTCTTATGCTTGCCCTGACAGTGAGATAATTGAGTCTCTGGCTCTAAAACAGGCCTTTGTTGTCTGTGTGTACAGTATGTCAGGAGAGTGACATTCTACAAGTGGAACAGAGCAGAATTTTGAATCCCTGTATTCCATGGTAAACATTCCATGATAAACATTCTATGTCTTGAATGTGGGGAAAAACAGAAATTATACAATGGGGGTATGAAAATCCTGTAAACTTATTGGTCAAAACAAATCACATGACTGTGGTAAATCCTCCAGTATACCCACTGTAAAAGTTTTCTGTCACTATAAAAACAAAAAAACAAGTTGAACATTGTACAATAGCTTAGTGACCGAACCACACCAGGCGTGGTAAATCCACCAATATACCCACTCCCTGTCATGGTATATTGCTTAAACAAAAAACAGGATGTAGAAAGTAGGCAATACAATAATACTTTATAAACAAAAAGAAAAGGTGGGAAAACACAGTTAAATAGGCAGAGCCAGACCCAAAGTGCCCAAATACATTGCTAATGTTAATAAAAGCATGTACATTTGAATCTTATATAGGAGTTTTCAGGTGAAATCTACCCTCCTTGCCCACAAAAAAAAAAAAAGAAACCTGGCAGGTTTAAAGTTTTTTTTTTTCTTACTAACCTTTCACCTCAATCCTATAGCAGTTTTCCTTTTATGTACTAGACCACAGCACATATGTAAAAAACAAAAATAAAGAGAAGGTTGCCTTCAATGAGAGTATATAACTACAGTGTAATGAAAATTAAGTTTTAAATACTGCTTATGTCTTACAAATTTAAAAATGTTACAGTGCATTTATATGATAAAATTTACATGTGACAGAGAAAGTATTTCTTTTCAACCAACTCTGCAAATAAATACTTTTACTGCAAAGTACTGTACTGGTTAACCTATTGCTGACATATCCTATTTTACGCATTAATAGGGACTACTTTTTTCAGTTTTTAGATGTTTTAGAGGTAATGTATTGTACACTCTTTTGAAAATAGTAAATAAGTTTTAATCCCTATCAGAGTACGTCAAACTAATTATTTTATGATGGTGGCCCATTTTATAAGTGTGATAAGCCACTCCAGGGTGTGCATTAAAGGATTTTAATGCACTTCCCAGGGGCATAAGGACACTCAGCTTTCAATTTCATGCCTTAGCACACCCCTGGGGTGTGCATTAAAATCCTTTAATGCACACCCTGTCATGGTTTATTACTTACATATGTATATATATATATCTATATATATAATGGTAGCATGGTAGTGCTACCATAGTTAAGCAATAAGGTATGACCAGGGGTTACATTAACAGTCTGTTAATCACCCCCTAGGGGTGTAATGTGGCACAGGGTGCAGCCGAGTGCCATATTGCCCCTAGGGGGTGATTAACTGACTGTTAATCTAACTCCTGGGAGTGACTTATTGATATTATAAAAATGTTTTCCAAAAGAAAAGTGTTAAAAGTATCCTTTATGAATGTTTCCTCATTTAGAGGGACATTTTTAATAAAATAGTTCTTCCACCAGCAGTTTAAGAATGTTGGTTCAAAATCAGAATGCATCATTCCACACATTCAGCTGTGCTAGAGGATGGAATGCTGACAGGAAGAATCCATGTGCCATGGTGATCAGGCTGTACATGACAGTATAACATGGATTAATGTAAGGCTGCTGGAATCCTAACAGCCAATCAGATTGTAGCATTTCTGAGAGCCTTTTTATAATTAGGGTTGAGTAGCACTTTTAAGGTTAAAGGGTCAAATTTTGCACCTTAATAACTTTGCCACCATTCAACGGATTTGCCTGAAATTTGGTATGCACGATTGGGCATGGTAGATCTTGGGATCTGCAAAGTTTTGTACTGGTCAATTATACAGCTGTGGAGTTATTAAGCAACAACCAATTGTGCAATTATGGTTTTTTTGCGATTTCTTTGCTCTCACCTACAGGTCGCACGGTTTGTGCGACAAGTCCAGAAACTTCAGGAAACGTGTGGCCAGGGTCCCCGATGTGCCTTTTGAAGATTTTGTGAATACTGAATGGTTCAAAAGTTATTCAAAAAACAAGTTCCCATTATAAGTCAATGGGAAAAGTTAACAAAATATTCAACACTTTCACAAATGCACTTTTTAGTGTCGCAAATGGCCCTAGTAGTGTTGCAAATCCACCATTTTGTTTTCAGTTGGTGATCAGAAAAATGCTTGACATTTAAATTTGGGACCCTCTAGGGACACAATTCTTTTTGTGTTCACCTAGTCATACCCTGAGGATGCTAGCCATGTCTTTATTTTTGGGTAAAACACCCCGGAAATATGTTTTTAAAATTTCTGGAAACAGTAGTGTTGCAAAGTAGTGTCGCAAGCACAACACTTTCGCAAAATTTTGTGAAAATTGCCGCAAATTGCGACACTACTTTTTCAGACTTGGTCAAAATGACAGGATTTCTTTGCCACCCTGCTGTGAAAGAACAGTTTGGTCTTTTGAGCTGTAATTTGGAGGGAAGGCAGCCAACATCTCACAGATGTGCTTTTTGGTGCTTGGTGAAAAAATATTGCATGGCTGCCAAGTTACAGTACTCTGAAGTTGAAATTTTTTCCCATAGACTAACATGATGGCGTCCGCCGCGCCTTTCGGGGTTCATATCTCGAAAAACGGTGTGAGATACAGATTTTTTGTTGTGAGTTGCCTAGCCCTATGGGCTATGAAACAACAAAAACCTAGCCAGGAAAATCAAGATTTTTGTGAAATTCAAATTTTTTTCCTACATCGTGCAGTTGCTGAGATATTAACAATTAAGTACTTCCAATGCTCGTTTTAAGCTTTGATCCCCATTACAATACATACATTCTTTGTACACGCTGGCCTGGATATTCAGACTGTGCCTGGCTGTGGTGCAAGCCTGGGCCCAGCGCAATTTGGCTGCGCAGGGGCATTGACTGGGCGATATTCAACAGTGCTGCACCATGGCACAGCATCGCTGAATATCACACCCTGGCCATCTGCAGTGCACATGGCGCAGTGGTACTGTGTCAGCGCAAGTGGCCAGAGTGGAACAGGGGGATGCGCTAGCGCAAGTTCCGTTATTCAAAAGTGCACATGCAAATGGGGCCATAATGTATGCAAAGAGCAAATGGAGCCATTTGCATGTCATTATGGCCCCATTTGCATGCAGGTATGCTGATCCCCAGCAACTTGCACCTGGCACCCTGCCAGGCAGCAGCCGTTGGGGACCGATGCCCCCTGCATATCGTGGCAATGTGCCCCTCTGCCTGATCGTGGGCATATGTAAAATAAAAGCAAAGTCCTATATGCCTGGTGGTCCGTTGGACCACTCGCAGCCCAATCACAGGCATATGTAACAATAAGGAGAGCTCCATGGTACCCCCTCCCCACCCGCCCACTGAGCCCCACCACCCCATTTCCTGGGTCAGCGGGGCGGGCAGTGCACTCACCCCACCTGCTGCCCCGCCCGCCGACTGACAGTACGGTAGGCTTGCACGCCCATTGGTCCACAGCGTGAGCCAAGGGGCATGCAGCCCGTACCATACTGCACAGTCCAGATATGTGAATGGATCCAACAAGAAGAAAGCCAACATCCCACAGATGTGCCTTTGGTGGTTTAGTGAAAAAATATTACAGGGCGGCAAAGTTACGGCACTCCAATCTTCAATTTTTTTCCCCTTAGGATAACATTACGGCGTCCACTGCGCTTTTCGGGGCCCGTATCTCGGAAACAGTGCGAGTTACGGACTTTTCATTGGAAAAATGCTTAGCCCCCCCCCCAAGTGGAGGCTAAGCACAAAACTAGCCAGGAAAGTCAAAATTCATACGAAATTTTAATTGTTTTCTACGTCATACGGTTCCTGAGATATAAGCAATTTAGTATTCCAACTCCTCATTTTCTGCTCTGAGCCCCATTATTATACATGCATTCTTTGTACTCACTGTGTTTCTCTATGCAGCTGTTGGGGAAAACCAGGGTGTGCGCTTACGTTACTGTTACCCTTAACGTTTCTGCTTGTGGTTCCTAAACCGTTTGCGTTACTGTTCCTGTGTATGCCACCATGTGCATTACCCTTTGTGTTTTTGTTTGCGCTTGCGTTTGTGTTACTGTTACCATTTGCATTTCCACTTCTGTTTGTCTTTACATTTACATTTGCATCACCGTTCACATTTCCATTTGTGTTTGCGGCCACCCTTCCGTTTGTCTTTTGTTTGGCGTCATCATTGCTGTTACCGTTACCATTTGTGTTTGCAATTACATTACCATAATCATGCGCATTACGCTTTGCATTTCCATTTCTGCTTCCTTTGGTGTTATTTTTGCTGTTACTGTTACCATTTGCATTTCCAGTTGCGATACCGTGACTGTGTGCGTTATGGTTTGCGTTTCTGTACGTGCTTGCATTTCTGTTTCTGTTTCCTTTGGTGTTATTGTTGCTGTTAACGTTACCATTTGCGTTTACAATTGCGGTACCGAGACCGTGCGTGTTACGGTTTGCATTTCCATACTCGCTTGCGCCTTTTCTATTTCTCTTTGCTTTGGCGTTACTTTTACTGTTACCATTATCATTTGCATTTGCAATTGTGGTACCATGACCGTGCGCATTACGCTTTGCGTTTCCATACGCACTTGTGTTTGCATTTATGTTTCTGTTTTCTTTTGCATTATTGTTACTGTTACAGTTACCATTTGCATTTACAATAGCGGTACCGTGAAAGTGCGCCATTAACAGTTGCATTTCCACACATGCTTGTGTCTCTGTTTGTGTCACTGTTCTCTTTGGTGGCAATTTCCGCTTGCGTTTCTATTAATGTTTGCTTTACCATTTACGTTTGTGTCACCATGTGCGTAACCATTACCACTTGCATTTGCATAGCAATTACCATTACTCGTCACACAAAATCACGTGGGTAGGGCGTGGGGCCTGAAACGCCCGCTACCACCTTCCATTCATTATTTATAGTCCTCATTCTCAAAGAGAATTCATGGCAAAAATTCCATTTAATGAATCAGTTAGGGTTGTTCCACAGTGACAAAAGTGAGGAAATTTGGTGTTAGGGTTGAAAGCCCCCCTTGCACCACCCCAGCCCACTCCCCCAACCAGCATCGGGGTGTGTGTTGGGGTCTTCAGTCCTAACTCTAAACCCCATTCTCCTATGCCTCAGCTTGTTTACACATGTGATGGGGTGAGAGTTGGGGCCGATGACCCCAATGCACACCCCGATGCCAGTTGGGGGGCGGGCTGGGGTGGTGCAAGGGGACTTTCAACCCTAACACCAAATTTCCTCGCTTTTGTTGCTGTGGAACAATCCTAACTAATGTATTATACTGAGTTTTTGCCATGAATATATAAAATCAGGAGTGGGGGTAAAAAAGATAGCTAGTGACATCAATAACACCAACATTTAATTTTTAATTAAATTCATCTTTATTTTTAAAAAGGCGCTATTCCAAATGATCATAGCACCTGTACAGGAAAATTCAATAAGTACATACTAAAATCATACGATCAGCAAAACATAAACCAACTTTAACAAATACAGTCAGGAAAGACAAGCTCCAACAAGTATGTTTTTAAAGCTGTTTTAAAGCCCCCCACAGTCAGGCTATCTCATATCCGACGAGGTAGAGAATTCCACAGGGTAGGGGCTGCAAACTCAAAAGCCCAAGCCCCAGATGTCTTCAACTCAACCTTGGGAACCTCTAGTAATCCCTCGTCAGTGAAGCGGTAGGAGGGGGAAGTAAAGATGAAGGAGCTCTTGCAGGTAACTCGGACCCTGTCCATGTAGGGCTTTATAGGTCAGCAAACTGACCTTGAAGGTGATCCACCACTGAACTGGCAGTCAGTGCAGTCCGTGCAGCACAGGTGTGATATGGCTGAATCAAGACAACCCAGTCAGCAACTTGGCCACTGCATTCTGCACCAGCTGCAGGCGGTGGATATCAACCCACGGCAGACCTAGGTACAGGGAGTTACAGTAATCATGGCAGGAGGTCACAAAAGCGTGGACCAGATATCAAAAAGATGGTTGTTACTGTTGTCACATCTAAAAATGTTTAAGGTTACTGTCATCACAATTTTTTTAATTTTTATTGTTTGGCACATGCCTTTACTTGATAAAAAAGAATAAGATAAATCAAGTATTATTACAAGAAAAAGATAGTTATAAAAATACATACACATACAATAAATATACAGTGTTCCTTTTCACAAAACATACATATTAGAATAACAATAGCATCACACTCTGCAACAGTTTAGAAACCTAGAATATGATGGCAGATAAGGACCGATAGGCCCATCCAGTCTGCCCATTTTTTCCACAGTTCCTACTTTATCTTCAGATTTACCTCCCCTTTTGTACCAGTAGGGTTCCCCATGACTATCCTGTACAGTTTAATAGAGTATGTGTAAAGTTACACTCAGTTCAGACAATAACTTATACAAAAATAATGATTTACAAATAGAATAAAGTATGGGTCAGGGTGTGTAACGCGAAGTTTACATGCACCCGGGGGATTAGATGCTACATAAACCCCGAGAGTGAAGCTCGAGGGATTTAGGACTAGCATCTAACCCCTCGGGTGTGTGTAAACTTCAAGTTTACATACCCCGACCCATATTTTATTTTATATAATTGCTGGGTTTTCCTTTTTTTGCCTCAGCAATTGTATAAAATAAAATTTTACTGTGTAGCTGCGGTCCGGTTAGGTCAAAGTGCGTGGCAGTTTGATTAGTAATTAAAATTTTTTTTATCTGTGCGCAGCACTGAGGGTTAATTTAAAATGTTTTTTTTTCAACTTACCGCCTAGTCCAGGTGATGATTTACTGTTCCATTAGCGGTCCCGTGAGCAGAGATGGTAGCAAAGTGAGGAGGTGCGGTGGGCACAAGCGGACAGTGAGGGAAACCATGCACGTGTTTGCCGCAATGAACACTCCTTCATTATGGCAAATTACACCACAGTTTCCCTATGGGAGAAAAGGGAAACCATTAATTATAAATACAATAATACTGTAGATAGGGGACTGTGTATTACAAGGCTATAATACCATCGAGAGGTTCTGGGGACATGTGACCCTTAAGAGCGAAGTTCAGGAGGTTCCAACAAGTCCTCCAGAACTTCAAGATGGTATTATAGCTGAGTAAACACAGTCCCCTTTTATTTTTTTATAATAAATGGATCCAAGAACTTTTGAGTAGTCAGATGCATTGAGGGTGCTGCACTATTTAGGTGAAAGGCAGAGATATGTTTAAAAAAGGTAGTCTCAATCTAGCTCTGTGAGCTGTCATTTCATGGCTAGCACTGCCACTTTTGAAGGGTGCAGAAGGGCTCCACAGAGGAAGACCATCTTTCCTCTGCACCTCCACAGTGCCCCTTGATAAGGAGAATGTGTTCACTGGGGGCCAGTTCTAGCTGAGCTTGCCAGTTTGCCCTGCTGGAAGCCTCCTCTAGTTGCATGTAGTGTGACTGAAGGCCTGCCTCCCGTGCCAGGGATCCACCTATCTAGAGGTGCCTGCTATGTTTCAGGAAGTGATTTGAAAGGCAGAGAGAGAGAGAGAGAGAGATGCATATAAATTCTGGTTTCCCTGTGTCTCTGTGAGGTGGTTTACTTCCTTGACTGCCAGCACCACCGCTACTGAAAGGCTTAGAGGGGCTGCATATGGTAGGACAATTCTTGCCCAGCACCTGCTTATTGGTGCTGTTATTCTGTGTTATTTTTTTGGGGTGGTCAGTAGTGAGTTGACTTTTACTGTATATGACAGTTACAGTAAAAGCTGGCCTGCGCTCAGCGTGAGGAATCTGCAGGCTCACGCTCCTGTGCTGCTCTCATAATACTATTGTTCAGAGCTCAGAATGATAATATTATGGACTGTGAATGATAGCATTATGGGATTTCTACAGTAGTATTGTGAGATTCATACTGCTGTATTACAGGACTTTTTTTTATGCCTTTTGATGGTATTATTTTAATCATCCGTATATTACAATTAGTTAATATCTGCAGTATGTTAGGGAAAAATGCTCCTCTAAGAGCATATAAACTGCAGTTTGCACCACAGTAATCACACATTCTAGTAAATAGGGAATCCATTGGATATAAAAGGATAAAGAGTTTGAGTGTCACCATAGATGATTATGACACCACAAATTAACACATTATCAGATGCAAATAATTGCATATTAATTGAACTAGCTAGAAGTCATTAGAAAGAAGGTCCAATATATCACTCAGATCCAAACATATGTACATATTTCTCGTACAAATATAGAAACGGTTTACTTTTCCTAATGCATTTAATTATATAGAAATAATGTGCCTGTTGATTCAGTGTAAAAATATCCTGTACCATCATTAGGAAGGTTATGGGCTGATCTGGTAAACAGGAAAGCTCGGCTAAAATTCAATTAATCTTAAACTGTCTCATTTTATTATACTGTGGAGAAATTAAGAGAATATGCAACGGATCCTCTACGTCCCCATTAGAACAGGAATAAGGTGTCTGGTGCACATCAGGAACATGTGAAACCTCACATGCAACACGTTGCTAGGGAAACAATTCAGATTTACCAGGTAGGGGCAGACTCGACTGGCTAGAGGGTCCTTTTCTGCCATTAGATTTCTGTGATTCTATGATTACAGCACATGATGACACAATGTCTATCAAGGTTCATGCTACAGTCCAAGTAAAACCTATAGCCAAACCAGATGTCACTTGAAGTGTACCAGGGAGAGAACTGTGATTTTATAATCAGTTCCACATCCAAACGTTGACTGATGAGACACATCTTATTCTTTTTTTTTAATTTTATTTTCTTCATTTTGCATCAAGAAATACATTGCATATATCCCTGTTGGGAAACATCAGACAGTCAAACCAAATGTGACACACTATACAGGATATACTTATCTCCCAACAATGTCCCAAATAGGAGGGAGATTCAAGAGAAATATTCTGAGCTAACAGAATGTTCATACACTAAATATGCTGTGGTAGAAACAGCCCATGAGTGTGTGGCTAATTACTAATGAGATTCCATCATCCTTCTGGTTGGCCAAAACACATCCCGCCCTTATAAAAGGGCATGGTGCCATGCATTAATCTAAAGTACGAAAGTAGTTTTAGTTAACTGAGTACAGAGTCTGAAACAAATAATTTCATTGTTGTTAAAATAGTTTAAACTGAGAAAACTGGAACATAACTTTGTCCCATTATAACAACTCAAGACAGGATATAGCAATAAATTCCCATGCTAGAGATTTTGAGTACATCTAAACAGAGGCCAAAAGATCAGAAGGGGCTCTGCGAACTGCTGATCCATATAAAACATCTAAAATAATAATCCCCTCCATACAGTAAACTCAGCAGGAGCCTGAGGACCCTCTCCGCTTTTTCTCCAACAGCAGTAGGCTGTAGGAGCTATACTTGAATTGTAAGAGTACTCACCCATCGGAAAGCAGCCCATTAAATTATGAACATATAACAACATGCTATTAACAACAAAAGCTTAAGTACAATAAATCTAAGAGTAGCATTAGGTAATATCCTTGTGTGGATTTAATGTTGGCACTCCACAGTGGCAGGCTGTGAAGTACAAGATTTCAAAATATTTGTAGTTTTCAGCCTTCCTCTTGGTCTTCATGTTCCCCTTCCTGCTCCTTCATGGAACTGGATCATTGTGCATTCGCTGCCCACTTCCCTGCATCCGAAGTATCAGTAAAGATAAACACCTTGTTCCTGATGTACTGTCCAGAGCTTAGTGGAAACAGAAGAGCATGAGGTATCGCCAAGTCTCTCAGCACACCACGAACTCCATCGAATTTCTTTCTACGCTGACCCGTTGCATAAGAGATATCTGGAAATAAAAGTATAGGATTGCCTTCATAGAGTAAGGGGATGAGTCCGGTGAGCCAATTGCAATATTTGATCTCTGGTAGCCATACAGTCTAGTACTGCCATTACAATATGTGGTGCATTGCCATCTTGCTGGCCAAGAGGTCGGATTCTGTAAGCTTTATGTATGGGCCAATCCATCATCCCTACTGACTCCTTCAGTTGTTCCTTTAATCAAGTTTTGAGGAACAGGGGCAAATGATCCCCCTCTGCTCCCTCGAGTAACCATGATCTGGTTTTCCAGAATCTCCAGTCTACTTTGTGTGAGTTTCAAATCCTTGGCATATTGAGCCAATGCAGCGCCGTGCATATCAGACTGTCTCCTTACATCTGCCACCCCCATTTTTAAAACAGCCACAGTTGTTTCGACTGTCACCAAATGAGAGATTAGAGAATCAGATTTGCCATTGATGGCCGATACGGACACCAAGAACTGGCACATTATGTGACCCAGCGACTGTAGTGTTTCTTACTGGCCAGTAGCTTCTTCTCCAGTGTCTGTCATCAATCGTAAACTAGGCCCTGGATCTCCAGTTTTTGAATGTTAATTTTTTACTGTCCACTGTTCCTTGGTGCTGTTTTGGCTTACCCATTTTAATTGGTATGATGTCTTCTACCAGCAGTAACCAGACAATCAGTAAAAAAAAGCAATTTAAATGCAGGTCTTGTTATTTGAAAATAGTTTTGTTTAGAGCTCTGCACTCAGGCATATGCTTTGCTCGGGCTTCACAGCGTCCCTCCCCACCTAAATCTTGTTCTTAATGTACTGTTTATACTTAAACTGATCATACTTCCCCTTTTAAGTTTGGCTGCTCATACTGTTTTAAGACAGTCAAGACGTATACCAGCCAGGGAGACCTGATATTGTCCTGTTCTAACCAGTTCTCTTTTTCCGCAAGTCTTGGCCTAAGAAGGTTGTCCTTGGGAAGTCTTGTAATTCTTATCCGGTAACCCAACATTAAGGCATCTGCTAGAGTTTTAAAGCCATCCATCCCTAATTCAGCTGTAATGTGTGATGTAGTAATAGAATGGTTTAGTCGCAGAGAGGATTTAACCAAATGGATTGGTTGTTTTTCTAATTCTAACATCTTATAAGGTGCCCATATTTCAGCCTGTGGATTAAGTTTTAAGGAAAGAACCTGAATAAGTGGCCTGGTACTATTCCCACTATATTTAGCATGAAATCTCTTTGAGCCGATAATACTTTTTTTCAGTTTTTGAAACTGTATGTGTAAAGTGTATATTCCAAGAACCATTAGATGGAAAGTGTGCACCCAAATATGGACAACTAGATGCTGTAGAGGCAATCTTATTACCTACCCTCCAGTTATAGGAAATCTTAGTACTATCAAACACCACTATCTCATGTTTTTGTGTTGATTGACTGGGCTTACTTCTTTGATTCAGAAAACAGACAGTTCAGTTTTTTTGCAAGCCTGACTATGTTAGGGAAAAGTGTCATCACAGTGGAATACTGAGCCAATCAGAGAGCATCTTTCACAACGCTGATAGCATCACAATGCCCAGTGCAGCACCGAAGCCAGCTGTTAAAATCAAAGAAAAACAGCAAAATCAACAACAAACTGCAGAACTAAAAGCAATCATTTGTAAACTACTGTTGTATACATGTTAAATATACAATAGCCTGACTCAAAATAGGCAATTAATCATCATGTGTGAGTGGGCAGGACTTTCATAACCCATTCATGGCTATGCCACTCGTGAGTTATGGTCCTTCCACCTCATACTTGAAGATAAGTTGCATATTTAGAGTCAGTCTATTGTGTATCTCCTATATATTTATACAACTTGAGTGGAACTAAACACTGTCAAATAAATCTTGTTATCTGGGCCTTATGCCTCACATTCATGAAAAGTAAATGATTTCATGTATGTATATAAATTACATACATTAACATTAAGTCTCCTTGCTTATGCATGTATGCCATACTGAGATTCATAACGCATGTGAGAGAAGCTTTGACCATTTTGTATTTAGTTTGTTTAACCAGGAGGTGGGCTGAGTTACAAACACATTTTTAGCCACCCTGCACAAGAAACACAGTACAGTGCAGATTTATGCAGGATGTCATTATAAATAATACTCTTTCTGTAAGAGACCACTGTAGACTTGTAGCTCTAACAACAAATGGAATAATCTCATCAATTAGAAGAGCTTTTACATCCAGACATGAAGTGTACATTTTACCACTATATAGGTCCTATATAAGGCCTCATCTGGACTATGCTTCCTCCTTCTTGGCCCCCTTTCTTGTAAAGGATATAAAGTTCATTGAAAGTGTACAAAGAAAAACTACTAACTTGATTAAAAGAATTAGTCATTTGTCCTATCAAGATAGACTTGAGGAATTACAACTATTTGACTTAGGAACAAGAAGACAAAGGGGGGATTTGTTATTATTATTTAATATTGTAGGAGATGACGATTTAATGATAAATTGTAACATATAATATGCACTCAAACCTGAATACTTGAGATGTAATACAAAACAGTTGATGGTTTAGAGGGCAAATATGAATAAAAGGAAACATTATTTCACAATTAGAAATGCCACAGTATGGAATAGCTTACCCCAAAGGATTGTTGATTCAGAGAATCAGCTTCAGTTTAAAAACAGATTGGATAAATACATTATGGGTTTAAATATTACATAGCCCACATGGTGGGAAGGTGGACTCGATGGGCCTAGTGCCTTCTTCTACCTTTAGTACTGAGTGAGTAAACTGAGTAAATTATTATAACTAACATACAAATTATGGAATAAAAGCAGTGCCATTCAGAAAACAATCCGTTTATGTTGGCGTACAGCTAAAGAGGGTACAATGCCATTTTGATTGGGCATGTATGTTTTCCCAGTTTTTAAGTTTAAAACATGCAAGGCATTTCAATGTTTACATTTGATTTTATGTGGTTGAGTAAATAAGGTCCCATGTATGAAGAGAAGCATTTCCTGGTTTTGGTTTTACAATGCCTTTCAGTGACTCTTACTGATGTTGACTGTCTAGCACATTGTACTTCCACTTACAGTACCTGTATGTGGTGGCACCTGTAATCAGTCCTGAGCTACCTTTTGTGGGGAACATTTGTATAGTACATTGTTGTGTCTAGTTCAGTTATTTTACTAAACAAGGAGACACGTTAGCTATGTTTAAAAGTATTGTAGGCTAGTTTGAAGCAATTAAACAAGACTTTGTTTTTGGGTGTAAGGATCCTCAAATTCTGTTGTGAGTGCTGGAAACTTTCCATACCCTCCCCTGGAGAAGGAGGAGACCAGTCCATAGGATGCTCAGTCTTCCTCCCCCTGGCTGGCCCTCTGACACCCAGGCACACTTCTGAACCTGTGTCATCGGTGCTGTGAGTGGTAGTTCCACCACTGTGCTGGTAGGCTGGCCTCTAAAAACTGGGAGCTTGTTAAAAGAATAAACTAATTCTTCAGGCATGAAGGGAATATCCAGATGTGAAAAGAACTGGGCTAACAGCACCAATCAAACATACACACTTCCTTATGAAGACAGATAAAATATGTATTATTCAAAACAATGAGCAGCACTCACCCTACCAAACTACACAAAAATGTCATGCAATACATGTACTTTTTCTACAAAATATTTAATATCATATATACTGTCATGTTATGATCTTTCTTTGTATCATATATATACATATATAGGCTTGTCTGCATAGTGTGTATGTATGTGTGCATATTAGCTTTATTTGAATCAGGTGTATACCTTTAAGATTTACTACTATATAAGAGAATGTTATGCATATTTTAACCATGCCTTGAAAAAGTGCACATATTCTTTGAAAGGTTGGTGTAGTTTGGTAGGGTGAGTGCTGCTTATTGAGTTATGAATTTTAAATTTTAGAGAATAAATATTTTATCTGTCTTCATAAGGGAGCGTGTACATTTGATTAGTGCTATTAGCCTGATTCTTTTCACATTTGGGTTAATATTTACCAGCCAGAGGTAAAGTTATGTTTCTTATTTGCTTGATTGTTTATCTCTGGAAGGACAGCTAATTGGTGCGGTGCACTGAGAGCAAAAGGTGATGCAGAGGTCAGATCAGAAAAAACAAATAAGCATAGGAAGGATGCAGACAGGAGAGGCTCTGAATACACTCTGGAATCTCTGAGAAGAAGGGGCAGACTGCCTAAAATGTTAAGAGCAAGAAAACTAACCTAGTCAAACAGGTTAGCCTAAAGCTGCAAGGTATTACTTTTTACTGCTTAGAAAGGGGTCTACAATTTTGATATAAGCAAGAGTTTTTAGAGCAGATATGGAGTGCAGACTTTGCTGAACTATTTATAAGTGGTGTAAAGCAGCTTCAGATCAGTTTTCCAAATTGGTGTGGAAGAAATGGTGTCACACTGAGAGCCAAAGGAAGAAAATACATATGTTGCATCAGTTGCAAAATAGAAATTTATTAACTGCAAGACATGCAGAAGGAAAAATCAGTTTCAGGTATGAGCCAAGAGTTGAGAATGGCTCCAGTTAAAGATACAATGTACACAAAGAACTTTTACTGTCTGGAGGATGCTGACTTTTTCCTTGCATATAATTATATTTATTACACATCTAGAACACAACAGGCATGTTTACTAGGATTACTAGGATTTTAGACATAAGAAGGCCGTGGACCCATCAAGTATGTCCCCACAACAATGAGGGCAATAAGAAATGTTTTTTTCCAGTTAAGGTGCAGATCAAGTCTGTTTTTAAAACTCTATATTAGGGGCAACTACTATATTTTGTGGAAGCAAATTCCAACATTTTGCAGCCCTGATAGAGAAAAACTTGTCCATTTTATTGGTGTTTGCATGTGGTATTATAATTTGTTTATTGTGACTCCTTAAGGGAATATGACAGTTGAATATATGAATACCACATTTTTCCATTAAGACAGGATTTTTAGGAATCTTGTATAGGAGTAGAAGGTCACATTCTCTGAAATTAGCAGTTTTGTACATATTTATTATTGAGTATATTCAGCTATTACTAGCACATTTGTTTTTTAATTGCACTTATTTTATTCCAATGTTTCTATTAGATGCATCACTTTCAGTGTATTATATTTGCCAAAGTGTTTGTTTCTTGTTTGTTTATTTTTGTTAACCAGAAAACAAGTACCTATTTTCAAGAATGACCCAGATGCAAAGTACAATATATGTATAAACACACTTTGCATAACAATAAATAATACAAATAGAACATTGTCAAGTTAAAACAATAAGCATCCAACATTCCTTAAAAAATGTATATTTACAAGTATCCAGCAAATACATTTTTACAACATTCTTAAAACAAGCTGTTGTCTTGGCTGTTCTGATCTGTAGAGGCAAGGCATTCCATACTTTAATAGCAGTATAAGAAAATGGATTCTGTCCCAGGTTGATTTTGCACCTAGGTACTGCAAGGTTGTGATTAATGTTTGCTCTGCTGATACCACATCCACTTTCAATTTGAAGTAGTAGTTTTTGACTCTTTGGGACAGTAGCATTTAATTATTTATTTCAGGGCTCAAAATTTCCTGCTATTTTGGTGTTTTGTGCATACCAAAAATCATGCACAGAATACCAAATAGTGTGAGCTGGTAACCCATGCTGTATACTTGTTTGTGCATTCCTAATTTGACCGACCACTGCTGTTTTACATAGCCTTGCCTTGATTCCTTTAGTGTGTTCTGCTACTAAGGCTGAAATTGGATGCCAAGCAACAAGTGAAAACAGCACATAATCTGTGTGAGACACCAACTGACAGTTGACCTCTATACACTGACTGCACACAGCATCCATAAGGTAACGGCAGGTGCCCATGCTGCAGGCAAAGGACTTTCTGTGAGAAGTCTCTGTCTCTCTCCCCCTCACACATGGCTGCTGCCAGAATGGAGTAATAGGCTCCTAAGAAAACAATGGGGTGGGATTGAGGATGATGACTGTAAAGGAGAAGTGGATCCCCGACTGAAGTAGTTTGCCTTGCTCATTTAGTAGGTGAGATCAGCCCAATTAATTTTTTATCTGGGAGAATGCACAACATTAAATATGATTGTTTAAAAAAGGCAAAATCAAGGTACTTGCTGTTTAAAAAAGAGAAAAAAGAAAGACTGAAAAACATTCAAACCAGAACCACTATGAGAGAAAAAAAAAATTACTGTTCAAATATTTAAAGCATGAAAGGGAGGGTGGTACTGGTGTTAAGGACTGCAGATCAAACTGCAACCTTTCTTGCTACTAATCACTGTTAAGGCTGGCTAGTTAATCAAGGTAATCTGTAGCTGCCAAACTGAATCTCTTGGAGAAAAAAAAATTTTGCTGTGTGCTGCTTTGTTTAAAGTTCAGGGCTGTGTATTTTGAAAACTGAAACTGTAGATTATTTGATTTAATTTGACTCATAGCTGGCTACAACTAAAAACTTATGAAAGGTGTGCCTGGGCCACCACAATAAAATAAAGATAAGCATTTTTCATGGCCCTGGGCTCAGCATTAAAGAAAAATACATTTATTGCTATAAATCCAATTTTGTGTGGCCAGGGATACTATCTGGATAAAAACTGTGATATTGGGAGGGATAAATAAGAAGAAAACAGTGGGACATTAAAAACATTTAGTTATTTTATTAAATAAAACTGTTAAAACACATTAATGTATTTTCTCATTATGCAATAGTAAAAAAATAGTAAACAAAAAAGGGATTTATACTAGTTTTTAAGACAGAATGCCAAATCTTGGGTAATGGTAGTCCGTGTCAAATACCACGTTTCAAAATGATTTTCTAGCCCTGTATTTAGTTTTTGTTTACTGGATAGGGCACACTAGGCAAGTAATTGTCTAGTTTCAGGTACGAGCCAGGAAGATACAACAGTGTGAACAATAAACAGAAGGTAATACATAGTACAGCAAAGTAGCCTGGGAATCAGGGAAACAGCATACTGCAACACAAAATCATATTGGTATGAAATGAGCCAACTCACCCAGTAATTTCTATTTTTCAATAAGTATTTATTATTTTTATCTTTTTTTGTATTTAGGTTTTTCAATACTGTGTCTTAATTCATATGTTTCAGAATAAAATCCTTCATCAGTGACAACACTGTACCAATTTCTAAAAATGAAATGTAAAATTATATAAAATCCTCCCCATCTTCCATATTTATTTTGTAAGAAATGCGTAATATTTTACTTCCTCACTAGATAAATCTCTGGCCCTTCTTCATCACTTAGTATAATAATAATAAAACTTTATTTATACCGTGCCTTTCTCAAATTCAAGGTGCCTTACAATAAATACAAATACAAAAGATAAAATATCAATCTGACATCAATCTGAGCTCATAACATCATATTAGTCAATTAAAATAAACCTTAGACCACAAATAGGTCTTCAAGGCCTTTTTAAATTCCTCCATGGACACACACTGATGAAGCGGATGGGGTAGAGAATTCCAAAGGGTAGGGGCAGCATACATAAAAGCATGAGCGCCTGAAGATTTTAAAGACACCCTCGGGATCTCTAGCAACCCCTTGTCTGCCAAGCGGAGAGATCGCTTAGGGCAGTACGGAACCAGAAGCCCTTTCAAGTAGTCCGGGCCTTGTCCATGTAGGACTTTGTAAGTCAAAAGACCAACTTTATCTGTTATAAAACAGTTTTACAAGTTAATTTATTTATCAGTGGTATCTTTTCCCACATGCTTATGCTCCGTTATTTCAGTAACAAGTCTTTCAATGTTTTATAAATTAAATCCTTATTCATAGCTTACATATACACTTGCTTCAGTTTTCATTGGTATTCACTGTTAAAAGTACAAATATACATATTTAATTTTGCATTTTTAGTCTCCATCCCATTATGTATACATAGAGCATTTTATTGCTATGATTTCATTTTGTATATATATATATATATATATCTGTTCATAATGAAATCATATAAATTATTTTTAGACACAAACCAGAAAACAAATGACTGACAGGGTTATAGGTGCTCCAAAGGATAAGACCTAAGGCACAAGTTTTAAGGTATGAGCACATACAGTATTTATAAGTAAGGTGAAGATAAACTGAACTGAAAACTAGTAGCATGGGCAAACCTGATGTAAAACTTTTTAATTACATGTGTCTTAATTACAAATATTGATACTACAACAGGAAGTGGATGAAAAGAAACATATGAAGGTACAGAAATGTAATATGAACACAAAAATGTTTTGTCAAGGGGAAGTTAAGACCATAAGGAATAGAGGATAGTTAGCTCTATCAGACAAATACGAACATATTTACAGAGCAATAATAAAACAGGGAAAGTAAATAAAAACAAAAAAGGATATTATTAGGGAGTTTTATTACTGGCTGCAGGGAGAAATGCCAATGTTAAAAGAGGTGTAACAGGCTGAAGAGCAGACAGAAGTGGTAGCTTATTCAAATAGGAAGGAGATAATAGTAACAAGGAGGTTTAATAGAAACTGTGTGCATATTTGAACATTTAAAATATTGTTACAGAATGAGCAAGAATAAATGAATACAACAAAAAGAAAAGAACAATAAAAAAGAAAGGAGGAGTGGAGGAAAAAGCTGTTAACCAGTGTTGAACGGATGGTAAATTCTACTTATTATATGTTAGAGATTGTAACCTAAATTAAATGCAGTATTATTGTAAAGTATACTAAATAAAATATTTTTGAAATCATTACAGATTAAAGCCCTTCAAAAAAGCACTGGAAAGTGTGAAATGTCAGGGCAATTAATAAAAGAAGTTTATCAGATGAAAAATGAGTCAAATCAATCTTTTGGCTCACTAGCATAACATTTTGACTTTGGAAAAAAGATGTGGAAATGCCTGTGTGGGAACAAAACTTAGTTATTAAGATATTTTATTATATTTTTATCATATTACTATTTCACATTATTAATTGCTATTTTATATTCTTTATAAATGCTTAATTATTAAGTTAAAATAACTGTGAGCCTACTAAACTTCAGGTCAAAATTGCTGTCTGTATACATTACAGGGAGAAGAAAAAAAAATTGCTTGTATAAACCTTAAACACTAAAAAAGGGAAGATGCAGCCTTCAGAGCTGAGAAAAAAATGAGCCTAGTTTTAAACTCTCCCTTAACAGAACTGGTCGAAGCTTAAGTTTAATTTTGGGAGATAATTTTCAGAAACTTGACAGGTGATGGATCGCATCTGTTGTTCATACTGTCTTGGAGCTTGTACCAGCAAATGCCTTTGAAACTGCATTCTGTTTTCTTCAATAGAGATGAAGAGACTTTTAACACAGATGTTTTAAATCCTACTTATACCAAATTACATCAACTTATGAAAGGTTGGGAGGTCTGTTAAATGACGGAATTTAAAGACTGTAGCATATATGCCAGCCTTGTTATCTGCAAAACATTGAGGTGTCAAAACTACCATAAACAAATAAGGTTGTTTAGTCTTAAATGAAAGCTGACATCATGACAAGTCCAAAGATATAATTTGTGGGTATGCAACTTGTTGTTATGCAGAAATACACCATCTGCAAAAATCTGTGGTAAACAACTTTGATAGTTTGATTTATGGACTCTTTGGAGGGAACAAAGAACGTGCTTGCAAAGGAATTAAATGTTTTGAGGACTTTCCTGAAGAGGTTTATGGACAAATCATAAATTTTTCGGAAGCCTAGAATTTGTAAAACAAAAGTATCACTTTGTTTTAAGAAACTTTGCACAGAAAATGAAGTTATAGTCCATATTAGCTCAACTCAGGAAACACTGGTCCTAGAAACATAAGAGACACTTTAAAAGATTGGATTCAATGAGAGAAGTTGAAATATGTTTGTTTGAAAATCATATTATTTTGCATAAAAAAGTTATAAAGAAAAATAATTTCATGTTTTAAATCTGAATTTTAAGCAAAGAGGCAGTCCTTAAAAGAGGTGGAGACCCACACCTACCTCATTTGCATTACCTGATCAGAGTTAGGAAAAATTGCAGGAAATTATGTCATGGCAACATTCTAGCTAAAGAAATAAGCTTACAATTTCAAACGCAACCCAGAATTTCTAAAATCTTCGAGCTGTGAAGACCTGTGCCAGGTTGACTGAGTAATTTTGTGGTTTTGAGACTTCTGCTAGGTTGAAAGCCTATAGCCATGCCTGCCTTGGATGTTTAGGAGCAGCATGTGGTTAAACCATTGATGAGTTCACAGCATAGGTACAGAGGGTCAAGCTTGGAAGTACACACAAAACTGCAACAAGAACCAGCCACAAAAATATAGCTAGTTACAAAAGGACTTTTTCCAGTATTGGATGGAGAAAAGCCTGTGGTCTAAGAACTGGACATCCTGACCGAAGTAATGTTTTAAAATTGTTGCTAAAGCCAAGCAAAGATAGAGACTAAGGGCAGGATTCACAAAGAGGATGCACTTGGCACAACACAAATGTGCTGGTGCAAATCAGAAGCACTGAGCACGAGCAGAGCCATTTACAGAGGCATGCACATTGGGAAGCACCAAGCGCAACACCACTGTGAATCATGATGAAACATGATGGTGCAACCATAGATGAGCCAGCGCAACCTGTGATGCACCAGGGCAAGCTGGATGCCTTGCAGCCACACAGGGGAGCTATGTAGAGCAAGCGGAGTAGGCAGCAGGGCATGAGGAGCAACCACAGAGCTGGAACAATCACACCCATGGACACAAGTGTTGAGAAAAACATTTTTATAAAACAGTAAGAGAGTAAAATCTGTACAACACATATGAATAACAAGGCAGAACAACAACAATACCAGATGGAGAAAGGGAGGTGCAGGGATGGGAAGGAGGGCAGGAAAGGGATAGAAACAGTGGACAGTGAACAATAACTACTTACATGTGAAGTCCCCAGGAAGAGGCAGGGGGCCACTAGCATTCCTGTGCCCTGCCACGCACCACCCTGGCATGGACACGGACCGGGTGCTGCAGCAGAATGCCCTGCAAGTCAGCTGACAGGTGCTGAACAGTCCTGGAAAGTGGGCGCAGGGCAGTCTGGATGGCTAAATGGATCCTCTGGTCCACATCAACAGTGGCACCACCACCACCACCAGCCACAGCATGATGAGCCTGGAGACCTATAGCAATGACAGAAAGAACACATACTGAGGGCCTGAATGTGGACGACACCCCCACCAGTAACCCTACAGTATCTGAAATGCAGCAGTAGCAGAATGCAGTGCTCACCTGCCCCTGGAAGGGGACCAGGCCTGGCACCCATGATCCACCACATTCGTACCTCAGCTGCATCCACGGCCCACTGCCTGGCATCTGGTCCTGCAAAACATAACAGATAGCACCATGAACGACCACTGCCACTGTGCAGGATGCAGTGCCACAGTGCCCCCCTTCACTGGCCTGTGGCCATGTAGCAGACAGTGATGACCAGCCATGAAGCACCCAGTGGCCTGAAGGCAGACACAGCCATGCCCAGCCCCCCCATGGCACACGTGGTAAGACAGCACAGGACAGGTGCAGGATGCTGTGAGACCCATGAGGGTGCCCCATGAGAGCCGTGACACACACACACCCAGCATGTGCCACAAAAGGAGACAGATGAACAACACCTACCTGGTCTTGGCAGTGCACCCCTGCATGCACGGGATCACGGATGCACAAGCCTCTCTGAGTCCCACCTCTGGAGGTTGCCATACTGATGCCTGCACTGCTCCCCTGTGCATGGTAGCCCTGTACGGCACACAAGCTGAGTAGCCGTGGAGGCCCACACCTGGGCTCTGGGCTCATGGAGGTCATCCTGGCCAAACAGGCACCCCTCCACAGACATAACCAGTGCTACTAGGTGTAGCAACTCCACCTGAGACCAGTTCATGGCCCTAGGCATCTGTCTCCCTGCTCTAGGCACCACACAATGGGTACAAACAGTGGCAAGGCATAAACAGACAAAGCACATTCGAGTGGCTGTTTTGAGCCACGTGAAGCACTGAGGCACATGCAGCACAGCGTGCACTGAGCGTGGAGTGTGATAGGTCAAAGGCGACGCACCTGCACATGCACAATGCACTCCACAGTGGTGTGGCAAGGCCAGGACACGTTTGCGCATGTGTGATGAGCATGCAGGCACCATGTTGTGCACGGCATGCACTACGAACTACCACCATGTGCCATGCATGATCCTTGGGCAGGTCAAGCAAAGTGCAGTATGGATGGCACATAGTGGAACACGCTGCGTGATAGGGTACACAGCGACATGGTCAGCAGGCCTGCAATGGTGCATTGGGTTAGCGGTGGAACGGCGCATAATGGAAGATGCGCCACCAGACACAGTGACCGTGCATGCATGACAGAAGTGCCTTCCACAATGCTGCGATACAGGTGAATGCACCTACTGATATACGCATGTGCCAGAGATACACTATATGGCCATCAGCGCATCCTACAGATGCTCCATGCAAATTGAGATAAGCTGGAAGCAATTGTGCAGTTCACAGAGAATGCACCCAAAAGAACCTCATCAACCATGCATGGGCAACTCAGCAAATTAGCATCTCATTACCAGGGGCTCAGGCTTCATTTAGATGCCCTGAGCCATAAATGCAGGCTGAGACCAAGTCACTGAGAGGGGTCAGTGCCTAGAGGGTGAGTACACAGCCATATTTGTAAGGAAACAGAACACACTGGGGTGATTGACTGTGAGCGTGCATACCAGGCAATGCCCCAGTACCCCAGATGTGGGACCAGTACAACCAATATGTGGCACTCAGGACCATAACGTGGAATACAGTGGCAGGGCAGTACAGAAGGTGCACAGGGCACCAATGAACTGATCTTACTTTGAGAGGGTTCCTGCAGTAGGTCTTCACATATAGGACTGCACCCCCTGGCGTCAGGTCTGAATGGCAAACTTGTAGATAGAAATCATCAACAGGGACCATCCCCGATGTTGCACGTTGTGACGGCAGCCCAGCTATAAAAGAGGCAGTTCCGCGCCCGCTCTCCAGTTCTTTCCCGCCATCGCCTCAGTAACGTTCGTCACACGATAGAACAGCGGTCAGACGTCTGCCATTTTCTCAAAGTTTTCTTTGACTCATAACTAGTTTTTCCCAACATTGTTTTGCTCTATTTGATGTCAAGAAGTGCTCAAAGTGCAGCGCTCAAATCCCACACGAGGATGACCATTCCCGCTGCCTTGGTTCCAAACACATCCCAGGAGTGCTCCATCTGCCAGGCCTTCAACCAGGTGACCGGACCCAGGCATAAGCGGACCCTCGAGGCCCATCTCCTGACCTGACAACTGGCGTTGATGGAAAAGGAGCTCCAGGAACTGTGGGATAGATCATCGTCGTCGGGCCTGAAAAGTAAGAAAAGCAAAGAGAAGTGCTGGGATCGGAGTCCGTCACCACATGGGAGGCCCTCCAAAACTGTGAGTACTTCTGCCAGTGCCCCGTCTGCTTCTTTAGGCTGGGCACCTTCTCCCCCTCCTGCTGAGGTGAGCAGACAGCCGGAGATAGCCTCTTTAGAGGTTTCTATCAAGTCTACCTGCCCTGCCAATAAAACACACCTCAACTCCGTCGAAGGGTGCACGGCTCCTGCCGATCAGACTAGCTGCGGTCTCCGGACTTCCACTAGCCCGGCTTGGTCTGATCAGCTGGACGATGGCTCCTCCATTGCCTGTCCAGATCCTTCCACTCTCCCATCAGGCTCCAGTTTGGCTCCTGACATCGGACAGATTAAGGGGCAGAGTGACCCTTTGTCCTCTAGGTTGTTACATCCAAGGGACTCGCCACCTGATCCGCTGATTTTCATGCCAGCAAAATCACCTTCAGACCTGCTGTCAGGGCTCCTTCTGGACCTCCCCCCTCACCAGGTCTTCTGCCATCCCTGGACATTAGTCCACTGCCGGCTAGGGATCTTTTCATGGAGCCTCCTCCCTCTGGACCTTCAGGGGGCCCTTCCAGATCCCGCGCCTCACTGAGGTGCCATGGTGCTTCCATCAGCAGGACCAGATCCTTTGGGCAGGTTTCCGGGCTCAGAACCCATTGTCCCACCTCCGAGTGGCCCGCCAATGACCCAACAATTTCTGATGCTGGGTTTTGTGCCTCTGATGCCGGGATACCTGAAGCCAGATCACCTGAAACCGGGATACCCGACGCCAGGATACCCAATGCTAGGATACCCTGGGTACTCATAATATCCACAAATGGGTTATCACTACCCTTCTTGGCCTCAATACCCAGGTTATCCTACCTTTCAGCCTCCTCCTCTATCACCACTGGCACCGAAGACAGCACCCCAATGGTGGCAGGAGGCCAGAACCCAGTTGCTGTCAGAGCACAGGCCTAGGGCCCCCCCACCACCTCCTGTGGGCAGAGCCTTGGGTTCTCTTGCTGTGGGTACCACTGGTATGGAACCTTCCATTCCCAGTGGCTCCGAGCCATCTGACACCAATCCCTTGAATCCCAGATCTCCAGTTGAGGTTCCCCCAAAGGAGTCTCCTAAGTCTCCTCCAGAGGACCCATCTTTTGGAGACCTCTTGCACTCCATACAGGCAGCTGGAGGCTGGCCCACAAAAGAGGTGGATCCGCAACATAAAAGACTAGCGAGCACCTGGACCTTGCTACATCGGATCCCATCCCTATACCACTGTGGATGGGACTCCACGAGGACTTGGTCACCACAATATGACAATAACTGTCCTCCATTCCAGCGGTCTCCAGGAAGGCAGACCGGGCCTATTATCCCCCGGAAGGGATTCAACACCTTAACTCCCATCCTAAGGCTGACTCCATGGTCATTACTGCTGCTCACGACTTATCAGCTCAACCGAAACACCTGAGTTCCTCACCACCAGATAAGGACTCTAGTCAGTTAGACCAGTTTGGGTGAAAAATCTATTCCTCTTCCTCTTGTGGCATTAGATCTCTCAACTATGTCTCGCACATGGTTGCTTTCCAAAAAGCTACTCTTTCGGAGCTGGAAAGGGATCTACTTGAGGTTCAAGATGAAAACCTTGGGAAAAAGCTCCTGGACAAGGTCAGAATGGGAAAGTTCTCATGTCATCACACGCTATGAGTGAAGTACGACTCGGTGGATTCAGTGGCTAAAGCAGCAGCCACCAGGATTTGTCTCCGCCGGCCCTCCTGGCTTCGGATAGCTGATTTGGCACAGGATATACAGACTTCCCTCTTGGTCGCCCCTTTTAGGGGTTCTGTCCTCTTTGGCGGTGATGCCAAAGATATCATTACAGGACTGCAAGAGAGTGGATACTCTTTAAGAGACGTATGCTCTATGTACAAGACAGGCCAGAAAAAGCAGCCCTTTCACCACCAAAGAAAGTGGAACAAGAACCAGGCCAAGCATCAGGGAAAAAGATGTGCCCTTGGCTCAGGAGCCCAAACCCCATAAGCTAAGTTCTCCAAACCAGCCTTGGGGGCCAAAGCTCCCCTCCCATCAGCATCCTGACTCCTTCTGCTCCCTCCCTTGCTTCAGGAGGAACTGGTTGGAGGGAGGTTCGGCCTCCACCTGGATGGTTGGAGGCTTGTCACCGCAGAGTCTTGGATGCTTCTGCTTATCCAGCAGGGTCACTCGATCGAGTTCCTCGAGATTCCAGCCCCTGTACCTCCAGGATGGTCTTTCTATCCTCGGGATCAGGTCCCCCTCATCTCGCAAGAGATTTGGGCTCTTCTAAAGGAGGCCATAGAACCTGTCCCTCAAAATCAGGCAGGAAGGGGAATTTACTCCCACTTCTTCCTAGTCCCAAAGAAAATGGGTGACCTGAGACTGATCCTGGACCTCAGCACACTAAATGTCTTCATCGAGTACAAGAAGTTTAGCATGTTGACCCTTCGGGGGCTCCTTCACCTGCTCCATCCCAACTCTTGGCTGTGCTCCCTGGATATGCCTACCTGCATATCCCTATCCTCCCAGCCCACCGCCACTTCCTCCATTTTACTTTTATGGAGGATCACTTCCAATTTCTGGCACTCCCTTTTGGCCTTTCCTTGGCCCCCCAGGTGTTCATGAAGTGTCTAGCGGTGGTGGCGGCATTCTTATGCCACCAGGGCATTTATGTTTTCCCATACCTGGATGACTGACTCCTCACAGCACCCTCTTCTACCAGCATGAAATAATCTCTCTCTTTCACTTTGAACTTGTTCTCCTTTCTGGGGATCACGGTCAACTTCCCCAGGTCCCAGCTAGTACCATTTCAATGACTCCAATTCATTGGAGCTGTACTAGATACAGTTCAAAGCAAGGCTTTTTTGCCATGAGATTGAGCTAAGACTTTGGTTGCTCAGGCCACTCTTGTGGCCCAGGCTTGATGGATTCTGGCACATGCAGTGCTCTGTCTTTTGGGACTGATGGCAGCAGTCATTTCCACAGTTCCCCTGGCCAGACTTCACATGAGGGTCACTCAAAGGTCTCTCCTAGTCCAGTGGGATTAGAGGATGGATCACATGAGCCAAAAAGTCATGATCTCTCCCAACCTTCAGAGAGATCTTTACTGTGGCAGGATCTCTCCAACCTATCGAGGGGAACCCCTTTCCATTCCCCTATCCCTACCCAAATCCTCACCATGAATGCCTTGGACTTGGGCTGGGGAGCCCATCTGGGGGTACACAAGATGCAGGGGTCTTGGTCCAGTCAGGAGCGTATGTTCCACATCAACATTCTATAGACCAGGGTGATTCTTTACGCTCTTCAGGTGTTCCACCCCCTTCTGGTGCCAGGATCACTTCTGGTCCAGACAGACAATATGTCCACAGTCTGGTACTTAAACAAACAGGGAGGAACCTGGTCATACCCTCTTTGCAGAGAAGCAATGAGGGTTTGGTACTGGGTGATCCAGCACAGCCTTTACTTGACAGCAGTCCACGTACCAGGAGAAAGCAACGCCCTGGTGGACAGTCTCAGTTGATCAGTGGCCAGGGCCAATGAGTGGGAGCTAAAGTCAGGGGTGGTCAAAGAACTCTTTCTTCAATGGGGTCATCCAGACTTAGATCTGTTCACCTCCCCATTCAACACAAAACTACCCAACTTTTGGTTGCTCATTCCCAGGCATGGTGCTTTTTGGCAAGACGCACTGTTTCCTCTCTTGGACAGGGAGGTTTCTTTACGTATTTCCTTCCTTTCCTCTCATTCAGAAGGTTCTGGTGAAACTTCAGCAGGAGGGAGCTCATATGATTCTTATCACTCCTCTTTGGCCACGCCAGATTTGGTAACCTCTTTTGCAGCAACTGGCACTGGAACCTCTGGTCCCTCTGCCATTTTCACATGACCTTCTGACACAGGAGCAAGGCACCCTGGTGCACCCGAGCCTTCAGTCTCTCCACCTTCTTGTGTGGCACCTGTGGACATAGAGGTTTCACATTATGGAGTCTCCTTGCAGGTTGCACACATCTTAGTAGAGGCCAGAAAACCCTCTACTAGATTCACTTATGCCATGAAGTGGAAAAGATTTTTGATCTGGGCCCTAGCAAGGAGCTGGGATCCCTTTTTGTGCTCAGTGGCCCAGGTGTTAGAGTACCTCACACAGTTATGGGAGATGGGCCTTAGTTACTCCTCCATTAAGGTCCATCTCTCTGCGGTGTCAGAGTACCACCTTCGTTGGCTCAGTTGGAGGTTGCCAAAACCTTTCTGAAAGGCATCCTTCACTTGAAACCTCCTATCCGGAATCCTTGTCCCCCTGGGACCTGAATTTCATGCTTGAGAAGCTGACTTTACCCCCGTTTGAACCAGCTTCTACTTACGACTTATGCTTCCTTTCCTGGAAGACTTTATTTTTAATCACAGTCACTACTGCCAGAAGGGTCTCTGAGCTTCAGGCTTTTGTTTGTAAAGAACCCTATTTAATTTTTCATAGAGACAGAGTAGTCCTGTGGACCAACCCTTCTTTTCTCCCCAAAGTGGTATCTGAAACCACTCTGAATCAGAGCGTGAAATTACCAGTTTACTATCCCCAGCATTCCAACAGGGGGGAATACCTTCTGCACACCCTAGATGTGCACCAGATTCTGAGGTACTACATGAACCGGACTAAAGAGGTTTGTAAATCTAACCAACTTTTTGTAGCCTTTGCTCCCCAGTGCTAGGGCAAGGCTATTTCCAAACAAACCATCTCTAAATGGTTAGCCAACTGCATCCATTTTTCTTACACGAAATATGGGAAGTCCCTTTCGGAGGCAGTCAAAAGCTACTCAACCCACAGCGTGGACACCTCTCCTGCCTTCTTTAGGAATGTGTCCACTGCAGAGATTTGTGCAGCGGCCACTTGGTCATCTGTTTACACTTTCACTAAACATTACAGTCTGGACATTTCCTCTAGGCGCAGAACAGGTTTTGGTCTCACAGTTCTGCAAGGCCTCCTGTCATAATTCCCTATGGCGACTTCTCCTCCCGGATGCACCTCTGCATAAGTTATTTTGGGGACTGCTTGGTATTCAGTCCTATATGTGAAAGCCTACTGCAGGAACCCTCTCAAAGTAAGATGTTGCAGTTACACAAGAACTTACCATAACAGTAGATCTTCGAGAGAGGTTCCTGCAGTAAGTCTAGTTTCCCACCCTCCTTACTCCAGTTTCTGGATGTCCAAGGAGTTTTTCTACTCCTAGCTCTTATTTACCTTTCTTAGGTCTCTGGTAGAAAAGAACTGGAGAGTGGGCACAGGACTGCCTCTTTTATAGCCGGGCTGACATCATGATGCCTGATGTCGGGGGCGGTCCCCACTGATGATTGCTATCTACAAGTTTTCCATTTGGACCTGACACCAGGGGACGCAGTCCTATATGTGAAGACCTACTGCAGGAACCTCTCTTGAAGATCTACTGTTATGGTAAGTTCTTACGTAACTGCAATTTGCCCGCCATGTCCACAACAGCTGTATGTGAACCGGTATGTACGCATCCCAGCCTGTATGACACAGGTCTGCTGAGCGATGATGCAGTCATTTGTGTCACTAGGTACTGCAATGTGGAACAGGGAGGGCATGTGACATGAACAGATGGGACTTCCGCTGTACACAGGGACACAGGGGTGGTACGTATGAATGGGTGTCACTATGTGTGATGGATGCAGCAATGTGCAACAGGTAGGTGTGAGGCACACAGCAGTGCTTGTGCAGGCACAATGGCACCATCACCAAGCCGCACATTGCTGCCAGTCACACCGTGGCTGTTGCCACATGTCAGTCTCCCTCCACCCTGCGGCCATCGCATGGGTGTCACCCAGGATGGATGTGTTACCACGGTGGCAGCACACACACTACAGAGGTACCAGGACATGCACAGTGTGCCCCCCCCGGGGCAGCCACACTGTTCCCCCAGCCATGGACTGGGTGTCACACATGACATGTACAGTGTCCCCCATGGACCACGTAACATGGTGCATGGCCACCTGTCCTAGGCTGCCCACCCATGGGCCACGGCCCATATCAGCAGCAGCACAGATCATGGGGGGGCCAACTGACTGAGGGTGACCTGAGTGGGAACATGTGTACACACAGGTGTGATTGACACCTGGATGCTTCCCCCCACAGTAGACAGTATGTTGGAGGAAGCAGGTGCTGCCAGCAGCTGGCACCCAAACTTCGCAACAGATGAGGAGAGGGTGCTCATCGAGGCATGCCACCTATGCCTGGACATACTCACTGGCAGGGGAGGCAGCCGGATGGTGCATGCAGAAAGAAGGGAGGACGTGGCCCGGCAGGTGAATGCAGTGGCACCGTACAACCGCACGGTACAAGAATGCCTGCAAGCACTGGAACGATGGCTGCCATAGGGCCAAGGAGAAGGTGGCCAACATCCAGGCATCCTTGCGGTGGACAGGGGGTGGACACAGCATGGCGGAATGGCTCAGCCCCAACGAGGCCCTCCTGGCTGCCAGTGTGACCAGGACAGCCATGCAGGGTGTCCCAGGTGGTGGATTCCAGATGGGAGGCAGCCTGTCGCAGCATGGTGAGTAGCTGTGCACCCTGGCCTGGCACGTCCACCCATGTGACACGTTGGGCATGCCTGGCCCTGCATGCCGAGCACTGTCACTGTACACTCGGGCACAGCGTCCCTGGGATGATCGTCTGTGGCAAGACATGTCCTGGCCCGTGGTGCTGTTGGTGCTAGGTCGCAGCACCGGAGGTCACGTGACCGCTGTGCACCTGTGTGGCATGTGAGGCCACCACTACACATTGTGCAGAAAGGGTCAGTGCCAGACTCGACCACGACATGGGCTGCATGTCACCGTCGCGCCCTGGCCCTGCTGTGGACAGGCGTGCGGACCTGGCAATGTGTGGACTGCCGTGTTCTGTTATGCTTCGCCACTGTGACATGTGTCTCCTGTGCATTAACCATGTTCTCCTTTCCTCTCTTCGCTGCAGCATTGTGACTCCAGGGTGCAGCCATGGCCATGGCTGACCGTGATGTCCTCACGGGCGATGATGCAGGCCCATCCCATGGGGCCGAAGATACCACCATGAATGACTCCGCACCTGCACCATCCACATCCTGTGCAACATCGGTCATGGCCCCTGTGACGGAGGGCCCTGTTGGCCCCTCCACCAGTGATGGTGGGACAGCCAGTGGGTACATTGATTGGTTGGGGAGCCTATCTGGGTTGTCTGATGCTGACCCAGATGAAGCGATGGACATTGCAGATGCCCTCCTCTGCTCACCAGTGGCATGCAGGGGGAGGGGATTGGCACCGCTGCATGTATGACCTACACCAGTGCTGCTGACATGATCGACAGTGGGGCACACGTCGCGGGGTTGCCTGTGCATGGGTCCCTGGGTGCCTCCGTTGTTCCCACTGTTCTGGGCTCTTTTGCAGTGGCAGCACAGCTGCCCATGGCTGTGGGTGCTGTGCCCCCTGCACCACTGCCTAGTGCAGTGCTGGTGACATCGGTGTGATCTGGGCAGAGTGCCTGTGTGCACACACCTGCTCCAGTGGCTCTGGAGGACACCACCCATGGGCAGCCAACAGCAGTGCCCAGCCATGCCCCACCCATGTTGCAGCCTGCCAGTGTGCATCCACCACCCGTGGATGCACCTGGTCAGGCTGAACCATCCCCTGATCATTGGCGACGCCACTATGCTGCATCACCAGCTGACAACATGGGGGCCTACCTTGACCTGCTACAGGCAACTGTGGAGGGTCAGGAGGCCCCTCCATGTGGAGTTCTGGAGCCACAGGGCTGTTATGGTCCAAGAGCATGAGTCCGCAGTGGCATGGCATGCTCAGACAGAGACACGCATCATGCAGGTGGGCATGACCACTGCTCTGGAGCAGATTGCAGTGGCTGAGGAGGCAGTGGCTGCATCCACTGCACACTGTGGACATCGTGCGTCCAGTTGGATGCCCAGGAGGACATCCCGTACACCACGGCGGTGGAGCCAGGTTAACCCTCTGCTGCTGACTCCATCACCACTGGCATCCACACCCACCATCCCTGGCTCGGCTGGTGGTCATCGGAGGGCCCCCTCACTGGGCACTCATTTCTGGTCTCAGTGCAGCACCCCTGCGGGGTCCCTGGGGATGCCCACTGTGGCCTGTGGTGGCATCCCTGCCACCAGCCACTATTGCAGAGGCCACCCTCATGTCTGTGGTGATCGTGGGGCCACCCTATGATGCCCATGTTCAGAGGCCTGTGATGGCGGGTTTACATGCCCGTGTGTACTGGACACCCTGTGGGTGGTGCCAGTGGTGGTGTGTGTGGTAGTCACATGCCCTACGGCTGTCCTGGCACCACCCTGTACTACCTGTGCAGGCTGTCCAGTGTGGCTGTGTGTACCGCTGTAGTGCCATGTGTCATGGGAATGATGAGTGTATTATGATACCTGCAGTGCCTGTGTGCTGGCCGCAGTGTGCACTGACCTGTGATGTCTACAGCATGACCTGGGTGGTGCCTAGGTGACACATGCATGATGCACATGTGTCTGTGTGTCCCCTCCGTGTATGTGCACCTGTGTGCGTGCGTGCCCCTGTGCAGCGCCTGGTGTCCAGTGCTCCCACTTCATGCTGCCCCTATACCACAGTGCTCACATCTGCACACATACATACTGTACCTGTATACTCACCTGTGGGGCCCAAAGCATTCCTCCACCACACGCGTGTGGTATGCCTGTGCCGTCTCTGCAAGCCTAGGGTCCCTGCATCCCTGCCTGGCATCACCTCTCTGGACCTCAGGGGGTGCCCTGTCTGCCCCCTCCCCCACCCCCTCATCTTCCCCGGAACTGTCGTCCTCACTGGCCTCGCAGATATCCCATGTTCATGGGCCATGTTGTGAAGCATACAACAGGCTAGGAATATGCCACAGGCCTTCTCAGGGCTGTACTGTACAGCACCACCTGACCGACACAGGCACCAGCATTGCATCTTCAGCATGCCGAAGACATGCTCGATGATGGCGCATGTCACAATGTGTGCCTCATTGTAGCATTCTTCTGCCACTGTTCTGGGTCATCAGATGGGGGTGAGGAGCCAGGGCCTCAGTGGGTATGCGGCGTCACCTGTGGGGGTAGATGTGTCTCCATTAGTACATTGGGGTACACTGTGGCTTGTGCCCTGTCCCCATCCCTGCCCTCTGTGGTGTGTGCCCCTGTCCTGCTCTCTCACCCATGCATCCACATAACAGGCAGTCTTGCATCCCTACCTCAGCTGTACCTGCATGTCCCCATCTGTCATGTGGTGCGCAGTGCTTGCATGCCACCCTGTGTCTGCCTTTGTACCCTTTCACACCCCTGCTGTCCCAGGGCCCATGCGCCTGCTTCACACTGCCCATGGCCCACCCTATGTGTCTTGGATGTGGTGCCACCCTGCGCTGTAGGCACCCTGTCACATGTACCTATCAGATGGCCACTTTGAATGTTCCCAGCCTCGGACCTTGTGCAGAGTGCTGACTGGTGCCATATGAATGCATCATATGTGCTCCCAGGGTGTGTGGCACAGACATTGGTGATGCACCCAGTGGCATCGCACACCACCTGGCAATTTACAGAATGGTACCCTTTCTGATTCATGTATGTGATGGCCTCTTCACCAGGTGGTGCCCAGATCACCACATGAGTGCAGTTGATGGCCCCTATGACACCTGGCATGCATGCCACCCTGTAGAACCCCTGTATAGCTTCTGTCTGCTCTGCCTGCGTGCTGGGGAAATGGATGTTTTCTGAAGTATGTGGTAGCAGTGCGGTGAGGAACTGTGTGAGAGGGCGGGATATAGAGCCTGTGATATGCCAGTGGTGTCCCCAGTAGGCCTTCGGAAGGTTCCCATGGCAAGCAGGCACATGACCATTGTCACCTTGGTCTCCACCGAGATTTCATGACCTCATGCGGTGGGTGCCTGCATCTCATTATGGCACAGCTCACAAAGTTGCCTCAGCATGGCCCCATTGAGGCGGTATCACCCAACTGTCTCCACCTCTGTGAGCTGCTCGAAAGAAAACCAGGCACGATACCACCGTGGGGCTGGCTGCCTATGGTGCCTTCCAATGCCCTGCCTCCTCTTCCTCATTTGGGCACCAGCTATGGTGACTGCTGCCAGGTTAATTTCCACTGTCAGTGTGGCCCTCAGACATTGTTTGCTGCCTGGCTTTGTTGCTGGCTGGCTGGATGTGTCTCTCCCTCTCTCTGGTTTCCTCTTCCCCTCTGGCTCTGGCTGTGTGCTGCTGTCATTCCACTCACAATCTGCAGGTGTGCCGGACATAAGTCTCCTTCTTTTGTACTTATCTTTCTATGGCACATCTTGGCTTTGCACTAACTTTGCCCTGTTGATGCACTCTGGTTCTGCTCTGTGAATCAAGTTGCGTTGTGTATGCATGGGTATGCCCCTGTATATGCACTGCATGTCATTACATTGTGCCTATAGCGCATGTTGTTCGGTGCAGGGCATCTCGGTTGGGCTGGTGCTTTCACCCTGTTTCTGAATTGGCTTTCTGCGCATTTTTGACTTGCACCGGCGCATCTGGGTTGCGCTGGGTGCATCTGTTTTGTGAATCCTGCCCTAACTGTTAATTTCATCATCCAAAGCAAGTCTGCAGTGCTGTTTAACAACAGGTGAGTCCAAAGTCCTGGGTTCAAGTGGAAATGAATTGAAAAACAGAAACCGTCATCCACAAAGAAATTCTTTTCTGCAACCGAGATGGTAGAAGAATCTACTGTTGTGCTGTTGAACTGTTGATGTTTATCTTATTGTCTGATATTCCCACCACAATCTGAATAAAGGACTTTTGTTGTTCTTGATGATGTCTACATCAGGAGGAGCCAGTCTTGACTGCTGAATTGATGCCAGAGGAGTCCAAAGTCCCAGGGTCGAGTGTGAGCAGGAAAAAGACAGAGACTACAGCAAAGCCAACTACTAAATGACTTTTATCATCCAGAATTATAAATTCTCACCAGCATTTTCTTAAATTAAAAGAAAACCACATGTCTACAAATAACCAGAAGTTTAAGTATTATTTTAATTATTTGAATTTTAATATTTTAATTTGACTTATCTGGGGAGGTAACATAGTCACCAGAGTAAACTTAACTTAAGTACAAGATCTTGCGACAGTTTAAGCTTGAGCTGAATAAAAGATAAACATTTTTGCATGAGGAAAGATATTTGAACAGGTTACAAAGAAAAGTCAACATAATAATTAAACAGAGCCATTTTAAATATTTGTACAAAAACAATTTTACTGTTTTCAGAAGTTATCAAAACTGCAAGTTGTTTTATTTTGTTGTTTTAATTCTTTTGATTACTTGATTTTCTAAAACCCTTGTTTTGTGTTTGCATTACTTTCATTATGCTTTGTATTTATGCAAATTAGCATAATTAGAAATATTGTACAGGGATTAATAACATATATATTTTTTATACTCCTGGGTGTGACAGAAACATGATGTATTGTTATCTAGAATGTTTACAATGGGTAGAGTATAAGATTTGAATTTTATAATTATTTATATGAATTTGTGAACATTTTGGAGTGTAAGGCTCGATGCATACCTATATTAAAAACTGATATTCTGACTTACTGCTATGACATAATTGGGGTTGCTCATTCGGGGATAATTGTTTAGTAAATAACAGGCCACAACCTAGTGTATATGAAAAATAGATATTATTGCTATTACTTTCAAAGTTACTGAATTGCAGAACTAACATTTTTCTCTTATGCTTTCCTATGAGTCTGAAGTTACCTGAAGCAAAAGAAAGGAGATAAAGGGCCGGATATTCAAACTGCGCCCAAAATGTGCGCAATAGCAGGAGCAAGCACAAGTCCATTGCGCATATGTGCAATAGACGCGATATTCAAACATGGAGCAAGGCAAATTGTGCAACCAGCCAACGTCTGAATATCGTACAACCTGCGCCATAGCGCAACCAGGAAGGGGAAGCTGAGCAGATACGATGCGCTATAGCGCAACAAGGGCAGCCCAGCTGAACAGTCCAGAGGTGCCATAGTGCAAGCAGGGAGCCCCCCAGCAGCAGAGCAATGGAACTGCACAACCAGGGAGGTAGGCAGGGACCCACCACCCATGCCACAGATGGGCACAGGAACACTCTGCAGAACTAACAATGCACTCCCACACCCCAAGCACAGCATAAGTGGGGGAGGGACAGAATATCCACCAGCCCATGGGGACAAGCCAACAAAGCACAGCCGGGCCATGTTGCCCCAGCACACCCACTGGCAAGCTGAGACTGCCACACAAAGGGGGCGGACCACCCCAGTGTACATCAGCCCCCCCTTGTGCACAGCACACCCTGCACTGTGACCCCAAGACACCACCCATGAGCAGTGATCATCGCTGCAGGAATCCCCATGCATCCCCCCGCCACACTGCAACCTTGTGTACCACAGAACCATACAAGCCAGACTCACCATGAGCACCCAGCAGTGGGTGGCAGCACACAGCAATACCAACTGAAAGCCACTCCCACACCAGAGACACCTCCCCATGCACACACACACATACCCATGATAATACCACCCCAGATGCCATGCACACCACTGCAACTGAGCACCTATAGCCAGCTGCAAATCAGAGACCACCACAGTATTCATATTAAAATATATATTTCTAATTAATATAACAACAATAACAATAGGAACAACCATAACTATATACAAATATACAATACACGGGCGGGGGTACGGGTACAAAGTAGGGGTGGGTAATGGGCAGGGGTGAACAACTGGGAGAGGGAAGGCAGGGTGTGAGGGATGGGTAAAGGGGGGAGGTGATGGGCAGCTACTGCCTGCCAGCCCGCTCTCCATCTGCCTGGTGCTGGTCCCGGGGCCTCCTCCTGTGCCTAACGCCATGTTGATGCAGGTCCCGCAGGATGGCAAGGGAATCCATGGCCACCTGTATGAGCTGCTGAACTGAACGCTCTACGCGCTGCAGGATCCGGACACCTAGGACAAGAGATCAGAGTCAATGGCTGTGACTGTCCATATCCCTGAAGCCCACCCATCATGCATGGCATACAGCCAGTGCCCCGGCTCCTGTGATGGACTGCACCCACCCACAGTGACCGTGCACAAGACATGCCCAACCAGGCAGCACAGCCATGTGTGCCACTGCACACACACACCGCCCATGTCCAGCACAGCACAACCAAGGCTGTACAGTGACGTGCTACATGCAGGGAAGGCAGTGCCACAGCCATGTGCCCTGCACGATGGACCACCATTGATGCACTCCCAGACATGCAATGCCACTGGACAGTGCTGACTGTCACATGTCGCGTGCATGGCAGTGTTGTCCATGGATGGTGGCCATGCCCTGCCCCCCCTCACACAGCATGCTATAGCATTCATGATGTCATGGCATTCACCCTCATTGTGCTGCTGCTGCTGCTGTCGTGGTTCGCCACCACCACCACCACGCTCAGCCACCACTGCCACCTCTCGCTGCACCTCAGCCCTGGCCCTCCTCCGCTCCACCATGCCTGTGGGAAACAAAAGGTGAGAAACACATCAGTAAAATCCCAAAGCAGCTATTCCCCTGCCCCAATGAGTGTGCCCACCCAACCAGACCCATACATCACATATCCTGTAAACACCACCACAGCCAACCATAGACCAACCCTCCCCCATATGCTGGACACAATAGACAGTGTTACCCATACGGACCATACAGGTGCATATACGGCTCACCCACCTGGCCGAGGCACCACGCCCCTCCTGGCACGTGACCGAAGACGTGCCAGTAGTGCCGGCTCCCTCCTCCGCAGGTCCCCGTACTGGTGCCTGCACTGCTCTGCAGACCTCCACTGGCCAGTGGCCTCCTCAAGGTCAGTGGCCACCTGCTGCCACACATGGGTCCTGGCCATGTTGAGGGGTTCATCTCCAAATAGTGGGCCATAGTGAGGCTTCACTATGGCCACCAAGTTGGCAAGTTCGAGTGAACTCCACTGGGGGGCTCTTCTGTGTGCCATCCCTGCATGTATAGTAGGCAACATGGCGCTCCACAGCGTGGCAACCCGATGTGGAATTGTTGCGCAATACAACTCCGCTATTCCCTATCACGCTGTTGGTATAGCGCCGCCAGTACCTATCGCGCTGCTACCGAACAGCGCGATAGAGCTACAGACATGCCATACATACAACACCAAGGGGGCAAAGGTCAGGCACAGGGTCATGGGTCTCTGGCGTAAGGCCACGCACAGCGCCATCGGACGTCTATGCATCCAGCGCAATTGGTCACCTGTGTGCTATCGCCATAGCGGACTATCGCGCAGTTGTGCCACGGCGCCATGTAGTGACCATTGCTGTAGTGCCACTGGCACAATGGTGGCCATGCCTTGAATTGCCTACCATGCACAGCACATCATCAGTGCAGCAGACACCTGCGTGAGCTACCTGGGTATGCGCAGAGCGGTGTACTACGCAGTCACAGAACTGCGCCATTGGCTCAGTCGGTTCAACCGTATTGCGCAAAGCGCAACAGTGCGATATTCAGCCATCATATGCAAATCATCTGATCAGCCATTCAATGGCACAGCAGCGCAATTTGCATCTCATTAAAGTTGCTCCAGTCCTAATTTGCATGGATTGCGTTATAAATATGACACTGTTCTGCAGTGGCCATATTCGGTTACTGCAGTTGATAGGTGAGTTGCATGCATTGTGCTGTTCTGGACCATGGCCTCAGAGAATTGCTGTGTACTGCACAGTCACAGGTGACCACTCACCCATACAGGCTGTGAAATGACCAAGCAAGGACTGGGTGAGGAGGATGATGGTGGGCGGAAGAGGAGGCCTAACTTACGTAAGGCTGAGACGGAGGCACTGTTCGAGGCCTACCTCGGCGAGGAGCCACTTTCAGTGGACGGCGGGCACTCTCAGGCCCATGCTGCTGCATGGGAGGGGTGGCATGTGGCCAACCTGCACGGCAGCCACCAGCGCTGTGCAGGAGTGAAAGAAGATGGGGACCCGACAGGAGGAGGGTGAAGGAGAAGGTTGCAGCCATCAGGGCGGCACGTGCTGCAACAGGTGGGGGCCAGCCGGAGGTGGTGCAGCTGACTCCGGCAGAGGACATGCTCACTGCAAGCATGCAGCACAGTGCCATTGAGGGTGTTCCTGGAGGTGGCTTCCAGACAGGTGGTAGCCCATCACTGCATGATATGTCATGGTCGGGGGGAAGGTGGATCACATGCACTAATGTGTCCTTCCTTTCTGTTACAGATCCTGTGCATCTGCAGGGGTCAGCAGTGGAGAGCCTGTCCACTGCGGACAGCCATCCGGAGTTGGAGGAGGGACCATCCACCTCTGCAGATTGCCGTTGTGCACTGCACATGCCTGGCTACCTTCACTGATGTTGTTGAGACAGGTGTGGGGAGTGTCCTTCCTGTGTCTCAGCAGTCTGGCATGCAAGCATGCCAGCACGCTGCAGCTGTGGCTGTAGCACAGACCTGCACCATTGATGATGCACTGACCACTATGGGCATTGACATGTGTGTGTCACAGAATGGACACACAGCAGGACAGCTCATGCCCATGGACCTAGCTGGTTCCGACATGTGTGCCAGCATGTCAGCACAGTCCCAGGCTGTGCCTGTCAGCACCGGTTGGGCAGCACCGGTGGCTGTGCAGGTCACTGGCACTGTTGCGGCCACAGCAGCAGAACAACTGATACCTTGGGCACAGCAGGCGGAGGGGCAGCAGCAGCAGTCACCCACTGGGACTGGGGGTACAGGGCTCAGCGGTGATGTAGGTGCACCGCCTGTGGACATGCCCATATCTGGTCCTGGTGAGCGGCACCCACCCTCAAGGGGTGCTGTACATCAGGCCCTTCCATACCCTGAGGGACAGGTTGCCAATGTGGCAGACGACCTCTTTGATGAGCACACCCGCCTACTGCAGGCATCAGTACAGCAGCAGATGCGGTTGCAACATCTGTGGAGGCACTGTGTGTGGCTCTGCAGCAGCACAGCAGGGACAACGAGAGGATCCTGTCCTGGATTGACCATTTGCGGGTGGATGTGACCACCACCATCGACAGGCAGACACAGGCATTGGTCGCTGTCGTGGCCACATTGGGCACACAGTCAGGTGCCCCTGTGCCGCTCACACCACGCAGTACACTATCCACTCCCCGTTCCTGGCATCGTGCAACACCTACCCTGTCGATGCCGGGTTCAGCTGTGGGCATCCTGAGCACCCCGGTGCAGGTATGTTCGGTATGCTGCAGACCCCTGTGTGGGCAAGGTCGCGTTCGTGCAGTGGGACCCCTGGCGGTCCATCAGTGCCACCCCATGAGGCCTGTGCTCAGCCTGCCAGTGCTGCTGGGTCTCGGCAGGGCCGCCCATGCATCCGAGGTGGCCATGGCACTGTGCCACATGACTGAGCTGTCTCCCAGTGTGGGCCCTGTCTGGTGCTGCCCTGTGTGCAATGTGTGTTCTGTGGGCAGTGCACCAGTGGGTGCCCCTGCCCCACACGACACACAGACCACCTGCACACCCTCCCGACTGCTGTCCACAGGTGCGTGTGCATGATGATGCCTGCATTGCGCTGTACACCAAAGTGCAAAGGTGCCCAGCATCTGACACACGTACATGGACAGTAAAGGTGGAGGTGGTGGCCTGTGGACGTGTGTGTTTTTAGTGTCTGTGTTCCTGCTATGTTGTGCACCTGACCCCTGTGCACTTTGTGCCTGTTGTGTGTGTGTGTGTGTCTGTCCATGTGGCATGTTACTGTTCACCCCTCCCTGGTTGTATGTGTGTGCTTCTGTGCCCTGCCACTTCCCTTGCCATCATGCACCCCTGGTGTGTTTCTCTACGTGTATGTGGGTTGTGCCCTAGCCACTGTTGGTTGCACATGGCCCCATGACTTACCTGTGTTGGGCGAAGTGCTCCTCTGTGATGGTGTCCCGGTGCAGCTGGGCCAGCCTGATCAGTTGGGGATCACGCCGTCCAAGGGGGGCTGCTCATCCCCATCATCACCGGCATCACCGTCATCCCCATCGCTGTCCCCCTCTTCGACCTGTACAGCTATCCCACAGTCTTTGGCCATGTTATGCAGGATACAACAGGCCAGGAATATCCCAAAGGCCTTTGAGGGACTATACTGTAGGGCACCGCTGGAAGTGTCTAGGCATCAGAAGTGTGCCTTCAGCATCCCAAACACCCGCTCAATGATGTGTGTGGCGGCGTGTGCCTCATTGAAGCATTGCTGTGATGGGGTCATGGGCCACTGGTAGGGTGTGAGCAGCCAGGGATGGAGTGGGTATCCACTGTCACCTGTGTGGAGACAGTGGAGGTTAGTGTCTTGTTCAGGCTCATATTGCCCCTAACCCTGTGTGCCACACCCATGGCACCTGTGACTTACCCACCCTTGCCCCCGATTTGCCAATCCTACATGCATACTCACCCACTAGATGTCCTGTGGGGATGTCCCCACTCTCAAATCAATGGCACAGTGCTGATTGATACCATAAGAATGAATCATGTGCTCCGCCAGGGTGCGTGGCACAGACATTGATGATGCACCTACTGGCATCACACACCACCTGGCAGTTGACACTGGAAAATCCCTTCCGATTCTGATAGGCAGCCCCATCGGGGCCAGGTGGCATGTGAATGGCCACATGGGTGCAGTCTATTGCTCCTAGCACGCCAGGCATACGTGCTACCCTGTGGAACTCCTGTATGTTTGCTGTACGCTCCGCTGCGGTGCTGGGGAAATGGATGTACTCCGCAGCATGTGGCAGCAGTGTGCTGAGGAATTGGGTGAGGATGTGTGACGTGGCTGACTGTGTTATGCCTGTGTTGTCCGCTGTTGGTCTCTGGAAGGTACCCGTGGTGAGCAAGCACATGCAGGCTGTTACCTTTGTCTCCACTGACAGAGCATGACTCCATTGTGAGGGTGCCTGCATCACATCACTGCACAGCTCACAGAGCCGCCTCAGTATTGCCCTGTTCAGGCAGTACCGGCCCACAATCTCAACATCTGAATAGAGCTCAAAGCTGATGTGGGTTCAGTACTGCCTGTTGGGGGCGTACCACCGATGGGCCCTTCCACAGCCACGTCCCCCTGCAGCATGCCTTCTCACCCCCCTCATTACAGCTTCCATGTGGAAGCTGGCACTATCCATGTCCCTGGCTTGTGTTCCCCACCTGGCTGTTGTTGCTCTGTTACCCCCGCTGTCCTGACTGCTACCTCCACTGCACCGGGTACACCTACTGGCCTGTGCACTCTATGGCCCCACACACCTTCCCTTGCCCGTCTTCTGTCCTGTACTCTCCCTGGCCTGCACTGTTTCTCACTCTGGCCTTCTCTGTCTCCCTGCCTCATGTGGCTTCCCTGTAGTGTTCTTGCGCCTCTTCCTTGAGCCTTTTTATTTTGGCTCATTTCCGACATGGCACAACTTCTGCCTGATCCACTGTTGTGCATTGCGCAAGCCTTTGAATATCGCATTGCACACTTTATGCATGGTTCCACCCCCTTCGGTTGCGCATGCCTTAATTAGCATTGCACTGTTGCTCAGCATGTTTTCAATGGCGCAACTGCCTCCTGCTGAATATCGCAGAATGGTGCAATTTCGGACTTGCGCTGGTGCAACCCTATTGCGTATGGCGCAACCCTTTTGAATATCCGACCCATAGTCTGAATGTGAGCAAGGTAGATTCCCTGACTCACAGCACAAGGTGCAAGAAAAAGTCTTTTAAAGCATCATAAGAAAAGATTTAGTTCTTTAGTTTCAAATTATTGTTTTATATAAGGTCACTGCTATTTTAACTGTTGTTCAAAAAGAATACTATTATTGTTGTTAAAGTTGGCAATCAGTATTGCAAAACCATGACAGCCTTGACTATGAGTGCAAATGTTCTTGACATGAAGGTAGTGATATATCCTCCAACAGCCTGTCTGACTTTTAAAATTCAAGAGGAAAGCATAGGGGGATTGATTAAAGCTAACCAAAAATACTCATTGCTGCTTGATATTAAAAGCCGGCTAGGAAAAATGCTAGAGGATAAATCTTTTGAATGTGGTAAACTTACAGGTCTGCTTGAAATATTAGAAAAGCTTTTACAGGAAAGTAAGAAAGACTTTTCTAGTAATTACTGTGCTTTAGTTAAGCTAGTGACTAAAAATGCAGCTTTGCAAAGTGAGTTACAACAATGGCAAGAGCAGTGTTTAAATTTAAAAAAAGTTGAATTAGCAAATGCTTGTGAACAGGTTAACAAAGATTTGGTTGAATTAAGGAAAGAATATAAAAGTTTAAAGAGTAAAAGTCAAGTTAAGATAAATTAAAAGCATTTTAGAGGTTAGACAGTGACACTGATTCTAGTATTTCCTCCAAAGAGTCATCTGGTTCAGAAAATGAATTACCTCAGAGCAAAAACAAAATCCCTAGACAAACAAGTGATTCTGACTCTAACTCAGAAAGAAAAATAAAAGGTAAATACAAGAAAAAGCATAAGATTAGGCAAAAGGAGAGGGGGTGCTGTGGAGCAACAACATGGTGGCAGCATCCTAAAATAACTCCGACTACATTAAACTTAAATGTCCTAAAAACTATTGATTTTCCACACAGAAACAAACTAGGAGTGCACTGGAATCCATCGGAAGGTTTCTGCATCACAATGGACCCAAAAAAGGATGCTAAACACTCCTCACAGAGCCTAGATGTCTTCCTTTCTCCACGGGGATCAGTTAAAGGCTTGGGGCATGTCACAACGAGTGGTCTGGTAGTGCCTGAACTTCCAGTGCCACAAATATTAGTGTAAAAAGCAAAATCCTGCACTCAACACCCAAGGTAGAAAAGACTGCTTACAAACTTTTAAAGGTGCTTCATTTTATTTTCAAAAAGTACACAAATACTAGCTATGCTAACAAACATTCAAGCCACTGGCGAAGAGACCAACAAAAGACTGGCAGCTGTAGAAACAAAATTAACCAAAAACAACCACAAAATACAAGAGGATGCCGTAGCTATACAAGAACTCTCTGAAATGCAGGGTCAGCAAACCTTTGTAAGAGGCCTATACTTTCTGAAATCAAAACTGGAAGGTCTAGAAAACAACCAGTGATAAGCAAATATTCAGATTGTAGGCTTTTCTTTAAGGTTTGCAAGTGCAATGGAAATTCTACAGGCGGTAAACTGACTGAGTTTCTAAGATCTGCAAATTATGGAGTAAAGATCCTGAAAGTATTTGCAATCCCTCAGCAGCCCAGACCACAAGTTGAACCACAGCAAAGACTGCTTACAGCAATTGCCACCCTATCGGCTCCAGAATCTGAGATAGTACTCCTCCAAGCTGCTACATCCCATGGAGAAATGGTCTGGAAGGGCAGCCACCTTTCTTTTTTCCCTGACTTATCTGTACAAATGCAGGCCAGAAGAAAGGAACTCCAGGTAATCAAAAAGGTGCTCTTACAGCATGGCGTAGAGGTACAGCTTAATTTTCCAGTGCCCTTCAGATCCGCCATGCCTCCAAGGTGCATATTTTTGTAGATCCTGCTGCAGTGTCTCTGTATGCTGAGAAGATTATAGGACAGTCAAATCCCCCTTAAGTTATCTCCGATGAAGAGGGGTGATACTCTGTGCCATGTTACGGGGGCTTTCCATACCTGACTGTTAAGTACACTGGGACTTGGCTAGGCCAAAAGGTGACAATCCTTATAATTCTTCCTTGTACCCTGGTGGACTAAGGGTGTTTTAGCCTATTACTCTGCTGAGGGGTTGTTTCTCAATACTCAATGCACCTTGTTAGGTTAGCAAATACAGTAATACACTCTGTCAGTTATCATACGTATTAATTTCTGTTTTCTGCTTCCTATTTAAGCTGCCATTGTTGCTGTTCCTTAATAAGTCTTACAAGATATCCTTTTTAGGCTGGACTATAGATGATGTCAGTGTTGGTGTGGAAGAGCACTACTCAATTTGTGGACTTTAATGATTTCCTTTAGTTCCATACTGTACCCATTAGGGCAGGTTGCTGAGCTTTGCCATAGACTATGGGTTCCTAAGGCAACTTAATAGAGACCAGGCTATCATTTTCGATTCCTGTCTACAGTTTATCTAAGCCATCCTGCCTCCCATATTTTATTTCAGTCCTACAAAGGGATCTGATAACCTGGTGTTATTGATTATTTGTAGTCTGTTAAGGTGAGAGTGGCAGCGCTCTACAGGTTGCTCAGCTCTAACTTTACTCCTGTTGATTACTTTATGGTAGCTCTCGCATTGCTTGGATTTATTGACCTTATATATCTACCTGCTCTTAAGTATTGATCCCCTGTACAAGTGGTGACGAGGTCTGCATTCCTCACTTCTTTACTTTTATGTACTGCAGTATGTACTGTATTATCATAAAACATATAAATAAAAAGTTTAAAAAAAGATTAGGCAAAAGGGGACTTTCTTTGTAGCTCAAGCTAAGGTGTTTGAAGCCACCACCTGTAATACTCTGGCTAAGGGGGGGGGGTTGCCTATGTTTAATAGGTAAGAAAAACAGTTAAAGCCCATGCTAGACCCAGCTGTGGCTCTTCAGCATTATCAAGACTCGTATCAATGCCAACACTGGAGTCTCTCCCAAAAGGAGAGGGACCATGGTGGAGGGTATGACAGTGAGCATGGTAAATACAAAACTGACCACAGGGTGCACCTCAAAACAGGTCTAAGTATGGTTTTCCAGGTCTCAGTATGATGATTAGGCATACTGTTTCAGAGGAAGAGGAAAGACTAGAGGAGATGATTAAACATTCACAGAAGTAAATGGAGGAGACAAAACAGCAGATAGAAGAGTTAAGGGCTCATTCCCAAAGTTTACTCCATTTAGCTCAGTCACCTCCTGACCTTCATTTTCCTATGTAAAATCCTTTTTCAACTGTACCTAGCGCAGATGGGGCAAATAGTGCTATGTGACTCGCAAATTCTGTCCACTGTATTGCTGACATACTAAAATAAACTGCTATTGTTAAAAAGGATAATGAGATTGGAATATGATTTAAAAATGAAATGCCATGTGAAATTGAAAATGCTATCTCTGTGCCTTGCCTTTCTCAAAAGGTTAGTTTCAACAACAGTGACAAGCTCAAAGATATACTTTTTGGGGATACAACTTGCTGCTATGCAGAAATACACTGTCTGGAAAAATCTGTGGTAAACAACTTTGATAGTTTGATTTATGGACTCTTTTGAGAGAACAAAGGAACATGTGCTTGCAAAGGAATGTAATGTTCTGAGGACTTTCCTGAAGAGTTTTGTGGATAAATTATACATTATTCTGAAGCCTAGAATGTATAAAACAAACGTATCACTTTATTTTAAGAAAGGTGCTTTTTAAGAAACTTTGCTAAGAAAATGAAGTTATAGTCCTTATTAGCTTAACTCAGGAAATACTGGTCCTAGAAACATAAGAGATGCTTTAAAAAATTGGGTTCAATGAGAGAAGTTCAAATATGTTTGTTTGAAAATCCTATTGTTTTGCAAAAAAAAGTTGTAAAGAAAAATAATTTAATGTTTTAAATCTGAACTCTAAGCAAAGAGGCAGCCCTTAAAAGGGGTGGAGGACCACACCTACCTCATTTGCATTACCCAATAAGAGTAAGGAAAAATTGCAGAAAATTATGTCAGGGCAACAATCTAGCCAAAGAAATAAGCTTACAATTTCAAACCCAACCCAGAATTTCTAAAATATTCGAGCGGTGAAGACCTGTGCCAGGTTAACTGAGTAATTTTGTGGTTATGAGACTTCTACTAGGCTGAAAGCTTATAGCCATCCCTGCCTTGGATGTTTTGGACCAGCATGTGATTAAGCCATTGATGAGTTCATGCTAGAGATTCAGAGGGTCAAGCTTGGATGTAGACACAAAATTGCAACAAAAACCAGCCACAAGAATATAGCTTGTTTTTCCCCCCTATTTTTCCCTCTGGTCACCAGATCCTCAGGAGACACCTGCTTATCCCACCCTGTCTAAGACCCATTCCTTAGCCCAGTTCCCCAGAACCTTGACCTAGCACCCTGAGTCCCCCACCAGTAGACCCCCTGACTTGTGCCCCTCAGGGCAGGGCCACCCTCACTTTCCTTGGGTGCTCTTTTCAATTTAGTCTGGTGGTAGACATCAGGTGCATGCCAAGGGACATCATGATCAGATGAAGGTGGAGTCTGGCAGTGGGCATGGGGCAGGCACTCCATTGTTTCCTCAGGTGCCAGGGTTTTTCCTTTTCACATGATCATGAGCGAGACCCCGGAGGCACGGACATGCAATGACATCCAGTGCAATCTGGGTGTGCTCCCCCACCCTTCTCATGGACATCTGCCAACACTACCACCCCTGCATATGTGACCCCCTGGCTGTTGCACCCCCAGTCTCCACTAGGAGTTGCTGCTGCTGGGGAGTCATCAACCCACCCTCCCCATGAGAGGAGAGGAGAGGAGAGGAGAGGTGTCCTCTGGAAGCTTGATCCTCTCCTCCCCAGCTGACCCCTGGCTCCCCGAGCTTGCTCTCAAGCCCAAGTCACCGGCATGGTGCAAGGTGTGGCATCCAGCACCTCAACCCTCAGCGCCACTGGGCCAGACCAAGAATATAGCTTGTTACAAAAGGACTTTTCCAGTATTGGATGGAGCAAAACCTGTGGTCTAAGTACTGGACATCCTGCCTGAAGTAATGTTTTAAAATTTCTGCTAAAACCAAGCAAGGCTAGAGATTAACTGTTAATTTCATCAGCCAAAGCAAGTCTGCAGTGCTGTTTGACAACAGATGAGTCCAAAGTCCTAGGTTCAAGTGGAAATGAATTGAAAAACAGAAACAGTCTTAAAATCCAGTTACCAGAAATAACTTTATTATCTACAAGGAAATCATTTTCTGCAACTAGTTGAGATGGTAGAAGAATCTACTGTTGTACTGTTGAACTGTTGATGTTTATCTTATTGTCTGATATTCCCACCAAAATCTGAATAAAGGAATGTTTATGTTTTTGGTGATGTCTAAGCCAGAAGGAGTCAGTCTGTACTGCTGAATTGATTCCAGAGGAGTCCAGAGTCCCAGGTTCAAGTGTGAGCAGGAAAAAGACAGAGACTACAGCAAAGCCAGCTACTAAATAACTTATCATCCAGAATTAGACATTCTTGCCAGGATTTTTTTTTTGCTACTATTTTTCTCCTTCTGTCCTGGTTGGTCCACTATCCTGCCACCCTCCCAGCCCCATCCCCTGATCTTTAGGCTTACCTTCCTTCTTCTCCCATGGCTTACCCTCAATAGCAGGGTGGAGGGGTGCCCCCAAATCTACCTGCTAGGACCAGATCCAGTTCAGGGAGGTGCCTTCTCGGGGGCAGCAGCTGCAGAGGATGGCCTTCATACCATCTGACCGGGACCAGTTTCTGTTTTTCTGTGGAGAGGAGTGTGCAATCCCAACAATGGCTGAGTTGTGTGCATGTCTGCATGCAGCACGCTGGTCAGCTGCTCCACCTCTGAGCCCAACAGTGCAGGACGTGGCATGCCAACACCTAGCCTCCACCCTCCTTGGGAGAGGAGAGCTGTGCCCTGGATGCTTGATCCTCTCCCACCCCAGTCAACCCCTGATGACCTGCTTGCACTGCGAATATGGGTCACGGGCATGGCAGGAGGTAAGGAGGTAAGGCATGATGCCTCAGCCTTCCACACCACTGGGCCAGCTCTCACCAGGATTTCTAAAGTTAAAAGGAGAGAAGACCACACCTCTACAAATAACCAGAAGTTTAAGTACTATTTTAGTTATTTTAATTTTTATATTTTAATTTGGCTTATCTGGGGAAGGTAACATAGTACCGGAGTAAACTTAACTTTTAATTACAAGATCTTGGGACATTGTTTAAGCTTGAGTTAAATAAAAGATAAACATTTTTGCATGAGAAAAGATATTTAAACAAGTTACAAAGAAAAGTCAATGTAATAAAACAAAGCCATTTGAAATATTTTTACAAAAACAATTTTACAGATTGCAAAAGTTATCAAAACTGCAAATTGTTTTGTTTCTTTGTTTTACTTATTTGATTTTCAGAAACCTTTGTTGTTTTGTGATTACATTACTTTTATTGTGCTCCATATTTATGTAAATTAACATAATTAGAATTATTGTACAGGGGTTAATAAAATATATTTTTTTATATTTCTGAGTGTGACAGAGACATGATTTACCATTATCTAGAATCTTTACAATAGGTAGAGTATAATATTTGAATTTTATAATTATTTATATGAATTTGTGAAAAATGTTGGGGTGTAAGGCCTGAGGCATGTCCAAGTGCCCATGGTAAAAATTGATATTCTGACCTATTGCTATGACACCTGTACTGGGAAGCAAATCTCAGAAGCAATGCATGAACACAGAGGGGTGACATGACACCCATAAGAGCTGCATACTGTATGCTGGTGAAAGATGAGGGACTGGTGCACTGGGGAGCAGTGCTCAGAAGCACTGCATGAATACTCTGATGTGACAAGGCACACATCACGGTGGTGTTCTGCTTGCTAATGAAAGATTAGGGAATGCCTGCACTAGGGAGTAATGTCAGAAGCACTGCATAAACACAGTGGGGTGACATGGTACCCATCAATGTTGTGTACTGTGTGCTGGTGAAAGGTGAGTGACTGCCTGCACTGTGGAGTGATGTTCAAAAGCACAGCTTGAACACAGTGATGCAACATGGCACCAATCACGGTGGTGTGTTGCATGCTTCTGAAAGGTGAGGGATTGCCTGTATTGAACAGTGATACACAGAAGTACTGTAGGAACACTCTGCTATGACAAGGCAGACATCACAGTGGTGTACTGTGTGCTGGTGAAAGGTAAGGGATTGCCTGTACTGTGGAGCAGTGCTTAGAAGCACTGCATGGACACAATGGTGCAACATGGCACCTAACATGCTTGTGTACCGTGTGCTGCAGAAAGGTCAGGGACTGCCTGCACTTAGAAGTGATGCCCAGAGACACTCTATGAACACAGTGGGGCATCATGGCACCCATCCCTGTTGTGTACAGTGTGTTGGTGAAAGGTAGGGAACTGCCTGCACTGGAGAGCAATGCTCAGAAGCACTGCTTGAACACAGTTGGGTGATATGGCACCTGATCAAAGATGGAGTGATCAGCCTTAGAAAAATGTTGTCCCACTGTTTTTTCCGTCTTCTTCATTTTAATATCATGTCTGTGCTCCTGCTTCTTTGTTGTCTCAGGTACAACACATGGACAGATATTGTTCTTACACACTTTTAATATGTTTTTAATGTAAGATGATTCTATCTAATTTATTGAATTATATGTGTTAGAGGTTTGATTTTAACTGGTGGGTGATGGTTTCATAGACTTTAGTTTCATACAGCAGACCTGCTGTTTCTAGTACACACACACACACACACACACTCACACACACACATAGCTGTTACAACAGTTGTACACACACACACAGGGTGTGGGTATCATTAGTAGGATAGAGCAGCTAAAGTATTTCATTTTCAATGGGGTCCTGCTTTTACACATTTTTCCAGTGTATTTAGTAGAGTTAGCACAGGTAAAATGCAGAATCACATTTTTACTGTGGTCCTGCTTTTATACATTTTTACAATGTAGTTACTCAGGATAGGTCAGTTAACATGCAGTATCTCATTTTCAGTGAAGTCCTGATTGCACCTATTGTAGCACTAGCAGGTCTGTGATGTCCTAAATGAGTTGGCTCCATCATAGCCTGTATGTTTCCAGTGACCAGATACTGTACCTCTCTTTGGCCAGCAGGGGGATGTGAATTACTACACAACTACTACTACACAAACACAAGCACTGTATGCCTGAGGATGCCCTTAAACTAGCCATCTACAGCTCTGTCACCTCTATCATTGACTACGGCCTTGCCATCTATGGCTCTGCCTCAACAAGTGCCCTCCGCAGGATCTCAGTTGCTCTCAACAAAGCCTGTAGACTACTGACAGGTGCAGCCCGACAAACTCACACCTGTGACCTCTATGCACAGGCCAGCTGGCTACCCCTATGCAGCAGAATACAATACCAGACCTGCTTACTTACCAAAAAGATTCTCCTTGGTCTCGTGCCACCTGGTGTTAGCTCACTCCTTACTACCTACAGTGGCACTCAACAAACACATGGTGCCCAATCTGTAACCTTTCAGGTTCCCAGATGTCACTCCATGGATCAACGGTCCTTTATTTATAGAGCAGCCAGTGGTTCAATTCCCTCAATAAAGAAGCACTTTCCTCTACTACACTTGGACCCTTCAAAAGTAATCTCAAATCTACCTCACCTCTACCACTCAATGTGACTGCTTCTCTGAACAGAGATCTCTCTAAACACCTCTCAGCTCACTCATGTCTCACAGCCTGCCCTTTCCCCAGTCTCATTCCCTCTGGCACTGGGCCTTCCTTGTGACTCCTTTCCTGCTTCACATCTCTACTGGTACAAGACATTTTCCACCACCATCGGACAGTGGCCCATTAGCCTGCCAAGTTCCTCTCCCAGTCGCATGCCTGCAATACTAACTGCCTATGGTGCCCTCTATCTCGTTATTGTTACCGCAGCCAGCTGCCTACTCAAGCTGCTCATTTTATGAATGTTATCTCAAAGTATGTTATAACTGAGTATCTTTATTTTTTCTTTTAGTTGTTTTGGTTGTTTATTGTGCATTCTTTTCCTACCTCTGTATGTATGTTGACCCTCATCCTTTGACGTGGAACCTTTGTAAATGAGCAGTTTCTGCTCAAAGGTATTTGTAATCCGAGAATTTAATAAATAAATAAAAATAAATTGTGCTGAATGCACATTTTAGTGCCTAATTTTTGCTTTGGGGGGGCTATATTCAAACATGCTTGGGGCACTCGCACTTTGCTCCAAACAAGTTTGAGTATAGCAATTTTAGTGAACTGTGCTAATTTGCATTAATTGGCCAGTAGGGGGTTGCGAATTGTGCTGAGTGTGCATTTTAGTGCTTCATTTTTGCCTTGGGGGCTATATTCAAACATGCTTGGGGCACTCACACTTTGTTCCAAACATGTTTGAGTACAGCAAATTTAGTGAACTGTACTAATTTGCATTAAGGAAAGGGACTTTGCAAGGGGCAGCCTGATACCTTTTAATATGGGGCCATTGCTTTGTGTAGTTCTGGTTTCCAGTTCTAGGTTTGTCTGCCTATTTCTGTTTCAAGCTTTTAGCCACTGACTGAATTGCTTTTAGCCACTGACTGTCATGCCAGCAACCCAGGTTCAAGAACAGACCTGGTTCACTTGAGGACTGGCCTGGGAAGGAGCAAGCGCATCTGTAGGACAGGGAGAGGAATCTAGGTGGCAGCACCATGGGACAGCATGGGAAGTGACCCCACACCTGGATGCCTAAGGTATCTCCATGGAGGCCGAGTACACACATGTCTGGGCCAAACAGAGGAGCAAATAGGAGGAAAAGCCCTCCAACTGCAAAACAGTGATGGTCTGCTCGCTCTAGCAGGCCCCACAATGATGACTAGGTGCCTCTGGTCCAAGGTCCTGTGACAGAACAACCAGAAAATGTAAGTCACAGAGAAGTTAGGTAACAGAGCTGGGAAGACTGGCCCAGATGGGGGAAGTCAGGGTGCCAAATAAGATAAACAGCTTTGTCCCATTGACACAGTGCGGTGACATGCCACTCATCATGGTTATGTACTGTGTGCTCATGAATGGTAAGGGACTGTCTGCATTTTATTTATTTATTTATTTTATTTATTGAAATGTTTCACCAGGAGGGCACACTGAACAACAAGTTGCTTGTCTCCCAGTGCGACCTGGGGAGTACAAATGAACAAAAACAGTGAATATATATATATAAAAAATATGAATATACATACCGTCTCAATTAAACATACAAGGGGGATTAGGTACAGAGAATAAAACAGCAATAATGCCAACCCACTGGTGGATTAGTGTTTTAATTCAGCATAGGTAATACAGTAAATTTAGACAATTTAATCAAATGACGTGCTAAAGAGGGGAAGGGAAAGAGGGAACGGAGGGTCCACTATATGAAGGTGAGGCAACATACAGAGGGTAATAGTACCATAAACAGTAACTGGTACTAGATACAGGAGATGGAAGTAGGTAGAAGCAATCGTGGAGGGCTGAATTAACAGTACAGAGCAGCAATAGTATGGCATGGCCATGTGGGAGGGGTAAATATGTCAGTGTCAGTGGTTCAGTAGGTAGCAAACTCGCCTCTGAGGCCAGGAGATCACGGGTTGTGGGTTCAGTTCCCACATCTGGCACTTGGGTTAATAACCCAGTACTGACACTGTAGTGCAGCATGAGAGGGGTGCTGCACTCCTGAGGTGCCGTCTTTCGGATGAGATGTTAAACCGAGGTCCCATCTGCCTGGATTGGTGGTAGTTCAGGTGGATGTTAAAGATCCCAGGGCACTTATCAAAAAGAGTAGGGGAATTTCCCCAGTGTCCTGGCCAAATTTCCCTCATTCACTAAAAATACCACCAACAGCTTAATCTGGTTCAAGGTCAGTTGGCATTCATCTGTATCTTCCTCCCCCCCCACCCCCGGGGTCATGCCTGAAAATAGGCAGGATTTGTCTAGTGCACTTACCTGGTCAACAAAAACTAAATAAATAAATAAGTGCAATGGGTACAAGGCAAAGCGAGAGGGGGTGGGGGGAGAGAGATGGGGTTCAGGAGTAGGAGGGAGTTTAAGCCTAGGTCAGCACCTCCAGGATGTTAAAGAATCCTGCCAGGAACAGACCTAGGTGCAGACATTTGAGGGGGGAGGAAATAGAGAGGAGAGTAGGGAGGGGGAAGCAGAAGTGCCTATGTTTAACCCCTCCAGGATGTGGAGAACCCTGCCAGGGGTTGAGCCAGGCAAAATGAATAAGGATGAGAAAGAAGAGGGTGGGGGTCAGGGGAGTAACAGAGGGATAGAAGGAAGAGAAAGTAGGTAGATGAGGGGGAGAAGGCATGCTAGATTTAGCCCCTCTAGGGAACTGAGATCCCTGCAAGGGGGAAGCACTTTAGCAATGATAAATAGTCAGAGAAGATGGGGGTGCAGGGAAAGCCAGGGAAAATGGTAAGGGGTGCATTAAGGGTAGAGGATTGGATATTGACCTGGGGAACAGTCACTTGGGAGGGAACTTTAGAAAGGGTTAAAGCAGGAGCAGCTAGAGGAGAGGTGGTTGTGTAAGGCAGAGGCAAGGGAGGGGGAAGAGGAGGAGTGTTGTATTTGGGGGGTAGGGAATTCCAACGGTGCAGGAATTGATAGGAGAAACCAGTCTGTCCAATCTGAGTGGAGCAGCGGAGGACCAGTAAGGTCTGAGTATCAGTGGATTGGAGGGAGTGAGGGGGGAAGGGTGGAGAGGGAGCATGAGAGGTAAGTGGGGAGTTCCCCAAGCCAAAATTTTGAAGTGAGCTTAGCACAGTGGGCAGTGCACCGTTTTGCAAGCGGTGGGAAGGACAGGGTATGGTAGAGGTCACAGTGATGAGAACAAGATGGGGCATCCAAAGCAAAATGATAGAAGGGCTTAAAGACAGAGTCCAGTCTGGTCAGGGAGGAGTTGGGAGCAGCACCATAGACTACATCACAGTAGTCGAAAATGGGGAGAATCATTTTCTGGACCAGCTAATGCCACGCCGTAAGATGGATGCAACTATGGTTCCTGTACAGGGCACCAAGCTTGGGGCATAGTTTTTTCAGGATCGTGTCAATGTGGCCAACGAAGGTGAGGTTGTGGTCCAACCAGTCCCCAAGGTATCTGAATGAGGAGGTATCCTCGAGGATAGTCCCATCCATGGTGTGATAGAAGGGTAGGGGAAGAAGCCTAGAGAACATAGAAGTTGATGGCAGATAAGGACCGCAAGGCCCATCCAGTCTGCCCATTTCTTTTTCTACCTTATGAATGTGCCATCAGCCTTTGCTCTGTCAATGGCCTATCTATTCATACTCATCTGTATTGCTCCCTTATGCCTATCCCATGCCTGTTTGAAGCCCTGCACTGTATTCTTATCCACCACTTCCTGAGGTAGGCCGTTCCATGCATCCACCACCCTTTTTGTGACAAAGAACTTCCTCACATTACCCCTTAATCAGCCTTCCTCTAATCTCATGCTGTGTCCTCTTGTCCTGCTATTTTTCTTATATTGAAACATGTTAGATTGTTTCACCTTGTTAATGCCCTTAAGGCATTTGAATGTTTTGATCATATCACCTCTCTCCCTTCTTTGCTCTAGAGTATACATATTGAGCTCCATTAATCTGTCCTCATATGTTTTCTGATGCAGTCCCTGCACCATTTTGGTTGCCTTTCTCTGGACTGCCTCCATTTGGTTAATGTCCTTGTGCAGGTGTGGCCTCCAGTACTGCATGCAGTACTCCACGTGGGGCCTAACCAGTGTCTTGTAAAGAGGGATTATGACCTCCCTCTTCTGACTTGTGATACCCCTACTAATACACCCTAACATCCCCAGCCTTACCTACTGCTTTAGTAGTCTGCTTGGATGATTTCAGGTCATCGGTGATGATGATGCCAAGTCTCTTTCTTCCTTTGTGACTGCCAGAAACTCCCTCCCAGCCTATAGGTGGCTTCAGGGTTTCTCTTCCCTATGTGCATGATCTTGCATTTCTTTGCATTAAACCCCGGTTGCCACTCTTCCAACCATTTTGCTAGTTTATCCAGATCTCTTCTCATTCTGCCCACCCCATCTGGATCATCAACTCTGTTGCAAATCTTGGTGTCATCTGCAAACAGACAAACCTTACCCTCCAGTCCATCTGCAATGTCACTGATGAAGATATTGAAGAGGACTGGCCCCAAGACTGATCCTTGAGGTATCCCACTTGTGACTTGCATCTCTTCTGACTTTATACTGTTTACCACCACTCTCTGTTTTCTGCTCATCAACAAGTTTGCCACCCAGTTGACCAACTTCTGACCCACCCTGAGCCTACCCAGCTTATTAATCAATCTTCTATGTGGAACAGTGTCAAAAGCTTTGCTGAAGTCAAGGTAGGCAACATCAACTGCTCTCCTTGGTCCACCACTCTGGTTACCCAGTCAAAGAAATCTATGAGATTAGTTTGACAGGACCTTCCTTTTGTAAACCCATGCTGTCTTGGATCCTGTGCTCCTATGGATTCCAGGTGTTGCACTGTCCTTTCCTTAAGGAATGCCTCCATAATCTTGTCCACTACTGAGGTAAGACTGACTGGTCTGTAGTTCCCTGCCTCCTCCCTGCTACCACTCTTGTGGAGTGGGATCACATTAGCCCTTCTCCAGTCTTCTGGCACCTCTCCTGTGCTCAGAGACTTACTAAACAGTTCTAATAATGGCTCTGCTAGTTCCACCCTTAGCTCTTTAGTACCCTGGGATGTATGCCATCAGGTCCCATTGCCTTGTCCACCCTGAGCTTATCAAGCTCTTGTAGAACCCTTTCTTTTGTGAAGGGACTAGTGTACACCTCCCTCCCCCTGTGTCCATTGTGCTGAGCTGTGGGCCCTGCCCTACCTTCTCTTCAGTAAATACCGAGCAGAAGTGTCTATTTAGGATAGATGCTTTTACATGGTCCTCCTCCTCACATACCCCCTTATCCCCTTTGATCTTAGCAATACCCCCTCTGGACTTTCTCCTTTCGCTAATGTATCTCTAGAAAGTCTTGTCACCTTCTTTTATTGTTTATGCTAGTGTTTCCTCAGTTTGGGCCTTTGCATGCCTTACTGTCTTCCCTGTTTCCATTAGGGAAGTTTGGAATGCCTCCCTATCTTTGTCCTGCTGCGTTCCCTTATATTTCCTGAAGGCCAGCCTTTTGGCTCTGACCTTTTCTCCTACTGGTTTTGAGAACCAAAGTGGTTTCCTTATTCTTTTGCACTTCCTTTTCTCTCTAACACAATGGGATGTTGCTTCAAGTATTGCATCCTTAATGCTTGCCCACTTTGCCTGTACCCCCTCACCTGTATTTCTTTTTGCCAGGGCTAGCTTAACTCCGTTGGCCATCTTATCAAAGTCAGCTCCTCTGAAGTCCCATATGTTTGCCTTGGAATGGGATGATTTAGTTCTAGTGGCAAAATTGAACCATACCATGTGATGGTCACTGGCCCCCAGGTGACCTTCTACCTGGAGATCTGTGATCCTTTCCCTGTTAGTCAGTACTAGATCTAGGATAGCCCTGTCTCTTGTGGGTTGTTGTACCAGTTGTTTGAGGCCCTCCCCCTGCAGGGAATCCACCATGTGTCTAGTCCTAGCAGATGTTCCTGCTGGTATTGACCAATCTATATCTGGCATGCTGAAGTCTCCCATTCTCAGAACCTGAGGGAGGAAGTTGCCCATCTTCAGGCCGCACTGGACAGTAATAAGGGAACCTCCCCCATCCAGGGAGCACCAGAGCCACCACCACTACCTCAGAGGTTGCGAAGAAAGCACAGCAGTTGGACCACAGTGGGCTCAGGGAGAGTAAAGGTTGTGGAACAGAGGCACACCCAGTCAGTTGTTCCACTCCACAATCCATACACCAGTCTGGGGGAGCATAGTTCCCCTATGGATGCACCCACAGAGGAGACTAAGGAGGGTGCAGAACGTCACAAGGAGGCCCTCAGAAGGGAGGGGCAGAGGGCACCAGGAAAGGAAGCAGCCCTGGTGGGGACTCCACTATTAGGGGGATAGAACTGGGGAGCAGGGAAACTGAGTAAGGTGCCTGCCTGGTGCCATGGCTTGGAGGGACAGGAAGCGCATCCTTAGGATCATGAGAACAGTTGCACGGGAGTCTGAGCTGGATGTCATTGTCCACCTAGGGACAAATGACTTGGCTCATCATGAGATTAGAGCAGTGCAGAAGGACTTTGTAGAGTTGGGGAGGGGCCTAAGACAAGTAGCACACACAGTGTCCTTCTCAGAGGTGAAACATAGAAACATAGAACATAGAAACATAGAATTTGATGGCAGATAAGGACTGCTTGGCCCACCTAGTCTGCCCATTTTCCTACCTAACAGATAAGCTGCAGATCCTAGTTAACCAACAGCTTACTTCCTCCTAACCCCCACTAGGACTGCCTTATGCCTGTCCCATGCATTCTTGAAGCCCCCCACTGTTCTTGACTCAATGGCCTCCTCAGGGAGGCTGTTCCATGCATCCACAACCCTCTCAGTGAAAAAATACTTCCTCACATTACCTCTGAGCCGTCCCCCTTCTATCTTCAAATTGTGCCCCCTTGTTCTTGCACATCTCTTTTTCTGGAAGATGCTACCCTCTTGGACTTTGTTAATTCTCTTGAGGCACTTGAAAGTTTCTATCATGTCCCCTCTCTCCCTTCTTTCCTCAAGGGTATACATATTAAGCTCCCTTAGTCTTTCTTCGTATGTCTTCTGGTGCAGACCCTGCACCATTTTGGTTGCCCTCCTCTGGACAGCCTCCACTCTGTCTATGTCTTTGCGGAGATGGGGTCTCCAGAACTGCACACAGTACTCCAGATGGGGTCTCACCAACTGTCTGTACAGAGGGATAACAACTTCCTATTTTCTACTATTGATGCCTCTTCCTATGCATCCCAGTATCCCCCCAGCCTTCCTTACTGCCTTCTCATTGCTTGCCCACCTTTAGGTCATCTGATATAATTACCCCAAGTCCCTTTCTATTTTTACTGTTGTCAGTATCTCAACCCCATTGTGTATGCTTCCCTGGGTTTTGTTTCCCATGTGCATTACTTGCACTTCTTTGCATTGAATCTGAGCTGCCATACATTTGACCATTCCTCCAACCTTGCCAAGTCCTTCTCATCCTTTCCACTCCATCTTGTGTATCAACCCTGTTGCAGATATTTGTGTCATCTGCAAAGACATACTTTTCCTTCCAGTTCCTCTGCAATGTCACTTATAAAGACATTAAAGGACCGTCCCAGTACTGAACCTGCGGTACCCGCTAGTAACCCTCCTTTCTTCACTGTGTACTCCATTTACTACTACCCTTTGCATCCTGTTGTCTAGCCAATTTTTATCCAGGCTACCACCTTGGGACCCACTCCAAGGCTGGCTATCTTGTGAATTAATCTTTTGTGTGGGACTGTATCAAATGCCTTGCTAAAATCTAGGTAGGCCATGTCCACAGCCCCTCCCTGGTCTTCTACTTTGGTCACCCAGTCAAAGAAATCTATTAGATTCATCTGACATGACCTTCCCATCGTGAATCCATGCTGCCTTGGGTCCTGTGCCCCACTGGCCTCTAGGTACTCAACAATTCTTTCCTTCAGAAGTGATTCCATCATTTTCCCTACCACTGAGGTCAAACTAACTGGTCTGTAGTTTCCTGCCTCTGTCCTGCTCCCACTTTTGTGAAGAGAATCACATCTGCCCTCCTCCAGTCCTCGGGTACCACCCATCCTCCCATGATTTGTTAAAGAGAGTAGTCAGCGTGTCACTAGTTCTACCCTTAGTTCTTTTAGAATTCTTGGGTGAATCCCATCAGGCCCATTGCTTTGTCCACCTTCAATTTTATTAGTTCTTTCAGAACCCTTTTCTGTAAATGGACTGGTATCAACCCCTGTCTTCAGAGTGTTTCTCTTGTTTGGTTTAGGTAACTCCCCTCCTCTTCCTTTGTGAATACTGAGCAGAAATATTCATTCAGTATCCCAGTTTTTCACTGTCACCTCTACCCACATTCCCTCCCCTTGTTAGCTTCAGTATCCCTCCTTTGGTCTTTCTTCGCTCCTAATGTACCTATAAAAGATCTTATCCTTCTTAACAGAATTGGCTATCCTTTCCTCGGTTTGGACCTTTGCTATTCTGACTGCCTTCCAGCTCTTTCTGTTTTAACTGATAAAGTTCTCTGTCCTGCACCTTCTGTGTTTCTATATTTGCTGAATGCTGTCCTTTTCTCCTTAACCTTCCTGCCACCTCTTTTGAGAACCATATTTTTCTCTGTCTGTTTTATTGATTTGCTTTACAAAGGCTTGTTGCCTCTATGATGGCTGTTTTGATCATCCCATTGTTCCTCCACCCTCCTTCTTGCCTGTTTGCAGTGTTTTCTGAGGCACCTCATCTTTCCTAGTCAGTCTTTCTAAAGTCCAGTACTTGCTTTTGCATGGCTTGAGCAGGCTGTAGCTTATCGTGAACCACACTGTGAGAATGTCGCCTCAGAGGCTGGCTACCCACTCTAAATCTGAGACTTTTCTTCATCCCCATTTGAGAGTACCAGGTCTCAAGATTGCCCTCCCAAGTGGGTTCCACAGTTGTCTGAGCGATGCCCTGTAGGGCATCAAGAATGACCCTGCTCTTGGATGTGCCTGCAGCAAAGGTGCTCCAGTTAACATCGGCATATTCAGGTCCCCATCAACATCTCCCTTTTCGCCATTCTAAGAAAGTTTTCTATCATTTCCTTGTTCATTCCCTCCCCTGAGATGGGGTCTATACTAACCCCCCATGCGGATTGTGGTGCCATTTCCTGTCTCCAGGGTGACCCAAAGTGCCTCATCTGCTCCCTCTGTTTGCTTAGTTCTGTTGCTTTGATCCTCCTTTACATAGAGAGCTCCTCCTCCTCCTTCTTTCCCTCCCTGTCCCTCCTGTAGATTGTGATCCTGGTATGTTGATATCCCAGTCATGGTTCTCTGTACCATGTTTCTGTGACTGCCACAATATCCAGGCAACCCTCTTCCATCAAGGCCACTAGTTCAGGGAGCTTGTTACACAGACTACGGGCATTGGTACTCATCACCCTCCACTTTTTGATAGCCTTACCCCTTTTAGGTGCTGCCTGTCAGTGGCATGGGTGAGGCAGGGGTACTTTGCACCATCCAGTTTAATGAATGGTTGAAAAAATGGTGTGGAGCACAGGGGTTTGGCTGCACTGGGGACTGGGATTCCACCTGGAGGGACACCAGCCTATACTGGCAGGATGGTCTGCATCTGTTCAGGAAGGGAACAAGTCTTTTGGGCAATCGGTTTAAATGCTTCATTGGCAAGCTTTTAAACTAGTCAAGGGGAGAGGCACTGATAAGCAGCAGGAAAATACCAGCCTCCCCCTACAAAACAGGTACTAAATGAGAAAAAGACCAAGGTAGAAAGGTCAGTGGGGGATGCTGCTAGGGAAGGTAAATCCATCAAAAAATGGAGAGCAATGAGTACCAATGCCCATAGTCTGGGTAACAAGCTTCCTGAATTAGTGGTCTTGATGGAGGAGGAACATCTGGATATCGTGGCAGTCACAGAAACGTGGTACACACAGAACCATGACTGGGATGTAAACATACCAGGATACACTATCTACAGGAGGGACAGGGAGGGTAAAAGAAGAGGAGGATCAGCTCTCACATAAGACAAGGAATCAAAGCAACAGAAAAAGGGTAAACAGGAGGAGAAGAAGCACTGTGGGTCAATTCTGAGGCAGGCAATGGCACCACAATGCGATAGGGGTTAGAGCATTGACTCTCCTCAGGGGAGGAAATGGACAAGGAAATGATAGAAAGTATACTTAGAATGGCAGATAAAGGGAGATATTGCTGATAGGTGATCTGAATATGCCAGATGTTAACTGAGTGCAGCTGTAGCAGCCACTTCTAAGAGTGGGGTTATTCTAGATGCCCTACAGGGGCATGCCTTAGGCAACTAGTATTGGAACCCACTCAAGAGGGAGCAATCTTAGACCTGGTCCTCTCAAATGGAGATGGAGAGAGGATCACAGATGTAGAAGTGGGTAGCCATCTGGGAACTAGCGACCATCGAACAGTATGGTTCACAATAAACACAGCAATAGAGTCAAGCCATACAAAGGCAAAAGTACTGGACTTTAGGAGGGCTGACTTTGCCAAAATGGGTGAGTGCCTAAGGAATGCACTAGCAAATGGGCAGGAAGGAGGGGTGGAAGAACAATGGGGAATAATAAAACTGCCATCACAGAGGTAAGAAGCCTTTGTGTGAAGCAAATAAACAAAACAAAACAATGTAAGAAACCACTATGGTTCTCAAAGGAGGTGGTAGTGAAGGTTCAAGAGAAAAAGAATTCAGAAAGTACAAGGAATCACAGAAGGAGCAGGACAGAGAATTGTATCAGTTAAAGCAAAAGGAAGCTGGGAAGGCAGTCAGAACAGCAAAGGCCTGAACTGAGGAAAAGATAGCCAACTCAGTTAAGAGGGGAATAAAATCTTTTATAGGTACATCAGGGAGCGAAGGAAGACTAAGGGAGGGATAGTGAGGTTTAATAAAGGGGGGGGTGGGCAGAGGGTGATGGTGAAAAGGCAGAGATACTAAACAAATATTTTTGCTCAGTATTTACAAATGAAGAGGGGGAGGTACCTAAAACAAACAATAGAAATGCTCTGGATACAGAAGTTGATACCAGCCCATTTACAGAAGAAACGGTTCTGAAAGAACTCTTAAAACTGAAGATGGACAAAGCAATGGGGCCTGATGGGATTCATCCCAGAATTCTAAAAGAACTAATGGTAGAACTAGTGACACCACTGACTACCCTCTTTAACAAATCATGGGAGGATGGGGTGGTACCTGAGGACTGGAGGAGGGTAGATGATTCCCCTTCACAAAAGTCGGAGCAGGCAGAAGCAGGAAACTACAGATCTGTTAGTTTAACCTCAGTGATAGGGGAAATGATGGAATCACTCTTGAAGGAAAGAACTGTCGAGTACCTAGAGGCCAGAGGGCACAGGACCCAAGGCAGCATGGATTCACAGCAGGAAGGTCATGCCAGACAATCTAATAGATTTCTTTGACTGGGTGACCAAAGTAGTAGATCAGGAGGGGCTGTGGACATGGCCTACCTAGACTTTAGCAAGGCATTTGACTCAGTCCCACACAAAAGATTAATATACAAGTTAGCCAGCCTGGGGAGGGTCCCAAGATGATAGCATGGATAAAGAATTGGCTGGAGAATAGGACACAGAGGGTAATAGGTAAATGGAGTCCACTCTGAAGAAAGGAGTTAACTAGGTGCCGCAGGGTCTAGTATTAGGACTAGTCCTCTTCAATGTCTTTATAAGTGACATTGCAGAGGGACTGAAGGAAAGTATGTCTCTTTGCAGATGACACAAAAATCTGCAACAGAGTTAATGCACAAGGTGGGGTGGAAAGGATGAGAAGGGACTTGGCAAGGTTAGAGGAATGGTCAAATGTATGGCAGCTTAGATTTAATGCTAAGAAGTGCAAGTAATGCACCTGGGAAACAAAACCCAGGGAAGAGTACACAATGGGGGTGAGATACTAACAACAACAAAATGGAAAGGGACCTGGGGTAGTCATATTAGATGACTTAAAGGTGGGCAAGCAATGTGAGAGGGCAGTAAGGAGGGCTGGGGGATATTGGGATGCATAAGGAGAGGCATCACCAGTAGAAAACAAAAAGTTGTTATCCCTCTGTACAGACAGCTGGTGAGACCCCATCTGGAGTACTGTGTGCAGTTCTGGAGACCCAATCTCCGCAAGGACATAGACAAGATGGAAGCTGTCCAGAGGAGGGCAACTAAAATGGTGCAGGGTCTGCATCAGAAGACATATGAAGAGAGACTAAAGGAGCTTAATATGTATAGCCTCGAGGAAAGGAGGGAGGGGGAGACATGATAGAAACTTTCAAGTACCTCAAGGGAATCAACAAAGTCCAAGAGGGTAGCATCTTTCACAAAAAGAGGTGTGCAAGAACAAGGGGGCACAATTTGAAGATAGAGGAGAGGCTCAGAGGTACCGTGAAGAAAGTATTTTTTCAGAGAGGGTTGTGGATGCATGGAACGGCCTTCCAGAGGAGGTTGTGGAGTCAAAAACAGTTGTTGAATTCAAGCATGCATGGGACAGCCATAAGGCAATTCTAGGGGGTGGGGGTAGAGAGAAGTAGGCTGCTGGTTAACTAGGATCTGCAGCTTATCCATTAGGTAGGGAAATGGACAGACTGGGTGGGCCAAGCGGTCCTTATCTGCCATCAAATTCTATGTTTCTATGTTTCTCCACTTTAGCTGTCATGTTTTGTACATCTTCTAACAGTAATGTGTCTATGTCCTCCCCCTGGTCTGGAGGCCTGTACACAACCCCAGTTCGTATGGCTGTCCCGTTTCCTGTTTCCAGGTTGACCCACTGTTCTTCTGGCTCCTTATGTGTATTCTGAATTTCTGTAGCTTTGATATTTTCATTGACATAAAGGGCCACTCCAGCCCCCGCCTTTTTGCACCTCGTTCTCTTCTGTACAGTACATAGGCAGGTACTGAAGTCTCCCAAATGTGGTTACTGGTAAACCATGTCTTGCTAATGGCTACTATGTCCAGTTTAGTCTCTGTCATTATTGCCTGCATGTTTGGGATCTTGTTTCCCAGACTGCGAGCATTTGTGTACATGATTTTCCATTGGCCAGATTTCAGTGTGTTAGTTGTTGGGCAAGTTCTAGCATTTCTCCTGTGCATCATATGGGGAGCCAGACTTTTTTCCTTACCTGGTGATGCAAATGAACTACAAACATGCTGAACTTCTGTTTGACCACTAGTTGAGGGGACGGGTGTTCTTCCCATTTGAAGTATGAGGTGCTGCACCCCCTCCCCATTTGTTAGTTTAAATATATTGCAAAGACGTCAAACTTCTGGCCCAATGCACTGACTCCCTCCTTACTCAGATGCAGTCCATCAAATTTAAAGAACTTTCGCTCCCAAAACTGTTGCCAGTTCCCTACAAATTTGTGTCCTTTTTCCTGGCCCCAGCCCTTGAGCCACATGTTTAGCTCCCTTACCTCCCCTTCTCTGACCTTCCGTCCATCTGCCCCCCTCTCCCAGACTGGCGGGATCTCAGAGAAGGAGATACCTGATGAAATGGATGATAGTTTGTCACCCAGCCTGGTCAGGTGTTCTTTGGTCTCCACAACTGACCGGCTGGTGAGATCATTAGTCCCTATGTGTACCAGGATGTCAATGTTTTCTTCTGCTTCCTGAATAATTTTAGCAATGCGGTCAGTGTCTCTCCACGCTGATGTACCTGGGACACATCTGACCATTACACCTGGCTGGAGATAGGTATCAACTCCCTGAATCATGGAGTCTCCTATGATCAGAAGTTTTTTTTGATTTCCTTTTTGCTTTTTTTGTTTTGGTTCCTGTTTTGGACGAGTTTTGTTGTGCTAGCTCCTGTGCTATAGTGTTCTGCTCTGCAGTGTTCTCTGCCCCTTTGTTTGATTTCGGAGATAGAGGCAGGTACCTGTTTGTAGTTTTCATATGGTTTGTGGAGGTGATATGTTGGAGAGCACTGAGTGATGGGGCACCCAAGTTGCCCATCCTAACCACCTGCCAACCTCCCTGACCAACTATCCTCTGCGGTCAAGGTGCTTCTGTTGTATGTTGGGGAAATGGCGGGTGGGTCTTATAATATATTTCCTCTTGAATATGTAATTTGAGGTGCACAATCTCTGTCCATGCTGCCTGGAGCTGAGCCCTTAGATCTCCAATCGCCCAGCATGTATGACAGTGTCCTAAATCCTGTAAAACTGCCCTTCTGAAAAGTGTTCCGCAGTACCTGCAGTTAATGATATCCATTCCAGATAAGTTGCTGGGTTTATAACCTGGTTAGAGTAATCAGAAGGAAGAAAATGAAAGCAAAAGTTTGATTTTGTGTTTTGCTTGTTTGTTTTTTTATAACTTGTTAGAACAAGTTAAATTACTAGTGCCCCTGTAAATGAGGTCACTGTGTGGATACCACCCTGATCTGCCCCTTCCTGCTTTGCTACAGGAAATGTCCCAACTGTTCTACCCTGTAAAAGGAGTGTAGTGTGGGGTGGTTGGGGATGGGTGGCTGGGCCCTTCCCCCTGATGAAAAAGAAGAACCATGGACAAAAGAAACAAGGAGGTAAGAGCAGAAACAATCAGCCAGCAACAAATGCAGTAGCCCTGAAAGCTTATCCTAATGATATAAAAAAGTGTAAAACCTGTAAAGCACCACCTGTAATAATTTCACAGAAGATATACCCTGTAAGAAACACTTTGCTACAGAGAAAAATAAAGCAGTAAAAGAAGATATACCTTGCAAAAGACAATTTGAATCAGAAGATTACAGCAGTAATCTGTCAGCACACACCTGTAGGCACACCCTGTAATAATGCAGCAGAAGGTATACCCAGCAACAACAATTTGAATCAGAGAAACATAAAGCAATAACATTTTAGCAACAAACAGTAACGATCCCTGTGAGTACAAAATAAAAATAACAACACACAGTAAATCTGTCTAGCCAAAAGAAACATTAATCCTTTTCCTTGCTTTGGTTAGGTTCTTTGCTCTGTCCTTTCAAGCAATATAGAAGAAAAGAGCTCAGGTGAAGCTAGGTGTCTTGACCAGCAAACCTAGTCAGCATAGTCATCAGCATACATATGGATAGAGGAGAAGGGGAGCAGACAGAGAGCAGGTCATTGAGGAAGATGGAGAAAAGAATAGGACCTAGCACAGAGCCCTGGGGGGACTCCTATGGTGATAGGGAGGGGAGAGGAGATTGCATCCTGGATCCTGACTGATTGCATTCATCCTGTGAGATAGGCTCTGAAACAGTTATGGGCAAGAGGAGACAGGCCTGCAGCCTTGAGGGAGTTGTAACAAGGGATAAAGAAGTTTGTCCCAATATTTCAGGCAAACCTCATTTTGATCTAAAACATAATGTGTTTGTGTAACTAATGTTGGCCTTTATAATTGAATCATATAAAACTTGTAAAGCCACAAGACAAACTAAACCACAAGTTGCAATATCAAAGTGCCTTTTGATATTTGTACTGACCATGTGAGTAATAGAAAACAGGTGTCTTAAGTGTCTGCAAAGACAGAAATACAGGGATAGAGTTTAAATTACCCTTCTGACTATTATTATTAGGACAGGCCAAAATGCTTGTATGCACATTCTTAAGTCCAAATCTATTTCTTCCTCCTAGACCTTGGTAACTGGTAGTGACAACTATTACTAGCCATATATAGTAATATAATTTACACTATCTATACATTTGTGCTGACCAAAAGATGAGCTCATACATATACCAAAAGGAGAATTGCCTTTTAAGTTGATGGTTGTACTTGTTATGAACCAATCATAGACAACCATAGGAAATGATGATGCTGTCTTCCACTATATAAGCAAGCCAGCCTACACTGTTATTTTGAAGAATGAAGGATGTACCACTTGTAATCTCTCACTGTGATTATTATTATAATCATTAAATTCTTCCGCCATCAGCCTCATCTCCGTTCGTCTCCTTTCTAAGTATCTGTAATAGATAATTTACTAACTGTAATTTTTTCACAATGCTACAGGAGTCAAGGGGCAGGGCATGAAAGACAGTGTTGAATGCCTTGGTGAGGTCAACAAAGATGGCTGAGGTGATGAGGCCCTTATCCATCCCGGTAAGGATGGCATCTGTGAACCTGAGGAGAGAGGTGGTGGTAGAGTGGTTCTTCTGAAAACCAGATTGAAATGGAGTGAAAAAGGAGGCATCGGAGAGAAAGGAGGTAAGTTGGAAGAGAATGAAGTATTCTTGTAGTTTGGCCAGAGAGGGTAGGAGAGAGATTGGGCGATAGTTGCCAGGGAAGATGGGGTCACCACCCTTTGGGAGAGGTAGGACAACTGCATGTTTTCATAATGAAGGGACAGATGAGGATGAGAATGAGAGATTTAGATGTAACCCTTAGGTGGCGCTATCCCAAGGGCTACTACCCCTGCCTGCTTAACTACTACTGCCTGCTTAACTACTAACAGGTTGAGGGGTCTAGGTCCAATGGTGGGTGCCTCCACCCAGATGTCAGGGTTTGCAGTAGTTAAACTAACTTGGTCACAGCCCTCTGGGACACTGTAACCCCCCTTTCCTCCCACTAGTGACTCACACAACGCATTAGGAATATCTTAACAATGTACACTTACCCCCAGGACTGGCTCTGTCGACTGGACTCTGGGAACCCCCTGTAAAACAAGATGATACAGTGCAAAAACTGCAGTTCAATACTTTGGCATAAACGAATACCTCAGTCAGGGTAACTTTGCTGAAACAAACAGATCTGATTTTTTTTAAGGAGCTGTAACAAGGAAGGGGGAAATCAGGTTAATTTGGTTAAACACATTAATAATCACAGTACTGTGCACATATTCAGAGTCCCAAATTGTCACTTTCACTGGGTACCCAGGATGGGGGGTGGCTAGCCAGGATCAGTGCAGCTGGTTGGGGCCCTGTGATGGAAAAAACACTTGTACAATACCCGATTGTAATTCGGAGCCAGGTGGCTCAGTTCGTAAAGAAATGAAAAAGCAACAATTAGATGACACACTTGCAATTCAGTACACAGATGGCAGGGAGCTACCCTGCTTTGTACTCACAAACTCAATGCTGGGAACTGGATGGAAGGCAGATTGTCCTGGCTTGCCAGGAGGAGCAGACCATGTGGACAAGGTCCTTGTGACTGGACCCCACTGCGGTTTAGAGCAAATAGATGTAGTCTGGATTAAGCTGGGGTTTACTTCCAGCTTCATGCACTCAATTCACTGTACTGGGGATTTGAAATGTGATTCCCCACAATCACTGCACACATCCATATGTAAAAGGAAAGTACTATACCAGGCAGGCTGCTTCTCAATCCCGACCACAATTACTGCATGATACCCAGGAGAACACAGCAGATTTAGTTCCTGACAGACCGAGCGTGATTCAGCAATTTCTCCAGTCTTCTACAGGGTGAGCCTGGTTTCTACTCTTCAGATCTCCTTTCTTCTCCTACAGGTCAGATTCAGTCTGAACGGTTGCTTGCACAGGCTGCAGACCAAAAACTCAGGGCCTTACATGCTCTTCCCGCGCTAAAACTTTACACCGAAGAAGCACAGGGCTCCTTGTCTCTTCACTGCCAAAACTGATCTGATCTTTCCAGTAGACAGAGCCGGGCATTTCCTTTGAGTTCCTCCCAGTTCAGTTGGCTGGTTTGGCTGTCACAGTAAACTCCCCCTGTTGGTGGAAAAAAGGCGCTGAAGTCAAAACTACATTTCCCAGAGTCACTGCCCTTACAATCCCCTTTCAGCAGGCTCCAGAGGAGAGTCCAAGTTCTGATTCACCCAGATCAGGCTCCATTTTAAAGGATACCCACCATGATTGGTCCAATTCAGCAGTTCAGAACCAACATGAGGGAGCTACTCTGCACTGTCCTTGCTACAAGAAAGCAGATTAAATCAAACTGCATTTTCATTATTACTCTAACAGGTTACAAGCAAACAATTACATCTTTGAAGAGTGCTCCTTCTGCCCACTTAGTGATGGCAGAAACGGAGCGATTTGGCAGTAGCTCGAGCGGGACTCAAGCAGGAAAACACACAGTCCCCCCATACAAACTAAGTATGTCTGCAATCAGACAGCTGTTAAAGAGACAGTACCAAAGGCTCTAAAAGCACTCACAGATAAACAGCTTAAATGCCAAACAAAATTCAGGCTTGGAGCATTAAAGCAAACTCCTGGAAGATGTTTTGGGAACCCCCATTTGCAGGGGGGTTACACAGAATTAAAGAGAGGGGATAGGTAATAGCCGGGGCTGATAGGTAGAGACGTTTGGGATTGAGGTCATCGGGTGAGGAGCCTTTGGAGGAACAATGCTGAGAAGCAATGCATGAACACAGTGGGGAAACATGATACCCATCAAGGTGGTGTACTGTGTGGTGGTGTAATGTGCGGTATTGCCTGCACTGTGAAGTGATGCTCAGAAGCACTGTATAAACAAAGTAAGAGACTGCTTGAAGGGAGGAGTGATGCTAAGAAATGATGAATGAACACAGTGAGGCAACATGGCACCAATCACAGTGGTGCAATGCACGCTGGTGAATGAGTAGGGTCTCCCTGCACTAAAGAACAATGTTCAGAATCACTGCATGAACACAGTGGTGCAACATGGCACTAATTATGGTTGCGTTCTACGTGCTGGTGAATGGTTAGGGATTGCCTGCACTGTGTAATGATGCTCAGAAGCATTGTGTGAACACTCTGGTGTGAGAAGGCACACATCATGGTGGTGTACTGCTTGCTGGTGAAAGATGAGGGAATGCCTGAACAAGGGAGTAATGTTAGAAGCACTGCATGAACACAGTGGGATGACATGGCACATATCAAGGTGGTGTACTGAATGCTGGTGAAAGTGAGGGATTGCCTGAACTGTGGAGTGATGCTCAGAAACAAAGCTTGAACCCAGTGGGGCAACATGTCGCCAATCAAGATAGCATACTTTATGCTGGTGAAAGGTGATGGAGTGCCTGCTCTGTGGAGTGATGCTCAGAAGCACTGCATGAGCACTGTGGAACAACATGGCACCCATCACAGTGGTGTAATGCAGACTAATGAATGGATAGGGATTGCCTGCACTGAGAAACAATGCTGAGAAGCACTGCATGAACACAGTGGGGCATCATGGCACCCACCACTGTTGCATACTGTGTGCTGATGAAAGGAAGGGACTGGCTATACTGGGGAGCAATGCTTAGAAGCAATACATGAACACAGAATGGTGACATGGCACCCACCCCTGTTGCATACTGTGTGCTGGTGAAAGGAAGGGACTGGCTATACTGGGGAGCAATGCTTAGAAGCAATACATGAACACAGAGGGGTGACATGGCACCCATAAGAGCTGCATACTAAATACTGGTGAAAGGTGAGGGACTGCCTGCACTGGGGAGCAATGCTGTGAAGCACTGCATGAACACAATGGGTGACCTGGCACCCATTATGGTGGTGTACTGTGTACTGGTGAAAGGTGAGGAACTGCCGGCACAGGGAAATGACACTCAGAAGCACTGCTTGAACACAGTGGGATAACAAGCACCAGTCACGGTGTTGTGCTGTGTGCTGGTGAAAGGAGGGGGACTGCCTGTACTGGGGAGTGATGATCAGTAGCACTGCTTGAACACAGTTGGGTGACATGGCACCTGGTCAAAGATGGAGTGATCAGCCCAAAAGAAAGGTTGCCCCACTGGTTTTTCAGTCTTCTTCATTTTTTTAAACTCGTATGTACGTTTATTGGTTCACTTGGATGGCAGTTCCATTGATATATGCCACAATAATGCAAAGTTTGGAGGAACAGCTGTTGATAACTAACACAGTCATGTCACTAAAGTCACTTGCTGATATGCAAAAAGGCATAGGAGTCCAATTAAGGAGACTATAAATAATACTTCTGAGTAAGCTCAGTATAGAAGGAAGTTTTCTTCATGTTAATATCATGTCTGTGCTCCTGTTTCCTTTTTGTTTCAGGTACAACACAAGGACAGCTATTGGTCTTACATATTTTTAATAAGCTTATATACAGGGTGGTTCTATCTAATTTATTGAATTATGTGTGTTAAAGGTTTGATTTTAACTGGTGGGTGATGAGTTCATAGACTGTAATTTCATACAGCAGACCTGTTTCTAGTACACACACATACACACACACACAGTCACACTCCCCAGCTTACGTTTTAGAAAAACATTTAAAAGTAGGTGTTCACTTCTAAGAAATAGATAAATTATTATTTTATCTATTGTATTTTGATGCATTAGTAATTACTGTCACAAACACACTCAGCAGGTCAGGCCCTCTGCTGCCACAGTGCCAACCTCCAAGCACAGTATTGCGAACAGGTAACAGACAGGGTAACCCTCCTGTCTGCTTTTTGGTCCAAATCACCTTTGGTCTTAAGTTCTGGGGGGATTCAAACTGTGAACCTTATGCTAACATACCCAAATGTACAGGCTCAGATAATCTGCTGTTTGGGAGGATGCCAGGTATCTTTTTCTGAAGGACACCTAACCAGGAATCCAAAATGAACCCTTAAAACTCTATAAAAGACCTTAGGTATATTCTTAGGTTTTTCCAGTTTAATAACACCATCAAGCTTCTAAACAGTTTTGTCAGTCTTAACCTTCCATACGTCACATGCAAAAGAAAGAACTTGGAAGACCCAGGCAGTATCCTTCAAATGAAAGGTTTACTTAAAAATGGATAAAAATATGTAAAATGTAAACACAGAACACTATATCACAAAACATACAATCACTTAAAAGAAAACAAAGAAAACTACAGAAAAACTCCTACCAGCATACAGTTAGACTTTTTCTATCTAATGTATTACCTCTTTACAGTGCTTAAGTTAGATCTTGTTTCTTAAGAGCCCAAAAAGAAAATGTCACTCAGTTGAAATGCAGAATACAGTTTAAACTCTGTGTTTCCACCCCTTCTATGATGTCCTCTATCTCCTCTTTTTAGAATATAAAAATTATACAAACAATGATCTTCCTGTCAGGAGATATTTTAAATACTGTGACTTCAGCAAAACAATTTCCAAATATGACTCCTTAATTAACATCCCTCTTTGATCTTGAGCAGTTCCTCTTCCCAGGGCATATCAAAGGATTTTTATGACTTTTCACACCATGGTATAAAAATGTTTTTTTCCTCTAAAACATCATAAAAGTTCATGATCCCTATATCCTAGCAGCTAGGTCAGTTCTAATTACAGGAGACCCTTAATTAAGTCTCTCTAGTCTTGTAATTACCTCCTGGTTTCAGGTCACTTGACTGTAACTAAAACCTGGGGGGAGGCGGCACTCATGGAAGCACTGACAATCACACACTATATTTTTATATTACAAATATCATAGAACAGTCATAAGCAGCTGGCCAAGCATCACAATCCTCCCCACCTAGACTGAATTTTGGGGCTCTATCCCCTGCATGGGATGAGCTTCCCAAATCAGTTCACTCCTCATAAACACACGACAGGCCATCGGCATTCTGATTGGTCACTCTAGCCCTATGTAAGATTGTCATGTCATAACCTTCCAAGGCAAGGCTCCGTCTTAATAGTTTACCATTATTTTTTCCCATTTGCATCAGCCAAACCAGGGGGTTGTAGTCAGTGTGTACCTCAAAATGCTGCCTATATAAGTATGGCTCTAACTTCTTTGGGCCACACCATGGCAAGACACTCTCTTCCCACAGTTGAGTATGCCTGCTCCCTTAGAAGTAACTTTTTACTCAGGTACACTACAGGGTGATCTTTCCCTTGGTTGGATGTCTGACTCAGTACTGCCCCAAGACCCATGTCTGAGGCATCAGTCTGAACTATAAAGGGTCTGCTATAGTCAGGACTTGTCAATACAGGAGCACTGCACAGTGCCTCCTTCAGTCTGGTAAAGGCTTTTTCACAGGCTGGTTCCCAGGAAATTTGTTTAGGCATCTTTTTCTTTACCAGATCAGATAGGGGAGCAGCCAGGGCACTGTAATTGGGTACAAATTTCCTATAATACCCTGCTGTCCTGAGAAAACTCCTGACCTGATTCTGCATTTCTGGTCTGAGCCATACCTTGATCACCTCTATTTCTACTTGGTTAGGATGGAGCTGTCCCCAGCCGACAACATGCCCAAGGTATGCCACTTCAGCCATGGCCACCTGGCACTTCTCAGCTTTGACAGTGAGCCCGGCCCTCTATATCCTGCCCAGCACTTCCCTAAGGTGGGACAGGTGTTCCTTTCAGCTGGCACTAAAGATGGCAATTTCATCCAGGTACACCACGGCGTACTCCTCAGCACCATTTAACACCTGGTTCACCAACCTTTGGAAAGTGGCTAGGGGCATTCTTCATTCCAAAAGGCATTGCTTTAAATTCAAAAAAGACTATCAGAGTGATGAAGGCCGACCTATCCCTAGCTCTGTCCATTAACTCAACCTGCCAATACCCCTTTGTCAGGTCGATAGTCGTAAGATATGTCACCCTTCCCAACTTGTCCCAGGAGTTCATCCATCCAGGATATCAGGTGGGCGTCTGACTTTGTGACTGCATTCAGTCCATGATAGTCCACACAGAAATGAGAAGAGTCATCTGGCTTAGGCACAAGGACTACAGGTGAGGCCAAAGGGGCTGTGGGATTTCTGGATTGCCCCTAAATCCAGCATCTCCTCCACTTCCCTCCTAATATCCTTTTGGATAGCCTCTGACACCCGATATGCTGTTCGCCGTATGGGTGTCTGTGGCCCTGTCTCCACATTGTGCATCACTAAGGAGGTTAGGCTAGGCTTGGAGCTAAACAATGGGGCAAAGTCTGCTAAAACCTCCCTTACTTTCTAGATCTGGTCCGGGGTCAGCTGGGGAGACAATTTAACTGCCTCCACAGAAGACTCCCACTTACTTTCCTCCAGCAAGTCCAGAAGGGGGTCTCCCTCATCTGTCCCCTCCACAGGACTACACACTGCAAACACCATGTCAGCCCTATTTGCATATGGCTTCATCATGTTGACGTGGTACATCCTTTCTGTCTGTCTTCTGTCAGGTAACTCTATAATGTAGTTCACATCATTTACCTTCCTAACTACTTTATACAGTCCTGCCCACTCAGCCTGCAGCTTGTTTTTCTGGACCAGAACAAGGACCATGACTTCCTGACCCACCGTGTATGAGTGAGCTCTGACTCTGTGGTCGTACCACACTTTTTGTTTCTGTTGAGTAGCTGCCAGGTTGCTCTGGGCTGTCCCCATAAGCTCCTTCAACCTTTCCTTAAACCTAAAGACGTAATCCACTATGGGAGTTCTCTGGGTGATGTGCTTGCCTTCCCAGTCCTTCCAGATCAAGTCTAGGGGCCCACATACAAGGCATCCATATAAGAGCTTGAAGGGGAAAATCCTGTATACTCTTGGGGCACCTCCCTGTATGCAAACAACAGGTGGGGAAGGTATTTCTCCAGTCCCTCCCATATTGTTCAGGAAACACTTGGAGCATTGACTTCCAGGTACTGTTAAAACTTTCCACAAGCCCATTGACTTGTGGATGATAAGATGTCAGACATCTCTGCACCGCCTCACACTTCTCCCACAAACATTTCATCAGGTCCGACATGAAGGAACCCCATCAATTGGTGATAACCTTCTGTGGAAACCTAACAAGGGAGAAAATCCCAAGTAAGGCATCTACCACTTTGTCTGTCCTCAGTGAGGATAGGGTGACTGCCTCTGGGTACCGGGTGGCATAATCCACCACAGTCAGGATAAACCTCTTCCCAGAGGTGCTGGGGGTATTTAAAGGTCCCACAATATCCATTCCCACTCTCTGGAATGGCTCCTCCACTATGGGCAATGGAATTAGGGCAGCTTGGTTTTTCTTACCTGCCTTCCCTATTTCTTGGCACCGGTGACAAGACCTGCAATACTCCTTCATCTGCTGGGTTAAGTTGGGCCAATAGAAATTCTGGGCCAATCACTGCATAGCGTGCATGATTCCCTGATGACCAGACAAGGGAATATCATGTGCAATCTTGAGCAACTGCTCACGATACCCTTGGGGAATGACAAGCTGCCTACCTATCACCCATCCCTCTGTCTTCACAGCACTAGTGTCAGGGCACTCAGGATCACTTTCATCCCTAACCCTCTGACAATGGGTTACCCCTCCCTCTTTAGAGTAACCCTCCATAGCTGTGTGGTTAACTGCTACTGGGGAAATATCTACCCCCTTTTTATTAGTCTCCATATCAGGAGACACAGGCTGGGGAATCAACGTCCAAGGGATTTCCACACTGGCTTCTGTGGGGTCCAGGGAACTACAATTTCTCCTTCCCTCTTGGCTATGGGTAACTGCACACCTCATTCTCTGTTTGAGATTGTTGCCAAGGATGATGTCAACCGCTAACATTTTGGCTACAGCCACCTGTTGCACAGTTCCCCCATTTCACCCCAGTCTAGGAGAACACTAGCGAGGAGCAATGTTTTCTCTTCACCAGTAAAGTCTTGTACAGTGACATATTTATTGGGTATAAGCTGACCAGGCTCTACCAGATCCCCTGTTACCAATGTCAGGAATGCCCCTGTGTTCCTTAACCCTTGTGTCTGTACACCATTCATCATGACTGGGTGCATGTGTTCCCTCATGTTCACAGGCATGCTTCCAGGGACACACAAACAACCCACTTCTTTCCTAGCCCCATGCTGCGTATTGCTTGCCCTTTTGGGACACTGTCTGGCAATATGCCCAGTTTCTTTACAGACTCAATATTCATTTCTTTTCTCAGAGAAATCTTTTCTCTGAAACCTGGGGCTAACTGGTTTTGGTGGATGCAGTGAGGGTTTTAGCTGCCCTGAAGGCACGCTTTTCCCTTTCTGCACTGCCACACCTGCCCCATTCACTCTCAGAGCAGGTCTGCTCTTGGCATAGCGGTCCAAGAGTTCAGCAGCCTCTTGCACTGTTTTGGGATCTCGGTCCTCCAGCCAGGTTTTCAGCTCTGCTGGACATGCCCAAGAACATTGTTCTAACAAAATAGCATTTTCAATTTTATCTACAGAGTTTGCTTCAATTCCTTCCCACCAACATTTTAAAAACTGACATTGTTTCATGGCTAACTCCTTGTAGCTCCTATCAGGGCTTCTCCTGAGCTTACGGAATTTAGCTCTGTATGCTTCTGCAGTTAAATCAAACTTTTTTAAAAGTGCAGCTTTAAGTTTGCTGTAATCATTACTGTCCTCATTGTCCATTTGACCCAATGCATTCTGAGCATTTCTGGTAAGTACCGGGGATAGCTTGCAGCTCCAGAGCCCTCTAGAAATTTTAGCCTGAATGCAAACTTTTTCAAAGAAATTTAAAAAGGCATCCATATCCTCCCCCTCTTTAAATTCAGCTATCAACTTGGAATTCAATTTGTAACCCAGTCCTGTAGTTCCAGCTGACCAACTGTCACAATTACTTTCTACTTTTGTAACAAAATATGTGTTAAAGCCATGAACAAAGTAGGTTTTTGCCTTTAGTTTTCACACTGTTGGTAAAAAGAATTCAGTAGAATTCTGGTACTGTTATGTCAGAAATGGCAGCTAGTTAGGAGCCCAACATATTTCAATGAGAAACTAAATATATTTTTCTATCTTTTTCAAAATAGATACTTCTTTCAGTAACAAACTTTACCCTTTATATGTTTGCACTATTGTGGTCCATCTATATGACTTTACATTTTTTAAACAATAATTAGCTTCTCTTTCTTCTTCCCAAGCAAAATCTGGTTATGAAGAAAATGTCACATGTGAAATTATAGCAAAAGATCACAGGTAATGAAAATCACATTTTTCTATTAAATATACAATATTTTGGTGGTAGACAGTATTATTTCTCCATAAAAATCAGAAAACAGATTTGCAGTTTCCCTTTGAAATACACCGCCAGCCTTACCAGTAAACAGTTTCTGACTTCATAAAACAATGATTCCTTTGTATTCTTTCTTCACTAGCAGTTGGCAAAATAAAAATAAAATGGTGAAAAAGTAAGTAAAGAAACAATAGCAAATTGAATGACTGTAGAGGCTGTAAAGGGCCCCAAACATTCATTCTTTAAGGTATGCATCCTTACTAAGCACTTGCTCTTAAATATCAGATAATTTACTGCATGAACATTCCATTCTGTGACATTTGACCCATTTCCTCCTATGGATTTCAGGGATGTTTCCTTATCTCTTTAGTTGTACTTCTTAACTAATTGCTGCTCTAATCTGTCACACTGATGTGTAATTTTTTTTCTGTTTAATGTTGCTCTAGGTTCTTAAAAGGCAGCTCTTGTAACAGATGAAATGAGTAACTCCTGTTCATGAACCAGTTTAGCACTGCCTGGCAGGTTGCAGAGAGAAAGAGAGAGAGACAGAGCAATAGCAATGAAATAAGAGTCCAGATGTAGTGCAGGCAGGCTGACAGGAAATGAAGGAGAAGGCAGACAGAAACAGACCACAGCTTTAAATGAGATAATCTGGACCGAAGCACAGACATATGTCCACTCCGAAGCACGCAAGGCAAGAACACAGTCATTTTATTCTGTCAGTCCCCTCTCTCTCTCCTAGTAATCCCAAAACATCTGTAGAGCTCTGCCCATGCAGCCGTAAAAATGGGTCCGAGGCACCCTAACAGCCTCTGTCATTTCTAGTAAGACAGAGTTGCCAAGTCACATGATACCTGTTTTAACATAACTGCATCAGTGGAAGGTAACTCAGGAATTAATAACTTCCAAAAGCAGAAAGCAATTTCACCTTACCGTACTACAAGAAATATTTTACACTACACCACATCTACCATTCTGTCCAGAAGATCAAACTAATACAGTTTTTCTACAATTAATTGATGGGGGGATTGTTTAACCAGGAAAGGCACACTTATCCAGAGCTTGTTTCCAGGTGCTACCTGGGAGCACAAGGAAGTTGTGACTTGCTCAGGGTCACACAGTATGCAAGTGGAAGCTGATGGGATTCAAACCCAGGTCTCCAGGTTTGCAGCTCAGTGCTTTTAAACACTATGCTATACTGCCTCCTCAATAAAAGAATACCTCTTCAAATGTGGGATGTGAATTGGTTATCTTTCCATGGGAAACTTGGAGTCCATGGCCAGGATATTCAGAAGGGTTGCACATGGCGCAACACAGTTGCACCATGCGCAACCCACTGATGCACCCTGGTACAATATTCAAAGGGGGATTGTGCCTGGTACAAATTCCAATGCACCGCAGTGCAGCAGTAATGTATGTGGTGCCGGTAGGGGGGCATGTCCATGCATACTCCGCACATCCCGATATTCAGCCCAGGATGTGCTGAGCCCATGCATGTGCAACCCCTACCTGCACCACACACAGGTGAGCCAAAAAAAAAGGAGCAACAACGGGCCACCAACAGGTGAGCTGCCATATTGCAGGGCGCAACACGGCAGCTGCCACCTGTGGGTGGCCACCCGAGCTCCAGCTGCACAATCGTGGTGGCACCCTCCATGCCCGATCACAGTCATTTGTAGTAAAAATATTAGTCCCAAAATCCCTGGTGGTCCAGTGGACTGCTCGCAGCCCGATCATGGGCATTTGTGAAACAGTACTCGTCCTATATCCCTGGTGGTCCAGTGGACCACTTGCAGCCCAATCGCAGGCATCTGTAGTTAAAACTATTAGTCCCATATCCCTGGTGGTCCAGCGGTATCCCCCTCTCCACCTGCCCACTGAACCCCACTGCCCCACTTCCCCGATCAGCGGCAGGCGGCAGCTCCCCACCCACTTGCTGCCTCACCGCCCACTGACTGACACCATATGGTAGGGCTGTATGCCCATTGGTCCACAGTGTGAGCCAATGGGCGTGCAGCCCATACTACACAGTCCAGATATGTGAATGGTTCACACATCTGGACTGTGTAGTATGGAATGGGCTGCACATCCATTGGCTCACGCCAGACCAATGGGCATGCATCTATCATATGGTGTCAGTCGGTGGAGCAATGAGGCAGCAAGCGGGTGGGGAGCCGCCAGCTGACTGAGGGAGGGGGCAGGGCCCAGTGGGTGGGTGGGAAGGGGCACCGCTGGACCAGCAGGATATGACTAATAGTTTTAACTACAGATGCCCGTGATCGGCTGCAAGCAGTCCACTGGACCACCAGTGATATTGGACATTTATGTTTACTACATCTGCCGGCAATCGGGCTGCAAGTGGTCCACTGGACCACCAGGGATATGGGACATGTTTTAACATGTACACATGCCCACGATTGGGCATTGGGGCACTTTGCCGTGCTGTGCAGGGGGTGTCGTCCCCACGCTGCAGCCTGGTACGGGGCCAGGAGCAAGTCGCTGGGGATCGGCGCACCTGCATGCAAATGGGGCCATAATGACATGCAAATGGCCCCATTTGCATCTTGCATACATTATGGCCCCATTTGCATGTGCACTTTTGAATATCATGGTTGTTGCACCCAGCGCAATGGAACTTGTGCTAGCGCATCCCACTGCTTCACTCTGGCCACTTGCACTGGTGCAGTGCCACTGTGCCATGTGCACTGTTGGTGGCCAGGGTGCGATATTCAACGCTGTTGTGCCATGGTGCAGCTCCGTTGAATATCACCCTGTCAATGCTCCTGCATAGCCAAGTTGCACTGCACCCAGGCTTGCGCCACAGCCTGGCGCAGTCTGAATATCCGGGCCCCTGAGTCTTTGAAACATGAGGCTTTGAAAGAGTGCATGTGTCCTCGCCTTTCATGTGGGCAGAAACTGGAAACACAAGAGCATTTTTTTAAATTTGTTGTCCTTTCGTGATCTATTTTTGGACATTGTTTTTAGAAACATGAAATGATAAACAATTAAATCTGATTACTTATGAAATATTGATTTGGGGGTTATACCCAGTCAGGTTTCAGAGATATCATTCTAGTACAGTAAGGCTAATCTTTGCAGCATGTAAACATTATCTTTGGCAAGCTAGATTTGCTTTTACTTTACAGCAAAAAGAACTGTCTACCGTAAATGTTATCCAAATAATAGAGCAGATCTCAAAAAAGGTATTTGGTGGAAAAAATACAGTTGCACCCCATCTATTTCATAAATATTGGAAGCATTGCACGTTGTTTATTAACTTAGCAGCTATTGTATGAAATAATCAGGCAACTGCTTGCTTTGAAGTTAAGCTTTGTCATTTCTTGTTTCAATTTATTTGCCTAATTTCATACATATGAGCTATATGGTAGTATTGCTGTTTTTGTCTTCCTTTTGTGTTCCCTTTACTTTCATTTTGAAGTTGTATTGCATTATTACCTTGGTACTTTGTGTTAACTGAAGCTGTTATGTTGTAAAAAATATTTTTTTTCTCTCAATAAAAATTCCCCTACTCTTCCTCTGGAAGAAATTGACATATGAAGATATAATCACTGGTACATTTTCATTTGGGCATAATTTATGATCAAAGTGCATTGAGGTTGATTTTTTCGTGTATTGAATTTTATTTGCGGCAGTCAAGATGTAAAAGGATTTTCCAACAGCAATGGATGAGTCAAACAGATACTGTAAAATGGCTTTATTTCATGGCGGAAAACTTTCGCAGACTTAGATCTGTGAATTGGAATGTGCATTGCTGAAATTGCATGGCAGCTATCTCTGACAGTTTGACAGTTACTATTTTTCTTTCAGCAGCTGGCTCCTGTAATGAAACTGATTATACGTTTCTTGCTAGCACTTGTAAGTGCTTTAAATCATGCTTTGCTGTTGATGAGCTTGATTAGCTGATGATTAACGGTTGATTCGCTGTTCAGTACAAGTCACATTTGCTGTTGATGAGCTTGATTAGCTGATGATTAACGGTTGATTTGCTGTTCAGTACAAGTCACATTAAACTATCTCTCCAATGAGTTGTTTTAGCATTTCTGACTAAGTTGCATAAGTGTTGCTGGATACAGTACAAAGCCGTGAACAAACTGTTTCTTAAGAGTTAAGACTCAGTTTTGCATTGGATTGTGACTGGTCTTCTGATACATTCCAAATGAGCTGCAAAAATATTTTACAAACATTATTCTTGAGCTGGTTAAGCATTGAAAAACAATGCAATGTGAGTTGCCAATGCATTGCCAGCTGTTAAAAACAATGCTAAACCAACTCATTGGTGGAACAGTTTAATTTGACTTGTACTGTAGTTAGGAACAAAGGCTCCCACCAGTCAGTAACTGCCAGTAATTGTTTGCAGTTTTCAGCTATTGATGGCTTTATTTATCACATCTATCAGTAATTTGCACACTGCATTTAAACTGCCCCATGTAATGCATTCCCAAGTCATTAAGCTTGCTTCTATGCATCGTACAATGTCTCTTGTGAGTTGGTTAAGAAAAGGGCAAAAGAGAGAGAGCTGGACTTCACCCCTTTAGAGGAACTGACAGCAGATGCACTTTTAATGAGAGGACAGGAGCTTATCCCTGCTGAGTTAGTTATTAATTTAGACGAAACAGGGCTCAATCTAATACCATGTTCACAGTGGACCATGGAACAGTCTGGTGTAAAACAAGTCAAAGTCACAGGATTAGGTGACAAAAGACAGGTGTCACTTGTACTGTCTTGCACACTGTCCGGGAACTTCCTGCCTCCACAAGTGATCTATACAGGCAAGACAACTTTTGTCACCCCGGTTTTAAATTTCCAACCGAGTGGCACATTACTCACAGCGAAAATCATTGGGCCAGTACTGTTACCACACTTGATTATGTGGAGTACAGTCTAATGCAGTACATAAAGGCAGTGAAACAAACACTGGACTTGCCAAAGGAACAGAGAACACTTCTACTTTTAAATTTATTCAGAGCTCATACCACTGATGAGGTGTTAAAAAAAAAAACTAGATGACTGCAATGTTGTGCCTGTATTTATCCCTCCCTCATGTACTGATGCACTCCAACCATTAGACATCTTGATCAATAAACTGCTGAAAGACAAAATGAAAAACAACGTTACCGGTTGGTACATTGACACAATTTCCCAACAACTAAGAAAATGGCATTATGTCAAGTTCAGTGAAGGCTGACCTTTGTATGTCGGTTATTAAAAATAAACATGCTCAGTGACTTGTGACTGTGTTTGAAAGACTGTCTAAGAGAAGTGCTCATGCCATTCGTGGGTTCCAAGAGGATGGACTCGCACATGCACATGAGACATCATTCAAACAGTGAGTATTCCAATGATCCATTCTTTCCATTTTAATGCTTAATGCATTGTGATGCCACAAAATCTCATGCAGTGCCTTAGTTATGAAAGCCTCTTGTCTTTTCTAACTTAGGTAGACAAGAATAGACAAGTGTACTGCAAAGACCAGTGAGGTGAGCCCCCCCATCCAAATACAGTACAGTACCACTTTGTTTAACATCATAGCATAGCAAAGCAAAACCAAAGCCTAAATACAGTCTCACTATGTTTTTTACAGAAATCTGTGAGGGTTTCAGACTGTGCTACAGTACATAATGAAGGCTCCGATACAACAGGGCACAAAGAAATGACTTACTTGAAAACAAATGTCTTTTTACAAGATTAATACACACTGTGTTTTTATGATGCTAATGCTGTTAGTGTTAGAGCTAGTTAATAAAAAAAATATTTATGCCAATGAAAACACTAGTACTGTACTGTATTTGGGAACATTATTTGTGTGTGTTGTTGGTTTTAACTACCAGTATTCTGTTGTTTTGGTTAAGAAATCATTGTTGCTAGCCAATAATAGTGGTTGTAATCAGTTCTGTAATGTAATTTTCGCTTAACCTACCCTTCCAGCGAATATAACAAAAATTATATTACAGTGAAATAAAGTTGTTTTACAGTATTATACCACTAATTGAAAAAGAGTTAAAATCAAGTTTCAGAAAGAATATATCAACTTTTCCTCAAACGAATTGGAGAAAAAATGGAGAAACATTGTTTGTGCAAGATGAACCTGGTTGAAAAGCATGAATAATCTTTTATGTTGATATTATGAATATATGAAATGCTTTTGTATTGATTAATATCGATTGTAGCGGTTTGGTTTGTACATTTTTCTGTCAGTAAAATTCCCCATACTCTTTCTCAGTGGGGGAGGGGGAGTGTAAAACACTTCTTGTATAGAGGAAGAAGAGGAGGAGAATGTTGGACCGGCAGTGGCAGAGCAGAAGTCTTCCCTTTCTGCCCCTTTTTTTCAGAAGGATGAGCTACAGTCATCTAAGCCAGAACTGGAATCAAGACAATTAACTGCAAACTGCAGTGGAAGCTGAAGTGGAAGATCAGGTAAATCCAGACCCAGATCCAGATATATGGCAACTTCAAGAATGGCAGTCGGAGACACAGATTGTGTAAAGAAAGAAATTCCTAATTAATCTACTGGCAGAGGACAGGGCATGTTTCCAGCATGAAAAGAAGCACCTCATAGTTATGAAATTAACAGGGGAAGCACCCACTGTGCTATCCCTGAAATGACAGTGACATCTGCATTGCCTTATGTGGCTGCACTTTTGATGTGTGACAGAGCGAGCCACCACAGCTGGGAAGATCAGCTGAGTGGTGGAATGAGTAAGCCACACAGAATAGGGACGTCACAGACACGATTGGTAAGGAGGCAGTAGATGGAGCCAGAAATCTCTACTTTGGACACAAATGAAGCCCTATTAAGAGTGGGCTGGCTTTGCAATAAAAGTAGAGGAGAGTGGCAATCAGGCTTTGATGTAAGCCACCCAGAGCCATGGAAGAAAACAGTATGGTGATAGCCCCTGGACTGAAACAGACCATATAGCAAAGAGTAAATGGAGGGTAAAACTTATAGCCATAAAAAAATGGTAGAGTGTGACCCCTGGGAAACAGAGACATGAGCAACACTGGATAAAGAGACATTTCCTCTAGGGCATAAATTGGAAGCTGACACCTTTCCTTAAACAAGCTATGGAAAAAACCAAAATGATGCATCCAGACACCATGAAGAGCATTCAGATAAAGCTGCATGGAAGCAGGATACACCAGAGAGGTATGACTTTTACTTCTAATATGCAGCAAGCATCAAATATCATTCAGAGTGGGGGAAATATGAAAAATATTAATGTCCTCAGTGCTCGGCACACAGCAGTATAATGGCAATGACAATCCTGGCTCCTCTGAACAAGGGAGAGGGTGGGAAAAGGAATAACAGCAAGGAGGACCAAAAAGTTTCAAAAAGTAAGATCTGTTTACTAAAAATAGTTTCAACGAAAGACAGATTAATAATTTAATCATTTTTAGGCTTATTCTCTTTTTAAGGAAATTATTAAATTGGGACTTAAAATGGATTATTGCATTTATTATTTATTTATATTGCTTAGAATTGCTTGACCAGTTCCCTGAGGAAGGGGACTTTTCTGTTCCCCAAAATGTAGGAGGATGCTGGATGTTACATATATAAAATAAAATAGAAATTATGTAAATTGTGGTGAGTGGAATTATAATTCCAAGCTGTCTTTCATTGAAATTCCCTGATTGGTCTGGGTTTTTCCCGCTCCTGATTTTGTCCCATTTCTTTCCTTTTCAAGGTTGGCTGGGATGGGTCTTGGCTTTCACTAAAAATATTGTATCTGCAAAACAGAGAAAACGCAGTCAGGCTGAAGTACAGGGGTGGGGTTGGAGTTATCACCTGACCGCATATATGTAGCCAGGATCCTGTTAAATAATGTGATACATTTCTTCACATCAGAAATGTATGCTTTAACACACACAGTGAGGAGTTATGACCCTTGGTATAAGTTTCAAAACAGTCTCAGAGAGATTTTAGACAAAATATAGTGAATTAGAACATACAAACTTATGGCTGCTATTTTTCACAATGCCTGTACAAAACCAGCACTGAAAGTGTGAAAATTTAGTTTAAGAATGAGGGTGTGTGTGTTTTTGATACAAAATATTGGTGAATGCAGAAACAAGAAGTCCTTGGGAATCCAGATCCAATAATAGACACCGAACAAATATGGACAGGGGGTGGCACTTTCAAGTGAAGCTCAAGCAAACTAATAAAGGGATACAACATCTACCAAATAGTCTTTTTTTTGGGGGGGGGGGGTAGAGACCAAGGATTCAAGTTTTATCTGGAACAGCCTAAAACATGTTATAAATGTGGTGCAACCTCCCATTTGAAAGCATGTACAATCAGGTGAAATGTAATTTATGCATGTAAGATGGACATATGCTAGCTGGCCTAGTGTCAGATGGCTCAGTTGGTAACACAGCCACTTCTGGCCCACAAGGCTGTGAGTTCGTGTCCCAGTTCATACCATAAATGCTGGCACCTGAGTGCAGTGCTGGGGGAAGGGTGCTGTACTGTCAGGGGAAGGGGGCCTGTCCTTAAAATGCGATGTTAAACCAAGGTTCCTTATACCCATCTCTGGTGTTGTCCTGGTGGGTGTCCAGGTGGAAGTAAAAGTACCCAAGACACTTTTTACAAGAATAGGGGAATTGTTTGTTGAAAAACAAACAAACAAACAAAAAACCAAGTAATAATAGTACAGGCAACCAAACCGAAATGCACTTGAAGTTATCCAGAGAAATAAAAGTAAGCTATCATCTGATATAAATAAAAAACAAAACAAAATGAAAAGCAGCATATAAAAATGAAAAGAAGGGTAAAATAAGAATAAACAAAAACTTCAAGTGGCAAGGATAGTCCTAAGATATACTCAAAAAAGTGCCCAATGGCAATGCTTCTAACGATGAATCCACATGACCTGAGGAAGTCTGGTAACCTCAAAAAGGCAGTTCAAACACATAGGCCTATGGTGGCCGGGCATGTTTCTTCTGAAATTTAACTTTCCTTCCAGGAGTAGGTCCATCTTTCCATTTCCAAGTTTTCACTAATTTCGAGATATCTTCTTCTGTGTCCGAAGAACCAACAGGTCCAATCGACATTATAGAGGAAGCATCAGAGTCAACATCAGCATCGGTATTGTCCCAATTTTTTGATGAAGCAGTAGGGCTATATCTATTCTTGAGAGACAGGGATCCAGTGGAAGCAGGATGGGGAACATCATTGGAAGATCTGTTCTGAAGAGAACATCTACAAGGTACCTAGGTAAATGAAAGAGGAGGAGGAAGCATAGATGAAGCATCAGAAAGGTCTGATGATGCTTTCAGATTACAGATCTCTGAGGTAGGAGCTGAAGGCATGCATAACAGAGTAGAGGCACCAGGTGCGACCTCTGGAGAATATAAGTTTAGAACGGGAGTAGTAGTGGTTGGCATGGACTGCTCTGAGGGAGGCACTGTAGGGGACAAGGTGTCCAAAGACACCTGAGGCTGACCTTCTGAAATCAGACTGTCACTGGAATGTCGAGCTGCATGAAACAGATAATCCTGTCGGGGTTCATCTGGTTTGTTATGAGCTGCCCAGGGACACGTGTGGAAGGAATGACCTTCCATGTGACACAGATTACATTTCACCTTATTAGGTCATTGAGCTGCAATATGACCATGTTCCAGACAGAGGCTACAAAGCCCCTGGTCACACACGTTACTGAGATGGGAGAGAGAGACACACTTGAAACAAGCCTTTGGCATTCCTGAATAAAAGCAAACTCCTCTATCATGGCCGAGAAGGAAGCTATTGGGGAGATGAGCGAGACCAGAGTCTGTGGCCCATAGCTGTACTTCATATATCCAACCTCTGATTCAAATCTCATATTTATCCAAAATCAGATCCAGGCAGCCAAGCACCTCACAACATTGTTTCAGCCAATAAGTCACATCATTGACATGAACACCTTCATCACCGTCACCGTACCAATGGTAGGTCCAGTAAGGGGAATAGCTTGGAAAGACAACCAGAGTTCCGAGTACTTCAATGAATTATAGTTCGTCCAAAAGTGGAACAAAGAATGGATTTGAATGCTCACATCATATAAGATTGAACCAGAAACATAAATGATGGCATAGATATGAGCTGGCACAAACCTCATAGATTCTTTTTTTTTTCAAATTCAAGTTTATTAAATTTTTACAATACAGAGAAGGAGGCAAATTGTAAATATATGTCAACATACAGAAAGCATAAATGAAATGAGGTGAAGCCCTCTTTCTCTCCTCCTCCCCCTTCCCCCACCCTCTCCAACCCTCGTCCCCAAGCAGGTAGTCAAGGTAGGTCAGATCTTTTTAATAAAATCCATATTCAATACCACCTCTATCCAACTATACAGGAGCCAGACTGAATTAAATACAATACATGTAGTTTTTCCCAAATAGAACCGTATTTTGAAAAGCAATTTCTCCTAATCACTCCAAACTTTTCCATATTCAGGTTAAATAGCAGTTCTTGTAACCACTCAGTATAGGTGACTGGAACATCATCCAGCCAGTGTTTCAGAACTACCTTCTTAAATGAAGATGAAATCATAGCCATGTAATACCTCCTGCTTTTAACCTTAACATGAGTGTAGTCTCTCAATAAACATATCTCCGGAGTGAAGAGTTGCTCTATCCCCTAAAGAGGATCCACTCTATCTTTAATCTTTACCCATAAATCATGAATTGGGGGACATTCCCAAAATAAATGGAATAAAGTCCCATCTGCCTGGTTACATCTGATACATGAGGAATCATTTTTACGTCCAATTTTATGCAGTTTGGATGGGGTACAGAACAGATTGTGAAGAAAATGAAACTGCATTACTCTCAGCCTATCCTGGGTGATGTATTGGTAGGTATTTTGCCAGATTTCCTCCCATTTCCTCTCTTGTGCTTCTAGCTGGGATGACCAGTAATGGGGTTTGCTAACAAGGTCCACATATGCTCAGTCAAATAACCTACTGTAAACTTTGGAGACTACATGTGGTTCCCAGACAATCTCAGCTAGGGATTCAAATAACCCTCCAGCTGCCTGATCCTCACTAAACTGTGCCTGTAATTGTATCAACAAGTGTCATAACTGGAAGACTTTAAAAACTTGAGTGGGTCAGATTTGGGATTTGGTGATGATATCTACCACCGGATAACAAGAATCCCCCTTTAATAGGTCTTTAAACCGTAATCCCCGTAGTTGAGGTATCCGTCTGTCTGAGATCACCACTTTTCCCCCTATTTTTAAGTTGGGATTGAGACACAGTGGTTGTTGTCTGTCCTTAATGGGATGATAGCCCAAAAATGTATCTAATTGGGAGTATACCCTCAATGAGATCTCAACTGGCATGCCCACCAACTTTGAGGGGAACAAACCTCATAGATTCTATAAAAAGCTTCTCAACCAAAAAGGAGTGTTCAGGAGAAAGTTTGTCTGCCCCAATGTATTTAAGATGAACAGCATTGTGCCATGATGCAGGAGCAGGCTGAGCAGCAAAATGGTCTGAAAGTTTGAAGGGATTGTTTGTATGAATCCCAGAGGGCCCAGGAGGAGCAAGAGCAGAACCCCCAGGCACCCAGCAGAGGTAGGAACAGAAGTAAAGGCAGGTGAGGTATGAGGGGCAACAGACCTCAGATCGTTAAGCAAATGCAGCTGTCATGAGGCAGGTGGGGGAGGCTCAGATCCTGTAAGAACATCAGCAAAAGACTTTTCACAAGAATCAATCTTAAAGACAGGCAATAAAGCCAGATCCGGAATCCAAGAGTGTCCATCAGGTCCAATAATTCACCCTGCCTTTTGAATGGCTTTAATAAGGCTCCAAGTGGGTATGGAGGTATCAGAGTGAGAAGCTGCCAACTGAGAAGGGGGTGAAGTAGGCACCCCAGCAGGAAATACTGTAGGAGATTAAGCACACAAGGAATAAGTCATCGGGCTTTGAGCAACAGAATAATGTTCAGGAGAAACCCCTGAAGTGGTGGGTACATCACAGGTTTGAGGAGGAAGTGGTGTAGTATTGTCTATTAAAGGCAAAGTAGGTTGAATCCAAGGAAGGCCAGTAGTGTCAGGGATGGAATCCACAGCAGCAGGCAGCACTGGAGGCATTGGACTATGTAAGGCTGAAACAGGTGGCACTGAGTCATCAGGAGGTGCAACCCCCTGAGATGTAATAGGTTTTGTTGCTCGGGATGCAGACTGCAGTAGCATAGTGGAAGGCAGAATGGGTTGATCAACTGGAGCAGGCAGAATTGTAGAACTGAAAGATGGTGAAACTAGCTTAGATATTGAGGGTAATGATCTGAATCACTCAAAAAGTGAGCCAGATCATATCCAGGCTGCTGAGCCAGAGATAAAGGCTGGTTGTGAGGGGACGAGACAGTGTGGAAAAGATGGCAGTGAGATCTGAAGGAAGACCAGCATCATCACAAGGAGTAACAGCACAAAGATCAGTCACTAAATGAAGCACCTTACTGGTAGCAAGTTTGGGTCCATCAACTGAGTCAGTGGGACACCGACTCTGCCGAAGTATTGGAGGCAGAAACTGCTGAGTCATCTCATCAGCCAAAGGAGTAGATTTGTTTGCAGGAGGTGATACAGGAAACCCCGCAGGGTGTGTCTAGGAAGCCACACCCAGGGAAGGGATCCACAGAAGACATGGTGCTGGGTAAACTGAATATTCAAGGAACTGGTGGTGAATCATGGTCTTTGGAATCCACAAGTGCAAGCAAGTGTGACTGCTGTTCAGATATCTGGACTTGTAGAAAGGGGTCCGAGGGTCCAAATGCAGCAACCATACCAGATAAGGCCGGACCAACAGAGAAACCGGTAGGCTGATCATGAACAGGGACCAACTCAAGCAGTAAGAGAGACTCAGAAGCAGGTAAATGCACAGATATGGTACTATCTATTGAAGTAGGTGAAACAGGCACATCCATATCCATAGCAGAGACAGCAGGCAAAGCAGTCCCTCCATCCACACCAACATCCAGGTCGGCCATCTTGGCTGATAGCCAGCAGTTCCCACTACTGGTGAGAGTAGGGGAGTTTTCCGGGTGTCATGACCAGTACAGTAACAGTGTCAGTGGCTCAGCACGTTGCACACTCACCTCTGAGGACAGAAGATCAGAGGGCTGTGGGTTTTATCCCCACACCAGGCACTTGGGTTAAATCCCAATACTGACACTGTAGTGCAACATAAGTGGGGTGCTGCACTCCTGAAGTGCCATCTTTCAGATGAGATGTTAAACTGAGGTCCTATCTTGCTGTTCTGGTGGTAGTTCAGGTGGATGTTAAAGATCCCATGGCACTTCTCGAAAAGAGTAGGGGAATTTTTCATTATAACTTCACAAAAATAAAACAAACCATGTTACAAGTCACATGCAAAGATGAATAAGAAATAAAACATAAAAACAAAAATAAGTATTACAATCATACAAAATTATAAAGACAAAGAAAAACTCTTACAGTATTGACTTCATACTGGAAAGTAAAAAAAAACAACCTAAACAGTTAATCAAATCATGATGTATATAGTAATTTGGGATCCTTTATGAAATATCTGTTTCATTCTTAAACCCTTTGCCTAAAGAAAAGAAAAGAAAAGAAAAGAAAAACACTTACAGTATTGACTGCATACTGGAAAACTTCAAAGGAACCCCCCTAATAGCTATCAAATTTGAATGTGTATCATAAACTAGAAACCTTTATGGAAATCCATTTTATTTTTTAAGCACTTTTATCCTGTGTCTAACCATGTTATATTGTCCCACCATTTTTTATATACATGTTGTGGTACTTTAGATTTTTCAGTTATCCTTAGGGTAATAATAGCTTCATGTATGGTCCAAAAAAGTTGCTCATGGGTAACATAATATTTCTGTAAGGACCATTTACATCTGCCCTGCCAGATATGATATTTAAAACAGATCAAAATTAAGTGAATTGCATCTAAATTATATTGTCTCCATGCCGTTTGTATGATTCCTAAAAGGAGAATGTCCAGGGTCGGCATAGTAAAAGGAGAGTTGACCCAGGATTTATATACTTGTGTCCAAAATTGTAAAACATAGGGACACTCAAAATACAGGTGTTCCATAGTTTTGAGTTGATTGTTACAAAAGTTAGTTCTAGGACAAACTCTCTCACACATCTCTTTGTGTTTGAAGTTTCCCTTTACATTTAATGTCTTGTGGGTGCTAAGCCAAAGTATATCCCACATATAGACTGGTGTCCTGTCTTGAAAGAGCATTTGTTCTATATGTTGCAAGCTTGCCAGTGGCTGATCTATAAAATTTGGGTTTTCCAAGAAATTCTTTAACAAATGTTGGCAATATGAGTCTTTCCTAGATATTAATAAGCATGTGGATTTAGTTAAACCCCAAAGTTTCAGTTTCCCCAAACAGTTTTGGAAATATATAGGGAGTCCTTTGTAAGGACTTTTGTTTGGGGATGGCCTTCTCTGATTCCCATGCTTGTATCCATAGTCCTACCTGGTCCTATACCTACACTCTCCATATGTGTTTTGTATTCTGTAAAAGTGGTCTAAGATTTTTATATAAAAACATACAAAAGAAAAATAATACAAGGTTCACCATCCCCAGACTGCCTTTCTGTGCTGGAAGGTAAATTATCCCTTTCATGATGGGATTGAGGCGGCTGCCCCACACCCCTTGAAAAAATACGGTATAGGCCTTGGTTTCCAGCTGTTTGGGGAGCATATATGTTGTACATAAGTGCAAGAACATACTTAGCAAAAATGTTTTTATCATATATACTCAGTTTTGTTTTGGATAAAAAAACATTTGTTTCACCTACCAACCTTGTTTTGTGCTTCTGTTAAAATAATGTCCCAGTTCAAGAAACTCATGTCGCTGGGTCCAAAATATATACCTAATATCCTACAAGGTGATGCTGATACAGGTATACTTAAGATTGTCTGCTCCGGTCTAAATGTAGTACTTATTGAAGACACTTACTTTTTGTCCAGTTTATCCTAGAGACCGTTCCCCAAGTGAAGTCATCCAGCACAGTTTCCAGTACTCCACCAGAGGGAAGATCTGCCAAAATAAAACATAAATCATTAGCATAAACCATGTATTTAATCTCATCGTCTTCACTTGAGATTGATAAACCTCTAATCCCAGCATTTTTATGTATCTTGCGTAACAAAGGTTCTAAAGACAAGATATATAGGAGAGAACTCAAGGGACATCCTTGTTGTACACCTCGTGTAATCTTACATGGTGTACCTATCCTGCCATTAATGTATGGAGCTGTCTATGCAGTAGCATACACATTTGTATCCATTGGATGAAAGGCTGCGTAAATTTAAATTTCTGCAAACACTTCCATAAATAGGGATGTGCCCCTTTGTGCCTCAGAGGCTTTGGCCTGGTCTAAACTGATCAGAAAACCTGCTAGCTCATCATTGTTTCCTTTCTCCAATATTTCCCTAAGTAATATTGAACCATCTGTGATATGTCTACCTGGTACAGAACAGAATTGTGTGGGTGATATTATATCTGGAAGAACTAGGCTTAACCTATTACTAATGATTTTGGTAAAACTTTTTATGTCCATATTTAATAAGGTAATTGGTCCCCAATTTTGTAAGAGTTCCCTATCCCCAGATTTATATAATAAAATAAATAAGCCAATATTTATAGTTTCAGGTAAATTATTATGCATGAGACAATCATTGAACATATGTGTCAATTCCAGTAAAAGGATATGACCAATCTGTATGTATAATTCATTTGGGAGATTTATTTATTTATTTATTGAAATGTTTCACCAGGAAAGGCACACTGAGCAACAAGATGCTTGTCTCACAGTGCGACCTGGTGGGGAGGGTTACAACTGGAGGACAATTACAAGTGGAGTGGTAAGGAAATCAAGCTTAACATTGTACAGGCTTAAACACAACATATAAGATGACAAGAACATTTTGGTTGCATTTTTTTCCTAGTAGTACAACATATATTGGGTTAACTAAGAATAGAAGCATTAACATACTACACCACTAGAGACAGACATTTGGCAATGAGAAGATAGGCACATACATTGTCAATTAAGTGCAGTAGGAAAGGCAAGTGCAGCTGTTGAAAATATACACCAGCAACTAGACCGCTGGTCAGGCCCTAGAGGGGTGGGGGTAGGAGGTGGGGACTCAGAGTATTCCTAGGGAGGTGAGGGAGACTGAGGATGAGAGGGGGAGGGGAAGGAAGTAAGGAAGTAAGGAAGGGGAGGCTTACGGGGAGGGATGAAGAAGGATCGGGTGCAGGTGCAGTTTACCGCGTAACAGTTACAGTTAGTTAGGTCATCAGGTCCTGGGGATTTTCCAGTATGTAAATTTGAAATAACTGTCTCTAATTCCAATTCTGTAATGGGTGCTATTAAAGAAATAAGATGATGGTCTAGAATTGCTGGAAGATTACAATTTTTTAATCAATACTCCATATGTGCGTCCGTCAAATTTGGATCCGATGAAAACATATCAGAAATACAAAATCACACATGCCCCCACAATGCAAAGCATCATGGGCTACATATGCAAATCACCACAGAATGTTATGCTGGTCCAACTTTAAGCAGAATTGCATGGTGCCGAAAGGCCTCTCACACAGTTTGCAAAGGGTGCTAACAGAAGACATAGACATGCTGTTCGATTTCATTCAAAACCTCCTTGCCATTGGCTAGTATTGTTCCCCTTTGTGTTTTGAGTTGTTTTATTTCCTTCTTATTTATTTGAGTATAGAAATATTCAAAAGGATTAGTAAATGCCTGTTTTCATTGGGTGGCAAAACATTGTTCCTTTTCCAATGACTTCATGCTATTAGTTCAAGTTCAAGTTTATTGCAGGAAAACTCCACTGAGCAAGCTCATTCACAAGGAGGTCCTGTGACATAAACACTTAAAGTACAAACACAGATAGGTAATAACAGTATATACATGAAATGCACGTTACATGATACAGGCTGGATATACATACAAGGGTACCACATAGGGTGACCGCAGGTGGTAAACATTGATATGAGACAGGGAAGCGACTTACAGGTTGCATACTGATACATGAAACTTGATGACTGGTGTGTGCAATACATATATTTTGGCAGCTAGAACAAACAACAGACTACAACTGATATGGGGGGGAGGCGTAATTTGATAGAGTAGCAGTGGAGAGTAAGCATAGATAAAGCCAGGAGTAGAAGGGGAAGGGAAAGCAGTTAATATGACAAAGCAATTATACCTTACCAGTGGATAAATATGGCACACATGGGGAAGGAAGAGACTTAATGACAGTTACAGGTGTCTTTTATTTTGGCTGAACTTAGCGATTTGTAGAAGTTTATTGAAACTGTGCTAGTTAGTTTCAGTACGGTTTGTAATTGGTTCCAAATGGAGGGAAGGGCATATGCAATAGCACGTTTACCAAAGGAGGTCCACGTCCTTGGTATGTCAAGCATAATAAAGTCAGATTTTCTTAACGAGTATGCACTATGTGAGATACTAATAAGGGAAGAGAGATAGCTTGGCAATTTCTGCGGTATTCAGTGTTGTGTTCTCTGTGTTTGGGTCAGCCATCCATTGACCCGACTCTGCTTGCACCTATCTGGCATTCCTGAGTGCCGATTCCAGTGTCCACGGCTCTTCTCGCTCCATATGAGGGCCCTTCTACCTTTGCGCTTGCACTGCCATTTGGGTAGTTCCAACATCCCTGGAGGTCACTCTAAAGATAGATAAAGGAGGAGTCACTCACCTGGAGGATCTGGGCGAACCATCAGGTGGTCATTTTTTTTAATACTTTTTATTTATATGGTTTATAACATTACAACGCAATGCATAGACAATCCTAGAGTCATGCCATACAACATGGGTAGATATACAGAAAAAAAGACAGGACCATTGTTGGTACAAGATTAGGGAGAAAAACAGATATTAAACAAAATGATTAACACTCAGCCCAATGCTGTCAATGCTCCAACAGTTATAATCAGACACATTAATTATACCAAGTTGCTAAACCGGCAAACATGCCTTTGTTGAGTAGCTCATTTGGTAAAAAAAAAAGACTCAGGCTCTCCCTCTCAGTAAACTCCCCATTACACACCCCGAATATCTCTCCATTTAAATGAAGGGTTCATAACCAGTCCAACTTGAAAATAAAGTCCAGAAAACAAATGTGTCCAATCTGGTAGAAATAGACCCTTAAGAAGCCAAAATGCCTCCCAATTATTCTTTATATAGCCCACTTATATGCAGTGTTAATGATAAAGTTTTTAGAAACAGAGAATGTCTCCATAGAACAAACAGGAGACTGCAAGAAATGGAGCTAGTAAAACTCACAATCCCAGCTCAAGTATCGTCCTCCTCTGATTCATTAGAGAAATCCCCATCTCTTGCCGCCCGCTCAGCCTCCAATTTCTCCACCAGCTTTAATGTGTCCTTGGGATCGGTTTACACATATACTCGTTGACCCACCACTGCATGTAGACGGGCAGGCATAAGTATGCTGGTTGGGATTTCCAAGTCCCTCAATCTACGGTGAATCGGGTTGAAAGTTTTTCGCTTCATGCGAGTAGCATACGATAGATCAGGAAAAATTAAAACTCTGGTGCCATCAACTTCAATTCCTTTCCTGTTGCGGGCCATCTGAAGTATTCTATCCTGAACAGTCGATGAAGCCGTTTGCAGCATGACCGTTCTGGTTCCTTCTGTCTGTCTGACCTGTGGCTCTGCAAAGATTAATACGGTAGGCTCATACCAGAGAGTCATTTAGGTTTAAGTCAAATATTTTCTCAAGCCAAGATATACAGAAAGCCAGGAGGTCATCCCCTTCTATCCCCTCCAAGAGGCCCAAAATATGCACATTCGTGGCCCTTGACTGATTCTCTTGGTGCTCCAGACACAATTTTAACAGCACCTGTTCTTTTACACATGTGGCCGCCGTGGCCTGAGCCCATTCAGAGGTTCTTTCAGCTGTCTTTGCTGTCTCTACCAGCCCATCCATCTTCTGTTCGACTTGCAGCATCCTCTCATGATAAGAATCCATTTTCTTATCCAACTGTTAGACCATCTTAGTTAAATTCAGGATGGCTGATTGTAGGGATTCTAGAGTGGCTGGTCGAGAATCATCCCCTTTCAGATCCTCTTGGGACTGGCCTGCAGAATGAGATGGCACCTTAGACATTGCTCCTTTCGGGATAAAGAAATTGGCTTTCTGACTGTTATTTTTCTTCCCCATTTCTAATACAAGACAGCAAATAGGTATAGGCTGTTGTTGGATTCGAAATATGATGGGCTATGTTCTTTAAAATCATCATTTTTACAATTTTCAGGGTGTTTTCTAGGGAGCTCACCAAAACTACATCCTCATTGGCCGACAGCTAGCCCCATTTTTTCTTTTTTTCATCCTCCTCCTCTAACTTCTGCTTGGCCTCCAGATGTTCTTGTTCCTCTTTTTTCAGTTTGGCATCTAATACCCATTTTTGTTCTATGAGATGTTTGTGGAGTGTGCTGTCTGTTGTAAGAGCCTCCATATCCATTTCTATCAGTCCGGAGCTCCTTTCTGGAATTGCTGGTGATGTATGGGGAAGCACCTCCTGTTCAGTACAATTGGTACTCTTTGAGGTGCCTTCCAAAGCTCTGTTCTGTATTGCTTCCTCCGCCATACTGTCATCATCCAGCTTGCCATTGGGAAACACAGCGCCCCCTAACAAAGAGTAGGAGAATTTCCCCAGTGTCCTGGCCAAATTTCCCCCATTCACCAAATATACCACTAACAGCTTAATCTGGTTCAGTGTCAGTTGGCATCCATCTGTATCCCCCTCCCCGGGACGAGGCTGAAAATAGGCAGAATTGTGTAGTCCTCCTTTCCCGGACAACAAAAACTAACTAAATAAATAAATAAATATTCTATTTCCCATAAACCTGGTTCATGCAGTTGTCCAAGACTGTTTGTCGGTGTTGTAAGAAATGGCTGCCATTACACATTCAGTCACTTCACTACCAGTCTCTCGATACTTGTATAGTGCTTTGGGCTACAGTGTGTATGAACATGCTATATAAATGCTGATTCTTCTTCTAAATGTTCCTGAAACAAAAGCAGCAAGAACAGACCTAGTCAAGCAAACAGAATGGTAGATCATTACATTTAAGAGAGTTTTTAGGTGGGGACTTTAAAGGGGAACAGTCAGCAAAATGTGAGGCTGGTTCCAGTGTGCACTTCATTTGCAAAAACATTTTGGTTTATTTACTGTTTATTGCAGTACAGCAGATTGTATCAAACTAATTTTGCTTAGTTCTAGGCTGACATCTAACACATACTAAATTGCTAGCAGATTAGGCCTATTGGTCTATCGAGCCTGCTCGAGTAGCAGCCCTCACAGTGAATTCACTGTGGCCACCTCCTCCCCCAATGTGTCCTCTTTCTGCCCTATTATCATGACCCTCTCCCCCACACATACTTTACTCCTGAGTCTGTCCCTCCCTCTCTTAAATCCTTCCTCTGTCCCCATCCCCACCAATTCAGATGGCAGAATTCCAAGGTGTCACCACTCTTTTTGTGAAGAAGTGCCATCTCACCTCTCCCTTAAATCTCCATCCCACCAATCTCATGCAATGCCCCCTCGTGGTTCCTTTTTCCCTCAGCTGGAACAGCTCATCAGAGCTAACCCAGTTAATCCCCTTCAAATATTAAAAAATCTCGATCATATCCCCCATCCCTCCTCTCCTCCAAGGAGTACATGTTCAACTTCCTTAGCCTCTCCTTGTAGGGCAGGTCATGCAGGCTGTGAATAATTTTTGACACCTTCCTCTGTACCTTCTCAAGAAGAGCTACGTTCTGTCTCAAGTATGGGTGCCAAAACTGCACACAGTACTCCAGGTGCAGCCTAACCAGGCAGTTGTACAAGGGCATTATGACCTCTCTTCTCCTAGATGTTATCCCTCTGGCTATGCACCCAAGTATCCTATTTGCTTTCACAACTGCCTTCCTACACTGCTCAGAGTTATTCATTTTGGCATCTATTGTCATCCCAAGATCCTTTTTTTCTCTGGAGACTGTCAGCTCACCCCTCCGAAACAGTAGTCATGCCCCGGGTTCCTGAACCCCAAGTGGAGTACGCTTCCCTTCCTGGCATTGAAACTCAGCTGCCAAGTGTGCAACCACCTTTAAAGTGTCTCCAAGTCCTCATGCAGTGTCCTGCTCCCCTCCTCATTGTCCACCACTGCCCCCAGCTTGGCATCATCCATGAATAGACTCAGTCTGTTCCTATCTCTGACCCTGATATCTGAGTTGAATGCATTAAACAGGACTGGCCCCAACACCAACCCCTGAGGACCCCACTTAAGACCCTTCTTGAAATGAGATCTCACCCCAACCACTGCCATCTGAAACCTATCCTTTAACCAATTCACAATCCACCCTAGTATCTTTCCCCCCAACCCCAGACTCCTCAGCTTGCCCAGCAATCTATGGTGCAGCACTGAGTCAAAAACTTTACTGAAGTCCAGGTAGAGGACGTCCACCAGTTTCCTCTGGTCAAGGCACCTAGTGACCAGTCATAGAATTCCACCAGGTTTGTCTGACACAATTGTCCCCGGACGAACCCATACTGGTATTTATCCTGGCGATATCTGTTACTACAAATCCCAGAAACATGCACTGCAGGCTAGAATATCCCACTGCTGCCTACTGATTTAATGTCAGCTACAGGGGATTCTGAGATTTGTATTACCAGAAGATGTCAGTCTGGAACTAAACAAAATTAGTCTGATACAATCTGCCATACTACAGTAAACAGTAAGTAAACCAGAATGGTTTTGCACATAAAGTGCACATTGGGACCAGCCCCACACTTGAGTGTGAGGCCCTTTGTGCTGACTGTTCCTCTTTAACTGTGTGCACTCTCAAGTAGATAGAGGGGCAAAAACCAAAAAGTTATGTTGTGATTCAAACTAAAGAAAATGCACTCAGTAGCCAGATTACAAGATGCCCATAGAGTAAAACATCCTACAGGGGGACAAACATATGTAAGAAACCAGTAGGCAACCAGGATAGACTTAGTGTCAGTGTCCAACTCCTGGGAAATCAAGCAAGCAAAGTAATTCTGGTTGAAATATCAGATCATTTAATGTTGGTGATATACTTAGATATAGCTAAAATTAATAAACAAGGGAATGGGACTAGGGAATGAAATAAAAGTTTATCAAGTCAGGAAAATCAGCAATACTTGGGTTATTAGTAGCAAGAGACTTAGTAAACGTTTTGATGACGATTTTGAATCTTGGTGGTAGAATACAAAACTGGTGATAACAGAATGTGTAGTACAACAAGCAACAAAAGCAAAAGGATCAGAATATTAGAAATGGCTGGATTTAAGGGATCGACTTTTTAAGGGATAATCTCTGTAGTAAAGGAAGGGGAAAACTCCTTAAAAGATCACAAGATAACTGATATAAAAAGAGAGATGCAAGAGATTCAGTTCAAAAAAGCATCATCTTTGTTCATGGGACAAAAATGTGGAATTCAGGCAAAAACACTGAGTGGAAACATGTTTTAATTTCTTAAGAAAGAATAAAAAAAAAAGAATGATGATAGGTCTAAACAATGAGACAAAGAAAGGTGGAAACAACAATTTAAGCCATGATGAAGACACTGGATAAATTTCTGAAAAGCACTTTTGGAACACCAGCACTTGTTTACAGATAACACAGAGGATTTTTTTGTAGGAATACCAATCCAGTACATATGGGAGAAATGAAGTCTGATCTGGTAAAGTGGATATCCCAAAATAAAAATAAAAGCAGCACTAAAGTCATTAGGTAACATGAGAGCCCCTTGGGCCAATGGACTCAAGTCAGCATTTTATAATTGTTTCTTACAAGTAACTAGGACAACTGATAAAGATAGCAAGAGGGCTAAGCCAAGGCAGCCCACTAAGCCTCTTGCTGTTTATTTTTTATTCACTCTTTACTGTTGCAAATGATGATATAGACATGTAAGGATTTCAGAGTTAAGAAAATGGTCCACAACTGAAAAACATGGTTTATGCAGAACATATCTCTTTATTTATAGAGAATGAAGATTTGGGAAGGCAGACTTTGACTCTGTTAGATCAATATGAAGGAGCATCTGTTTCTTCATCTGAGATGACAGTCTAGGACTGCATATAGGACAAGTCAAGCAACTGTTAGACTTAATTATGGAAGTTAAAATTTCAAAAGATCCTATCAGGACTCTAGGCATACTGTTTATTTGTTTATTTTGTGTATTTAAATCTAGGATTACAATTACCTTTGTGTCGAGGCTCTTTTACAAAGGTTCCACGTCAGGGTGTACAGTCTTGGAGTTACAATAATAGTACAAAGCAATCATTAACAAAGTAGGTTTTGACATGAATAATACAAGGTTTACAAGTGATCAAACACAAAGATGGTACATAGAGGTCAGGAGAGGCATGGGGAAGGGTAACATTGAGAGCTGGAGGGACACATGGGGGTGGGAGTGGGAGTGGGGGAGGTGAGAGGGGGATATAAGCAGCAGCCAGGGCAGCTTTGTCAAGAGGAGGATAGGATAAGAGCATAAGTTGGACAGAGGAGGCGTAAGTGCTAGGAGGTAGGGTAAATGGTGAGTCAGTTCGAGGAGGGCTTGGTTAATAGCAGTCACAGGAGTTAGAGGCCAGAGTAGCTCGGTCTTGAAAGCACTCATAGTTGCCAGGGTCATGATGTCACTATTGAGATTATTTACCCAGCTAGGTGCCCGATAAGAAAAGGACCTTTGGCCTTGGGATGTCCGACAGTGTGGGATTTACAGTAGGTGTGGTTTGGATTTCCTGGTGTTGCAGTTGTTGGTCTTGAGATAGATGAGAGAGCAGACTCCTGGAGGGGCAGTGCCCATCATTATTCTTTTCGCTGTGATGCAGGTTTGGTATTTAATGTGATTATTTAGCGGTAGCCACCCCGATAGAGAGTAGAGGTCGCAGGTGTGGGTGAGACGGTGAGATCCGGTGGTGAGATGGCAGGCTTTATTGAGGGTGGTAGATATCCGCTTAAGGGAGGAGGCAGTGGCTGAGCCATAGATAACTAATCCATAATCGATTATGCTAATGATAGAGCTCTGGACGGCAACTGTTAAAGCTTCAGAGGTTAGGTGTTTCCTGTGTCGGAACAGCAGGCCTATCCTGATGTTAGCTGCTTTAGCCACAGTATTTATGTGGGCAGTGTAGGAGAGGTGGGAGTCGAGGGTGATGCCAAGATATTTAAAGGATTGTACTTGTTCGAGTGTGACTCCTTGCTTAGTTTTGTTGGTGAGGTGGAACTATTTGAATTTGTGATGTGAGCTGCTGAAAATCATGGATTTTGTTTTTTATTTGGTTTAGGATAAGTTTGTGTTTTAGGAACCATCTTTCGACTGAAGTGAAGCCATGTTGAAGGTTATTTTGCAGTTGTTGGGGATCCTAGTGGGAGGCCAGGATGACTGCATCATCCACATAGAGAATGAGCTGCTGGGGACAGGACTGTGGAATTGAGTTTAGGAACAGGCTGAAAAGGAGGGGGCCTAGGATGGAGCCCTGTGGGACACCTGAGCAGACTGGTCTGGGATTGGAGAGGGTGTTGGCGATTTTAACTCTTTGGGACCGGTTGTCTAGGTAGCTTTTGAACCAAGTTACCGAGTTAGGAGAGAGACCCAAATTCCAGAGTTGGGCAAGCAGGAGGCCGTGGTGGAGAGTATCGAAGGTCTTTGTTAGGTCGATGAAAGTTGCGCCACTCATATGCCCTTTGTCCAGGGAGTGGTGGATGGTGCCAATAAATTCAAGCAGTGCTGTGGAGGTGCTATGCTTCTTTCTAAAACCGTGTTGCTGCCTGCTCAGCAGGTTGTGTTTGTCAAGGTAATCAGTCAGCTGGTCAGTGACAATATGCTCCAGGGCCTTAGAGAGAGGAGGGAGGATGGAGATGGGTCGGAAGTTCTCAGGAACAGTTTTGGCACCACTTTTATGGATGGGGGTTATGGTGGCTAGTTCCGTTTTTGGGGGAATTGGTTAAGGCTGAGGGAGAGACTGAAAATCTTCATCAGTGGATGAAGCAATTCATCAAGAGTGAGGGATATAAGTTTGGGGTCCAGGGAATCACTGCTGGTTCTGGACTTACTGATTGCTTTGGTTACGTAGTCATGCACCTGGTGCATCTTAACTGCTTTAAAGTAGAAAGGGGGGTGACTAGTCGGGGTAGTAGGAGAAGGGAGGGAAGGACCTCCTGTTTCATTGAAAAAGTCAGGAGGGAGTACTGAGCTAAGGTCAGTGAAGGTGTTATTGAAGATGTCTGCTATAAGTTTGGGGTCAAGTGTTATATCTCCGTTAACGCTGAGAACCGAAGGGGTGTATCTTATCTGCTGTGCAGTGATTTCTTTTATGTTTTTCCAGAAATATCTTCCCTTCCCCCAGGAGTTGGTGAGGGCTTTCTTGAAATAGGCTGATTTCTTATCCCAAATTGTTTTGGTGCAGTCATTTCTTGCACGTTTGTAGTTGGTGATGTCAGCATGTTTCCCAGAGGCTCTGGCGACTGACCAGAGGTGGTCTCTTTCCTGTAGCTGCCTAAGAAGGTCTCCGGTGATCCAGGGGTTACAGAGTGCTTTAACCTTCCACCTTTTGATAGAAGCAAAAATGTTGCATGCTTCATTAAAGATATTAATAAAGTGGTCCAGAGCCGTGTTCACATTTGTAGCTGAGTGGACCAGTGTCTACGGGGACATGACTAAAAGAAATTGGGAGGGGAAACTGAATATAGCAAAAAAGAATGAAAGCCTTTGGAAAAATGGGCATTTATCAAAGAAAAAAGAATAGTTCTCATTCAAACCTGTCTTCTTCAAATCATTCTATTCTATATTTAAAGAGGTCAGGAAGTAATTTCTAATTGGCAGCTGTTTATACTGGCCTGGATATTCAAAAGGGTTGTGCATGGCACAACAGGGATGCACTGTGCACAACCCACCAATGCGCCCAGGCATGATATTCAGAGGGGCAAGTGGTGATGCGCAATCTCTGATGCGCCAGGGCGCATCAGTAATGTATGCAGTACAAGTGTGGGGGGGCAAACCCATGCATATGCGGCACATCCTGATATTCAGCCCGGGATGTGCGCCACATATGCCGGCACAACTCCACCTTGCACCACCCAGGGGGGCACAAAGATGTGCCTGGCAAAACCAGAAACAGGTTCTGGCCACCCACAGGCAAGCTGCCACATTGCAGGGCGCAACACAGCAGCCGCCAGCTGTGGATGGACGCCTGCCCACCCAGCACACTCCTGACATGCCTCCTGCCCTGGGAGCATTGTGCCCCCCCTGCCCCGTTGCCGGATCATGGGCATATGTGTCATAAAGGTTCCTGGTGAACCTGTGAATCCCCACCCTTCACCCGATTGTGGGCATAAGAATCAATAAGGTCCCCGGTGGACTTGTGAACACCCCCTTCACCCGATCATGGGCATAAGAATCAATAAGGTCCCTGGTGGACCAGTGGAGTAACCTACACCCCTTGCCCAATCACAGGCATATGTTCATTGAATGTCCCTGGTGGTCCAGTGGTACCCCCCCTTCCCACCTGCCCACTGAGGTTCCCACCACCCAGCACCCCCCGTCATCGGTGAGTGGCAGCACACCACCCACATGCTGCCTGGCTGCCCACCAAATGACAGTGTACAATACTGTCTGTACGCCTATTGGTCCACTGCATGGACCAATGGACTTGCAGATCATACTGTACTACACAGGCCCGATATGTAAATGAATGCAACTGGGTGATGGGGGGGTTTCCACTGGACCACCAGGGACATTCAATGAATGTATGCCCACAATTGGGTGAGGAGGGACTCCACTGGTCCACCAGGGACCTTATTAAGTCATATGCCCGTGATCGGGCAAAGGGGGGGGATTCACAGGTCCACCAGAATCCTTATTACTTCATATGACCGTGATCGGGCAAAGGGGGGGATTCACAGGTCCACCAGGGGCATTTTACTTTCATATGCCCATGATCAGGTGAACGGAAGCATAGACCACCAAGGATCAGCAGGGTGTCAGTCCCCAGTGGCTGCAACCTGGCAGGGTGCCAGGCGCAAGTCACCGGGGATTGGTGCACTGCATTCAAATGGGGTCATAATGACATGCAAATGGCCTCATTTGTGCCTTGCATGCATAATGGCCTCATTTGCATGCCCAGTGCTGAATATCGCGGTTGATGCGCCCAGTGTAACTGCACTTGCACTGGCGCATTCCCCTGCTCCCTTCTGCCACTTGCACTGGTGCAGTGCATGCACACTCAGTGCCATATTCAATGGTGCTGAGCCATGGTGCAGCACTGTTGAATATCGCCTGGTCTCTGCCCTGGCGCAACCCAGTTGCATTGCACCCAGGCTTGCGCTCCTGCCCGGCACAGTCTGAATATTCAGGCCACTGTTTCTGTTTTTCAGAAATTATACTTCATACTTCCAAATTATTCATATTTAGTTGTAGCTGAATAACAAAATGATGCAAAAAAATATATATTTACTGGTTCCATGAAGAGAACTAAGGAGAATGTTGTCCATAAAAAGAAAACAACTGAAAACACAGGGTTTCACGTAAGTGTTTATCAGGTACAGTTTAAAAAGGAATTATTTGGAGGTATGAATTCCATTTCTGTAAACAGAAACATTACTAACTGCTGCCAGTTAGCACGCATTTCCTGACCCTTTAAGTTATATTTAAACTCCCTTCCCCAAATTATAACAATGGAAACCAAACTACTAAGCATTTGCTTTGAAGTATTATGGGATAGTAGACTATACCCCGTAAAATTAAATACAATCTGTCAATCTCTGAAGAATGAGGGACTTGGTATGATACATCCAGTAGACATCTATTTCAGCCACCACAAACAATTTTAGAACACTACTTGTGCTCACTATAACTGAACACTCACCCCCCAAAAAAAGCAGGCAGACAAGGAGAGAGAGAGAGAGAGAGTCAAAGTATCCTACTAGTTTACTTTGAGGTACATATGAAGTCCAACATCTAAATTCATTTCATTTTGACAATGCTTTTACAGAGCGTCTCTCCAGCGGCTTTACAACATGTATTTTACAGTGGCTTATCTAAGCTGACTCAGCTTTTGTTGCTATAATGTGCCATCACCAATGTTTGGAATCCATGCACCCATGGCTAGCAGGGGCATGGACAGTGTACTAATGTTTCAGCATCAAGCTTTCATCTCACAAAGATGTATTAATTATATATCCATATCTATACATTACAGGGGTGCAGTCATGCCCCTATAGTTAGGGTTGAGCAGGGGTTTCCTATGCTAAACCTCAAACTTTGCACTTTAATACCTTCGCAACCTTTCAATGGATTTGCACAAAATTGTGCATGCACAGTCTCGTGGAGTAGATCTCTTGACTTGGCAAGTTGATGCAAATAGTGAAAAAACATTAAAAAATGACTGGCTTTTTGCATTTTTTTTTTGTCATTACCTTGTGCTCAGATGGTTTGGAATTTTGGTCTGACATTTTTAGGTTGGAAAGGGCTTGGCCCACAGATGTGCCTTTCGCTGGTTTGTTGAAAAAATATAAATCCATTCCAAAGTTATTAAATTAAAAAATTTCAGTTTCTGAGCATGCTCAGCACAGTCTTTTGGATAGAGGTTTGGAATGAAATAGGAATTTGGTCCATAAGAAAAAAGGATTCTTTTTTTCATTTGGGTCCAGTCCTTTTTCGTTTGCTGCCATCTTGTTTTCAGTTTTCTGTGAAAAAAAAAAAAAACACAATTTTAAAACCCACAAAAATGACATCTTGTAGAGAGACCAAGATGTGTACAGTATCATGCTCATTTGGACTTTGTCAGGTAGATTCTGTAGCCAGCTGTTGGACAAATAACCCTAAGTGTGTTTTTTTTTCTTTTAAAATCCTTTTTCGTGACTGGCTTCCCCTTTTTCCGTATGGACTTTTTCATTCAAACAAAAAAGGATCCCATCAAATAGAAAAAAGATTTCCGACTTAGGTGTTTTTCTGTTTTTTGTTTTTTTCCTTTTTGTTTGAATGAAAAAGGATCACTTCATATTCCATTCAAACGAAAAGAATTTTGGACTTAGTTTTTCTGATATTTTTTATTTGAAGGAATCCTTTTTGTTTCCTTTTTTCGTTTGATATGGAAAATGATTCCTGCATATGATGAAAGAATTTTTCTAAAGGTCTCCATAATTATCCCCATATAATTTCATTCATCCCTGTTGTCTAGTGGCCCCCTGATCATGATCCCCTTGATTTTTTTCCTAGGTGTCTAGTGTCCCCCACGTCCTGATTGCCATCCCTAAAATGTTTTTCATTTTTCACTGGTATTCAGTGACAACCCCCACTGTCTGATCACCATCCTCATAATTGTACTATATTTCTCTGGTGTTTAATGGTACCCTTCCATCCTCTGATTTTATCCCTGGCATCTGGCGGTACCCCACACCTTCCAATTACCGTCCCCATAGCTATAAAATATATATGTCTAGTGGCACCCCCACCCTCCAATTGCCATTCCTGTAACTGTAGCAAGTATCCCTGGTGTCTGGTGGTGCCCTCCCACCCTCTGTTTGCTGTTCCCATAATTGTAATATTTATCCCTGGTTTGTAGTGGTGCACCCCCACCCACTGTTCACCATCCCCAAAATTGTAATATTTATCCCTGGTGCCTAGTGGTAGCCGGGGCGTCCCAGGGGATCTGTCCAACTTGGGCGGTGTTATGCAATGCCAGATCCATTGTGAACAAGACTGCTATTATGGCTGACTTGGTGAGTACAGTGGATCTGGCTTGTATCACCGAGACCTGGCTGGATGGTAATGCTGGCCCCATTCTTGAGGCGGCAGTTCCAGTCAGGTACTCAGTGATTCACCGCCCGAGATTGGACCGCGGAGGGGGGGTTGCGGTCTGTTTTAAGACCGAATTGGGTCTTATCAGTGTACCAGTTGAGGAGGCCAGATCATTCGAATGTGTCATTGTGGCAGGTGGGGGCTATAGACTGGCCCTCGTCTACCGTCCACCTGGAGAAGGGGTGCTATTCCTTAAGGAAGTGGTGGACTTCATCTTTGACCTGGTTTTGGAGTCCCCCAGGTTGATGGTGCTGGGTGACTTCAATGCCTGGATCGACGATGAACTCTCGCACTTTGGTCAACACTTCCTCCAGTTGATGAATTCATTGGGCCTCTCACAGGCGGTTACCTCTGCCACTCATAAATGCTGCCATTCCCTTGACCTGGTCTTCCTCCTGGGGATGGAGGCCTTCGCCGTGGGGGTGGAACCCATTGAATAGTCTGACCATCACACTGTGAGAATCAATTTTGGCACCCCCCTGCATAGACCAACCCCTGTGGAGATGGTCAAGTACCGTCCTTTATGGGATGTGACTCCCAATGGTCTAACTGCGGCACTTGATCTATCAGAAATCCCTGGGATATGCATGGATCCAGAGATTTTGGTTCTGGCCTGTAATAAGGCCATTACCTCTGCCTTGGATTCCATTGCCCCATTTCGTGTGTGTCCTCTCTTCCTTCACCCTCAGTCCCCATGGTTTGATGGGGACCTGAGGGAGATGCGGCGTTTAGGACACAGGTTAGAGAGATGTTGGCGGAAATTCCACTTGGATGTCGACCATCTTAGACTGCGAGAGCATTATCAACTCTACCAGTCAGCAATTACCCGTAAGAAGGCAGTGTTCCTGTCCAGGGAAATTGCTGCTGCACAGAACAGACCAGCCCAGCTCTTTCGAACTGTGGACAGACTGTGCAACCCAGCCTGTCTACAGGTTCGTAGAGCATTTTCACAGTCTCAATGTGATGAGCTTGCTCGGTTCTTTGCAGATAAGGTGGAAGACATTAGGGTTGAGATCCGTGCAACACTCTCTATGGGAAGGGCTGTGGACCAGTCCTTGGTCGCTTTCCCTCCCCGTTCCTGGAATCTCTTCAAAAGGCCGGATATCAAAGATGTTATGAGGATTGTCCAAGGTATGCGCACTACATTCTGTAGTTTAGTTCCAGGCCCCACAGCCCTGATCATGGGCTGTGGGGGGATCATCATCCCAGTATTAGTGAGGATAGTCTGGTGTTCCTTAGATTCTGGTGAATATCCCAGCTCCCTGAAGGAGGCTGTGGTGACACCTGTGTTGAAGAAGGCTTCTCTGAACCACGACTCCCTCGTTAACTACAGACCTATCTCAAACCTTCCCTTTGTTGGGAAGGTAATTGAGAAAGTAGTGGCTACCCAGTTGGACAACCACTTGTCCATCCATAGCATCTACGATCCTCTCCAATCCAGTTTTAGAAAGAGGCATAGCACCGAGACTGTGCTGGTTCAGGTGCTCAATGATCTCCTGATGGTGAGAGACCAGAAAAAATGGTCCATTTTTTTTCTGTTGGACCTGTCATCAGCATTTGACACTGTAGACCATGAGGTACTGCTTGAGTGCCTGGAAAACATCTGTGGGCTTTCAGGTTTGGTCCACAGATGGTTTACGTCTTTCCTCACTGGTAGAACACAGAGATTGGTGTCAGGAGTATTTTCCTCTGACCCTATCTCTCTGTCTTGTGGGGTTCCCCAGGGCTCAGTGCTGTCCCCCATGTTGTTTGCGGTGTACATGCTTCCCCTCGGAGACATTGTAAGATGGTATGGGCTAGAGTTTCATTGTTACGCCGATGATACTCAGCTCTACCTGTCTTTTGCACCTGACCAGAATGGAGCACTCTTGGTGTTTAATAACTGTCTCAAGGAAATCCAAGGATGGATGAGGTCCAGCGGGTTGAAGTTGAATTCTGGAAAGACGGAGGTGATAGTTGTGGATCCAGGTCGCCGGATAGGGGGATGGGGGACAGACCATCCCTCAGGTTTATTCCTGGGGGTGGTTGAGCTTCCTATCTCTGAACAGGTGTGTAACCTAGGGGTAATTCTTGATGATCAGTTGATGCTGCGTGCGCAAGTATCGGTGGTCGTTAAGCTATCCTTTTACCATTTTAGAAATATCGTTAGGATTAAGCACCTTGTTCCATCCGGAGACCTACCTACGTTGATCCACGCCTTTGTGACCTCATGCCTGGACTACTGCAATTCCCTTTACTTTGGGCTTCCAGGGGTTGATATCCGCCGCATGCAGCTGGTGCAGAACTCCGTGGCCCGGTTGTTGACTGGGATGCCTCGTTCTTCCCATATTACTCCGGTGTTGCGGGGTCTGCACTGGCTGCCGGTTCAGTGGCGGATCTCCTTTAAAGTCGGCTTGCTGACTTATAAAGCCCTGCATGATCTGGGCCCTGACTACCTGAAAGAGCTTCTGGTGCCTTACATCCCGGAGCGGCAGCTCTGCTCAGCCAACGAGGGGTTGCTAGAGATTCCAAGGGTAGTTTGGAAATCATCCGGTGCCCGGGCTTTTGCATTTGTAGCGCCGACCCTTTGGAATTCTCTACCCCATTGGATTAGAGAGTGCACGACGGTGGGGGATTTTAAAAAAGCTCTGAAATCCTTCTTATGGAGAATAGCATTTGGGGAAGATACTGAGTCGACCTGATCTTATTATTTATTATGTGGATGTCATTAATTATTTTCTGTATTTTATGATATGGGACTTGGATGTTTTTTAATGCTTGTTCTGCACCTTGACTTTTTGAAAGGCACAATAAAAATAAAGATTATTATTATTATTATTATATTATTATAGTGGCACCTCCCCACCCTCCATTCACCATTTCGGTAATTGTGCAATTTATCTCTGTCCCTGTAATTGTAATATTTATCCCTGTTATCTAGTTATTCTTTGTTGGTAATGCGGAGGTCACAGCATGTATGAATTACGAACAATATAGAGATGACAGCATGTATGTATAGGGAACAGTTAGTCATTGTTGGTAATACAGAAGTGACAGCTGTATGTGTAAAAAACAGCAATTTTTGGAAATGCTAACATGACAGTTGTACATGTAGGGAACAGTTACTCATTGCTAATGCGGAGCTGACAGTTTTATGTGAAGGGAACAATTATTCATTGTTGTAATGCAAAGGTGACAGCTGCATGTGTAGGGAACAGTTAGTCAGAGGTGCTATTTTAGAAGTGACAGCTGTATGTGTCAGGAACAGTCAATGTGGGTGATTGAGGACTTCTGGTGATGTCACGGCCCAACTAGCAGCCTGAATCTAGAACTCCCTCTCCTTTGGAGATAACTGTCACAAAAGTGTTAAAAGCTGAAAAATCTTTGTGGAATGCCTCCAGGCAAGAAAGGTGGACCTAAACAATCCAGATCAAGAGCGACAATGAAGTTATCTAAAGAAGATAGCTCCTGATTCTGTGCCTTAAGTTCAGAGGGGAGCAGGAGCCCTTCCCTGGCCTCCTGCCACAGTGATGCTGAGGACACAGACAGGGAAGAAGAAAAGCTTTCCCGGAATCATTTTGAAACCCTGCTGCAAGAAATCCCTAGGTCCAGATCTGAAAACTGGACAGATTCTGAGAAAATCCATACAAGATTCACCCAATTAGAGCAGCAAATGGGGAAAATGAAACTCGCACAGCCACGTTGAAAGAAGGCACCTCCGATATGCGTACAGCTATCAACACATTAGTGGACTGCACAGAGGCCCTGCAGGAAAAATGCCTGGACTTAGAATCGAGATCCATACTGGAGAATCTACAGGTCTCAGGTCTCCCTGAAGGGTCAGAAGTTGGCAATATGTGCGACTACATGAAGGACCTACTTACTGATGTCTTGGGACTGCCACAAACCTTTAGATTTGATATCGAATGGGCTCATTGAGCCCTGACCCCCAAACCGCAAGACCCAGCAGCTAGACACTGAACCATAATAATGAAAATCTCCTCCTACAGAGCTAAAGAGGATTTATTAAGGATGGCATTCAAAAAGGAGAGATTAAATACAATGGGGTATGCTTATATTTCGATAACGACTATCCCCCCCACTGAGATACAGAAAGTTAGAATGAAATATCTAAAAAGTCATTAAGGTGTTGCAACTACATAAAATAGAATTTCAAACACCATACCCTTCCCAAATGAAGATCTTTTGGGAGGAAGGCCCAAGACTATACCAGACAGCCAAGGAAGCCACAGAGGCCTTGAAGCAGCAGGGCATGGTGGTACATCCATTCCCCCTAGCACCACAACCCCAGTGAGTGAATGCAACAGCTGCTGACTGGCAAACAGTTTCTCGGAGGAACCTTAAGGCAGACGGACTTGCTTCCGGCCTTCTCACATTGGCAGACATCAGACGAATCCTTGGTACCCTTGGCTCAACTAATCAAAGTGGAGAAACCTCTGGGGACACTTGAAGAACCTATAATGTGAGTCATTTGCTCATTTTCCAGCTGCCCCACACAGCGGTGTGGTACTGATTTAAGGGAGCTCACCCCAGTGCGACTGCCTGTGGGTGTGTGGGGGGGGAGATAAGGTCGCATGGAATAGACTGAGGTCTAAATTCAAAATGCAGTAGAAATAAGACACTCTGCAGTGACTTCCATAAACATGGCCTCATGGAATATCTGTTTTGTCAGCTCCCTTGCATATTGGAGAAATAAAGCTACTTTGCTGAATGAGTGAGGAAGGGGGGCTTATCCAGATGCAGATTGCAGCAAAAGCCATGTAAAAGTAAAATATTAGATCTCTGTCCCCAACTAACTTGAGGCCCCAGTAGATGTCTTTTACCCTAAAAGAGTCAATTCTTGTTAAGGCAGGAGAGAGATAATAATAATAATAATACAATTTTTTTAGTTGAGCGCCTTTCAAAGTCTCAAGGCACTGCACAGCAAATACTAACATACAACATATTCAAATACATTCAATATAAAATCAAATACAAACACATGTTCAAATACATTCAATATAAAATCAGAATAAAGTAGGAAATGCCTTTTCCCATAAGAATGTCTTTAGTGCCTGCTTAAAACTCCCCACTGTCCTGCACTCCTGGAGCTGACGGGGCAGAGAATTCCAGAGTGTAGGTGCAGCAAATCCAAATGCACGGGCACCAGATGACTTCAAATTTACCCTCAGAATCTCCAGCAACCCCTCGTCAGCCGAGCGGAGATGAGGGTTTAAAATGAAACAAATGGACTACCTGAATTTGACTTTGCTGGGGAAAACACACCACATTGGACGCAGAGGAAAACACCCTCAATATTCCCTAGACTGCAACAGAACAAGCTGCTTTACTGTAAAAGATTATTGATGTGGGTTGGGTCAGGGGAAGGGAATTAACTGTATAAAGGAACTGTATATAACATGTGTAACGAGGGAAATATCACCAAATCGAGAATGTTAACGCTTTGTGGGGAGGGGGGAGAGGAAGAGTGTCATACTGATGACCTTTAGCAAGAGGCTGTGATGTGGGCTGTGGCCATACTTCTATCTGCTCTTCCTGCTCAATGCAGGAACTTGGTACAGTGAAGCAGAAGCAGTGTGCCCCATAATAGGGGGAAGTACACACACTGCTGCTTTGTTGAGAGGACTAGGCTGAATTCAGGCTACCTCACACAAAGCCAAGGTGGTTATAAATAACTCCTCCTACCTTGGAAGGTTACTGTTATTAATGATGTTCAAAATATGTTTGTTAAAGTTCGATTTTGGGATGTTCAAATGCTCGGTTCGCAAATTAATATTTGTTATTTTAATTCCTGTAGAATGCTTAAGTAAAGCAATTGGTACAAGTCTGCAGAGGTTACAAGGGGTTTTACATACATCTTACTCAGACCCAGCAAGATCAGAGAGAAAAAATTGCAGCTTAGATAATGGGTAGCCCAGATCTTAGAATACTTACATATAATGTTAACGGCCTAACTAACCCTATCAAATGGAAAATGTCCTGATCAGTGCAAGGCAGACCAAAGCACACTTTGTCATGCTGCAGGAAACCCACCTGTCAGCAGCGAAACAGCAGAAGCTGCAGCAGTGTGGCTTTGGGGAGGTCTATGTGGCATCATATAAGGGAGGGAGAAGGAGAGGAGCTGCCATTCTGGTGCCATGGGGGACCCTATTTGCCTTAACAGAGAAAACCATTGATAAAGAGGGCAGGTACATGATTCTCCATGGCACTTTAGATGGCAAACCCATAACTTTAGCGTCAGTGTATGCCCCCCAGGCTCCACATTTTCTTTCTATAAAAATATATTAGTTGGAATTATGGAGAAGGCAGAGGGTGTGGTCATACTGGGGGGGACTGGAACATTATCTTAGACCCCTACAGAGACTCAACCTCTAGGACCTATAGAAATGACCAAGGGACAGCAAAACAAGTTAAGACATTACTAGAGAAATTGGGTCTCTATGACGCTTGGAGGCATACCGAGGGGCCTAACTTAGGATACACTTTTTATTCCCATGCTCATCAGACCCACTCTTGAATAGATTGCTTCCTGGAAAATAAAGAATACCTAGGACAACTGCGGAGATGTATGGTAGGGATTAGGGCACTTTCAGACCATGACCCCCTCACACTTGAAAGCAAATTAATAACTCAGCACAAAACCAGTTTTTGGCGGCTCAACCTATCACTCTTATGTGACAAAGAAGTCTTAGATGAGCTTCCACCACTGGTTGAACAGGCGATGAGGGAGAATCACTCCCCAGAAGTGGGGGATAGGAACTATATGGGATACCATTAAGGCAATGATACAGAGGAAATTAATTGCTATCAGTAGTGTGAGAAAAAGACAGAGACTACAAAAACAACAAGAGTTAGAGGGAAAGATCCAAGAGTTGGAACTGGCATGGCAGATTAAGATAGACAGACATGGGGTAAAGAATTAGAAACTTTGAAGAAAGAACTAAATAAAATGCTAGATTGAGAGGTAGAACAAAAACTAATATTTCTTAAACAAAAGTATTATGAGGGTGGCCCCCAGGCATTAAAATTACTAGCATATTATCTTAGGAGTCAAGTGGCCAAAGCACATATAGCCAAAATCGTACACCCTAACACTAAGAGATGGTACGGTACGGGGAAGGAATACTAGGAACCTTTAAAACCTATTATGAAAATCTTTATAAGACTAGAGAGAGGGTTAAAACAGACTGAATCCATGAGTTTTTACTGAAATTAAAACTACTACAGTTGACCCCTGAGCTCAATTTAGGCATAACAGTGCCAATAAAGGCCCAAGAGATTGAATTAGTAGTTAGCAGAGGGAAAATGGGGACATGCCCAGGATCAGATGAGCTTCCTACTGAATTTTATAAGAAGTTTTGAAAACCATTAGTACCCATTCTACAAAGAGTCTATCAGGGAATAATGCAAGAGGATGGGCGTATCCCACCCTCATGGTCTTATGCCATGATCTCTGTAATCCCTAAACCAGGCAAGGACCCCACCCTATGCCCCTCATACCGCCCAATCTCCATACAAAATGTAGACTATAAACTCTTTACATCTATCACAGCTAAAAGATTAGAAGATAAGCTACCCCAAATTATAGCCCCTGATCAGACGGGGTTTGTCACAAACCAACAAGTCACAGATAATATCAGATGCACCCTCAATATAATTGACCATCTGAATAGAACAAATGACCCCACCCTGATCCTAAATCTTGATGCAGAAAAAGCATTTGACCAGGTAGACTGGAGATTTTTATATGGGACCCTTGCCAGGTTTGGCTTCTCAGATGATTTTATAGCAGTGATTCAGAGGCTATATACAGACCTGAAAGCATATGTTTGTGCCAATGGACAGATGTCTGAGAGATTCGACCTAGGCAGGGGCACCAGATAAGGGTGCCCATTATTCCCCTTCTTTTCCTAATCTATATGGAACCCCTCACACAGCTGATTAGACAGAATGGGGATGTAAAGGGTGTGGAAGTGGCTAACCATGAGCATAAACTGCCACTTTATGCTGATGATGTGTTAATTTATATGAAACATCCAGAGCAGTCACTTCAGAAATTAGAGCAACTGATCCAGACATATACTGAGCTTTCAGGATATAGCTTGAACTCCACCAAAACAGGGGTACTATGCTTTAATTTCATCCCCTGGTAGGCAATGCAATCCCAACATCCCATCTGATGGAAAACCCAGACAATGAAATACCTGGGGATCATACTCAGAAACCATACAGAGTCCCTCTTTCTAGCTAACTATGTCCCCATTAGCAAACAAATGAAAATAGTTACAGACAGGTGGTCAATAATGCCTATGCCAATGTTTGAGAGAATACAGGCAGTTAAGATGACCCTACTGCCTAAGGTCCTGTTTATTTTTCAAGGTGTCCCTGTCAAACCCCCATGTCCTAGCTAGGAACGATCCAGAAAATGATCAGCAAATTTATTTGGGTGGGGAGAAAATCAAGAATTAAGTGGTTAAGTTCTAGGGTCCAAGAAGCAATGGGGAGGATGGGCAGTACCAAATATGCAAGAATACTGGTTAGCCACCTAGCTTAGATGGGTCTTCCTTTGGGGTGATGACCAGGTTGAAGCCAGTTGGCAAGACATGGAGATTTTGCAAGCAGAGGACTCAAGCCTACTTGAAAACCTCTTCATAAACACTTCACAAGGAATGCAAGAAAACAACTGGTTTTCCAGCATGACTGTAAAAGCCCAGACTTGGGAAAATATTCCACACTCCTGGTTATAAAAAAAAAGGTCTGGAAATACTGTAGATTATGGAAACACAAAGATTTCCCTCCTGGGAACTCTGACCCTTGGTATAAGAGTCAATATCATCAGGGACTCAAATACCCCTATCAAGTCCTCAAGGGGAAAATATGATGTCCTTTACTGAGTGTCAGATGACCTTTGGCTGGGGACCTGCAGATATAGTCAGATACCTGCAATTAAACAACTATATAAACAATCAGCTTAGGGCAGAGACTCTGGACCCACCCAAACAACTGAAAATCCCCACAATAGGATATTTAATACATAAAACCAATGCAAAAGGGATGGTAAAAGCCATATATAACTCACTACAGGGACAGAAAGCACAGAACACTAAATATATTACCGAGAAATGGGAGGAAGAGACAGAATGTGGTCTGAGAGAGGAAGACTGGCAACGAATTTGGAGGGGAACATTCCAGACCACGGCAGCCCCAAAGTGGCAGGAATTTGTATGGAGGGTAAGAGTTTGCTTTTTCTTGACTCCATCAAGACAAGTGAAATGGGACAAAACTACCATAACTAAGTGCTGGAGACAATGTGGGGAATTAATAGCAACCCACACCCACATCTTCTATACCTGCCCCAAGCTGACTTCCTTCTTGCAAAACATACAGTTTAAACTCCAGACCATCTTCCAAATGGAGGAGACCATACTGATAAGCCACCTGGTTTGGGGACTTCCCCCTAAGGGAATAAGAGGTAGCATAGATCACTACTTATGGAACATACGCATAGCAGCAATAGGCAAGGCAATCACAAGGAAATGGTTGAAAGATGAGCCCCCAACAGTGTTAGAATGGGAAAAGATTATACAGGAAATCCAGGAGCTGGAACATCTTACCTACCAAATACAAGACAGAACCCCCAAATATACTGAAAGATGGTCTAAATGGGTGTTACAACAGGTCTGAAGAATACGAATGTATAAGGTGTTAGAAAAAGGGCCAAGGAACCTGGATACCATGTGCTAAGCAGCCTTTAGAACAAAGAAGTTAAAAAACAATTAACTGTACATTATATTAAAATTGCTGAACCATGCTGGACACAAAGTTTGTAACAAATCAAATATCCCTACAGTCTGTATCTGTTTTTTATGTCCTCATACTTTTCCCTTACTGTTTATAACTGTAATGAGCTGAAATGGAGACTGTACAGAAAATGCAGAATGGAATGTATAAGAATTCGGTTCCAGTAAAGAAAGTATAAAAACAATGTGGGTGATGGAGACCTGACAAATGTATGTGTAGGGAACAGTTGGCACTTTGGAGATGACAGCTGTATGTGTGGTGGGAAGAATCATTACTGGTAATTCTGACATGACAACTGAATGTGTTGGGAATAGTTGGTCATTGTTGGTAATGCAGAAGTTAACAGCTGTGTGTGTTGGGAAAAGTTAGTCATTGTTGGGAATGAGGAGGTGACAGCTGTATGTGTAGGGAACAGTCAGTCATTCTTCGTAATGGACAGGTGACAACTGGATGTGTAGGGAACAGTTGGTCATTGTTGGTAATGCAGAGGTTACAGCTGTGTGTGTTGGGAACAGTCAGTCATTCTTTGTAATGGACAGGTGACAACTGGATGTGGAGGGAACAGTTGGTAATTGTTGGTAATGCAGAGGTGTCAGCTGAATGTGTAGGGAACAGTTAGTCATTATTTGGAGTTTGGAGATGACAACTGTATGTGTCGGTAAACAGTCATTGTTGGTAATGCAGAGCTCTATGTATATAGAACAGTAGTCATTGATAATGCAGAAGTGTCAGCTGTGTGTGTAAGGAACAGTTAGTCATTGCTGGTAATGCAGAGGAGACTGCTGTATTTGTTGGGAACAGTTAGTCATTTGTTGGTAAAGTGAACGTGACAGCTGTATATGTAGGGAACAGTTAGCCATGGTTGGTAACTCTGAGTTGACAGCTGTATGAGTTGGGAATGGTATTTGTTGGTAATTTGGAGGTGAGAGCTGCATGTGTCGGGAAATGTTAGTCATTGTTGCTAATGCAGTTGTGTCAGCATGTGTGTGTACATAACATTTAGTCATTACTGGTAATGAGGAGATGACAGCTGTATGTGTAGGGAACAGTTGGTCATTGTTGGAAATGCCGATGTCATAGCTGTATGTGTAGGGTAAAGTTATTCATTGTTGGAAAAGCTGAGGTGACAGTTTTATGTGTATGGAACAGTCAGTCAATGTTGATAATGTGGAGGTGACAACTCTATGGTTAGGGAACAGTTAGTCACTGTTGGTGATGCATAGATGACAGCTGTATGTGTAGGGAACAGTTGATCATTGTTGGTTATTGGGTGCTGACTGCTGTATCGATAGGGAACAGTTAGCCAGTGCTGGTAATGCAGAGCTGACAGCTGTATATGTAGGTAACAGTTTGTCAGTGTTGGGTATTTCTGAGGTAACAGCTGTATGTATCAGAAACAGTAACTGTTGCTAATTTGGACATGACAGCTGTACATGTTGGGAACAGTTATTCATTGTTGGTAATGGCGAGGTGAGAGCTGTACATGGAGGGAAAAGTTAGTCATTCTTGGTGATGCAGAGGTGATATATATGTGTGTATGGAACAATTAGTCATTGTTGGTAATGCAGAGGAGACAGCTGTATGTGTTGGGAACAGTTATTGTTGGTTATTTGGAGGTGACAGCAGTATTTGCCGGGAAAAGTTAGTCATTGTTGGTAATGTAGTGATGTCTGCATGTATGTTTAGGGAACAGTTAGTCATTGTTGGTAATGAGGAGGTGACAGCTGTATGTGTAGGAACAGTTAGTCATTGTTAGTATAATGTGGAGGAGACAGCTATATGTGCAGCGAAGAGCGAGTCATTGCTGGTAATTCGGAGTAGACAGCTATATGTGCCGGGAACAGTTAGCCATTGTTGGTAATGCAGAGGTGACAGAATGTATATATAGGGAACACTCAGTCATCGTTGGTAATGTGGAGGAGACATCTGTATGTGCAGGCAACAGTTTGTCTTTGTTGGTAATTCAAACATGTCAGCTGTATGTGTAGGGAACAGTAAGTCATTCTTCATAATGCAGAGGTGACAGTGTGTATGTATAGGGAACAGTTAGTCATTGTTGGTAATGCAGAGGTGACAGCTGTATGTATTCAGAACAGTTAGTAATTGTTGGTAATTTGGAGTTGACAGCTGTATGAGTCATGAACAGTCATTACTGATAATTCAGAGGTGACAGTTGTATGTGTTGGGAAAAGTTAGTCAGTCATTGTTGGTAATGCAGTTGTATCAGCATGTTTGTATAGGGAACATTTAATTATTTTTGGTAATGCAGAGATGACAGTTGTATGTATAGGGAATAGTTAGTCAGTGTTGGTATTTCAGAGGTGACAGCTGTATGCATCAAGAACAATTAGTCATCACTGGTAACAAGGAGGAGACTGCTCTATATGTAGGGAACAGTTAAACATTTTGGGTAATCTGAAGTTGACAGCTGTATCTGTCTGGAACCGTTACTGTTGGTTATTCAGATGTGACAGCTGCATGTGTAGGAAACAATTAGGGCTGGTATTTTGGAGGTGACAGCTGTATATGTTGGGGACAGTCATTGTTGGTCATTGGGATGCTGCAGCTGTATGTGTCGGGAACAGTTAGTCATTGTTGGTAATGAGGAGATGACAGCATGTATGTATAGGGAACAGTTAGTCATTGTTGACAATGTAGAGGTGACAGCTGTATGTATTCAGAACAGTTAGTCAGTAAGCAATAATACCCAACAGGGTGGGCGGTATTGGGCTATACTGGACCACCCAGGGGCGTGATGAGGCCCGATGCCACAGGTGGAGGGCCTTATAGCCCCTGGAAGGTCCGGTATAGCCCATACCACCCACCCGGAAGGGTATTATTGCACTTAGAAAATGGCATACATGTGGTATTTTAATATGGAATTTAATTAAATAAAAAACACAGTTAGTAAAATAGTGTAAAGATGAAGTATGTCTTTATGCTGCAAAGTAGTCCCCCATGCTCTTCCATAATCTGTTCTCCCCCCCAAAGAACCATTCTCTTCTATCCCCCACCCACACACACAGACACACCACCACTACCTCTAGATCAAGATGTGGAGTTTTTTACACCTGTCTCTATCGTTGTTGTTCTTAACAAAACAACAAGAACAACAACAACATTTTCTGTCAGTCCTGGTGGAGTCCTTTTTTTTTTGCCGTTTGGAAGCTGCGACATTGCCAACCAATTTATTTACAGTAGTCAGTTAATATTTCATTTTTTCCACATTCTTTGGCAGACCGAGCTAATGTTCGCGGTAAAGTGCTTTTTCTTTATTATGGCGGTTTTAAAATTTTTAAAAAATAAATATGTGAGCATGTGCGGGACGTGCCTGCTCGTGGCTGCCTTTAGTTTCTGCAGGTAGGAACTGAACATTTAAGCTTTTTATCGCTTTTATTTGTTATTTTGCTTCTTTTAACAGCTGCCGGGGGTAATTATATGGTATACTGGAGAAAATGTTTTTTTTCATGTTGCTGCTTTGCTAGCGGTCTACGAGTAGGATTCTATAGTGCTTGGGAGATCATCGGTATTTTCTACTTCTGCCATGCCGCATATGAGGTTCCATCTGCGGTATGGAGATGTAAGAAAATACCGATGGTCTCATGATTGGTCTGCTGCGGGCAAGCTACTTGCAGGGAGAATTGAACCACTGGCTGTTTTGTGGAACGGAACGTATGTTTCTATATTTTATTCTGTTCTGCTGATTTATTTCAACTGTGCAGTCGTTTTTTTTAAACGTGGGAGACAACGGCCTGAGCACTGGCTGTTGTGATGGTTTGCCGAGCAGGACAAGATGGTGGACGTATTTACTGAACATTCGTGGTGCACACTGATTAAATTGGTTATAGGGCACCCCGAATAGGCTCTTCTTTTTATGCGGGCTCTATCGGAAAATAAATGAATCTCTACTGCCATGCTTTAACCAATGAGATTCGTTTATTTTCCAATGCCATTTTCTAATTGTTGGTAATGCAGATGTGACAGTTGTATCTGTAGGAAACAGTTAGTCATTGTTCATAATGCATATTTGACAGCTGTATGTGTAAGGAACAGTTAGTTTTTGTTGGCAATGCAGAGGTGACAGCTGTATGTTTAGGCAGCAGTTAGTCAATGTTGGTAATGTGGTAGTGAGGGCTGTGTGTTTAGGGAATGCTTAGTCACTGTTGGTGATGGGAAGCTGAAATCTGTATGTGTAGCAAACAGTTAGTGATTGTAATGCAGAAGTGACAGCTGTATGTGTAGGGAACAGTTAGTCAGTGTTGGTATTTCGGAGTTGTCAGATGTATGTGTTGGGAACAGTCTTTGCTGGTAATTCTGAAGTGACAGCTGAATGTGTTAGGAACAGTTGGTCATTGTTGGGAATGAGGAGGTGAAAACTGCATGTGCAGTAAACAGTAATTTTTGGTAATGGATATTTGACAACTGGATGTGTAGGGAACAACTAGTGAATGTTGGTAATGCAAAGGTGAGAGCTGTGTGTGTCGGGAATGGTTAGTCATTGTTGGTATTATGGGGGTGACAGAATATATGTATGGGGAATAATCAATCATTGCTGATAATGCAGAAGAGACATCAGTATGTGTAAGGAACGTCTAGTCATTGTTGGTAATGTTGAGGTGGCAGCTGTCTGTGAAGGGAACAGTTAGTTCTTCTTGGTAATGCAAACATTACATCTGTAAGTTTAGGGAACAGTTAGTCATTGTTAATGAGGAACTGACAGTTGTCTGAGTAGGGAAGCGTTAGTCATTGTTGGTGATTCACAGTTCATAGTTGGGAACAGTCATTGTTGGTAATTCGCAGATGACAGCTGTATTTGTCGGGAAAAGTTAGTCATTGTTGGTAATGCGGTCGTGCCAGCATGTATGTGTAGGGAACAGTAAGTCATTGTTGGTGATGTGGAGGTGATATTTCTATGTGTAGGGAACAATTAGTCATTGTTGGTAATGTGGAGGAGACAGCCCTATGTTTAGGGAACAGTTAATCATTGTTGGTAATCAGGAGTTGACAACTGTATGTTTCTGCACCAGTTATTCTTGGTTATTCAGAGGTGACAGCAGTATATGCCAGGAAAATTTAGTCATTGTTGTTAATGGGGTGATGTCTGCATGTATGTGTAGGGTACAATTAGTCATTGCTGGTAATGTGCAAGTGACAGCTGTATGTGGAACAGTTAGTAATTTTTGGTAATGCTGAGCTGACAGCATGTATGTATAGGGAACAGTTAGTCAATGTTGGTAATGCAGAGGTGGCAGCTGTATGTGTAGAGAAGAGTTAGTCATTGCTGCTAATGCAAGGAGACAGCATGTATGTGTAGGGAACAGTTCTATGTGATAATTGCAATCGCCGAAAGGTGATCCCTATTACTGTGAGTGCATTATAACTGAAAACAAATTTGATGATATGCACTTAAAGGTGACCAGCATAACTGTGCTCTCTACTCCAGGGGGGTGCATGTCTGGGAGGGGGGCACAGCCCAGTTTTAAAAAAAATTAAGTCCCGCAGCTGTGGAACCTAGCAAAATTTTACCCACCCCCAATCCCAAACCCAGGGTCTGCTCCGTCGGAGCCAAACACCCTACCCACCACTCCACATGGTTGGCTCAGTGGAGCAGTCACACTAGGGGGTTACAACCCTCTTTCCTATCCCTCCACATCCCGTCACTATACCTCCCTTCCTGTTGCTCACCCTGCCCTCACAACTGTAGCCATCCCCATAGGATTCCTCATGATGATAGCTCCCACATATAGGTCACTGTTTTGACAGTCTCCCATATGCATTTGCTATCATCATGATATATGGTAGGGAAGAGTTGATCATTGTTTGTAATTTGGAGTTGACTGCTGTATGTGTCGGGAACTGTTAGTCATTGTTGGTAATGCAGAGGTGACAGATTGCGTGTATTGGGGAAAGTCAATCATTGTTGGTAAGACAGAGGAGACATCTGTATGTGTAGTGAACAATTAGTTATTGTTTGTAATGCAGAGGCGACAGCATGTATGTATAGGGAACAAGGCGAAGGTGACAGCATATATGTATAGGGAACAGTTAGTCATTGTTGATAATGCGGAGGTGACAGCTGTATGTGTAGGGAACAGTTAGTCACTGTTGGTGATGCACAGATGACAGCTGTATGTGTTGGAAACAGTTGGTCATTGTTGGTTTTGGGGAGCTGACCACTGTATCCATAGGGAACAGTTAGTCAGTGTTAATGCAGAGATGACAACTGTATAAGCAGGGAACAGTTTGTCATTGTTGGTATTTCTTTTTTTTTTTATTTAGATATTTATGTTCCTTCTGATGGAGCTGGCAGCCAGCTTCAACCCATCCCTCAGAGGGGCTCACTGTCCGGCCCCCACTATTCCACACCTGACCTTCCCAGAAGGTCCCCTATGGGTTGCCTCCCCCTCATGGCTGGGTCAGAGTGAAGGGTGTCAACTGCCCCCTCCCACCCAGAAACTAATATCCTGACCCCAGGGGTCAGCACAGAGCAGCTGGGCCATCAAGGAGCCTGCCAGCTCATTTTCCACTTTTCTCATCATTCCCCCTCCCCTTTGGCATCTGGCGTAAGTGCACGTGTGTGGGGGCACCCACACACCAAGCCAGCTGGCTACTTGCCTCCCAGCCTGTGTCTCCTCTAGCCCCCACCAGAGGCAATCAGCAGGCAGGATGACAATCCCTCCGTCTCTGAGGGAGGAGAGCAGTCCTCTGGATGCTCAATCCTCTCTTGCCCCTGCTGACCCCCGGCAGCCTGGGCTCATTCCCAAACCTGGGCCGCCATCATGGCGCAAGTGGTGGCATCCAGTGCCTCAACTTCCAGCACCAGTGGGATGGCCTAGTGTTGGTATTTCTGAGGTGACAGCTGTATGTATCGGGAACAGTCATTGTTGGTAATTCAGATATGACAGCTGTATGTGTCAGGAACAGTTAGTCATTGTTGGTAATGGAGAGTGAGAGCTGTATGTGGAGGGAACAGTTAGTCATTATTGGTGATATGTGGGTGATATCTGTGTGTATGGAACAATTAGTCATTGTTGGTAAGGCAGAAGAGACAACTGTAGGTGTTGGGAACAGTTATTGTTGCTTTTTCAGAAGTGACAGCAGTATGTGCTGGGAAAAGTTAGTCATTGTTGGTAATGTAGAGGTGACAGCTGGATGTGTAGGAAACAGTTAGTAATTGTTGGTAATGCAGAGGAGATGCTGTATTTGTAGGCTATGGTTAGTCATTTGTTGATAGTGGGAAGGTGACAGCTGGATGTGTAGAGAACAGTTAGTAATTGTTGGTAATGCAGAGGAGATGCTGTATTTGTAGGCTATGGTTAGTCATTTGTTGGTAGTGGGAAGGTGACAGCTGGATGTGTAGGGAACAGTTAATAATTGTTGGTAATGTGGAAGAGACAGCTGTATGTGTTGGGAACAGTTATTGTTGGTTATTCAGAGGTGACAGCAGTATGTGCTGGGAAAAGTTAGTCATTGTTGGTAATGCGAAAGTGACAGCTGTATGTGGAGGGAAGTTTTAATCATTGTTGGTAACTGTTCCCTACACATACACCTCCACCAGAGGGTACAACCTAAAACTGAAGAGGGGTAGATTTAAGAGGGATGTAGGGAAGCACTTTTTTTACAGGAAGAGTGGTGAAAGCATGGAACAAGCTGCCACAGGAAGTAGTGGAGTCAAAATCAGTGGGTGCCTTCAAGAGAGCCTGGGACAAGCATAAAGGAATGTCAGGTGACCTCATAAGGGGAAAGACAGGAAAAGTCGGGAGGGGGTTGGGGGCACAGAGACAAACTTAAGAACAGAAACAATCCTTGTTATTTTGAGCAGATTCGATAGATCGAGAGGTCTCCTTCTGGCGATTTTCTTATGTTCTTAGGGTAATTCACAGTTACAGCTGTATTTGTTGGGAAAAGTTAGTCATTGTTGGTAATGTGGTCGTGTCAGCATGTTTATATAGGGAGCAGTTAGTCATTGTTGGTAATATGGAGGTGACAGCTGTATGGGTAGCAAACAGATAGTCATTGTTGGAAATGCCAAGGTGACAGCTGTATGTGTAGGGAACAGTTAGTTATTGTTGGTAATGCAGAAGTGATAGCTGTATGTGTAGAAAACAATTATTGTTGGTGATGTGGAGGGGATATCTGTATGTTTAGGGAACAATTAATCATTGCTGGTAATACGAAGGAGACAGCTGTATGATTAGAGAACAGTTAATCATTACACAAAGGGCAACCCTAGGAGACATACGCCAAGTGCAGTCCTGCCCCTAGCCTTACTGTCTGCTGAACTTCACTGATCTTCATTGACTGGGAGAGAGACCAGTCATGGAGGGAAGGCAGACTATGACAGGTGCAGAAGCAGGTATTTCTTGACATGAGTTCTACCTAGGTGAATCCCCCTTGGAGTGCAGAGTCCACTGAGGCAACTTCTCTACTCAATGGCTCTGTTCAGACCCAGCCAGTGGCTGCTCTCTTAGCATAAGGAGCAGTTGAGACACTTACCCAGAATTCCTGGCTGCTGTATGTAAATCAGCATTTGTACTGCTGTACCACTACTGAAATAGTGGTCGACTAATAGAAAGCTCTCAGCTGGAAGCAACAGCTTAGACACCAAGGGCACCTCTTGGAGGCATATGCCAAGAGCGGTCCAGCCCCTAGCCTTACTATCTGCTGTACCCACTACTGAAATAGTGGTCATTCAACAGAAAGCTCTCAGCCAGAAACAACAAAAAGCAACAGCTCAGACACAAAGGGCAACCCTAGGAGGCATACCTTAAGTGTGGACAAGCCCCTAGCCCTACTGTCTGCTGAGCTTCAGTGATCTTCACTGACTGGGAGAGAGACCAATCACAGAGGGAAGGCAGACTCTTACAGGTGTCAAAGCAGGGACTCCTTGACAGTAGTTCTACCTGGGTGAATCCCCATTGGAGTGCACAGTCCAGACTCCTATCTCTGCTGAGGCAACTTCTCTCCTCGATCGCTCTGCTCAGACCCAGTCAGTGGCTGCTCTCTCAGCATAAAGAGCAGTTTTATTACAGCCAGACAACACTCCACCTTCCTGCCTGCTAGAAGGAATGGGCGGAGTTTTAACACAACTCATAACAAAAAAAAAATTTTCTTTTCTTTCAGACAATAGTGTATCACACAGTAGTGTATTATTTGTCATATACTACTACCTCTACTTTCTTTCATCCTCAAAGGCACCCTAATAGGCCATGGAAATCATCACCTTTCAGAGGTGCACTGCATCCTTTCAGAGGGCATGCATTCAGGCACTAGGACTTTGCTTCACTTGCTGGGCAATACAACATATGAAAGCTCAACTCAAAGAGGCATGGAACCAAATAAATCATGTCCACAATGTCATTAGAAACCACATACCTGCTCAGCACTATACACTGTACCATCTCCACCAGGAGGTCATTCCACACCGCTTGCTCACCCCTCATCCAGGAGAATGGCAGGTAGTAAAAGGGGGCAGGAAAACATTGCACAGGCCTCAACAGCAATCCCCCTATACACCACACCATCTCCACCAGGAGGCCATTCCGCACCACTTGACCACCCCTTGTCTAGGAGAATGGCATGTAGTAAAGAGGGGCAGGAATACATTGCACAGGCTTCAACAGCAGTCTACATACCATGAGGCACAAATCAAAACAACTAATAGACACACCCCTCTAGCCATGGAAAGCAAATAGGGGTATAATAACACACACCCCCGGATAGGGCACGAACAAGGAAAAAGCAAGAAAACCACTGCAAAGACATTTTTCAATAAGAAGCTAAGGAAAGTTCTGATTGTAGGTGATTTCATGATCTGAGGAGTAAAATCATACATACAACAGGGTCCAGAGATGGAGATCATAGTTAAATGTCTACCTGGCACCTCTGCAAAAAGGAACACTGACTGTATGCATAGGTTAATAAAAAGAGAAGGTAAATGCACTGGTGTTTTTGTCCACATAGGTACTAACGATCTGGCAAATCAGACAGTCGAAGAGACAAAACAGCACCTCTCTTGCCTAGGTGACAAACTGTCCTCCCACTCCTCAAACATTGCCTTCTCCATGGTCCTCCCAGTATGGGGGGAAAGGAGGCAGTATGGATAAGATACGGAAAGAGCAAATCGATGAGCTGAACAACTGGCTCCAGAGCTGATGCTAAGAAAAGGGGCACCTCTTCATAGGAAACTGGCACGACTTCTAGGACAGAGGGCTCTTCAAATTCGATGGTCTGCACCTCACTCGGGAAGGCATGTGGACTCTTGGTCAGAAACTGGATATAGCTGTAAACCGTTTAAACTAAACACTGGGGAGAGGACAGCAGCAACGTATGGATCTGCTACCACTTCCCCAAAATATAAACAAATCAGGGATACAAATGCAAAGAAGGAAATCAACCTATCGGATGAGGTCAAGACAATAAATAATGCAAACATACAACAGGGTACCAAAAAGGGCGGTGATCATGCGTGGAAAGCTATGTTCACAAACACAAGGAGTCTGACAAAAATAAATTAGTGGATCTCACCGCCATCATTGCCAAAGCTGATCTAGACTGGGTCGCCATCACAGAAACATGGTTCAACAATAACCATGACTGGAACATGGCTATAGCAGGATACTGTCTGTTTTGGAAAGACAGAACTGGCAGAAGTGGGGGGAGTGCATAGCTATGTACAGTATGTAAGACAGGGAATAAAAGCTACTATGACTCAAAATGACAATACTGAAAAGGAGCCACTTTGGGTCACTCTAGAAGCAAACAATGGAGCAGCAGCTCAGGTAGGAGTGCTCTACTGGCCCCCAACAACAAGTGTGAAGGGGGACAAGGAAATATTGAAGTACATACACAAAATGAGTGACAAAGGGGAGGTGATTGTACTGGGTGACTTCAATTTACCTGACGTAAACCTGGATACACATACAGCGAGTTCAACCAGAAGCAAAGACTTTCTAGAGGCCCTGCATGTATCAGGCCTGAAACAGCTTGTAAAGGACAAAACAAGGGGGGAAGCGGTCTTTGACCTGCTACTAACAAACGGGGACAATTTCACAGAGGTAGAGGTTGGCAGCCACCTGGGAACCAGTGACCACTGTATGATGTGATTCCAGGTCAAGATAAAAACAGGCATAAAGCACTCCAAAACAAAAGTCATGGACTTTAGATGAACAGACTTCACAAAAATGAAGCAAAGTCTTAAGCTGAGTCTGGATAACATTATGCTGGGGTTAGATGTTGAAGACTTCTGGATACTGCTCAAAGAGGCTATACTAAATACTGCAAACCATTGCATAAAAAGGGTGAGCAAAGGTAAAAAGAAGAGAAAACTACTCATTTTCTAAAGAAGTAGTCACTAAGGTCAGGGAGAAAAGAATGGCTTTCAGGAAATACAAACAAACCAGATCTGACAAGGACAGAGAAGAATACAAGGAGACACAGAAGGAAACAAACAAAGTGATCAGGACAGCAAAGGCAGAAACTGAAAAAAAGATAGCCAAGGAGGTCAAAAAGGGTGACAAGACATTCTATAGATATGTCAGTGAGAAGAGAAAGACATCAGAAGGTATTGTTAGACTCACAAAGGTGGATGAGGAGAGCACAGAAAATAACAAGGACAAGGCTGAAATCCTCAAAAGTTACTTCTGCTCTGTATTCACCAAGGAGGAGGAAGGATGCGGACCCAGCAATGCAACACACAACAAGGAAGGAGTCAGAATACACTTGGGTCCCTTTACAAAAGAAAGGGTCCTAAAGGAACTAGAGAAACTCAATATAAACAAGGCCATGGGACCAGATGAAATTCACCCTAGATTACTAAGAGGACTAAGGGAAGAGCTGGCAGCAACCCTGGCTGATCATTTCAACCTATCATTTAAGCGGGGGGAGGTCCACCAAGACTGGAAGAAGGCAACAGTTATTCCTCTGTACAAAAGCAGAAGCAGGGAAAGTGCAAACAACTATAGACCAGTAAGCCTAACCTCAATTGTGGGCAAAATAATAGAATCCCTGCTCAATGAGAGGATTATATCCTTTATAGAAGAAAACAACAAATTTGACATAAAAAATACATGGCTTTACAACAGGAAGGTCATGCCAAACCAATATGATAGACATCTTTAACTGGGTGACTAAATAATAGACCAGGGAGGAGCAGTAGACATAATATACTGTAGCTGGATTTCAGCAAACCTTCAACTCGGTCCCACATAGAAGGCTACTCAGCAAACTGGGCAGAATGGGAGTAGGACAGCAAGTAGAGAACTGGGTAAGGAACTGGTTCACTAGAAGGACACAGAGGGTACTTGTAAATGGCTCACTTTCAGAAGAAAGAGAAGTAGATAGTAGAGTGCCACAAGGATCAGTACTCAGTCTGATCCTATTCAATATTTTTATTAGTGACATAACTGAAGGACTAGAAGGGAAGGTGAGCTTATTCACTGATGACACAAAAATAAGCAATAGGGTAGACACTCCAGGTGAGGTAGAAAAGATGAAGGATGACTTCTAGGCTCTAGAAAAATGGTCAGAAATATGGTACCTAAAGTTTAACGCACAAAAATGCAAGGTCATGCACCTAGGAAGGGCCAACCCAGGAGAGGACTACTACCTGGGAGGAGTACAACTGGAATCTTCCAAACAGGAAAGGGATCTGGGAATAATTATAATGGATAACCTAAAGCTGTCCAAACAGTGCAAGAAAGCGGCACTACAGACAAATGGCACATTGGGCTGCATAGGCAGGGGGATCACCATCAGAAAAAAGGAGGTCATCCTGCCACTCTATAGATCTCTGGTGAGGCCACACCTGGAGTACAGCATACAGTTCTGGAGACCACACCTAAAATAGGATATCAACAGACTGGAGACAGTGCAAAGGAGAGCTACAAAAATTATACACAGCCTACAGGACAAAAACTATGAAGAGCATCTGCAAAACGTGAACATGTACTCCCTGGAGCAGTGGTGGGAGAGGGGATACATGATTGAAACCTACAAGTTCCTAAATGGAATAAACAAGGTGCAAGTTCAGGAACTATTCCAAGTCAGAAAGCATGCAAGAACTAGGGGGCACAACATGAAACTGAAAGGGGACAAATTCAGAGGTAACACACAAGTTTTTCTTTACCAAAAGGGTAGTGGATGCATGGAACAGCCTTTCTCAGGTAGTGGTGGGGCAAAAACAATGGTAGGTTTCAAGAATGCTTGGGACAGGTACAAAGGCATCACCACACTGACTAGCAGTTAAGAGGGGGTAGGCCTATGGGCAGACTAGATGGACCATATGGTCTCCTTCTGCAGTCACTTTCTATGCTTCTATGTTAACTAGAAGTTAACAGCTGTATGTGTCTGGAGCAGTTATTGTTGGTTATTTGGAGGTGACAGCAGTATGTGCTGGGAAAATTTAGTCATTGTTGGTAATGTGGTGATGTCTGCATGTGTGTAAGGAACAGTTAGTCATTGCTGGTAATGCAAAGGAGACATCTTTATGCATGGTGAATAGTCAGTCGTTGTTGGTAATTCGGAATTGACAGCTGTATGTGTTGGGAATGGTTAGTCATTATTGTTATTGTGGAGGTGACAGAATGTATATATAGGGAACAGTCAATCATTGTTGGTAATACGGAGGAGACGTCTGTATGCATAGGGAGCAGTTGATCTTTGTTGGTAACACAGAGATGACTGCATGTATGAATTATGAACAATGCAGAGGTGGCAGCATGTATGTATAGGGAACAGTTAGTCAGTGTTGGTAACACGGAGGTGACACCTGTATGTATAGAAAAATGTAATTTTTGAAAATACAAACGTGACAGCTGTAAGTGTAGGGAGCAGTTACTCATTGTTAATACAGAGCTGTCAGCTGTATGTGAAGGAAACAGTCAGAGTTGGTATTTCAGAGGTGACAGCCGTATGTGTCGGGAACAGTCATTGTTGGTAATGGGGAGCTGACAGATGTATGTGTAGGGAACAGTGAGTCAGTGTTGGTAATGCAGAGGTGAGAGCTGTATGTGTAGGGAACAGTCGGTCAGTGTTGGTACTTCGGAGGTGACAACTGTATGTGTGGTGGGAAGAGTCATTGCTGGTAATCCTGATGTGACAGATGTATGTGTTTGGAATAGTTAGTCATTGTTGGTAATACGGAGGTTACAGCTGTATGTGTTGGGAACACTTAGTCATTGTTGGGAATGAGGCGGTGACTGCTGTATGTGTACGGAACAGTGAGACATTCTTCAGAATGGATAGATGACAACTGGATGTGTCTGAAACAGTTAGTCATTGTTTGTAATGCAGAGATGATAGCTTAATGCGTAGGGAACAGTTGGTCATTATTGATAATGCAGAGATGACAACTGAATGTGTAGGGAACAGTTAGTCATTATTTGGAATTTGGCGGTGACAACTGTATGTGTTAGAAACAGTCATTGTTGATAATGCAGAGGTCTAGGTATGCAGAGCAGTAGTCATTGTTGGGAATGTGTAGGTGTCAGCTGTATGTGTAGGGAACAGTTAATCATTGTTGGTAATGCAGAAGAGACTGTTGTATTTGTAGGGAACAGTTAGTCATTTGTTGGTAAAGCGGAGGTGAGAGCTGTATGTGTAGAAAACAGTTATTCATTTTTGGTAATGCAAATGGGAACAGTTAGTCATTGTTGGTAAAGGAGAGGTGAAAGCTGTATATGGAGGGAGCAGTTAGTCATTGCTGGTGATGTGGAAGAAACAGCTTATATATTGGGAACAGTTGTTGTTTATTTGGAGGTAACAGTGGTATGTAGTCATTGGTAATTTGGTGATGTCTGCATGTATTTCTAGGGAAGTTATTCATTGATGGTAATGTAGAGGAGATAGTTGTATATCTAGGGAAGAGTTAGTCATTGTTGGTTAATCAGATTGGAGAGCTAAATGTGTTGGTAATGGTTAGTCATTGTTGGTAATGAGGAGGTTACATAATGTATGTATAGGGAACAGTCTATCATTGTTGGTAATGTGGAGGAGACATCTGTATTTGTAGGGAACAGTTTGTTATTGCTGGTAATTCAAACGTGACAGCTGTATGTGTAGGAAACAGTCATTCTTTGTAATGCAGAAGTGACAGCATGTAAGTATAGGGAACATGGCGGAGATGACAGCTGTATGTGGATGGAACAGTTAGTCATTGTTGGTGATGCAGAGGAGTCAGCTGTTTGTGTTGGGAACAGTTATTGTTGGTTATTCAAAGGTGACAGCAGTATGTTCTGGGAAAAGTTAGTCACTGTTGGTAATGTGGTGATGTCCGCATGTTTATGTAGGGAACGGTTACTCCTTGTTGGTAATGCAGTGTAGACAGCTGTATGTGTTGGGAAGAGTTAGTCATTGTTGGTAATTCATAGTTGAGAGCTGTATGTGCCAAGAATGGTTAGTCATTGTTGGTAATGTGGAGGTTACAGAATGTATGTGTAGGGAACAGTCAATCATTGTTGGTAATGCAGATGAGACATCTGTATATGTAGGGAGCAGGTTTGTCATTGATGGTAATTCAAATGTGATAGTTGTATGTGTAGGAAGCAGTTAGGCATTCTTCATAATATGGAGGTGACAGCATATACATATTGGGAACAAGGTGGAGGTGACAGCATGTATGTACTGTATAGGGAACAGTTAGTCATTGTTGGTAATGCGGAGGTGACAGCTATATGAGTAGAAAACAGTTAGACATTGCAGGTAAAGCAAACATGAAAGCTTTATGTGTAGCAAACAGTTAGACATTGTTAATGAGGAGCTGACAGCTGTAGCTGTAGGGAACAGTTAGTCATTGTTGGTAATGAGGAGGCGACAGCTGCATGTGTCAGGAACCGTCATTGTTGGTGTGTTTGAGGTGACAACTGTATGTGTCAGGAACAGTTAGTCATTGTTGGTAATGAAGAGCTCTGCATATGGAACAGTAGACATTACTGATAATGCAGAGGTGACACATGTATGTCAAGGGTACAGTTACTCACTGTTGGTAATGCAAAAGTGACGGCTGTATGTGTAGGGAAGATAGTCATTGTTGGTAATTCGCAGTTATAGCTTTATTTGTCAGGAAAGATTAGTCATTGCTGGTAATCCGGTCATGTCACCATGTTTATATAGGGAGCAGTTAGTCATTGTTGGTGATACGGAGGTGACAGCTATATGTGTAGCGAACAGATAGTGATTGTTGTAAATGCCGAGGTGACAGCTGTATGTGTAGGCAACAGTTAGTCATAGTTGGTAATGTGGTGGTGACAGCTGTATGTGTAGGGAACAATTAGTCATTGTTGGTGATGCGGAGGTGATATCTGTATATGTAGGGAACAATTAGTCATTGTTGGTAATATGAAGGAGACAGCTTTATGAGTAGGGAACGGTTAATCATTATTGTTAAGTAAGCGTTAACAGCTGTATGTGTCTGGAGTAGTTACTGTTGATTATTCGGAGGTTCAGACAGCAGTATGTGCCGGGAAAATTTAGTCATTGTTGGTAATGTGGTGATGTCTGCATGTATGTGTAGGGAACAGTTAGTCATTGCTGGTAATGCAGAGGTGACAGCTGTATTTACAGGGAGCAGTTAGTAATTGCTGGTAACCTCTAGGTGACGACATGTAGGTATGTATAGGGAACAGTTAGTCATTATTGGTAATGTAGAGGTGACAGCTCTATGTGTAGGGAACAGTTAGGCATTGCTGGTAATGCAGAGGAAGCATCTGTATGCATAGTTAACAGTCAGTCATTGTTGGTAATTTGGAGTTTACAACTGCATGTGTTGGGAACGGTTAGTCATTGTTGATATTGTGGAGGTGACAGAATATATGTATAGGGAGCAGTCAATCATTGTTGATAATATGGAGGAGACATCTGTATGTGTAGGGAACAGTTAATTTTTGTTGGTAATACAGAGGTGACAACATGTATGAATTATGAGCAATGCAGAGGTGACAGCATGTATGTATAGGGAACAGTTAGTCATTGTTGGTAATGCAGAAGTGGAAGCTGTATGTGTAGGAAAATGTCATTTTTGGTAATAAAAATGTGACAGCTGTGTATGTAGGGAGCAGTTACTCATTGTTAATGTGGAACTGACAGCTGTATGTGTAGGAAACAGTCAGAGCTGGTATTTCAGAGGTGACAGCTGTATGTGTTGAGAACAGTCATCGTTGGTCATGGGGAGCTGACAGATGTATGTGTAGGAAACAGTGAGTCAGTGTTGGTAATGCGGAGGTGATAGCAGTATGTGTAGGGACCTGTTAGTCAGTGTTGGTACTTCAGAGATGACGGCTGTATGTGTGGTGGGAAGAGTCTGCTGATAATACTGACGTGACAAATGAATATGTTGGAAATAGTAAGCCATTATTGGTAATACAGAGGTTACAGCTGTATGTGTTGGGAACAGTTAGTCACTGCTGGGAATGAGGAAGTGACTGCTGTATGTGTAGGGAACAGTTAATCATTCTTCATAATGGATAGGTGACAACTGGATGTGTAGGGAACAGCTAGTCATTGTTAGTAATGCAGAGGTGACAGCTGAATGTGTAGGCAACAGTTACCCATTATTTGGAATTTGGAGGTGACAACTCTATGTGTAGGGAACAGTAAGTCATTGTTGGTGATGGGAAGGTGATATCTGTCTGTGTAGGGAACAATTAGTCATTGTTGGTTATGAGGAGGAGAGAGCTGTATGTGTAGAAAACAGTTAAACATTGTTGGTAATTAGGAGTTAACAGTTGTGTGTTTCTGGAACAATTATTGTTGGTTATTTAGAGGTGACAGCTACATGTCTAGGGAACAGTAAGGGCTGGTATTTCAGAGGTGACAGTTGTATGTGTTGGGAACAGTCACTGTTGGTCATTGGGATGTGACAGCTGTATGTGTTAGGAACAGTTAGTCATGTTGGTAATGTGGTACTGAAAGCTTTTATTTGTAGGGAACACTTAGACATTTGTTGGTAATGCGGAGGAGACAGCTGTTATGTAGGGAACATGTAGTCATTGTTGATAATGACGAGGTGACAGCTGTTTGTGTAGGGAACGGTTAGTCATTGTGTAAGCAGAGCTGACAGCTGTATGTGTAGGCAACAGTTAGTCATTGTTGGTGATGTGGATTTGACAGCTGTGTATTTAAGGAACAGCTGGTCAATGTTGCTAATGCAGAGGTGAGAGCTGTGAGTGTAGGGGACATTTAGTCATGTTGGTGATGCGGAGCTGACAGCTGTATGTGTACGGAACAGTTAGTGTCAGTAATGTGGAGGTGACAGCTATATATGTAGGGAACAGTTAGTGTTGGTATTTCAGAATTGACAGCTGTATGTGTCAGGAAGTCATTGCTTGTAATTCCAAAATAACAGCTAAATGTGTTAGGAACAGTTAGTCATTGTCAGTAATGCAGAGGAGAGAGCTGTATGTGTCGGGAGCAGTTATTCATTGTTTGTTATTTGGAGGTGACTGCCGTATCAGTCAGGAACAGTCATTGTTGGTATTTTTTGGATGACAACTGTATGTGTCGGGAACAGTTAGCCATTATTGATAATGCAGAGCTCTATATGTAAAGAACAGTACTCATTGTTGGTAATGCGGAGGTGTCAACTGTATGTGTAGGGAACAGTTTGTCATTGTTGGTAATGCAGAGGAGACTGCTGTAGTTGAAGGGAACGGTTAGTCATTGTTGATAATGCGAAGGTGACAGCTGTATATGTAGTGAACAGTTTGGTGGTGATTCAAAGTTGACAGCTGCATGTATCGGGTACAGTCACTGTTGGTAACTTGGAGGTGACAGCTGTATGTGTCAGGAAACGTAAGTCATCATTGGTACTGCAATTGTGTCATCATGTATGTGTAGGGAACATTGAGTCATTGTTGTTAATACGGAGGTGACAGCTGTATGTGTCGGGAACAGTTAGTCATTGTTGGTAATGCAGAAGTGGCTGCTGTATATGTAGTGAACAGTTAGTCATTGTTGGTGATGTGGAGGTGATATCTGTATGATTAGGAAAGAATAAATCATTGTTTGTAAAGTGGAGAAGACAGCTGTTTGTGTAGAGAACAGCTGATCATAGAATCATAGAAGCTTGACAGCAGAAAAGGATCATACCGGCCCATCTAGTCTGCCCTTTTCGCTCCCTTTTGCGTCCCTCTTCCTGCAAGCCCCCGCTCTCCCCCTGATACTCAGTCCCATATGCTTGTCCCATGCCCTCTTGAATTCTTCCACCGATTTAGCCCCCACCACTCTGACTGGTAGTCTGTTCCAGGGCTCCACCACCCTTTCCATGAAGAAACTCCCTCTCACATTGCCCCTGTATCCTTTTCCTTGCAGTCTGAAGCTGTGCCCTCTAGTTCTGAACCCCTCCTTCCTCTTACGTAAACCCTCTTCTCCCACTTTTTTGAGCCTCTTTACATATTTAAAAGTTTCAATCACATCTCCCGTTTTCTTCCTTGTCTCCAGCGTGTACTGATCCAGCTCCTTACACCTCTGCTCATATGACTTTCCCTGCTTACCCTACACCATCTTCGTTTCCCTTCTTGGAACCCTCTCCAATGCATCTATATCCTTGTGGAGATTTGGCCTCCAAAACTGAACCCCATACTCCAGGTGTGGCCTCACCATGGCTTTGTAAAGGGACATTATTAGGTATCCAGTGAACACGGTGACCATGACTGAGCAATTACAAAAAGGGCAACTCAATCACTGCACCTGTGTTCTGGGCTACCTGGCAGGCAGGGTAGTGACAGGATATGGGGGTAGATGAATACTGCAATGGGATGTCGCTATATATACAAGCACGGGGGGAGGGACCATGCCTTGCAATGGGTCGAAGGGGAGGAAGGATATGTGGGGTGTAGTGCGGTGGTTGGCTGCTGAGCTGGCTGTGTGGCGTGGTAGGTAGGGTATCATGCTGGGGTTGGGAGGATGATGGGTTCATTTCTGGGTGGGTTAGCTTTTTGCGTTAGTATCTGATTTTATTTTTTTCCAGGTTTTACACCCCCTCCAACATGCACCCCTCTGGAGTTGAAAATGCATAAGAGGGAGTCCGCCCCCTGCATATCCTAGAATCCTGTTGCTGGTTTTGTTGTTGCCTGCAAGTGTATATCTTCAAAGTGCATTTCAGCTACAGTACATACACTCACCAAAATAGCGATCGCTGTAATGCATTCGCTGTTATGGCATAGAACCACATTATTACCTCCCTCCTTCTGCTACTAATGCCCCTGCCTATGCATTCCAACATTCCATTGGCCTTTCCCACCACCCTGCTACATTGGATTCCTACCTTAAGTTTCAAGGAGACTATGATCCCCAGATCCCTCTCCTGTTCTGTGTTTTGATTTCCTCCCCACCTAGGATGTACCCTGCTCTTCTGGTCCTACTCCCCAAGTGCATCACAGTGCATGTCTTGGCATTAAATTTCAGCTGCCTTGTCCCAGATGATTTTTTGAGCATCTTTAAGTCCTCCATCATGTCCTCCACCCCCCGGGGTGTCTACCTTATTGCATATTTTCATATCATCAGCAAATAGGCACACCCTCCCCCTCAAACTCTCTGCAATATCACTGATGTAGATGTTGAAGAAAAGCGGACCCAAAACTGACCCCTGTGGCACTCCACTCTTCACCCTTGCCATCTTGGAGTTCACCCCACTTAGCACCACCCTCTGAGTTCTTCCTGCCAGCCAGGCCTCCACCAAGCTTGTTATTTTCCCACCCAACCCCAGGCTTTCTATCTTGCTCACCAGCCTCCTATGGTGGATGGTGTCAAAGGCCTTACTGAAGTCCAGATAGGCCACTGTTATATTGTTGGTAATTAGGAGTTGACAGCTGTATGTGTCAGGAACAGTCATTGTTGATAATTTGGAGGTGACAGCAGCATATGTCAGGAAGAGTTAGTCATTGTTGGTAATGTGGAAGTGACAGCTGTATGTGTAGGTAACAATTTATCATTGTTGGTAATATGGAGGTGAATGCTGTATGTGTATAGAACATTAAGTCATAGGTGATAATGTGGAGGTGAACGCTGTAAGTGTAGGGAACAGTTAGTCATTGTTGGTGATTCATAGATTACAGTTGCATGTTTAGGGAACAGTTTGTTATTGTTGGTAATGTGCTGGTGCAAGTGGTATTTATAGGGAACAGTCATTGCTGGTCATGCGGTGGTGAAATCTGTATGTGTATTGAACAGTTAGTCATTGTTGATAATGCAGAGGAGACAACTGTATTTGCCAGGAACAGTCATAGATGGTAATTCGGAGGTGGGAGCTGTATGGATCAGGAACAGTTAGTCATTGTTGGTAATTCAGAGGTGACAGCATGTATGTATAGGGAACAGCTAGTTATTGTTGGTAATGTGGATGTGACAGCTGTATACGTAGGGAACAGTTAGTCATTGCTGGTAATGTGGAGGTGACCGCTGTATGTGTAGGGAACAGTTAATAAGTGCTGGTAATGCAGAGGTGAGATCATGTACTTATAGGGGACAGTTTGTCATTGCTGGTAATGTGGAGGTGTTAGCTGTATGTATAGGTAACAATTAGTCATTGCTGCTAATGCAAACGTGACAGCTGTATATGTCAGGAGCAGTCATTGTTGGTAATTCCAATGTGACAATTGTATGTGTCGGGAACAGTTACTCATTGCTTTTACTGTGTAGGAGACAGCTGTATGTGTTGGGAACAGCTAGTCATTGTTGGAAATTTGGAGTTGACAGCTGTATGTGTCAGGAAAAGCCACTGTTGGTAATTCAGAGGTGACACCTGTATGTGTTGGAAACAGTCATTGTTAATAATGCAGAGGTGTCAGTATGTATGTAGAGTGAACAGTTATGTGTTGTTGGTAATGCGGAGGGGACAGTTGTATGTGTCAGGAACAATTAGTCATTGCTGGTAATGCAAACATGACAGCTGTATTTGTAGAGAATTGTCATTCATTTTTGTCAATGTGGAGCTAACAGGAACCTTTACACTGCACATCTGATCATATTGGAGCAGCTTGTAATAATGAAAAATGAGACTGATACGATCAAGGAGAATATAGATGTGAACAGTTTTTGACTTGAGGATTTTCTCACTAAACATACTGGTACCCCAGAACAGATCTCCTTCAATAATTCTGGAGGATTCCATACAATTCATAGATAAAACAGTGCCAGCTAAAACTGATTTCCCACTATTAGCTTGATCTGATTAGCTAGACCTGATTTCACAATGATTGACATCCCATTTTCCCCAGATAAGCCAAAATCTAAAAGAAGGAATAACAAGAAAAAAGGTAAATAGCAATCAGGAAAGTTCTGCACCTTCTGCTGGGACACAAGATGTAGCAGGTGCACAAATTACCATAAGTTCCCTTTCAAACTCCTGTGCAGAAGAGCTAGGGGACAAAACAACTCCTGAAGGGGAATCTTTGGGAATTATTACAGAAGAAGCTCCATGAATCTTGCCTTGCACCAACAGTGAACACCAAAATCAACTGCATTATGAGATGGGCAAAGTGACAAAAGAGAATAATGAAAATATGGAAGTAGGACATCATATGAACTACTATGTACAGTATCTGTAGCTCCCTAAAATCAGATTTGAAAGCCTTAAGAACTGATTGGCAACAACGGTAGGTGGGTATTCAAGGGGGATCTGATCAACAAGATAATGAGCAAAATGCAGAGATAGGAAGACAGCACTTGCAATTAAGGGCACCAGTTAAATGAGATAACCTAATTGATACTGACCAATATGACATACTCTGTCTTTATGGATACAGAATGGACTCTAGAATGACCATGGAAGAAGTAAAGACTGAGACTGTGCACCTACTAAGGGGAGAAATTGGGGTAGACAATGTGTGTTCTGATTTTGTCAAAATGTGGAAGGACAAAGATGAGCAATATATTGAAAGCTTGTACATCGTTTGCACTTCATCCAGAATTACTAACCATATATGGTTAAGCAACAAAGCAATTAATAAATTAGGCATGAAAATAAGCCATATCAATAGAGATCAAAGGAATATTTAAAACAGGCCAATATCCAGTGAGGTCTCTCAAATCACTATTTTTGGCTTCAAGGAGCTGCAGAATGAGACACCAGGCAAATTGAAACAAATCCCTATATAACCTGTTCTAGTATGCCCTCCAGGTCTCAGTAAAGTCTTTAAGTATACTGGATGCACACAGATAGGCAGGGATTAGCAAAGCAAGGCAAATCTATGTTTTACTACAAGGTAAGGTGGTTAAAGAAATACTTCTACAAAAAACAGCTATTCTGGATGAAGTGATAATATACATGGTCGAGAGTACAGTACTGATGAACCCCATACAATTGGATAAACCAAAAATAATGTCTATGTATAGTGTAAGTCAGAATCTGACATTTTTTTATATGGTCTAAAGAGATGACCCAAAGAGACCAATGCGAAACTCAAAGCCATAATCTTAGGCATATTTGATCATATACTAAATATCCCAGTTGCAGAAAATAAAGCACTTTTTGCCAAGCGTTATGGGAAGGAACCAGACTGTGACCAAATTCTGATCACAATGGAATCAGTAGATATGTACAATGGTATATGTGATAATTTGTCCATCTTGGATAAAATGGGAATCAACATCGTGGAGAATATTAAGCCCCAGGTTAACCAACCTGTTGAGACACATCCCACTCATGCCTCTGGGAACTCTGGGGAGGGTATGCCTCAAGATCTAATTCTGTATACAGTAACAGAGAAACATTTCAACAAAACTACATAAAATGTTCCAGTACACAACAGGTATGCTGAACTGGAATCGGTGGTTTGACTAGCTAGTGAGAATCTATCTAAAGATAGTGACAACTTGGAAATCAGAAGTGGGTTGCTTTCTTGGAATAGTGCATGAATATCTACTAGATTTGCTGAAACTGAATGCTGTAGCTTTCTAGGTAAATATTAAATAATCTGTTTACAAAAAATCTGGCACACTCCAGAAACAGACTTTTTATGTAATGGATATGGTACTTTCCATGGTATGGGTAAAAGGATAAGCAAAGTTCGCAGACCATCGGGAGGTCTTATTGCATGGTTTAAGGTAGATGACAATTTACTATTCACTCCATTGTTCTCTACAACACCAGCCCAGCCTTTTCTGGTTCTGTTTAAGCATTTGAGATTTAGTTCAATTAATGCTTATATTCATCTGTCTAACTCAAAATACTACAACACATCTTTTTGGGAGGACGTAGACCAACTGATTCAGAAAACACAAGCTTATGACACCAGCTCTAACTTACTATTTTGTGGTGATTTTAATGCCAGAATTGGCCTTATTGATGAGTACACAGATAATGACATGCACAACTAGTTACATACTGATATTACTCGGTATCCAAGGTCCTCCCTGGATATTAAAGTTAATGCAATGGGAGCTAAAATAATAGATATTTTGCTGCCCCCTTAATGGCAGACCTGAAGGTGACCCAAAAGGCAACTTTACACATTTTAACCAAAGGGGTTCATCAGTACTTGACTTTGCATTTTGGAATGGGCAAATGTCCTATTGGGGTCCTTGTTGAATTATGCACAGGGGAGAAAATGATCACTTATCACTTGTACTAAGCTTGCCAGATTGTGCTGATGTACTGTAGATAAAATAACAGCACCTATTAAATGTTTTCAAAATTTAGAAATTAAAAATAAAAAAAAAATGAAATGGGAGGTGGCCTGTGATGTGAGCTTAATAAGGTTCCTACAGGATTTGTTAAATTTAGTCAGTTCCCTGAACCCCTGGAAATATAATACTGAAACAAATGACCTACTGCTAGACTGCTGTGAACATATTAGGATATCGCTTTACAAACCTGTATCAAAAAAAGTACAAAATAACCCAGTTAATTCCTGGTTTGATAAAGACTGCTGTAGAGCCAAAAGATCTCTCTCTCAATTAATAAGACTAACCAAGAACTCATGGAATAAAATTAAATTTAAAGAATTAAACAAAGCAAGAGAAAAATGCAATGTTTTTTAACAGGCAAGCAGAGAAGTCATCAGTTAAACCAATGGCAAAGATGTTAAAAAATTATGGAAGACAACGATCAACAATCTTTCTGGCTATTATCAGTGGACACACTAATAATAGCACATTTTTTTAGACACCTATATTTCTCTAGGCCCAGTGGTGCTGAGGGCTGAGGTGCTGGACGCCACACCTCATGCCACGCCAGTGACCCAGGTTCGGAAACAGACTTGGGTGGTTGGGGGGTCTGCTGGGGAGGTAAGGATTGAGCATCCGGAGGACTGCTCACCTTCCTTGGGGTTGGGGGTTTGTGTGCTGTGCGCATCAGCACAAGAGTGGTTTGACCCGCACCCAGGTGTGCTTGGTTGCCTCCGTGGAGGTGGAGATGACTGCTGCACCCATTGCATGGGCACGGGAGCAGGGGAGAAAAATGGAAGAAAATACCAGGACCCAGCAAGACCCATGATGGCCCTAATGGGCCAGAGGATGTACCCCTCCAAGGGGGGTGTTGTAGCCCATGCCGGGTCCACGGAGGAGCAGACAAATAATGTTGTGATAAAAAAAAAAGACATCTATATTTCTGTAAACCAGTGGACAACATATGACACTAGTATTTTTTATGACCCGGAAGTTAATGAGACAGTACCAGTATGAGAAAACACCATTAATAGATCTAAATTTAAAACCTTTACATCCCAAAAAGTTTACTTTACTATTGTGTCATTAAAAAAGAAAAAAAGCACCAGGACAGGACCTGATCCCCCAGAGGTTTTCTTACTTGCCATGTCTTTATGGTCCAAGATCCTTTTGCCTTATTTCAACATCTGTATAATGGACAGAACTATCCCTAATTCTTGGAAGGGGGTCTATTATTGTTTCTATGTATAAAAAGGGTAACAAAATGGATCCAAGAATGTATAGACCCATATCACTCCTGGATATAGCAGGAAAAAGTTTTTCTAAAATATTACTTTCAAGACTAACAGAACACGTTGAGAAACTAGGTGGATTATAAGAATTACAATTATAGCACTGCTGATAATACATTTGTTCTGATGCATCTTTTTGAAAAATATGTTGTTTTAAGAAAGCAAAAATTGTTTGTGGCCTTCATTGAGTTTAGCTTCACCTTTGATACCATCTCAAGAGCTATTCTTTGGGAAAGTATGCTTACATGGGGGATAGAACCTGAATTGATCAGCATTATTTGGGAACTTTATACACATACTTGGGCCCAAATTATGATGGGGAAAATGGACAGCTGCCCACTTCTATAGTGACAAACAAAGGTGTTATACAGTGGTGCTGCTATTTTGTATCTATATCAACAATTTTTTGATACGACTGGCACACACTCTTCTAGACTCATCCAGAATTTGCCGTGAATGCTGCCCGGCACTCGCCTATGCCGATGACTTGGAGTTAACAGCACTGTCACATTCCAGCTTACAAAAGACGCTGAAGTTACTAAAGATATATGCAGAAAGTCAAAAACTAAAGATAAATGAAGCTAAAAGAAAAATCCAGATTTTTGGGTCCAAGCAGCAATTCCCAAACTGGAAAATAGGTGAACGGACACTCAATATAGTGAATTTATATAACTATCTGGGGATTACCTTCTCAAATAATGGATCCTGGAACAAACATAGTGAACATTTAAATTTAAAGTTAAAACACTGCAGGGTCACTAATGAAATTAAACCATAAATATGGGGCAATTCAATAAAGCCTCTTTTGAAAGCCATTAGGGCTAAATATTTTTCTCCGCTAACATACAAGGCTGAAATACGGGATTCAGATAAAATGGATTTTTTAGAAATCCCTCTTCATAAACTATGTAAATCAGCATTGGGGCTCAGTATATCTACCCCAGCTGAACTGATCAGAGCAGAACTGGATATGATCAGCCCAAAAGCATTGGCTGAAGCTGCAAAAATTAATTATTGGATTAAAGTAACTAGAATGAATAACCATAGATTACCACACTTATGCCTTTTAGAAAAAATAGCCTGGCAAACACTTGGCTGTGTTCAATCTAAATGGTTGAAAAATCTTGAAATGTTATTCAGTTTGTTTAATCTACAGTTTCTAAAAGAATATGTGGACAAAGGGATAATGATCAGTTTAAAATATAGGATGTATGTCACAAAAGTATTAACTTCTATAGCCTTAATGATCTAGAAAAGATATCCAACTTGAAAATGTCATTTCGGATCTCTTTGAATGATAAAAGGCACACCTTTAGGTATTACCTAGACATCATGACTGATCACACGAATTGCAAGCTATACATTAAATATCGCTTGGAACTTTTCCACTCTAATATTCTAAGGGCTAGGTATCAGAAATCAACAAAGCCACTAGATAGGCTATGCGGCTGCTCAAAAACTGAACCTGAAGACATCTTCCATGTGATATTTACCTGTAGGTGGTATAACATGGCCAGGAACTATTGGTTACAGCCTTTATAGAACACAATGCAAATATGTGATAAGAATACCCTGCTCCTCATAATGTTCACAGTACAGGATAAAAAAATTGTAAATAGTGTGGCAGGGTACTTAAAATCTATTTCCCATATAAGATTGCTTCATGACAAATGAGTCGTTCTCAATCATAGGAATAAGTGGTGCTAATTTATTAAAGTATGGAGTTTATATTCTGTATGTCCTCATACATCTCTTTTATGCAATGCACTGAAAGATGGACATTGAATGCTAAGTAGATTAGATATTTATCTTTTTTCTGTAGTCTGTGTAATATTTATGTGTAGAAATGATATGATTTAAATGGGAGCATTTTGTAAATGTGTTTGTGCATGTGTTTATAGCTGTGTTGTCTAACTATGTGAGTGCATTTGTACAGGTCTTTGACCGAACAAATAAAGCTTATGATGATGATGATGATGATGACAGCTGTATGTTTAAGGAACAGTTAGTCATTGTTGGTCATGCAGAGATGACAACTGTATGTGTATGGAACAGTTGGTCAAAGTTGGTGACTGGGAGCTGACAGCTGTTTGTGTAGGTAACAGTTAGCCAGTGCTGGTAATGCAGAGGTGACAGCTGTACATGTAGGGGACAGTTAGTCAGTGTTGTTATTTCAGAGGCGACAGATGTATGTGTCAGGAACAGTCATTGTTGGTAATGTAGAGATGTCAGCAGTATGTGTATGGAACTATTAGTCATTGATGGTAATGTGGATAAGACAGCTGTACGTGTAGAGAACAGGTAGTCAGTGGTGGTAATGGGTAGGTGGCAATGTATGTGCAGTGAACATTTAGTCATTGTGGGTAATGCAGAACTGACGGGTCTATATGCAGGGAACAGTTAGTCATTGTTCTTAATCTGGAGGTGACAGCTGTATGTGTTGGGAATAGTCGTTGGTATTTTGGAGGTGACAGATGTATGATCAGGAACAGTTAGTCACTGTTTGTAATGCAGAGCTTTATGTGTAGAGAACAGTAGTCACTGTTAGTAATGCAGAGGTGACATCTGTATGTGTAGAGAACCACTAGTCATTGTTGGTAATGTGGAGGTGACAACTGTATGTGTAGGGAACAGTTAGTCATTGTTGGTGATTCAGAGTTGACATCTGTATGTGTTGGGAGTATTCACAGTTGATAATTTGGAGGTGACAGCTGTATGTGTCAAGAAAAGTTAGTCATTGTTAGTAAGGTGGTGGTGTCAGCATGCATGTGTATTTTATTTATTTATGTATTTATTTATTTATGTATTTGATAACCGGGTGAGCAAACTAATCCAGAGGACCATTTTCAGTCACGTAGAGAACAGTCACTGTTGGTAATGTGGAGGTGACAGCTGTATGTGTAGTGAGGAGTTAGTCATTGTTGGTAATGCAAACGTGACAGCCACATGTGCTGGGATTTGATTTGAGAAGCAGACAGACCCTGATGGGGTAATGATCCATGGAGCCCAGCATGCAAGGGCCTACTTTTCAGGGCACTGTACATAACATAACTTAACTTAACAGAGCGTCCACAAGGTTAAAGATTCACTCAGTAAATGTCAATGGTTTAAACAATCCCATTAAGATGCCATGAATATTTGTCGCTGTTAAGTGGGACACAGCTGGTATTGTATATCTTCAGGAGACACACCTCTTCTAATCTGAACATACAAAACATGTGAAATTTGGTTATATTGCAGTTAATCCTCAGCTTTTAGAGAAGATAAGCAGAGAGGAGTGGCAGTTCTCATTGCCAAGTATCTCACATTCCAGGATCTAAAAGTGGTGAAAGACAAGGAGGTTTGTTGTGTGGTGGTACAGAGGGAGGTAGAGGGTTTCGTAATCATGGTAGCCACTGTGTATCTCCCCATGGGTCGGACACCCCCTTCGTTTGTGAGAAGCTGCATATGGTACTGGAGAATAAGAGGGGGTTTCTATATCTACTGGCAGATTTTAATCTTGTTATGGACCCAGCCCCAGTTGTGTGGAGGGCTGAGGTGCTGGATTCCTCACCTCCTGCCACACTGATGACCTGGGTTCTGAAACAGACGCGGGTCACTCAGGGGCTAACCGGGCATGGAGGATTGAGTGTTCCCAGGACAGCTCTGCTCCCTTGGGGAGGGGGAGGCTATGTCCCGTTGCTTATCTACTGCATGGATGAGTTTGTGTGGCAGCACAGCAGAACAATGCAGGGAGAGGCACCTCACAGCAGGATGTCAGGGGGTGTCTCCATGAAGGTGGAGCACACACATCAAGTCCACTGAATGCACGGTGGGCACCGGGGTGGAAAATGGTGGAAAATCCCCTGGCCCCAGGATGAAGCCTGATCCCCCATAGGACCTGCACCAGCAACCAGGCACCTCTGAAGGAGGTCCTCTTGCAGAGAACAAGTAGAGAGTGATAAGCCTTGGATGAAGCCGGGTGATGGGGCTGGTGATATCAGTTGGATGGGGTAGCCGGGCAGAACAAAGGCAGCAAAAACTATACAAAACCAAAACAAAATCTCCTTATGAACCAACACAAAGATATCAGCGCTCTAAGGCTAGGCCCAACCACTCCTGCACATAAATATTTTAGGAAACTGGTGAATAGCATTGGTGGGCAGGATTTGTGGAGGGAACTTCACCCTGCGGTGACTAATTTCATTTATTTCTCCCACCATCTTCAGATGTATGGGTGCATCAGTTATGCTTTCATTGAAAGGAATGATATGCACAAGATTTATTCCTATAATAATCAGTGAGGGAGTTGGTTCTGTGCATTTTTGGGACTTTATATCACCCTTGCAGTGTACTCTAGGGACGACTGTCAGTCCCGACACTGTCCAGACAAAAGAGATTGCCTTTCTGTTTAGTCCCCGTCCTGTTAAACCTGTTAACAAATGCTGAATGAACGGATCCCCCATTCTTCATTAACTGTCTTTGCTGAGCTACCTGAAGTTAAGGAGAAGGAACGTGGAGAACGTGGACACTTACTGGGAGGAGGTAGTGCTGTGAGGCTGAGTGGAGTTCATCATCCGAGATTGCAGATTGAATGGAGTTTGCTGGAGGGTTCTCTATTTTTTGCTGGCCAAGAATGTGGATATCTGGGCTGTCATTGTAATCGGACGTGTTCCTGTTGAAGTTAGCGCTGAGTCATTTTGGCTCTGAGCTCGACATCAGTGGGGTTGGTTGTTGGTACTGCGGGAGGGTCTGACACTGTTCAGTGACCAGTGGTGCGATTAAGGTTACCACCTACTCAGTTTTTGACCGAATTATTCGGTTTTCTAGGTCCAGATTCGGTCCTCCTGTTTTCACCATTGCAAATTCGGTTTTTATGGTGGGTCAAGCAGCACCTGTGAGATTCCCCACTGACTGTTTCATTGTCTTCTCATCTGACTGTAAGAAAGTGTCTGACATTTCAGTGTGCTTGCTTGCTTGCAGTGCATGCTAATCAGGAAGTGCCTTCAAGAGCAGGGCACTTAAAGAGCCAAATGTGTCCCTGTCTGCTCAGTTGTCACCTCTAACTTCACACCAGCAAATTGGAAGATTATTCATGGAAAGGGTAAACAATACCACCTTAATTAACACCTTCATTTTTCTGAAACCCTTAGACATTCAGACAGGTACCACATTAGGGTAGCCTCTTGTCCAGTATGGACTGTACAATGTGTTTCAGAAACTTTACCTGCTAATCCAGTTTTATTCAGAGGTAGTACTTTTTCAGTCATTTTGAATGCTCACATACTTGTAAAACAGATTCTGTTAAATCCTTCACTATTTTACTTGCACGTTCATATTACAAACAAATTCTGATGTCATGTAAACCTTTATTTGTATACCAGTAAATCTGAGAGGTGTAAAGTAGGGCTATTAACACCATTAGCAGCAAATCAACCTAATCCTTTCTAGGCTGCATTGTGAGTATGGTCTTTGACTGCTGTGATAAGGAATACTTTTATACCTTTAAATGCTCACCATTTTTTCTTTTAGGGTCTGTCCTATATTTTAATATTTGTTGCCCCATTTGTTGTTAAATTAATAATCTAATATTTTATTTCATTTCTAGCAGTACTACACCTCTCTCTCCTCAGTAGTTATTGCTGTCAATTTTCATACAACCTGGATGTTCCAATAAGACCATTCCAGACATCTCAGATGAACAGCACAGAATAGTGTGGCTAATGTCATGCTAAGCCACAGAAATGAGAAAAGTAAGAAAGAGCAGTATCTGGTGAGGAGAAAGGAACACAATCTAGATTTGATGGCACTGCAAATTTAGGTAATTTATCAAACATTATTATTTTTTTTACCAGAAGAGACACACTAAGCTGAAGCTTGTTTACAGGTGCAAGCTGGGAGTACAAGGGAGTGAAATGATTTGTGTAGGGTCACACAGTATGCAAGTCTGGGCTGTGGGATTCAAACCCTGGTCTCCAAAATTGCAGCTCAGAACCTTAAACCACTGTGCTATACTGCCTCCACGCTACATATCACATACCATGCTATCTGGTATGTATGACTGATATGGAAATAAAATAGGGTATTCAACAGCATAAAATAGTTCCTACCACTTTTAAAAACTTCTGTGACATTACAAATAGCTTTAGAGTAGGAGCAATGGGAGGGACAGTAGCACACCTTAAAATGGCAGATGATATTTTAATTACAGCTTGTCCACCATTACTGCTATAGTTTATTTATTTATTGAAAGAGTTTTACCACAAAAGGCCACCTGTTCCAAAATAGTCGGTTGTCAGAGGTGTCCTTGTAGTCACTCGATGTGTCAGCTAAGCTGTGTACACAGGATGGAAAGTCCCCTGAACCCCATCTCTAACCCCACCAAATGTTAACACACACTGAAATTTAAAATATTTAAATCTAAATCAAACAAACCAAAAATAATAATCATGATGTACTTTAAAGAAGTTGTACACAATGCAGTATCAGCAGCAATTCTGAATAAATCAAGCGAATCCAAGTCCAAGTGATGCCCTCATAAGTCATAAAAGGAGTGGAGTTAGGGGTGGAGTTTAGAGGTGTGGTTTAGTATTCGGTTTTCATCTCATCCAAAGGTGGCAACCCTAGGTGCGATCTGCTGCTGCACAGGAAACCGGGCTCTGAGCCAGCCGGGGAACCAGCTGTCAATCTTGTAGTTCTCCTAGGTCTGCGGGGGGCTCGGCTGGTGGAGTGACACTAGCTGGGATCGTAGTTGTGGCAGCTGATTATTTTCGGCAGCAGTCTCTGTGGGCGGAGTTCTTTGGGCCCCGCTGGCTCCATGATAGTTAGACCCCGGACACTTCAACTGGATTACTACCATCACCGTTATTACTGTTACCATCATCGCTTTCATGAAGAGGATTGAGGATTGAAACCTTGAGATGGTCAGACCGTTTATTTTATTTTGGCAAATCTGTAAATTCAGGCAGTGAGAGTGCCTGGTGAATTTTTGGAAGCTTCAGGCAGTGAGAGTGTTTGAGGAGGTTCAGATACATTTTACATTTATCTGTTTATTTAAAGCTGGTTTTAGGTGCCATTTCTATCTAACATTCTGACTGACTTTTTTATTTATTTTTTTTTCTCAGTTGTTTAACCAGGAGTGGCCCACTAAGCTGAAAACTTGTTTACAGGTGCGACCTGGGAGCACAGGGAGGTTAATTGACTTGCTCAAGGTCACACAGTATGCAAGTGGAGGCTGTGGGATTCAAACCCAAGTTTAGTCTGCTGGATGTCTCCAGATTTGCAGCTCAGAGCCTTAAACCATTGCCTATACTGCCTCAACTTAATGCATCACAGCAAGGAGGAGGTGCACTTTGAAGTTATGGACATTTATTCTGTCAGTCTCGAACTCCTTAAACTCAATCACCTTCATTAGAGATGTTGGGGAAAGGCTTTTTAGCCTCAGTTTAAGTTGTTGTAAGGCAGTCGTTATTAGAATTTTTAATATTATAGTTTATTGTATGGGTGGGGGTGGGTGTGTAGGGTTATTTATTAGTCAAGATTGGTTTTGTTTAGTAGTGTTTAACCCCATCCTCCCTGTGAGAGAGAGGAGGAGTTTTTTTTTGAGGGGATGGGTTTAATTTTTTGGCTTTGATTGTTTTTTTTAGTTTTAGTTCTATTCGATCTTCCACCAAGTGAGAGATGATGGAGAACTGAATTGTTTGTTTATTGGTTGGGGTGTGATTATTTGTTTATTTGATAATTGTTGGGATTTTGGGCTTGGGCATAGATCTTAAGGTCTTAAGGGTAGTAATATGTGTTGGAGGTCTGCCCCCCGGTCGTGCACTTTTCATCCTCTGAACTTCACTACCTCTGCCCATTTGTCCCCCCCTTTGCCCTTTTCAACTTATCAACACTGTAGAGCGCTGGGTATTGCCCGTCGGGGGGGGTGGCTGAGCGGGGGGTTGTGAACGGTAGAGGATGAATGAGTGGAGCTCTCACATCAGGGTTGTTAGGTCCAGGAGACACCTTGGGGTGAAATGGACACTGTAACATGGTCCTCCATGTCTGGCTTCCATACCCAAGGACACCACCATCTGTGGGCAGGTAGCTTGGGCAGCTCCTGAATCCCGTCCAACTCAAGTGGTGTTATGCAATGCCAGATCCATTAAAAACAAGACTGCAATTATTGCAGATCTTGTTAGGACAGCTGATCTGGCTTTCATCACCAAGACCTAGCTGGATGAAAATGCTGGCCCCCACTTTGGAGGCTGTGATTCCAACTGGAGACTCGGTGATACACCACTCAAGATTGGACCATGGTGGGGGGTAGCGGTCTGTTTTAAGACAGAACTGAGCCTCACAAGTGTACCAGTTAAAAAGGCCAGGTCATTTGAGTGTACCGTAGCAGCAGGTGTAGGCTGTAGGATCGCCCTAGTCTACCATCCACCCAGGGACAAAAAGCAATTCCTTCAGGAAGTAGCAGACTTCATGGTCAACATGGCATTTGGGTCGCCCAAGCTGATGGTCCTGGGTGACTTTAACACTTGGGTTGATGACAAACTCTCGCAATTTGGACAGGACTTCCTCCAGTTGATGACATCACTGGGCCTTACACAGATTGCTATCTCTGCTATTCATAAGCACGGTCATTCTCTTGACTTGGTTTTCCTCCTGGGGATTGAAGCCTCTGATCTGGGGGTGGAACCAGTCAGATGGTCCAATCACTGCACTGTGAGGTTCAGTTTTTGCACCCCCCTTATAGGCCGGCCCCTGTGGAGATGGTCAGATACTGCCCTTTACTGGATGTGAGCCCCGATGGCCTTCTGGCAGTACTTGACCTATCGGAAATTCATGAGGCAAGCGGGAGTCCAGAGGGCCTGATTCAGGCCTATAATAAGGCTGTTGCCATGACCTTGGACTCTTTTGCTCCTGTCTGTGTTTGTCCTCTCTCTCTCTCTCTCTTCGCCCTCGGTCCCCTTGGTTTGATGGGACTTTGAGGGAGTTGCAGCGACTAGGACGAAGGTTAAAGTGTTGCTGGTGGAAATCCACCCTGGAGGCTGACCATCTTAGATTGATGGAACATTATCAAGTCTATCAATCAAAAATCACCCATAAGAAGGCAGAGTTCCTGTCTGGGGAGATTGCTGCTGCTCAGAACCGACCGGCTCAGCTCTTCTGAACTGTGGACAGGCTGTGCAACCCAGCCAGTTTTCAGTCCCGAGGAGCCATTTCACAGTCTGAGTGTGATAAGCTTGCTCAGTTCTTTGCAGATAAGCTGGCCGGCATCAGGGCAGAGATCCAACTAGTACACTCTATGGAGGTTGCTAGTGATCGGTGTTCGATCACTGTCCCTCGCTTTGCCTGTAATACCTTCAACCAGCTGGAGTTTGGGGATGTTATGCGGATTGTCCAGGGTATGCGCCCAACATGCTGTAGTTTGGATCCGGGCCCAACCTCCCTGATTATGGGTTGTTCTGACATAGTTGGTCCAGTCCTCACAAGGATAGTCCAGTGCTCCCTTGAATCGGGTGAGTTCCTTAGCTCCCTGAAGGAGGTGGTGAAGACACCTCTCCTGAAGAAAGTTTCTCAGGACCCAGGCTGCCCTGCTAACTACAGACTGATCTCTAACCTTCCCCATGTGGGGAAGGTGATTGAGAAGCTTGTGGTGCTACAGCTGGAGAACCATTTGACCATCCATGACATCTACAAACCTCTCCAATCTGGTTTTTGTAAGAGGCATAGTACCGAGATTGCACTGGTTCGGGTGCTCAATGATCTCCTGATGGCGAGAAATCAGAAGCGCCGCTCCATACTGGTACTTCTTGATCTCTCTTCAGCTTTTGACACCGTGGACCATGGGATGCTCCTCAAGTGCCTGAGTTTCATCTGTGGCCTGTCTGGCACAGTTCTCAGGAAGTTTAAGCCCTTCCTCACTGGCAGAACGCAGAGGGTGATTTCAGGGAATTTTTCCTCTGATCCATTCTCTCTGCCACATGGGGTCCCTCAGGGCTTAATGTTGTCCCCCATGTTGTTTGCGGTGTACATGCTGTCCCTCGGAGACATTGTAAAACAGTATGGGCTGAGGTTTCACTGCTATGCCAATGATACCCAACTCTACCTGTCTTTTGCAACCAACCAGGATAGTGCACTTTCGGTATTTAACAACTGCCTCGCTGAAATCCAGGATTGGATGAATTCCAGCTGGCTGCAGTTAAACTCGGGAAAGACTTAGGCGATGGTTGTGGATCCGGGTCACCAGATAGAGGGGTTGGGGGCTGGTCAGCCCACTGAGGCTCTCTTGCCTCTGAATGCCGTGGGACCTGGGGTAATTCTTGACGATGGACTGACACTGTGATCTCAGGTGTCGGCAGTCATCAAGCCTTCCTTTTATCATCTGAGGAACATCGCTAAGGTCAAGCACCTAGTTCTGTCCACTGATCTTCCTACGCTGATCCACGCCTTTGTGAACTCGCACCTTGATTACTGTAACTCCCTTTACCTAGGGCTGCTGGGGGTTGATATCCACCACTTGCAGCTGGTGCAGAATGCTGTAGTCCAGATATTGACGGGGACCCCTCGGGTGTCACATCATGCCTGTGCTGCGCTAACTGCACTGGCTGCCGATTCAGTGGTGGATCACCTTCAAGGTCAGGCTTCTGATTTATAAAGCCCTACACGGACAGGGCCCAGACTACCTGAAAGAGCTCCTGTCCCCCTACTGTTCCAGGCGACCGCTCCGCTTGGCTGATGAAGGGTTGCTTGAGATTCCAAGGGTATTTTTAAAGTCATCAGGCACCCATGCATTTTCACATATGGCTCCAGCCCTATGGAATTCTCTACCCCGTCAGCTACGGTAGTGCACAACCGTGGGGGTTTTCAAGCAGGCCCTGAAAACCCATTTGTGGCGACAAGCCTACCCAAATTGATTTTATTGTTTCTGTATTATGCTTTTATTGTTTTTATTCTGTTTTACTCAATTTGTATGTTAAAGCGCCTTGATAATTTGAAAGGCGCTCTATAAATAAAGATTATTATTATTATAACTTTTTCTGACCATGCCACCCCCGATTATGGAAATTAATTTAAGCGTCTTCTGTAGAACCACTTGATGGAGAGTTGATCCCTTTTACTTGAGAGGGAAAAAGCATTTCTGGAGTATGTTTGTGGACATATCCATGAAAACCTTTCCTTTAATGACACACCAGAAGTCATCTCATCAGTCCTCTGGAACACTACTAAGGCTGTGCTCAGTGACCCCCTTCTCAGTTATGCTGCAAGAAAAGAAAAGGACAGAAATGCTTACAGAGAAGAGCTGGCATTTATAGGTGGCACATTACATTTTCTGAATTGCAATAAAATTGATATAAACTATTATAGCAGTCCTTAGTCTTCCTCAGACCCTGACAGATTCTGGTAGCTGTGCTGTGCCATCGAGGTTAGACTCCTCTGAGTAACTTTTTTACACGGGCCAGATTGTAAAAGGCCAGGTGAGCACCCAAGTTCCAACCCCACCTCTCAAGCATTTGGTTACAGAGAAGAGCTACTGGAGATGTCATCCCTCGTGCAGCAACATAAACATAGAACAATAGCAGATCCTGGACAGCTAATGCAAGTCAAAAAGAAAAAAAGATGATGACGATCTAGCTTTTGCTCAGATGAAAAAGACTTTGCATTACCTATTCCAAAATATTATTATGGTGGTCCATGTGCAGCTCGTCTTTTTGAGCATAGGGTTCAAAGTTTTAAGCTTAGAGCCTCTATTCTGAAAATCCGGCGCCCAGTGACCAAACTCCTGACCAGAGATGCAGGCTCTATTGCTGATATTTTCACTACTTATTATACAATGCTTTAAGTGGCAGACCTACCATCGCACCCTGCCTTGTTAACAGATGTCTTGTATTCCCTCCACCTCCCACAGTTAGATGAGGAAGCACCTACCTCTCTTATGGCACCCATTACTATGGAGGAGCTAGAGGAGACCACGAGCCGTCTCAAGCAGAATAAATGTCTGTACCCGGGTGAGTTCCCAGCAGAATTCCCTATAAAAAGTCTCACCTGAGCTCTCCCCATTCTCTTGTGGGGTTCCGGTTCTCTCATAGCTAGAGCTCCCCCCACCCACCCTTGTGGAGCTACATGGTGATTTCAGTCATCCCAAAACCTGGGTAGGCTCTGGAACACTGCAAGTCCTATATGATTTCAGTGCTTAGTACTGAACACAAGTTCTTTATGACTATGATGGATGCAGACGGGATGGGCTTCTCCCACATATCATTCACGCAGACCAAACCGGATTTGTCAGGTCACACCAAGCAGCATTAGGCAATCACTTCCCATCCTTAATCATGCCTTGAAAACAAACTCCCCCTTGCTCAAGTTGACTCTTGACATGGAGAAAGCATTCGACCACGTATCGTGGACCTTTCTCCATGCCTCTCTCCCCTTCATAGATCTCTTGTTTGCCAAATTTAGTTCCCCAAAAGCACAGATTAGAGTTAATGAACATCTCTCCTCCTACTTTGAATTATCATGGGGTACCAGTTAGGGCTGCCTGCTTTCACCTTTACTGTCTGCCATGTACATTGATCCACTAGTTCAGTCTATCCAGCAGCTTGTGGATTTGAAGAATTACGTTGCTGAGGATGTAAAGAACAGTGTATTGCATTGTATTCTGACAATATTATTTTGTATCCTTCTACCCCCGAAACAGAGTTCCCAGTGATATGATGACTACTGCAGTACTTTGAATCTGTCTGGGTACAAGCTAATTGAAAATAAGATGGAAGTGCTGGCAGTTGACTTTGCCCCCTCCCTGATGCTCTGGATGGAATTCTCTTTTAGATGGAACCCGATACATATGAAATATCTAGAGGTCAGATTAGCAGAGACTGTATCGCAATCAGTAGATGCCAACTTTTCTCCACTGCAGACCCAGCTATAGTCCAATACTGATCAATGGTAGGTCATTCCATTGTTCCTGGAATGTAGGGTGGCAACTATAACAGTGATGGTGCTTCCACAATGCATGTATCTCTTTCAATACTTCTCCCTACCAATTCCTGCAAGAACTTGGGCATTATGTAACAAAACCATCTCTAGGTTTTCTGGCAGGGCAAACCCCCTCACATGGGAGATTAACATTCCCACATTTACTGCTTTAGTACTAGGCAGCACAATTACAGCTAATAATATATTGGTTGCAAAATGCCCCCACTGAGCAGTGAGTACAATTAGAAAGAGTAGCGCTCCTTTCCACCTCTCCTTAATCTGTTTTACTAGATCCGGTGGTCCTGTTCTCACACACCATGTGTTCCTTTCCATATGTCTCTACTGTGATCCACACATGAAAATGCATGATCACCAGATAGCACCTGTGGGAGCAACTGCTCTTGTCACTCCCTCTACATTACACCCAAACTTCACACCGGCTCATACGGATACAGTCATACAAATATGAATGCAAATATACTGGCAGCAGGAAAATGACTTATGGTCTATCTAGTCTACTCAAGTTTGCAGACCCCCCCACAGTAACTACTGAGAGATGTGCCCCCCCTGCCCACCAATTCATTCTCCCTTCTCTTCGATATTCCCTGCCCCTGACCTTCCTCCATGCAACTTTTCCTTTTACCCTGTCCCAACCTCTTTTGAAGCTTTCCACAGTTTTCAGGGAGACAAATTTCTCCTGCAATTCATTCTATTTTGCCACCATCCTCTCAGTTAAAAAGTGCCTCTTCATTCCTCTCTTGAAGCATTCCCCCACAAATTTGAGGCAGTGTCCCTTAGTGGTCCTGTTTCCACTTAAGCTGAAGAGACCCTCAGAGTTCACTTTGTTGAAACCCTTAAGTTATTTAAAGATTTCGATCATGTCGCCCCTCTCCCTTCTGTCCTCCAGGGAGTAGATGTTGATGTCTCTGAGTCTCTTCTCATATAGCCTGCCTTTTTGTCCTTAGATCATATTGGTCACCCTTCTCAGTACCATCTCCAGTAGGTAGATGACTTTCTTTATGTAAAGTCGCTAATACTGCACACCCTACTCAAGATGCAGCCGACCCAGTAACCCGTACAGTGGCAGAATGACTTCCACTTTTCTTCTGATTATATCCCTGGCTATACACCCCAGCATCCAGTTTGCTCTCCTGCAGTGTGCTGAGTGCTTCAGGTCACTCATAATGATCACACCCAAGTCTTTATCCTCTTCTGACTTGCTAACTTGCACACCTGCCAGTTTGTATGTGGTTGTTCGGTTCTTCGCTCCCAGCTGCATTACTTTATACTTTCTGATGTTGAATCTCAGTTGCCAAATACCTGACCATCTCTCTAGTTTAGATCCTCTTTAATATCCTGTCTTCCCTCTGTGGATACTGGGTACAGATCCTGGTACCATAGGGGTCTTCTTTTTCCACTACAGATGCTGAAGGGAAAAGAGGTGATGGCATTTCAAGCTCTGTGGGAAATTCCAGCCTTCTCCCATTTAGATATATTTCACAGTTTCCATGCTACAACCTATCTGGGGGGAAAACTACAATGTCAAGGTCAACTCTTTGATACCCATCACTTTTTAAATCAATTAGTTATGAATGCATTGAATGGGGCTCGGCCTCCGCACTTGATCTCTCAGCTCTATACAATTCTCCAGAATGGACAATCTATGCCCCTCAGACCATTTGAACTTTGGAATCAAGAAAAGGGAAAGCCCACCTGACCAGAGCATGGGAAAATGATTTGCTCTAATACACAAAAAGTGATTTCCTCCATGATATGGTGTTAGTTTAGCTGAAAGTGCCTGGTTAGGTACTTCCTGACCCCGGTGCAACAAGTACATCATGGCACGCCTGCTTCCCCTCAATGCTGGAGGAACTGCAGAAAGGTTAGGACCACATACTTTCATATCATCTGGACCTGTGAAAGACTTCTTCATTTCACTTGGGATCTGGATGTGGCCCTGCAGGACATCTTTAACTCTGTATTAACCCTAAGTGAACATTTGTTTTTGTTCACCTCTTACCAAATAGTATGGAAGCACCTGGCCAACAAATATTTACTAGGAATGCTTTTGGTCACTGCAAGGAAAAGCATCACTAAATGCTGGTTAATCCCTGAGATCCCTAGCTCGGAGGAGTGGATATCTATAGCTCATGGTATTGACAAGATGGAAGCACTCAACCAATAAGATACAGCTGTATGTTATGTTAATGTTTTATTTAGTCACCCCTTGGGGTATAATGTGGCACAAGGCACAGCCAAGTGCCACTGGCCCTCAGTGGGTGATTAGCAAGAACAGCAACATAACCTCTAGGAGTACCTTGTTGCTCTTATTAAATTATGGGTTAGTAAATATATATATATGTTTTATAAAATGCTCTGTGCATTTTTACTTTGCAGCTGTTGTGAGTTCAAGTGCAGTCACATCCTCATTGCCATGGATACAGTCTCAACTGTGACATGACACCCGTAAATGGAAAGCTAGGGGTTGCTCAGGTGTACTCAGATAAAAATAAGGTGCTTTCATAAGTGACCATTTCCATTTTTTGTAGCGGGCTGTCATTGCTTGAGGAACAAACAAGTATATGCCTTGATCTGTGAGACATGCTGCGAGTGCGTGAGCTAGAGTCGGTGTAAGTGTGGTCATGCCCCTGTTGCAATGGAGACTGACTTGAGTATGGTAGGAAAATAGCAATAAACCAAACCAGATATATAAAGGTTATTACCTCCAACAAAAATAATTTAAAAAGTTCTTTCAAGGTTTAAAGCTATTTTCCTATGGTGTGCGAGTTGGTCTCCATGGCAACAGTGACATGACCGCACTTACACTGAGTCTATGTCATGCACTCACAGCATGTCTCAAAGCTGCAGCGGAATACCAGATCAGGGCATACGCCTATTTGCTTCAGACAATAACTCTGCTGTAATAAAAGGGAAAGTCTCTCAAACCTGATGAAGCACAAAAAGGTAGCACTGTCAATGTTAGGTGGAAATTATCAGAATGAACACTTAATTGCCACAAAAAAGCCCAAAATGTATTACAAAATGCAAGACCCCCTGACAAAGGATCACTTTTTGGACCTGAAGCACTGGGACATGGTGCTGCTACTTTCCTGTGCTTTGTTATAAGTGTTTGACCTTTTTGTAGCAATTCAGTGCTTATTCTGGTCATTACCCACTAGCACTGTGTGTGCCACCGTCCTGTGCTTCTTCATTTCGTAATAACTCTCACTACTGTTTTTCGACAGCACCAGCTTTTCCTGAGAGTACGTGGTAAGTGAGTTTTTTCTCTCTCAAACATGAAATTGCATTGTTGCAAGAACTTTAACAGTGTTTAGGTTTTGCCCAAATAAATATTGTATATGACACTTTTAGAAATCACTTTCACGTTGATGTGCAGACTGTGTCGAGCATGGAACAATGCTCAGGCTGTTGCACTACAGCTATTTTAAATTTTAAAAAATACTTTCAAAGAGGTAAAGCTACTATACACTTCCGAGTTTGATCAGCATGGTACAACATGGCGACTGCAAAGAACTTCGACACTATCTCTTCTCCTCCTACATATGCTCTTGTTTCAAACCACCCTAGTCCATACACCCTTACTCGATCCTCCTCTCAGTCGTCTACTGGGAGCCATGGGTCCACTCCTGCATGGAACACTTCCTCAGTTTCACTTCTTTATTTCTTACATTTCATCTTCCTTTTTTCCTTTTCTCCCTTCTGTGTTATCCTATCTGCTCTCTCCACCCTCTCCCTTGCTCCTCACTTCATCTCTCCTTGCTTGGCAGCTATCATACTTCTCAACACCTTACCCCTTATCTGATTGTGCCGTGTCTGGTCATTTTTGACCTGATTGTATTGTCTTATGTAAATTTTAATTGCTGTATTTGGTCTCGTCTACCTCAGTTCTTGACTTGACCTGATTGTATTTTGTCTAATGCAGTAGTTCTCAAATGGTGAGGCCAGCCTCCCAAGGGAGGCCCCAGACTGTTCCAAGGGAGGCCAGGTCAAGTCTGAGAATGTACAGTATAACGTTTTGGATGTTTTGTGTGAAGGGATGAAGCAAACTAAATATGGATAACAGCAGGTGACTTTCTTTACATATACACAAATTGGAGATGAGGAATGGCCCATTGAGCCAAATCTTGTTTCTGGGTGTGTATTGTTGTGTAAATTGGTGAGTGGCAAAAGTACACTCGGTCAAGGCTGGTTACTACAGTGGGTTTCCATTTACATGTAAATTGGTAACTGGGAAAGACACGGAGTCAAGACATGTTTCTACAGTAGGTTATACATAAATTAGTGACTGGGAAATGCACACAGAGTCCAAGCTTGTTTCTACAGTAGCTGTTTATATGTAAATTAGTGACAGGGAAAGGCACACAGAGCCAGTGCTTGTTTTCAGGTGTGACTTAGGGTGAGCGTACAGGAAGTTGCTTAACAACAGCATAAGAGGAGAGAGAGATGAAGGTGGCTAGGATGGTTGTTCAGATAGAGGGGAAACAGACAGAGCAACAAGGGTCCAAGAGTCGGAAAAATTGAGTGACAAGGATAACCTGGAGTGTGGGGTTGGGGGAGAATAATAAGTTGAATAAAAAGAGAATGTACTCAGTCAACTTTATTCATCTCTCTTTATTGCTGTGTACTGTGCAAAGTACAGTGAAGGCCATCAGGATGATGTGTAGTGTCACCGTTTCCATATGATATTTTTTCCATTGGGAGGCCCAAGATTATTTCCAAATTTGAGGGAGGCTCAAAATCTTTTCCATGGCTTGGGGGAGGCTCGCTATAACAAAGTGTGAGAAGTAATGGTCTAATGTAAACCTGTATTGCTTAACTTGGTCTTACTACCACAATTCTTTGTCACACTGCTGCTGTTATGTTCAAACATCCACATGTAATTTTATTATGTATCATGATGTCTCTTTGAAGTTTTGTCTCTGTACTTTCCCGGGTCATGCCTGAAAATAGTCTTTCTGGCTAGTGCACCTACCCGGTAAACAAAAACTAATAAAAAAAAATATCGCTTTTCACAAGTTCCAAAATACCAGCTTCTTCATGCAACTCGTGGTTCTTTTGATAAGTGACACAGACTAGGTTTTTTAGTTTTAGTGGGGTGAGTGCGGCAGACCATGGACAGCAATATAGATATATATTTTTTTGTTATAGGTTTACATTTGCAGGTAGGCCTGCCAGTAGTTTTAATGGTGTCTCTGAGTGCTGTTAATAGAATGCTTAAAAATGTAGGAGCTGCTAAATCACTACTCCTGTAATCAGGCTGTATGGGTAGCATAAAGAGCAGCCAACACCATTAGGAGAACTTTAACAAAACATAATATTTAGACACAGTTCTGCTTGTATTTCACAATAGTTTTGTATTTTTCCTCCCCCATTATTTATTATTGATGTTATTTGCATGAAAAGAGGATGTTTGCTCCTGAAGAGTTCACTATTCCTGTTATTTTCTCCCTACCTGAGGTCATAATGTGTTGCTTGTGACATCACAGTTACTCCCATGGCAACAGATTGTGATGTCACAACATAGGATTATGACATGAAGAAGGGAGTAAGCTAAAGAGGCAGATGAACTCTTACTGATACAGAGCATGTTTTTATGCAAATTTCCTCAGTAATAAATAATGGGGAGGAGAAATCTATATAATTCGTGTAGAATGCAAGTTAAATTGTACCTAAATATTAGTGTTTTTCAAAGTTTTCATTGAGACGTCAGCAGCTCTTTAAAGATTAACATAGGACTAATGGAATTACATCAGACAATCACATTTCTCCATTTCAAATAACCTTTTAGTATGATTTATAATTGATTGTATATGGGTTTGGTGTTCTGTATGTTAAATGTATGGATGTTATACAACTCTCTGAGCCATGGGGAAGGGGTGCTTTATAAAGTTTTGATTGATTGATTCATTTAGTAATGACCTTTACTATACATCAACAATCAGAGAAGCTGCCATAATAGATGGAATAGGCTGACTGTCTATATAATGAATAAAGACCCAAGCGTTGTGCCTGAAACCACTGAGGAGGGGATGGGGCAACTAGCTGGGAATGTTTAGGGAGATGGAGAGTTACAAGTATGTCTTATATAAGTTTATGGGTCCATTTGGAGGGCCTCTTATGGATTTAAGAGTGTGTTAGGACCAGAGGACTGCAAACTGAAGATAAGCAGTTCTGTGGTCCTAAGGACCCAAGAGTCAACACTCTTAGACCCATAAGAGGCCCTCCAAATGGACCCATACAATTATTATAGATCACTAACTGTATTAAATAAAAAAAAAAATCCTTTTATTTAAAATGCTGATGGCACAAGCAGTCAGACAGAAGCCTTTTACAGTGGCTCAGCATGTGAGGTACTCTTACAGTGATAAGAGTACCTCACACACAACTGAAAGGAGGGCTGTGATTGTTTGGGGACACTCCAGCGATCTATAATTGTATTTGTCGACACATGTCTCAAATCTGACTCTTATCAGTCTGTAATTATCAATTTATTGTGCTGTCTGTCATTGCTGTATGTTGCTGTTCTTGTCTGTCTGGTTATTGTTAAAAATTCAATGAAAAACAAAGCAAGAGGTACTTCCAACCTTACTCATATCTGTGGTTATTGGAAGTGACTTTCCAGGGTTTACTAATTGTTTTTATAATGTAAAGTTTATTAAGCGTTTGTATATTTCATGAATACATAACAAGTAATATGTATATAACATAGTAACTGGTAATAATAGATAACATATTCTGGCTGGGGCGAGCTCCATGGAAATACAACACTGAACTGTGCCATGAAATTCAGCAACTACACTTGCTGTGCTTGTAATAATCAGCAGGGTACAGGTACAGAGAGTAAAGTCAATAGGTGTACCAAGGACAGTCAGCAATGAGGTATCGCAATCTGTAGAGATTTGGGGCATGCACTAAATGTTCTTGCTGTAAAAGATATGATGGGGGAGCAGGGTACAGGGTTTACTACTCACAGAGGGAACAAAAAATGCAGTTTCTGAATCTGTGACAACATGCTTACAGGCAAATTCTCTTATGAGGACACTTCCTTTTGGAGACTTTGACTCTGACTTGTTTAAGCCCAGAAATAAGATCAGAAAGCCGATGCTAGAAAGAAGGCTCCATAAGGGGGTGACATTTAAAAATGATGGCACCAAACTTTACTGATTCTGACATTGTTGTCGAACAAACGATTGGTGTTTCTCTCAAAGGGTATTTTAAACAGGTAGGAGGGAGGGAGGAAGGAAGAACAGGGTAAACCAATGTTCAAAAATCACAATGGGTTACTTGAATAGAGTAGGTGTTACTCCTCAAACACTAGGGTAATTAGAACAGCTGTTAGTACCAGAGAAATATCAAGCTGAGTTGCTACAGATAGCACATGATAGAAACATGGAAACACAGAAACAGAATTTGTCAGTAGAAAAGGACCACTTGGTCCAACCAGTCTGTCCAAATGATCCCTGCCTAGTCTGTCTCTGTCTCCGCAGACCCAAACTGATCTCTGGTGACCCTCCATCCTCCCTGCCTATTTACTAATATTCCCTTTTGTCTGTCCCACACATGCTTGAAGCCCCCTATTGTGTTCACCTCCAACACTTCCACTGGCAGTCTGTTCTAGCCATCTACAACCCTCTCAGTGAAGTAACACCTTCTCAAATCCCTCTTAATCCCCCCTCCCAGCTTCAATACATGCCCCTTGGTCCTGGTGCTCTTTCTCATTTAAAAGCAACTCCCCTGCTGCACCCTGTTTACTTCTGTGAAGTACCTGAAACTTGTAAGTCTCTATCATATCTCCTCTCACTCTACTCTCTTCCTGGGTGTACATGTTGAGACCTCCTAGTCTCTCCTCATAGGACATTTAGTGCAACCCCTGCACCATTTTAGTTGCCCTCTTTTGGAATGCCTCCAGCCTGTGAGATGTGGCCAACAGAACTGGACACAATAATCCAGGTGGGATCTCACCAGTGAGCAATATAGTGATAGCACCACCTCCCTCCTCCTGCTGGGATACCTCTCTATATGCATCCCAGAATCTCACTGGCCCTACCCACTGCTATGTTATGCTGCCCTGCTGCTTTGAGGTCAACAGATAACCCCAAGGTCCTTAGACTACTTAGTGACTGTCAGTACTTCCCCAAATTATATACTCAGCTCTTGGGTTCCTATGCCGTAGGTGCATGCTTTTGCACTTTTGGCATTGAACCCCAACTGCCATGCTCTTGACCACTCCCTGAGTTTCCCAAGATCCCTACACATTTTCTCAACCCCCTTCTGAGTGTCCATCCTATTACAGATTTTAGTGTAATTTGCAAAAAGGCATACCTTCCCTTCCAGTCCTTTTACAACATTGCTTATGAAGACACTGAAGAGGATCATTCCAATGAGCCCTGCGGCACCCACCTGGTCACTCTCCCATCAGAGTAAGCGCTACCAAACACTACCCTCTGTCTCTTATGTACTAACCGGTTTCTAACCCAGTTCATCACTTTGGATCCCACCCCTAGGCTGTTCAATTTCTTTAGCAGTTTCCTGTATGGCACAGTGTTAAAGGCTTTGCTAACATCCACATAAGAAATCCAGATAAACCACCTCCACTGCCCTCCCCAATCTGTTTCCCTGGTTACCCAGTTGAAGTAATCAATCAGATTCATCTGGCATGACCTCCCCCTCTCCATGAATCTATGCTGCCTATGGTCTTGCAGCCCATTGAATTCAAGATACTCTACAAGCCTTTCCTTTAACGGGGTTTATTTTCCACCACTTAGGTGAGACTGATCTGCCTATATTTGCTAGTCTCCTCCCAGCTGCCACTCTTATATAGAGGGACAACATGTGCTCCTCCAGTCCTCCGGATCCACACCTGTTTCCAGACAGCTGTTGAATAAGGCCATCAGTGGGGCACCTACCACCTCTCTGAGTTCCTTTAGTGCCCTTGGATGTATCCCATACAGTCCCATGGCCTTGTCCACTTTCAGAGTTGCAAGTCCTTTCAGGACTCTTTCCTCTGAAAATGAACTTCTGTCTATCTGTACCCCATATCGCTGCTGCTGCCTGGTGGTCTGCCACCCCACCCCCTTCAGTGTGAAGACTGAGCAGAAGTGCCTGTTTAGAAAGTCTACTTTTCTACTTTTTCTTGGTCTTGCATTCCCCCCATGCCACCCTCCTTATCCTCACTATACCTCCCCTTGCCTTCCTCTGCTCATTTATGCACCTGAAGAAAATCTCATCCCCTTTATCTACCCCCTTGGCTATCCTTTCCTCTGTCTGTGCCTTTGCTTCCCTCACTGCCTTTTCTGCTTCCCTCTGTTGTACTTAGTACACCTCCCTGTCTTCCTTCCTCTGTGTTTCCATGTACCACCTGAGTGCTACTCTTTTTTCCTTCACTACCTTGGCCACTTCACTAGAGAACCATAATGGTCTCTTTTTAGGTGCCAACAGGATAGCTGTTGGCACCTATTGTGGCCACACATACTCTTTTGTGCATTTAGTTAAGTTTAAGGTTACATTAAGTGTGAGTGATTCAGCTGTGTGATAGGGCTTTAAGGTCTTGGCATAGAGTTTCAAACCTACACAAGCCTGGGTTTGATGCCCCATATTGCACAATTTTTCTTTGTTATTGCAACTTTTGTGCTTTGAGAGAAATTGATAGATGTAATTGCAGATGTAGTGAAAGGTTACAGCAGAGTTAAATAGCAGATTTTCAGATTATTGAACATAGTTCTACATTATGTTGTAGTCAATTAAATTAGTCCCAAATGAGGCTTGTCTAGGTTTGAATACAGTTAAAGTCACCCATTTTGCAGGTTGTGATATAAGCTCTCCGCCATAAGAACTGCAACTAACCTGTGCTTCAGTCGTACACTGAATATGTGTTTGCTTAGCAGGCAAAGGATCAGTGGTTCAGATACTGGCAGTGACTGAAACATTTCTTTTTGTAAGATGGAGACTCACTTGAGTGGTGATACATGGTTGTGTGGTGTTAGAATAGTAAATTATATGAGAAGTAAATTTGGCTAAGAACAACAATGTGTGAAGATGTATCACCTCCTGGGATTAGCTCCCCAGTCACCTGTTTTGCAGGTTGTGACATAACCTCTACACCATAGAAAATGCAACTTACTTACTTGCTTGTGGCTTAGTGGCACACTGAATGCATGTTTGTTTAATAAGCAAAGAATCAGTAGTTTAAATTCAGGTAGACTTAGTTAAAAAAATCCTGGCAAGGACTTAAACATTTTTTAAACTTTTTTTGTAACATAGAAACTCATTTGATGGTGTAGAGTGGAATAGTAATTTATATGAGAAGTAAATTTAGCTGTTAACAACAATTTATGAAGGTAAATCACCTGCTGGGATTAGATCCCCAGTTGCCTGTTTTACAGGCGTGATGTAACCTCTGTGTCATAGAAACAGCAATTTACTTACCTGCAGTTCAGTAGCACAGTGAATGTTTTTGCTTAGCATGCAAAGGGCCAATGGTTCAAATGTGAGCATGTACTTGTGTATTTTTTTCAAATGTTTTTGTAAGATGGAAACTCATTTGAGTAGTGGTTAATGGTGGTGTGGAGTTGGAATAGTAAATTATATATAGGTACATCCAGCTAAGAAGAATTTATGAAGGTAAATTATCTTCTTGGATTAGATCCCCAGGCACCTGTTTTGTGGGTTGTGACATAACCTCTACATCATAAGAACTGCAACTCACTTTCTAGCAGCTCAGAGGCATACTGAATGTGTGTTTCCTTAGCAGGGGGAAGATCAGTAGTTCGATTTCTGGCAGGAACTTAATTTTTTTAAGGTAGAAATGCACATCAGTGGCAATTCATGGATGTGTGAACTTGAAATAGTAAATTATATGAGAAGTAAATTTAGTTCAGAACAACATTTTGTAAAGGTAATTCTCCTGCTAGGATTAGATCTGCATTCACCTGTTTTGCAGGTTGTGACACAAGCTCTGCATCATAGGAACTGCAGCTCACTTATCTGCAGCTCAGTGGCACACTGAATGTGTGTGCTTAGCAGGAAAATGATCAGTAGATAAACTCACTTGAGTGGAGAGCACATGGTGGTGAGGAGTTAGAAAAGTAAATTATATGATAAGTAAATTTAGCTAAGAAAAACAATTTGTGAAGGTAAGTTGCCTGCTGGGATTAGATCCAAAGTCTTTGGTTTTGCAGGATGTGACATAATCTTTACATCATAGGAACAGCAACTCACTTACCTGTAGCTCAGCAGCACACTGAATCTGTGTTTGCTTAGTACCCAAAAGAATATGTGGTCCAAATATAGATGGATACAGTTTGAATCTTGGCAGGGACTTACACATTTATTTCAATTTTTTATTTGTAAGATGCAAACTCACCTGAGTGGTGATTCTTGGTGGTGCGGAGTTGGAAAAGCAAATTATATGAGAAGTACATTTAGGTAAGAATCACAATTTGTGAAGGTACTGCATATCACCTGCTGGGATTAGACCCCAATCACCTGTTTTGCAGACTGTGACATACCTCTACACCACAGGAACTACAACTCATTTACCTGAAGATCAGCGGTACACTAAGTGTGTGTTTTCTTTGCAGTCAAAGGATCAGCAGTACAAATCCAGGTAAACACAGTTTGAATCCTGACAGGGACTTAAACACTTTTTTTCATTTTTTTGTAAGATGGAAACTCACTTCAATGGCAGTTCATGGTGGTGTGGCATTGGAATAGTAAATTACATGAGAAGTAAATTTGGCTTAGAACAACAATTTGTGAAGGTAAATCACCTGCTGGGATTAAATCCCCAGTTGCCTTTTTTTCCAGGCTGTGTCTTAACCTCTACTGTACAGGACATACAATTACCATACCTGTAGCTCAGTAGCACACTGAACGTGTGTTCACTAATCAGGCAAAGGATTAGTGGTTTGACTCTAGGTAAGCAGACAGTAAAGTATATTTTAATATATAATTATTTTACACTTTACAGACTTTTTTTGGCACCATTAGTACCATTGGTACTCCGATTCTTTATGCTTTTACTCACTTCCTTCATTTAGAGGCTGGTTGCTTTAATTAAGCTTTCCTTTATTTTTTCCCACTGTACTTCTTCCCCTCCCTGGTGACCCCCCATGAGGCAGTTTCTTAGGCAGTCTCCCATTTCTTTAAAATCTGTCCTCCAAATGTCCAGGACCCTTGTCCTCATGTGTTTGTCTCTGTTCCTGTTTTAATGTTAAACCACGCTGTATGGTGATCACTGGTACCTAGGGGACTGCCCACTGTGACTTCTGCAAGGCAGTCCTTGTTTGTAAGCACCCATTCTAGCACAGCCGTGTACCTAGTAGGTACAGTGATAGCTGCATGAGAAAAGCCCCTTGAAGGGAATCAAGGATGACCCTGCACCTTGTTGAAGCTGCAGTTGGAGGCTCCAATTCACATCTCACAGACTGAAGTCACCCACTAGCAGCACCTCCCCCTTACTTGCCATCTAGATGATGGCTTCTGCAAGTGCCTTATCCAGCTCCTCTCCCTGTGCTGAAGGTCTCTATACCATTCCTGTATGGATAGCAGCCCCAGTGCCTATCTCCAGGATGACCCACAGCACCTTCAATCCTTTTTCTTCAGGTGCCACTGCACTTTTGTGGCCTTGATTCCCTCTGTTATATACAGTCCAACCCCTCTTTCTCTCCTCCCTTTCTTGTTTCTTCTCAACAGAGAGTAGCTTATATGTCTATCTCCAAGTCATAGCTGTCAGTGCACCATGACTTTGTTATAGTCACCAAATCCAGGCTAGCCTCCACCATGATGGCCTCCAGGTCCAGAATTTTATTTCCCAGACTTCTTACATTGGTGCACATGACTCTCCATACCTTAATCCCTCCCTGCCTGCTTCCCTGCTCTCACCAGCTTGTACTTTTCCCTGACACTCCCTCAATCGCCTCTTCCCTTTTTACCTTCTCTATTACCTGTCTCCTTTACTCCTTCCTTTTTGCTTCCCTGATTTATATCCCCTTGTCCTAAGCCTTGTCCCCACCCCTTTCTTCTTGTGCCCCTGCCCTGGGGGAAATTTACCCCTCAGGCCCTCCTTCCCTACTGCTTCATCATCTGGGGAGTAAAATTATTGCCTCGCTTAGTTCTACAGCCTCCCCCCTTGGCTAGGTCAAATGCTCATTCAAATAGCATTTAAACCTCCCACTAAGGACTGTGGTCCCCTTCCTGTAAGAACTCTGACCACCTCCCCTATAGAGACCAATATCTTTCCAGATTGGCCCCCAGTCCCCAGTGTAGCCAAAGATCTCCTCCATGTACCATGCCTTCAACCAATAAAAGCCCTGGTGTAGAGTGTCCTTTCTTCTCCTCGGTTAAATACAGATGACATCTCAGCAAATGTCACCATGTATCCAACCTGCTTGAGTCCCCTTGTCAACTCCCTGAAATTTTCCTGCACTAGCCCTACCCTATCATATTCATTGCCAGGTCATTCTTCTCCAGGTGGACAATGTCCCTCCCATCTTCTACTGCCCTAGCCATCCTCTGAATCCATTCTCCATCTCTCAAAGCTGAAGCACCACTCAGGCACTTCACATCCCTCTCCCCTCCCCCAAGTCTATCACCCTAACAATATATTCCCACACCAGAAGCTGCTTCCTTCTCAGATGGGGGGGCCTCTTCTACCCTCCAAGGGGCCTCCCCTTCTAAGGAGCTGCACTTCCTCCATTCCCACTCCTATAGGTACCTCCTCCACACTGCCCCATCCTGCCAGTACAATGAAGGAATTCTGTAGTGACTCAGGCTGAGAAGTGTGTGCCCTTCCCATGACCCCTACCCTTCTGGAGCCCACCTTGATCCAACCACTCTGACTCTGTTGAGGACTTCTCTGGGTGAGTGATGGCACACTTGGTTGTCCCTGAGTGGGGCTGAGGGTTCTCTGTTCCCTTGCCAGTTTGGCCCCAAGTCCAGAACCTCTGCCCTTAACCTAGAGAGGTGAGTACAAATGGGGCAGCATCTCAGTCTCCAGAAAGTGTCCTGAAAGACTGCAGCTTCACACCCTTTTTGCTGCGCCACTCCAATGCTCTTTCATTCTTTTACTGTAGTGCCTGTTAAAACTTCCCTGTACCTTACTGCCTCTTTGCTATGCCCACTAAATTCCTACCTCTCCCTTTGCTTGCTTGAGTGTGTCCCCTGTTTTTCCTTTGTAACCCACCAACATCTGCCTAACTTGCTCTGGGTGTCTACTACTTCTTACCCTCTTACCCAAACCTTTCCTAGATAGGATCTCTCCTAAGTTCCCCTTTCAACCTTCCTACCCATACCTACCTTATCCTGGTGCCTACTACTCCTTAACTACTAGATGTTAACACACTACCTGTATCTACCTAGTCTAAAGCTGACTGTTTCCATATACCAAAACATGGTAATGCGTTATCTCATGCTATGGCCTGGTGTTCTTCCCGCAGAGTCTCCTGCAGACTATGGACTATTTGCAGACACCTGCAGGTTTTTAAGGCATTTGCTCCACTCCTACGCAGCTCCACTCACGAGTTGGGACATGAACATGATGGGACAGCCTGGGCAGGGATGTTTTTTAGAGTGCTCTTGTTAGAGGGCACTAAGCTGCTGGCAACTCCACCCCTCTGATTCACAGGGCTTTCTTAATCTATTCAGATAGGATAGGATGACCCTGCTCCTTGTCATAGCTGCAGTTGGAGGCTCCAATCCACATATGAAAAATTGAAGTCACCAACTAGCAGAATCCCCCCCCCACCATTTTCCATCCTGATGATGGCTTCCCCAAGTACCTTATCCAACTCATCTCCCTGTGCTGAAGGTTTGTATACCACTCCTGTACAGATAGTGGCTCCAGTGCCTGTCTCCAGGATGACCCACAGTACCTCCAGTCCTTTTCCTGCAAGTGCCCCTGCACTTTTTTGGCCTTGACTTCCTCCCTAACGTATAGCACAGCCCCATCTCCCTTCTCCTCTTCCTGTCTCTCCTGAACAAAGAGTATCCCAGAATGGCCTTGTCCCAGTCATAGCTGTCAGTGCATAATGACTCCTTAATGGTGACCAAATCCAGGCCAGCCTCTGCCATGATGGCCTCCAGATGCAGAATTTTATTTCCCAGATTCCTTGCATTGATGCACATGTCTCTCCATACCTTACTCCCTCCCTTCCTTCCTGCTTCACTACTCTCCCCCTGCCTGTACTGTTCCCTGACACTTATCCTAATCCACCTCTTTCCTTGTTAGCTTTTCCATTACCTGTCTCCTTTACTTTTTCCTTTTATCATCTGGGGGGATAGTTGTTACCTTTATTAGATCTACAGCTTCCCTCTTGGCTAGTTTAAATGCTGATACAAGTAGCATTTAAACCTCCCTCTAAGGACTGTGGTCCCCTTCCTGGAAGGATTCAGGCCACCTCCCCTATAGAGGCCCATATCTTCCCAGGTTGGCCCAAGTCCCCAATGTAGCCAAAGCCCTCTTCCATTTACAAGGCCTTCAACCAATTGGTAAAGCCTTGGTGCAGAGTGTCCTTTCTTCTCCTTGGCTCTATAACAGTAACACCTCAGCAAAAGCCAACATGTGTGCCACCTACTTGAGGCCCTTCATCAGCTCCCTGACATTTCCCTGCACTGTCCCTACCCTGTCCCTTGCCACATCATTGTCTCCAGGTGAACAATGACATTTAGCTCCCTCCCATCTACTACTGCCATAGTGATCCTCTGGATCCACTCTCCATCTCTCAAAGCTGAAGCACCTCTCAGGCAATTCACCCCCTTTCCCTTCCACCCCCTCCCCAAGTCTATCCCCCTAACAATATATTCCCCCACCAGCAGCTGCTTCCTCTTCAGCTGGGGTCCTCCCTCTGTGGGGCCTCCCCTTCTAAGGAGCTGCACTTCCTCCATTTCCACTCCTACGTGGTACCTCCTCCCCACTGTCCCATCTTGCTAGTACATTGAAGGAATTCTGCAGTGTTACATGCTAAGAAATTTGTAACCTTCCCACCACCCCCAACCTCCTGGAGCCCACCATGATCCAACCACTCTGCCTCTGTGTATGCCTTCTCAGGAAGAGCAATGGTTGACTTGGTGGCCCCTGGGTAGGGCAGAAGGTTCTCTGTTTCCTTGCCAGTTTGGCCTGGAGTCTAGCTACTACTGCCCTCAAAGACTGTGGCTCCACAGCCTTTTCAGTGCACCACTCCAATGCTCTGTCATTCTTTTACCTTAGCACCTGCATGGATCCTACTAAAGCAGGGACACATTTCTCTGCAATCCAAAAGGACTTTGCCCAGCAAGACCTGGGAGAAGAATTAGATGAAAGGGTTCGAACATTTTATCCTTATCTTTTAACCTTTTCTCTGGACTAATCCCAGTAAGCTGATCTCTTGTGGCAGCCTTTTATTTAGATGCGCCATCGACATGTGCCTAATTTAGATTATAGATCTAAAGATTATAGATCGTACAACTTGTTTGTAACTTAAGACTGACTAGGGAGTTGATGCTGGGGGATTGTTTTCTTAAAGTGAAAGCATATCTTATATGTTTTATTGTTTAATTTGATCAGAGGAGGAGTGGAGCGGGGGGGATATCTCGATGGTATCTGCTGGACTGTTGAAAATGATAAAAAATGCAGTTTTACATAGACGACAAGCTGCCTAGGTGGCTCTATTAAGTGCTATGTAAGCACATGGACACTGTTTGAACTTACTTATATGTTTTACACGTCTATGTTCTTGCTGCATTGGTGATTTAGATACTCTGTCTTGTTATTATCTACATTTCAGCCCTCTGATGTTGTAAAGATGGGTGCTGAGTTTATTATCCTAGTTATGCCATCTGTGCTCTCAAGCTTATTTGTCTCATATCCAAGGTATGACTTTCTTGTATGTCAATACTATGAAAAGCAATAACAATAAAGTGAAAAAAAAAAGAATCCCTACTGCTCCCTTTGGTTGTTTGAGGGTGTCCCTTGTTTTCCCATTTGTCACCCCCTACCTTTGCCTAATTTGCTTTGGGCATCTACTACTTCTTATTCCCTTGCCTAAAGCTTATTTGTTACCCTACCCTAGATAGGATGTCTCCTAATTTCCCTTTTCAACCTTTCTACCTGGAGAGAAAACAAAAGAGATGCAGTACTCACCAGCTAGGAGTATTATATTTAATAAGCAACAAGGTTGTTACAGTGACACAGTCTTGATTCTACATAGTGCCCTGCATAGGTGACTTCTTTGGAGGAGTGAGCAATAATACATTAACATGTTTTATACTCAACCAACTAAAATATTCATTATTCCATGTTCAAAAAGGCAAAAAAAACATGAGAAAAGTGCTAGAAGTGCTCATAAATTTTCAGAAATTAATTACTATGCAGTATCCACCATTTCAGTTCAGTTAAAGTGGAAAGCATTGATCCTATTTCATTCACAAAAACCTTCTCACTTTTAAACCACAGTTCACCCAGCTGAAAACAGTTCATTTATCAATTCCTTAAAAGAATATTGATTTTTTTAATCTCTCCAAACCATTGGAATAAAATGCACAGAAATGTATCAGCAGACTAAAAAATGTGTGTTCCTCTGTTGCTGTAATGTCCTATATTAAATATTGATTCAATTAGAAAATCTCGCTTTCTCTTTATAAATGGACTAAAAAATCTAAAAATGCCGGCCCAGAAGCATTGAGGGCTGAGCCATCCATGCCTTACCTTCTGCCATGCTGGCAACCAGTGTTCATGGCGGACACAGGCTGCTGGGGGTTGCCAAGGAGGGAGAGTTTCGAGCATCCAGAGGACTGCTGTCCTCTCCCAGGGAGGGAAGGAGGCTTGGTGTTCCCGCTGAATGACTGCCCCGGGTGGAAGCCCGAGCTTAGTGCAAGACTGAGGGCGCCAACAAAGGGAGGGTGCTGCAGGACTTTTACAGAGTGAACATGCCTCCACATACATATGCTGGTGTCTGTAACCCAACAATGGGGAAACAGGAAGAAAACTGAAAACAGGGGACACTGGCAGGCTACATGATGTCCTGATTTGGGTGGATCAGAGCCCTCAGAGACAGAGAGAGACAAAGCCTTGCCTACCTGCCCCCCATTGGGAGAAAAAGCTATATAGAACAAAAAATCCCAAAATAACTTGTGGGACAAACAGCAACATAGGAAGGGAAGTCCCATATATCTAGGGAAAGCCTTCATTTCTAAATCCTAAATATAACATATCTATAGGTTTAAAAATAAGTGAAAAAATCATATGTACCTTATTCGTAGTAGATAGGCATATACTATTTCACCTCTAGTTGAAGTAGTGATATGCCTATCTAATCTAAGTTAAATTCTGGTTCACAATCACAATGCTATCAAAATTAAATTCTGGTTCACAAACAATGTCCTGTGTATCAGCTATTGAGAACAATCCCATGTGATTCTCAGTTGTGTCCTTTTCAGAATTTTTGTAAAAATATTTGAGGTCCAGGTCTCAGAGAGTTTATAAATCTCAGTTTCAGTTTGGAAAGGATTGGTCTTAAGAGCTGTGGGAACAAAAGAGAGCCCTTTTGAAATAAAGATTTCCTGGTCAGGTGTCCGTGCAGCATCATTTATGTAGGCCACATGGTCAGACCCTTGAAAGAGAGGGTCCAGGAGAATGCACTGGTGATTGTGCGGGGAAGAAAAAACAATGCACTGGTTCTTCAGTTTTTGGCAGCTCACAGTAGCATTGGAAGATATTATGGAATTACCCAGGGGCGGGGATAGAACATGTAGCCTTCTTTAAAGATATATTTTACAATTAGTGTGGTCCTGGAGTTGGATTTTTTTGGAGTCCTCAGGGCTGGCCTTAGCAAACTGTGCCCCTGCACCTTGGAGGCCCATACTTTTTTCTTGAGGAAGCAAAAATAATTTAAAACATTTAAAAATACCAACATTTTGTTATAGATGAAAATGTTTACCAGCAAATCAAAGTGGAAGACAACTGGCTCTGCTACTGTTACAAAAGGTGGGGGCAGCGTTGCTGTCCTGGAAAAGATTAAGTTAAATTAGTGCTAATGGTGTTAATGGCCATACTTTACACCTCCCATGCTGACTGCTTTCACAAACAAAGGGCTATATTGGCAAGAAAACTGGTTTATAACCTGGACATGTAGCTGAAAACGATGAATGATATGACAAAATCTGTTTCAAAAGTATGTGAGTGCTCAAAATCAGGAGTCAATCTTAACACTGTTTTACTAGCCCAAACACTAGTGCAAATTGTCCAGCGCTAATGCAGTTAACTCTCTACTTGTCCATCTTGACTAGTGCAGGTTTTCATGGCTGTTACTAAGGTTAAAATAGTCTACTTTAGCAGGCTGTAGTCCTCATGCTAATCTCTCTCAATGTTCCAGATGGCCTGGTGTGGTTAACAGCTCATTAAGAGCTGCAATTATCTGTCAGTTTAAGAGCTGGATCCCACAAAAGACTCAATGTGAGTCATTATCACTCCACTGTTAGGACTTTCAGCTAGTGTCCAGGGTGTGATCAAGGGTAGAGTGCTGTTAAGTCACTAGCTTCCAGTTTTCTGAATTTGTCTCTGTCTAAAAATTTGTCCCATATTATTAAGACCAGTGCCCCTCATTTCCCTACATTTTGAGTGTCGGTATCCAATATTTCAGTGACAAAATGCGAAGAGGTATACAGGGTCGGCCCTGCAGGTGGTGGGTTTTATCCCAGCCTCACCATAACTTCCCTCTCCCTTCAAAATCTCTTAATTCTGTTCTTTCCCTGGATACCACTGCAGACCAGACTCTGAAATGACCATCCACAGATCCATAGCTGCCATTACTGCAAGTGTAGGGGGTCCCCAGCTCTTCTAAATGGACCATGCCAGCCATCACTATCCATACAGTCCCACCCTTATCCCACCCAGCATGTAATTTCATCCTAAAAACAAAACTTTGATCATGTATGGCACAAAAATAAACTTTAATAAAATACATAATTTGAAAGCTTAAAATAGGCATTCCTGGAGTACATAGATCATCCTATATAGCATTAGTTCTCATACTTTCTGATAGTGAGCCTCCCTCAAGTCATAAAAAAGATTTCGAGACTCCCTCAAATTTGGAAAAAAAAATTCCGGGACTCCCCATAGAAAAAAATAACTCCTACTTTGCACAGTACACCAGGAATAAAGTGAAACTAATAAAGGTGACTGAGTATATTCTCCTTTTATTCAACTAGAAGGAACTAGAAGGGGGACAGGATCAGATCTACAGTACAGTAGCTTCTTGTTTTACATTGTTTTTCATGGATTTTACTTGGTAGAAGGTTATTTCTTTTCTTTCTTACTACTAAGGGGCTAGCAGGGTATTGTTTAGGGCTGTTGGAATTTTGAAACCTGTTTTGGTAGCTATAAATGGGCTCATTTGTTTGGTTCACTGTGTGGCAGGCTGCATTTGTAGAGGCCTATTTCTTCTGTTTTAAAACATAATTTGGTGTGATTTAACTGGGTCTGTTTCTTTGAATTGGAGACCTACATCTTCTAATTCCAGGCTTATTTTGATGTGTTGTTGGTGAAGCTGTTTGAATTGGAGTCCTGTTTCTTTGGGTAGCAAACCTATGTTGGGGGCTTTGAGCAGAATTGTGATTCATTGTTGCTGGCTTCACTAGCTACAAAGTTTGAGTGCACAGTGGAGGAAGGGTGCTAATGGTCTGACCAGAGGCCTCAGCTACCTGATTGTTTCTGGAAGACTTGGGCTGGTCCCACCCTGGTCCATTATTTCCTTTATACTAGGGGTTCTGACGTCATTTCCTCAAACAGGCAAAGGATATGCACCTGTCATAGCAGAAGCAGACATTCAGGAAAGGAACAGCAGCAAGTGGAGAGGTGACTGCTCTCTCATTCATACCTCTCAACCTCCTGCCTCATAAATCAGGGACAAGGCTTAAACAAATCAGGGACAAAGGATCAAAATCAGGGACACATCTTCAAAATTGGAGATATCAACTCAGGAAGCTGGTAGAATAAGGGGCTTAGTGTAAAATGCATTTTCTAAGGAGGAACAAGTCTGCAACTTTAATGTTTGACATTATTTTATGCTTACAAATTCCACTTTTTGGTCATGGAAACACAATTTTTAGGAGGGACAGAGTAAAATTTTGAGGCAAAATCAGGGACGTCCCTAAAAATCAGGGACAGTTGAGAGGTATGCTCTCAGTGGAAGGGAAGTAAATGCAAATCTAGGAGCTTTCATTATTACTTCTTCGCATTGAAATTGCATTGGGAAAAGGAGAAGTAGGAGTTTGAAGAAGGTTGTGCAATAGCTAAAGTCTCTTTTTGAGTGTGGATAGGAAGGATAGGAATATAAAAAGCAGTTGCTCAATCTATCTAAACGTGTGCAACAAAGGGGGTAAGGGAAATAAAGAAAATAATGTTTTGCACTGATAGAGGGGGGAGAGGGGAGACTTGGGGGAGTGCTTGGTATCCTGCATCTGGAAGGGTGGGGGGTCACTGGTGGGCAACGACAGCAATGGGTAGGGTGGTAGGCTGCAACAACTGCAGTGCACCAATCTTTCTAAAAATTGCCTGGAGTGTGGGGGGATGTTTAGTGTGCAACCATGTAGAAAAACTTAGAAAGGAGATTGAGGGTCTGCAGGAGGAACTAAGACATGCAAGGCAGATTGGGGGTGGGTTTAGCCCAATACTGGAGGGAGGAAGAAGGGGAGATGAGGGAGGGTGATTTAAGCCAACAGTGGTGAGGAGAGGGTCAGAAGAAGGGAAGCAGAGACAAAGGGGTCCAGGCCAGGAAGAACGATTGCCGGGGAGACCAGGTCAGGAGACAAAAGACAAATGGAAGGAGGAGATGGGGACTTGTGAGGGGAGGTGAAGAAGTGGCAAAAGTCATGGAGTGGAAAGGAGAGAACAGGTTACTATAAAGAGAGAGGGAGCGGGCATTTGTGAAGGGTCTTCAGAAAACAGCTGTGCACTGCTAGAGAGGAAGAAAGTGGAGGAGGGAAATGATGAAATTAGAGGAGTAATTGATAAATGCCTGGACCAAACTGGAGCGGGGGGAAGTTCTGCTGGGAGAATTGCAACAGGGGTAAAAGGGGGAAATAGTGTGCAGCAGGAAGAAGATGAGCTGGAAATGAGAGAGGGAGATGAATGGAAGCAAGCAGGGAGTAAGAGGGTGGAATCTTAGTGCTGGGGGACTCAATACTAAGAGGAGTCAGGTGGGGTAGCAAGGGGGAGAGGCATAGTCGCATTTGGGTGGAGACCATGCCAGGAATGACAGCGGAAAGGGTGGGACAGTCTGTTCTGAAATATGCTAGAAGGGGTAGGGACAAGCCTCATTTAATTATACATCTTGGGACAAACGACCTGGCTGACAAGACAGTAGATATAGTCCAGAGGAGGTTTAAGGAACTAGCACAATTATGTGAGGGGGCAGGAAGATCAGTAACTTTTTCCGAGATACTTCCGGTGCCAAAGGCAAGCACAACAAGAAAGCTGAGAATAGAGGAATTTAACGGATGGCTAAGAACCTGGTGTTGTGCTAATGGGTATGGGCTGTTGGGGGGGTGGGGAGGAACCTGGGAAGACAGTAGTCTCTATGCCAAGGGCAGACTACACTTGAGTGAAGAGGGGAAGAAAGTGTTGAAACAGAGGATGGAAGAGTATATAGAGGAAGTTGGGAATTTAAACTAGGAGTGTGGGGTGGCAGTTGGGGAAGAGATATGCAGAGACCACAGGTTGGGAAATCATATGAGCTTACCCCCCATAACAGTGACAAAGGACAAATGGCAAGTACTATTGGTGATGCTAGGAAAGGAGGGCAGGATGGGAGTGGGGAAAAGGGTGGAAGGTGGTTACCCTTAATGCTAGGAGCCTTGGGAGGAAAACTGCAGAGTTACAGGTTCTCATGGCAGAGGAGAGGTGGACATTGCAGCCATCACGGAAACATGGGCCACCAATATAATGAATGGGACCTGTCTGTACCAGGGTACAGGTTATTTTGTAGGGACAGGGTGATTGGGAAAGGGAATGTGGCACTATATGTGAAGGAAGGACTGAAGTGTGTAAGGGAGGAAGGGAGGAGGGTAGTACGGAGTCACTTTGGGTGCAAATCCAGGATTCCAAGAATAGGATTCTTAGAATGGGAGTGGTGTACAGGCCAGCATCTCAGACGGAGGAGTTAGACAGGGAACTAGCGGGACAGATCAGGAGGACCTGCGAGAAGGGTAGTGTGGTGATTGTGGGGGACTTCAACATGCCAGGAGTGGACTGGAGCACCCAACAACCAGGAACAGAAGGGCAGGTACTGCTGGATGCCTTCAGGACAGCTTCCTGCTGCAAATGGTCAGTGAACCAACCAGGTTGAGAATACCCTTGACCTTGTGCTGGCAAATGGGGACTTTGTGAGAGAACTACAGTGGAGGAACGCTGTCAGGGGTGACCACCACTCAGTATGGCTCACTTTGGATATGGGCAAGGAAGGATGGAATCTGGCACAAGAGTGCTGGACTTCAGGAGGGCCGACTTTGGGAGGATGGGGAAGTGGAAAAGGGTACCTGGCCAGAATTCAATCTAGTATGGATACTAACCAGAGGTGGAAGCTCATAAAGCTAGGGATAGTGGAGACACCAAAACCTGCTGCAAAGCCCAGAGCAAGAAGGCTAGGGCTAAGAAACCTATCTGGTTGAGCAAGGAGGTCATGGAAAAGGTAAGGAGAAAAGAGCTGCCTTTAGGAAGTACAAGAAAACAGGGGGGGACAGAGAGTACTTGACAGAATCGAAGGAGGTGATAAGAGGCAGTAGGGGCCAAAGCATCTACTGAACTCAGGCTGGCACAAGGCATTAAGAAGGGAGAAGGACTTTTTAAGTACATCAGGAGAAAAGGAGCTGTAAGGACCACATAGTAAGGATTAGGAAGGAGGGGGTTGGGTGGAAGCAGGGACTGCGAAGGCGGAAGCACTAAATGAGTACTTGCTCAGTATTTACTAAAGAGAAGAGGGGTGACACCAAGGTGGGAGAAATGGCAGAAGCAGGGGGAAGTGGTAACAGATGGGGAAATCATGGAGGGCAGAGTTCGAGAGGGTTTGAAGGCACTGAGGGTGGACAAGGCTCCAGGCCCAGATGGCATCCACCCCAGGGTACTGAAGGAGCTGGCAGAGGTCCTTGCAGGACCTTTGGCAGAGCTATTTAATGCCTCACTACATTCGGGGTGTGTACCTCAGGACTGGAGGATGGCTCATGTGGTGCCCCTTCACAAGAGTGGCCCCAAGGATGAACCAGGAAACTACAGACCAGTGAGCCTCACATCCATCATGGGTAAGCTAATGGAGACTATCCTGAAGGAGAGGCTGGTGGCCCTCCTAGAGGCCAAAGGACTACAGGACAGCAGACAGCATGGCTTCATACATGGCAGATCCTGCCAAACCAACCTGGTCGAGTTCTATGACTGGGTAACTAGGCAACTGGACAGGGGCCATGCAGTGGATGTCCTGTATCTGGACTTCAGTAAGACATTCGACTCGGTGCCACATGGAAGGCTGGGAAGGAAGTTAGTAGGCACAGGGGTGGGTGCAAAGCTGGTGAGATGGGTAGGTAACTGGCTGCAGGGAAGGCAACAGAGGGTGGTGGTAGGTGGGGAGCTCTCACACCCAAGGGCAGTGACGAGTGGTGTCCCACAGGGCTCGGTGTTGGGACCAGTGTTGTTTGGGATATTCATTGCAGACATATCATGGGACATCAAGAGCAAGATCAGTCTGTTTGCTGATGATTCCAAGGTTGGCGCGGTGGTGGATGACCTAGGGGGGTGGCAGGGGTTGCAGGATGATCTGGCAAAGCTTGAAACCTGGTCAGACACCTGGCAACTGGGATTTAATGCCAAAAAGTGCAAGGTGCTGCATTTTGGGATGAAGAACCCAAGGAGGAGTTACCAGCTGGGGAGTGCAGCTAGCCCAGACAGAGGAGGAGAAGGATCTGGGTGTGCTCATTACAGGGTCAATGAACAACTCGGCACAATGTAGGAAGGCAGCTGCAAAGGCCAACAAAATGCTGGGTTGTATTGCAAGGGGTATATCCTCGAGGAGGGAGGAGGTGATTCTGCCACTGTATAGGTCGTAGTTAGACCACACCTGGAGTACTGCGTGCAGTACTAGTCCAGATCTGAAGAGGGACATTAAGTTACTGGAGGGGGTGCAGCGAAAGGGTGACAAAGATGATCAAGGGGCTGGGGGACTTATTATATGAGAGGAGGTTGAAGGAGTTGAACATGTACTCACTGGAGGAGAGGAGAGACAGGGGTGACATGATTGAAACCTTTAAATACATGAAAGGAATAAACAAGACGGGTACAGAGGGGCTGTTCAAAGTAAGGGAGGGGAGGGCCACCAGGGGCCATGATATGAGACTGGAGCGAGGAAGGTTCAGGAGGGAGATGAGGAGACACTTTTTTACAGAGAGGGTGGTGGCTGGGTGGAATGCATTACCTGCAGAAGTGGTATGCAGTAGAACAGTGGACTGCTTCAAACGAGGATGGGACAGGACAAGGGGGAGGGTTAATGAAGGGGAAGGGTGGAAGGGAGGGGCAGCTGCAGAATAAGGGGTGCTAGCTGCACATTCGAGCAGACTTGATAGACCTCTAGGCCTTTATCTGCTGGCAAATTTAGTATGCTCGTAACTTGTTGCTCTCTACCCCAACCAGGCACCCCAGGTTATATTTGTCACTCCTTTTTTCCGACTCTTGGGCCCTTGTTACTCTGTTTTCTCTCTATCTGGAACAGCCAAACCTAGCAACTTCATCTCTCCCTCCCTTACCTTGTTGTTAAGCAACTTCCTATACCCTTACCTCAGGTCACACCTGAAAACATGCATCTGATCTCTGTGCCTTTCCCAGTCACTCATTTACATATAGCTACCTACCATAGAAATGAGCCTTGACTCAGTGTGTCTTTCCAAATTACTAATTTGCATATAACTACCTGTTGTAGAAATGAGCCTTGACTCAGCATGCCATCCCCAGGCATTAATTTACATATGCACACCTATAAACAAGCTTTGACTCAATGTGGACTTCCTGGTCAAATATTTGTGCATAAGTAAAGAAATTCACCTGCAGTTATCCATATTTAATTTGTTTTATCTTTTCACGCAAAACTTTAAATACTATACATTCTCAGACTTGACTGGGCCACCCCTGGAACAATTTGGGGCCTCCCCAGGGAGGCTGGCCTCACCATTTGAAAGCCCCTGCTATATAGAAATAGAGATAGTATAGCATTATGCCTGTGTATTGTTTCCCCTGCGTTGATGAAAGGACAATATTAAAGAAAAATCTGTTATTTTTGGTGCTGAGCATTAAAATCAATGCTTTTAAAAATAAAAAAATCATAGTTTTCTATTTCCAAAGCCCCTTAGGTTTGTGTAACCCCCACCCCAAAGAAATCTTAGATGTACTCCTGGCTCACTTGAGACAGAACAAAAACTTCCAGAAGTGCAGGTCTCCAGCTGACTATAGGGTGGGGGATGAGAGTGTCTTTCTCTGCCTGACTCTGTTCATTGCCCTGTGGGTGGTGGCGACAGTGTGGTGAGGTGCATGATGATGTCAGCTATTGTGTGTGCAGAGCTAAGACTGCTTGATTGAATATTTGCTGTTGTGATATCCACTGGTTTGTGTGTGTGTGTGTGTGTGTGTGTGTGTGTGTGTGTGTGTGTGTGTGTGTGTATGTGTGTGTGTGTGTGCATGCACACGCGCAGAAAGAGAAGAGGAAGAGAGGAGGCTGTGGTACAAAACAATTTGGGGGCTCACTGTGTGTGATGGCATTGCAGTCTTTTTTTCTGCTGGGGAGCTGGAAGCAATGTGGGAGCAGGATAAATGTGCAATCAAGAGTATTTCTTGGCCTGCATTGTTTCCTGTATAAGTGATCAAAATTTATCATTATAATTGAGGGCTAGTGCAACCATCTGCGAGCTAGTGCAATTTTGAATCAAGTTGCTGGCTAGTGCAAAAAAAAGATTTAAGGTTGACCCCTGCTCACAATGGTTCAAAAACCTGACCAGCACAGAACGAAATCCGATTTCCTGATAGGGGCCCTGAAAACCTGATCACCAGGTTAAAAACCTGACAGCTGGCAACCTTACAGGTGTCCCGTGATTTTATTTATTTTTTTTACCAGGAGAGACACACTAAGCTGAAAGCTTGTTTACAGGTGCAATCTGGGAAGCACAAGGAAGTTAAGTAACTTGCTCAGGGTCACACAGTATGCAAGTGGGGGCTGTGGGATGCAAGCCAAGGTCTCTAGGTTTGCAGCTCAGAACCTTAAACCACTGCGCTATACTGCCTCCTATGATAATCCTCTCTATTCTCTTGCATACCTCCAGAAAAGTTAAATTGTTTAACTTGTTTGCAAACGGAGTATCTGAGGTGTGAGTGTCCAGTGATGATGTCCCTGTCCTTACAGAAATGAATAGGGTAGTAGTACCGTACTTACTTAAGTTCTGGCTCCAGGCTCAGTCAGATTCATTTCCAATGGTGAAGTCAAATAATTCAATGCAGTCAATGGCACTAATTAAAAGATGCTGAGTAAACTAGTAGATCTGCTACTGCTTTATTAATAAAGGACAGGAGGGTTAGTTAAGTGTAAATGTTGGATGTGTGAGGGGGCCCACAGGGAATGGAGCGGGGGGCCCCAGCAGAGGGCTGCACAGGGGCCAAGAATGATTAAGGCCGGCTCTGAGTCTTCTCATTTTAAAAGGCCTTCCCGCCTCCACCCACTTTACCTTGTTCTATCATTAAATTCTTTACAAACTCTTTCTTTTGATGTGGATATGTCAAGATCAGAGTTGAAGTAGTATATGCCTATCTACCACAAATAAGGTACATATGAATTTTCTCACTTGTTTTTAAGCATATAGATATTTTACGCTTAGGATTTAGAAATGAAAGTTTCTGTAGCAAGATTTATATATGGGACTTCTTTTACTATGTGGCTGTTTGTTCCGCAAATTATTTAGGAATTTTCTGGTCTATGCATAGAGAATGAGATTTCTTAATTGAATCCGTATTTAATATGGGGCATTACAGCGACAGTGGAACACACGCTTTGTTGTCTGCTGATACCTTTCTGTGTATTTTATTCCACTGGTTCAGAGAAATAAAAAAAAAATTCAATCGTCTTTTTAGGAATTGCTAAATGAACTGTTTTCAGTTGGGTAACTGAACTGAGATAGTGGATAATGCAAAATAATGGACTGTTGAATATTTAAGAGCACTTCTAGTACTTTTCACATAGTTTTCCACCTTTCTGAAACATGGAATAATGAATATTTAGATTGGCTGGGTATAAAATATGTAAATGTATTATTGTGCACTCCCTGTGATGAAGACGTATGTAGGATGCTACATAGGGTCAGCACTGCATCATTGTAATGGCCTTGTTGCTTAAAAAAAATACAGTACTCCTAGCTGGTGAGTACTGCTTCTACAGTGCATGGTGGAATGCGATGTGTATGGAAAGCCATACACCGCAAAAAGTCGTTCTGCTTCTGTAGTGATGTCCTCAGTAACTCAGAATGATTTTTCATTCTGCATTAGTGAGGATATCATAATACAACTGCCCCTACCAGCACTGTTCATAGGACAGGGGGTGGTTGATCCGTCGCGTACGTGAGCTGGATGGTGTTCAGATGGAACAGAAGAGCCAGTTCCTGGAGGCAAACAAGGCCAACAACATGTTGAAGAGGAAGTGGTCTGATAATCTGTGACATCATGCACTACAAAGAAAAGTGCATGGGAGCCCAAATACACAATCACGCTATTCTCTTACTTCATGGTTTCCATGACGGCAGGGACTTCATCACAGAAACCACTCGGTAAGAGAATAGCTTGGTTGTGTATGGGCTCTCATACACTACCCTATATTTTTTGTTTTCTTTGCAAATTAAGTATCAGGAAAGGCTTACACAGCACAAGCACCTTTGGAGGTGGGAGTGCACTGATATACGTCTTTACTTAGTAACCCTTCTACCTGTACCTACCTTATCCTGGTGCTACAACTCCTTACCTACTAGATGTTAACACACTACCTGTATCTACCTATACTGAAGCTGACTGTTTCTGTATAACAGAACACAGCAGTGTGCTCTCTTTGTCCTTGGTATGGTGTTCTTCCTGTAGAATCTCCTGCAGACTGTGGACAATCAGCAAACAGGTGCCTAAGACAGATACTCCACTCCTGCACTGTTCCAATCCTTGATGGGACACTAGCATGATTGGACATGCTGGGCAAGACAGTCTTTTATAGTGCTTTTGCTAAAAGGCAATAAGCCACTGGCAAACTCCACCCCGAGTCACAGAGCTTTCTTAATCTACTCAGACAAGGTAGGATGGCCCTGCTACTTGTTACTGCAGTTCGAATGCTCCAATCCACATTTGGCAGTTTGAAGTCACCAACTAGAAGCACCTCCCCCTTACTTGTCATCCTGATGCATACTTTCCCAAGTGTTTTATCCAATTCCTCTCCCTGTGCTGGCCTGTATACCACTTCTGTACAGACAGCAGCCCCAGTGTCCATCTCCAGGATGAACTACAGCAACTCCAGTCCTTTTCCTCTGGGAGCCACTGCACTTTCATGGCCTTGATTCCATCCCTTACATATAGTACAGCCTCTCCTCCCTTTTCTGTCTAACCTGAACAAAGAGTAGCCCAGTATGGCAATGTCCCAGTCATGGCTGTCAGTGTACCATGACTCTGTTATGGCCACCAAATCCAGGCTAGCTTCCACCAAGATATTCTCCACATCCAGAATTTAATTTCTCAGACTCCTTACATTGATGTACATGGCTCTCCACATCTTATTTCATCCCTGCTTGCTTCCCTGCCCCCACCACATGTGCTGTTTCCTGATGCTTCTCCTGGCCCACCTGTTCCCTTGGTATCTTATTATTGCCTGTCTTCTTTACTCCTTCCTTATTGCTTCATTGATTTATACCCCCCATGTCTTCTGATTTGTTCCTGCCTGTCTTCCTGTTCCCCTGCTGCATAGGAGTCAAGCCTTACCTCCCTACTGCTTCATCATCTGGGGGGCAGGTATTATTTGTTGGTTCTACAGCCCCCCCCCTTAGCTAGTTCAAATGCTCATCCAAGTAGCATTTAAACCTCCCACTAAAGGCTGTGGTCCCCTTCCTGGAAGAATTCAGGCTACCTGTCCTATAGTTGCAGATATCGCTCCAGGTTGGCCCCCAGTCCCCAAAGTAACCAAAGTCCTCTTCCCTGCACTTTGCTTTCAACCAGTTGTCAAACGCCCTGGTGTGGAGTGTCCTTTTTTTCTCCCCAGTTGTATACCGGTAACACCTCGACAAGTGCCACCTGCTTGAGGTCACTTGTCAGCTCCCTGACATTTCCCTGCACTATCCCTACCCTGTCCCTTGCCAGGTCATTTATCCCCAGGTGGACAATGACATCTGGCTTCCTCCCATCTATTACTGCCCTAGCGATCCTCTGGCTCCACTCTCTATCTCTCAAAGCCGAAGCACCTCTCAAGAAGTTCACCTTCTTCTCCCTTGTACCCCCTCTCCCAAGTCTATCCCTCTAGCAATCTAGTCTCCCACCAGCAGCTGCTTCCTCCTCAGCTGGGGACCTCTTCTTCCCTCTGAGGAGCACCTCTTCTAAGGACTGCCACTTCCTCCTTTCCCACTCCTACAGATGCCTCCTCCTTGCTGCCTGATCCTGCCTGTAGAATGAAGGAACTGTGCAGTGGTACAGGCTAATACGCGTGTACCCTTCCCATAACCCCCACCATCCTGGAGTCCAGCATGATCCAACCACCCAGCCTCTGTCTAGGCCTCCTCTGGGTCAGCGATGGCAGACTTGGTGGCCCCTGGGTGGGGTGGAAGGTTGCCTGTTCTCTTGCCGGTTTGGCCCCAAATCCAGCTACTTCTGCCCTCAACCCAAAGAGGTGAGTACAAATGGGGCAGCAGCTCAGTCTCCAGAAAGTGTCCCAAAAAACTGCAGCTCCACACCCTTTTCACTACACCACTTCAGTGCTCTTTCATTCTTTTACTGTAGTGCCTGTTGAAACTTCCCTGTACCTTACTGCCTCTTTGCTATGCCCATCAAATTCCTTATTTATTTATTTAAAGTCTTGGATTACAAGTACCTATGAGTTTAAAGACTCTTTTACATAGGTTCCACGTCTTACACCAACAGATCACAATACAAATAACTAAGTCTACTGAAAAAATGTAAATTCCTACCTCTCCCTTTACCTATTTGTTGGTGCCCATTGTTTTTTCCTTTTGTAACCCACCAACCTGTGCCTACCTTGCTATGCATGTCTATTACTTCTTACCCCTTGTCTGAAGCTTATTTGTTACCCTGCCCAATAGTATGTTTCTTAATTTCCCTGTTCAACCCTCCTACCCATACCTACCTTATCTTGGTGCCTAGTACTCCTTACTTACTACCTGTATCTAGCTCCCCCGATGCTGAACTGTTTCTGTATACCAGAACATGGTAGTGTGCTATCTCATACCTTGGCCTGATGTTCTTCCTGTAGAGTCTCCTGCAGACTATGGACTATCTGCAGACACCTGCAGATGCCTACAGCAGAAACTCCACTCCTGCACAGTTTCACTTATTGATGGGACATAAGCATGATGGGACGCCTTGGCAAGGGAGTCTTTTATAGTGCTCTTGCTAGAAGGCACTAAGCCACTGGTTTCTCCACCCCCTGATGCACAGAGCTTTCTTAATCTACTCAAACAGAGTAAGATTGCCCTGCTCCTTGTCAAAGCTGCAGTTGGTAGGCTCCAATCCACATCTGACTAATTGAAGTCACCAAACAGCTGCACCTCCCGCTTATTTGTCATCCTGATGATGGCTTCCCAAAGCGCCTTATCCAACTCATCTCTCTTTGCTGAAGGTCTGTATACCACTCGTGTACAGATAGCAGCCCCAATGTCTGTTTTCAGGATGACCCACAGCACCTCCAGTCCTTTTCCTCCAGGTGCCCCAGCACTTTTGTGGCCTTGATTCCCTCACTTACATATAGCATAGCCCTTCCTTCCATCTCCCTTTCCTGATTCTCCTAAACACAGTGTGGCCCAATATGGCCATGTCCCAGTCGTGGCTGTCAGTGCACCATGACTCCATTCTGGCCACCAAATCCAGCCTAGCCTCTGCCATGATTGCCTCCAGGTCCAGAATTTTATTTGCCTAATTCCTTGTATTGACACACATGGCTCTCCATACCTTATTCTATCCCTGCCTGCTTCCCTGCTCTCCACCTGCCTGTGCTGCTCCCTGACACTCCCCCTGACCCACCTCTTCCTTTGGTAGCTTCTCCATTACCTGTCTCCTTTACTCTTTCCTTTCTTCATTTGAGGTACAACTGTTGCTTCCCTTAGTTCTATAGCCACACCCCTTGCCTAGTTCAAAGGCTGATCCAAGTGGCATTTAAACCTCCTACTAAGGACTGTGGTCCCCCTGCTGGAAGGATTTAGGCTGCCTTTCCTATAGAGGCCCATACCTTCCCGGGTTGGTCCCTAGTCCTCAATGTAGCTAAAGCCCTCCTCCATGCACCATGCCTTCAACCAATTGTTAAGGCCCTAGTGTGGAGTGTCCTGTCCTTTCCCCAGCTATATGCCAGTAACACCTTAGCAGAAGCCACCATGTGTGCCACCTGCTTGAGACCCCTCGCCAACTCACTGAAATTTCCCTGCACTATCCCTACCCTGTCCCTTCCCAAGTCAGTTGTCCCTAGGTGGACAGTGACATTTATCTTCCTCCCATCTCTTGCTGCCCTAGTGATTCCCTGAATCCACTTTCCATCTCTCCAAGCTGAAGCAACTCTCAAGCACTTCACCTTATTCTCCCTTCCACCCCTTCTCCCAGGTCTGTCTCTCTAACAATAGATTCCTGCACAAGGAGCTGCTTCCTCCTCAGCTGGGGGCCATTTTCTCCCTTCTTGTGGCCTCCACTGCTAAAGACTCCACTTCCTCCCTTCTCACTGCTATGGGTGCCTCTTCCCGCTGCCCTGTCCTGCCATTACAGTGAAGGAATTCTTCAGTAGTGCAGGCTGAGAAGTGTGTATGCTTACCCACCACCCCCACCCTCCCAGAGCCCACCATAGTCCAACCGCTCTGACTCTGTCTGGCCCTCCTTAGAGCGATGGTGGACTTGGTGGCCCCTGGCTGGGGTAGAGTATTCTCCGTTCCCTTGCCAGTTTGGCCTGCAGTCCATCTACCTCTGCTCTCAACCCAGAGAGGGAAGTACATATGGGGCAGCACCTCACTCTCCAGAAAGTGTCCCAAAAGACAGCAGTGCCACAGTCTTTTCACTGCACCACTCCAATGCTCTGTCATTTTTTTACCTTAGTGCATGTTGAAACTTTCCTGTACCTTATTGTCTCTTTTACTATGCTCACAGAATTCCTACCTCTCCCTTTGCTTGTTTGATGGTGTCCCTTGTGTTCTTTTTTTGTCACCCACCCACCTGTGCCTAACTTGCTCTGAGTGTCTACTACTTCTTACTCCCTTGCCTGAAACTTATTTGTTACCCTACCCTAGATAGGATGTCTCCTAGTTTCCTTTTTCAACCTTTCTACCTGGAAAGAAAATAAAAAAAGATGCAGAACTTACCAGCTAGGAGTATTATATTTAGTAGGCAACAAGGTTGTTACAATGACACAGTGTTAACCCTACGTGGCACCCTACATACATCAGGGCTTCATCAGGGGTAGTGAGCAATAATACATTTAAGTGACACTGTCAACCCCTTTAGGTCTCAAAGTGTCCCTAGTTTAAAAAACACATTTTATGATTGCCAACATTCTGTAAAGACTGCAGATGTAGCTGGTAGTTTAATTCTGATTTTTGTTGCTTTAAAAAAGTGAAAAACAGGCTGGCCAAAAAAACTGGTGTTACCACACAAAAACAGGTTTGTTTACATTCCTTGATCAGCTCCAGCTGCGTCTTTCCTGGACTTAGGAACACACACAGCACAGTCCAGCCACTCATGCAGTGGGAGTTTAGGAGGCTATTGCATCATGAGTGGCTACACTGTTTGAGGGGGTTCCTAATGCTAAGGAAGTGTGCAGTAAGAACAAATCCAAGATTGTAAACAAAACAAGATTGTTTATAAATACACATTAGCATGCATTTCAGTTCTACTAAACAAGGAGACAGACAAAACAAACAGCAACATCAATGAGTTTTAGAGAAGGTAAGCAATCATAAAATGTAGGTTTCAAACTAGAAATAATATGAAGACAAACAGGTTGACAGTGTCCCTTTAACATATTTTATATACAAGGGCCCAGATATTCAAATTGCGCTAGTCTGAGGCGCAAGCCCCTGCGCCGCTCAAAATAGTTGCGCAGGGGTGTGGCCGAGGTGATATTCAAAGGAGTTGCGCTGTTGACAACTCCTCCGAATATCACCCGAGCCTAACACTTGCATGGCGCGGTGGAACTTGCGCTACTAAGTTGCCAGAGTTGAGCATTAAACTTGCGGTGGCGCAAGTACCATTGCGCCATGCTCAAATTTCCGATATTCAAAAGGTGACATGCAAATGGGGCCATAATTTATGCAAAGGCGCAGGGGCTATTTGCATCTATTTATAGCCCCATTTGCATGCCATTTGCATGTAGGTGCGCGCCGATCCCGAGGACTTGCTCTGGCCACCCTGCCAGGCAGCAGCCGTCGGGACCGACGCTAATGCAACCGATCGCGGGCATCACAGTTACGAGCACCCCCACACATCTCCACAGCCCGATCGCGGGCAGAACACGTACATATGCCCCACACATCTCCACAGCCCGATCGCGGGCAGAACCGCGACATGTCGCCCTGCACACACATCTCCACAGCCCGATCGGCAGGCAGAACCTATATAGCCCCAGTGCCCGATGCGTGGGCAGAACCTGTATGACCCCCAGTGCCGTCGCGGGCAGAACCTGTATGACCCCCCAGTGCCCGATCGCGGGCAAGATGTAACCCTCCCCCAACCCGAATAACTCCCTGGTGGTCCAGTGGACCGTAAAGCCCGATCGCGGTCAGAATGTCACGCTAACCCCCAAACATCTCCCTGGTGTCTAGTGTTCCCCCACCCACCCACAAGCCCCTCACCCGCTCCCCGCGGCGGCGGACGGCATCCACCGCCTGCGCCCGCCGCCCGCCGACTGACTGTCCGGTAGGGCTGCCGCCCATTGGTGCAGAGCTACAGCCAATGGGCATGCAGCCCATACCGTACATGACAGTCCATGTCACAGTCAGTCGGGCGAGCGGGCGGGTGGCGGTGGATGGCTGTCGCCTGGCCGCTGCAGGGGAATTGGGTGGAGAGGCTCGTGGGTGGGTGGGGATACTAGACACCAGGGAGATGTTTGTGGGGGTTGCCAGACATTCTTGCCCGCGATTGGCTTACGGTCCACTGGACCACCAGGGAGTTATTCGAGTTGGGGGTAGGGTTACATTCTGCCCGCGATCGGCACTTGGGGTTCATACAGGTTCTGCCCGCTGACGGGCTGTGGGAGATGTGTGGGGGGTTCATGTACTTGTACTGCCCGCGATCGGCTGTGGAGATGTGTGTGTGGGGGGTTCACGTGGTACTGCCCGCGATCGGGCTGTGGGAGATGTGTGGGGGTTCATGACTGTACTGCCCGCGATCGGGCTGTGGGAGATGTGTGTGGGGGTCATGTAACTGTGATGCTCAGATCGGGCTGGTGGGGGGGCACAGGACCGAGTTGGGGGCCAGCCAGGTGGCAGCTGTGTTGCGCCTGCAATACAGCAGCTCACCTGTGGTGGCCCTCAACTGATCCTTTTTTGGCTCAGGTTGTGCAGGCGCAGGTTGGGGTTGCGTGCTGACAACTCCTGCACAACCCGAGTGAATATCAGGGTTGCACAGGTTATGCATGGTTCCTCCCTTCCTGTTGAGCATGCATTCATTTGCATTGCTCTTTTATGCAACCTGTTGCCAGTGGAGCAACTGCCTCCTGCTGAATGCTCATGAGATGGGCGCAATGTGGGACTGTGCATGCGCAACCCTGTTGCGCATGGAGCAACCCTTTTGAATATCTGGGCCAAGAAGTATAAATATTCATTATTTCATGTTTCAATAAGGTGAAAAAACATGAAAGGTTCTAGGAGTGCTCATAAACATTAACAAATTCATTACCATGCTTTGTCCACCATTACAGTTCAGTTACACTGGAAAAGCCTTGACATATTTCAGTCACAAAAAACATTCTCACTTTTAAACCACAGTTCACCCAAGTGAAAACAGTTCATTTAACATTTCCTTAAAAGTCTCTTGATTTTTTAATCTCTCTCTGAACCAGTGAAATAAAATTCAGAGAAAGGTATCAGCAGAGAGCAAAGTGTGTGTTCCACTGTGGCTGTAATGTCCCATACTAAATATTGATTCAACTAGTAGATTAATCTCACTCTATGTACATGGACCAAAAAATAACTTCTGGGACAAACAGCCAGATAGCAAGAGAAGTCTCATATATAAAACTCTATGGAAAAACTTAATTTCTAAATCCTAAGTATACAATTTCTATATGCTTATAAACAAGTGAAAAAAATTGTAAGTACCTTATTTGCAGTAGATAAGCATATCACTACGTCAGCTCTACGCTGATGTAGAGATATTCCTATCTAATCTAAGTTCAGTTCTGGTTCACAAAAAATGTCCCTTGTATCAGTTATGGGGAAGAGTCCCATGTTGTTCCTAGATGTCTCCCTTTCAGAATTTCTGTAAAAATATTTCAGGTCCAGCTATCAGAGAAGTTTATAAATATAAACTTCAAGCTGGAAAGGATTGGTCTTAAGAGTTGTAGGGACAAATGAAAGCCCGTGTGAAAGAAGGCTTTCCTGGTCAAGTGTCCATGCGGCATCATTTATGTAGGCCGCCCAGTCAGACCCTTGAAAGAGAGGGTCCAGGAGCATGCACAAGAGATTGTGCAGGGGAAAAAAAACAGCACTGTGTGTCTTCATTTTTTGGCAGCACACAGTAGCACTGGAAGATATTATGGAATTACCCAGGGTTGGCGATAGAACATGTAGCCTTCTTCGAAGTGATTTTTTTTACAATTGGTGTGGTCCCCGAATTGGATTTTGTTGGAGTCTTCTCCTCATTTTAAAAGGCATCTCCCCATTTCACCTTGTCCTATCATGAAAATGTTTTTAAACTGTCCCTCTTTTGATGTGGATAAGTCTATCAAAGTTGAAGCAGTGATATGCCAATCTACAACAAAAAAAGGTACAAATGATTTTCTCACTTGTTTTTAAGCATATAGGAATGTTATACTTAGGATTTAGAAATTAAGGTTTTCCCTGGAGAGATTTATATATGGTACTTCTCTTCCTATGTGGATGTTTATCCCGCAAGTTATTTTTTAAGTTTTTGGTCCATGTGTAGAAAGTGAGATTTACTGATTGAATCCATGTTTAATATGGGTCAATACAGCCACAGTGGAACACACATTTTTTAGTCTGCTCATACCTTTCTGTACTTTTTATTCCACTTGTTCTGAGAGACTAAAAAATCTTTAGTGTTTTAAGGAATTGTTAAATGAACTTTTTTCAGTTGGGTAAACTGGTTTAAAAGTGAGAAGATTTTTGTGAATGAAATAGGTCAAGGCTCTTCCATTCTAACTGAACTTGAAATGGAAGATAATGCATAGTAATGAACTGTTGAATATTTAAGAGTACTTCTAGCACTTTTAATGTGTTTTTTTCACCTTTTTGAAACATGGAAGGATGAATATTTAAATTGGCTAAGTATAAAATATGTTAATGTATTATTGCTCACACCCCCTGATGAAGCCCCATATGTAGGGTGCTACATAGGGTCAGCACTGCGTCATTGTAACAACCTTGTTGCTCAACAAGTATAATATTCCTAACTGGTGAGTGCTGCGTCTTTTTTGTTTTCTCTGCAAATTAAGCATCAGGAAAGGCTTACACAGGGCAAGCATCTTTGGAGGTGGGAGTGCACTGATATGCTTTTTCACTTAGCAACTCTTCTACAGTACCTGTACCTACCTTATCCTGGTGCTGCTGCTTCTTGCCAAGTAGATGTTAACACACTACCTGTATCCACCTACCCTGAAGCTGACTGTTTCTGTATACCAGAACATGGTAGTGTGCTATCTTCATCCTTGGCCTGGTGTTCTTTATGCACAGTCTCCTGCAGACTATAGACTATCTGCAGACAACTCCAGGTGCCTAAGGCAGATGCTCCACTCCTGCACTGTTCCGCTCATTGATGGGACACAAGCATGATGGAACACGCTGGGCAAGACAGTCTTTTATAGTGATTTTACTAGAAGGTACTAAGCCACTGGTAACTCCACCCCCCTGAGTCACAGAGCTTTCTTAATCTACTCAGACAGGGTAGGATGGTCCTGCTCCATGTCAAAACTGCAGTTTGAATGTTCTCATCCACATCTGGCAGACTGAAGTCACCAGTTAGGAGTATGTTCCCCTTACTTGCCATCCTGATGATGGCTTCCCTAACTGGCTTTTCCAGTTCCTTTCCCTGTGCTGACGGTCTGTATACCACCACAGTACAGATAGTGGCCACAGCACAAGTCTCCAGGATGATCCACAGCATCCCCAGTCCTTTTCCTCTGGTTGTCTCTGCACTTTCGTGGCCTTGATTCCATCCCTTACATATAGCTTGCCTGTCCTGAATAAATAGTAGCCCAGTATTGCCAAGTCCCATTCAGTTCTGTCCATGCTCCATGACTCTGTTATGGCCACCAAATCCAGGTTAGCCTTCACCATGATGGCTTACAGGTCCAGAAATTTATTTCCCAGACTCTTAGCATTGATGCACTTGGCTCTCCATATCTTACTCCCTCCCTGTCTGCCTCCCTACTCCCCCTCCCACCTGTGCGGTTCCCTTACACGCCACCTGGCCCACTTCTTCTCTTGTTATCTTCCCTGTTAGCCATCTTTTTTACTCCTTCCTTCTTGCTTCCCTGATTTATACTCCCTTGTCGTCTGCCTTGTCTCCACCCCTGTGTTCTTGCTCCCCTGCCCAGGGGAGTCGGTCCCTCTGTCATCAAGGCACAGGCCAGGAAGCATTGGGAAACCAGGAGAAGTTATAAAATTCACAAGAAGCATTTTATTGTTATCAACTACAGTAAAATAAAAAATAAAATTATTCAGCGTAGTTATTTACAAAGGCAGTATGAATAAAGAAAACCAAGTCCTTCATCTGAGGGTATATCTAATTCTAAATTTCAATCTCTCTCACTCTAACAAACATTGCTACTCTTTTTATAAGAAGTCCTTGCCTGGCAATTAATTTCTGCATCCTGAGTTTGTTAACAGTCATCCTGTTTCTCAGAAAATGCACCAGAACTTTGTCAATTTCTTTCCTTGCAGGTGCAACAAAATAGAAATTGGTGTTCCAGAACTAATCTCCTGTTGACAACTCTGCAAAACATTCCCTGGTGACTAGTGGTCACCACCCCGCTGATCGCCGGCCTGATTTTAAAATAAATAAGTTCCTGGTGTCAAGTGGTCCCTCCCCCACCTACATTCATGCCCAATGTATAAACATATATTCCCTGGTGTCCAGTGGTCCCTCCCCCCACCTGCACCCATGCCCAATGTATAAACGTGTATTCCATGGTGTTCAGTGGTCCCTCCCTCCACCCAAACTCCTACCCGACATACAGACACCATTTCCTGGTGTTCAGTGTAACTGCTTTCCATCCTGAACCCCTGTACATGAAAGATAACCCATTCCCTGGTATCTAACAGACCCTCCTCCCTCTCCCCAATCCCCTGTAGAATTATGTAATGCCATTTCCTGATGTCTAGCAGACCCCAACCCTGGCAGGTAGTGCACCACCACCCCGCTCCCCCATTCTGACCCCAAGTCAACAACCAGTATAGCCCTCTGCTCTCTCCACCAATGCCTGCCATTGACTTGAGCTGTTAATGAGCACTTAACAGTATGTGCTCATTGACAGCTCAGTCAGCAGCTGGCTGTGGTGGAGAACAGAGGACTGTGCCGGTTGCCATTTCAGGGTTGGGATGGGAGAACAAGGTGGTGGGGCACTACCTGCTGGAGAGGGGGGTCCGCTAGACACCAGGGAACAGTGTTATATAATTCTACAGGGAATTGGGGATAGGGAGGGGTGTCCACTAGGCACCAGGGAATGGGTTATCTTTCATATACAGGTGATCGGGTTGGGGCTTTGAAAGTACACATTGGAACAGTCTCTGAACATAGAGTAGCATAATCACATACTACCAGAATGAATCGATTACCATTTTTATTTTTGTCTAAGGGGACAAAAAAGGCACATCTATCAAAGGTAGGGGTACTGGGGCACTTTGTCTTTTTTAGTAAGTGGGGCTACTTTCTGACATACAGCACAAGAACTGTAATAGGTAGCAACATCTTCATGAATTCCAGACCAGTAAAATCTGTACAGCAATCTAGCAAGGGTGCGATCCCTCCCCCAGTGAACAGCCATAGGACTATTGTGTGCTATCTGTAACAGCTCTATACTTCTTTGGTACGTTCAATTGCTCTATCTGTTCCTGCATCTGAGGATTAGCCAAAACTCTGTGCAGTAGCCTATTACAATTTTTAAATATTGGTTTACCCTGTTTCCTGAAGTCCACACCCCTTGGAGTTAGTTATATTTATTCCAGGGGTGTGAGAAGCAATGCCCCCTATGTCAGGGGGAGCGTGGGGGTGGAGCCCCCCCAAAAAACAACAGATTGTGCTATTTATTTATTTTTATTTTATTGAAATCTAGGATTACAAATACCTTTGAGCAGGAACTGCTAGTTTACAAATGTTCCACGTCGAAGGAATGGGGGGTATACATACATACATACAAAGGTCGACATAATAAAGCATAGTTACACAATAAAAAGAAGCAAGAGACTGAGACTTAGGAAATTTCAGTAATTCAAAATGTGCCAAATGTTAGGTAGCATGACATACCAGCCAAGGGCAATCTTAGAAATAAGCGCTGCAGTGAGGGGGGTATGCAGGCAGGAAGGCCATTGTCGGAGGGTGGAGGGTGAGGGTAAGAGCTCAAAAGGGGAGGGATAAAAGTCAGGAAATGCCCGGGGAAAGGGAGAGGGGGGCAAGGGGTGGGCAGGTGAGGCAGGTAGAAGGGGGGCAAAGTGGGGAGAGGTAGATATCAAGACTGAAGTGGAGGGCATTTCTCTAAATGGTGTGCGCTGTTTCTGTTGTGGTCTGTGTTTTTTCCTGATCTTATTTCAGTGCACACCATTTTTCCTTTGGCATTTTGTTTTTCGAGGTTTCGTCTGTGACATAATGACCTCGTGTCATATTCAGAGTCACTTGAGTGGTGGGATAGTATCAAGTGTCCCCATGGATGCAGATGACACAAGTACCTGGTCCTTTTGCACAGTATTTTCCAAGCACTTCAACATGCACAGTGGTCTGTCTGCTTCCCGAATCAGTAAGGCCCTTCACAGTCTTATCTCCCACCTTGACATCTGTTAAATGTTTCCCCAAGTTGCTGAGGCCAAGTCTGCTCCAATGTTACCTTCCTTATTTTTATGGCAGTTTCTTGCAGTATGGCCTGGCTTATTACAGTAATAGCAAGTAAAATTTTTGGGTGCAGATTTTTTACCTCAACCAGAGTTTTTATCTGATCTGGAGTTAAATTGGGGAAAAAGAGGGTCTTACCGGTGTTTGGCTGTTTCTTCTCTGCTGTGTTGTCTGTCTGGGCATCTGATAGTCCCCAGCCAAAGAAACAGCCTTTTCTCCACTTTCTGGTCTGTGTTCTTTTATCCAGTACTGCATGTCTGTAGGCAGGATGTTGATGGATTGCTCCATAGCAAATATGTCAATGATCTGTAGGACTGTTTTGTCCTCTGGTTGGAGTCATTTGATGAGAAGTTATTTGAGTCGGGTGAAGGCTTCTCGAGGATTGTCAATTGAGTGGTACCTCAGGGATCGGAATCTTTGTCTGTAGATCTCTCCTGAGATATCCTATCTTTTCAGGATTTCTCTTTCCACAGGATCAAAGTTTTATGACTTTGCAGTGTCCACATTGCTGTAGGCAAGTTGGGCTTTACCTGTCAGGTAAGGAACTAACCTGATTGCCCATTGCTGCTTTGGCTACTGGCAGGCTGTGGCATCCCTCTCAGAAGTTGTCAGGTATGCTTCAATATCATCTGAGGGACACAACTTTCTAAGTTTCATGTCTTTTCAGTTGTTTGTGTTTTGTTGCTCTGCTGGACCTGTGCCAGATGCCCCAGCTTTGAAAGCTTGCAAGGCATCCAGCCACTGCTACTCCAGTCACTGCATCTCTTCTCTTCTCTGCTTCTCCTGTTGCTGAAGCTCTTCTCTGCTGCTCCTCTCACTGCAACTCTTCTTCTCTCTGCATCTCTGTCTCTCTTTGATGTATAGCCTACCATTTAAAGAAGGCAGACAGACTTTCAGGTTCTGTCCCAGCCTGTTCTTCTTCTTCCATCAATGGTTCTAGCTGTAAGCCTCAGTTTGGACCTTTGTTTCTGCTTCTAGTTTGGCTGCCATTCTTCTGGTAATCACTCCTGGGCTTGCTGCCGCAGGATTCATCTTCTATGCTTTCCAGGTACCAGGTCAAGTACCCACATGCAAAACTCCTGCCTTAGTGTTTGCCTGGCATAAATCCCACTTAGTCTGACATCTGTCATTGAGACGCAGGTCAGGAAGCATAGGAAAACCAGAAGCAGTTATAAAATTCCCAATTAGTGTTTTATTATTATCAGTAACAGTAAAATAAAAAAATAAAATTATTCAGGATAGTCATTTACAAAGGCAATACAAATAAAGAAAACAAATTCCTTCATGTGATGATATCTCTAATTATAAGTTTCAATCTCTCTCTCTTTAGCAAACACTGCTATTTTTTTATAAGAAGTCTTTGCCTGGCAATTAATTTCTGCATCTTGAGCTCATTAACAGACATCCTGTTTCTCACAAAATGTATCAGAACTTTGTCAGTTTCTTTCCTTGCAGGTGCAACAAAATAGAACATTGTGTCCCAGAACTAATCGCCTATTGGCAACTCTGGAAAATAGTTTGTGGAGATCAAACTGTACCTCAAAGTTAATCCCCTGCATTCCAAATAGCTTTTTGAAATAATTTCAACAACATAATTACATATATTTTCAAACCAAAGGATCCCAGTTTTACACAAAGATTCACGTGTGTTTTTATAATCACAGATAAGTAAGGGGGAAGAAAAGATAGAAACAACAAGAAATGGAAAGTGAAGACAGAGAGATAGTGGGAGGGAGGAAATTGCAGGACTGTCAGAGCAATTAGTTCCCAGGACTTCCCCAAAAATTTGATTGCTCAATCAGACAGACAAGAGACAGAAAAGGAGAGGCTAAAACAGATCCTTGCATTTAATTTAATTATTTCTGCATAACAAATGGGACAGGGTCTTCTTCAACCCAGTCACACCTTCCCTCCATGCTGCTTCATCATCTGGAGGACACTTATTCCCTCCCTTAGATCTACAGCCTCCCCCCTTAGCTAGTTGAAATGCTCATCCAAGTAGCATTTAAACCTCCCACTAAGGACTATAGCCCCCTTCATGGAAGGATTCAGGCAACTACCCTTATAGATGCCCATACCTCTCCAGGTTGGCCCCCAGTACTCAGTGTAGCCAAAGGCCTCCTCCATGCACTGTGCCTTCACAAACTGTTAAAAGCCCTGGTACCGAGTGTCCTGTCCTCTCCCCAGCCATACAGTATATCAGTAGCACCATCGCAAATGTCACCATGTGCCACCTACTTGTGGCCCCTTGTCAGCTCCCTGAAATTTTCCTGCTCTATCCCTACCATGTCCCTTGCCAGGTCATCTGTCCCCAGCTGGACAATGACATATAGCTCCATCCCATCTATTACTGCCCTAGCAATCCTCTGTATCTGTACTCCATCTCTCCAAGTTGAAGCACCTCTCAGGAACTTTGCTTCCCTCTCTTCCACCCCCTCTCCCAAGTCTATCCCTCTAACAATATATTCCCCTACCAGCAGCTGCTTCCTCCTGAGCTGGGGGCCTCTTCCTCCCTCCTTGGGGCCTCCCCTTCTAAGGACATCCACTTTCTCCATTCCAACTCCTATGGGTACCTCCTCCTTGCTGCTCCACCTTGCTAGTACAACAAACAAATTCAGCAGTGGTACAGGCTGAGAAGTGCGTACCCTTCCCACTACCCCCATCATTCTGGAGTCCACCATGATCCAACCACTCTGCCTCTGTCTAGGCCTCTGCTGGGTGAATGATGGCAGACTTGGTGGCCCATGAGTGGGGCAAAAGATTCCCTGTTCCCATGCCAGTTTGGCCCCAAGTCCAGCTACCTCTGCCCTCAACCCAGAGAGGGGAGTACAAATGGGGCAGCATCTCAGTCTCCAGAAAGTGTCCTGAGAGACTGCAGCACCCCCAACGTTTCACTGCACCACTCCAATGCTCTTTCATTCTTTTTCCTTAGTGCCTATTAAAACTTTCCTGTACTTTACTGCCACTTTGATATGCCCATTGAATTCCCACCTCTCCATTTGCTTGTTTGAGGGTACCCCTTGTTTTTTTCCTTTTGTAATGCACAAACCTGTGCCAGAATTGCTCTGGGTGTCTACTATTTCTTACCTCCTTGCCTGAACCTTATTCATTACTCTACCTTAGATACAATGTCTCCTAATTTTTTTCAACCCTCCTACCTATACCTATCTTATCCTGGTGCCTACTGTTCTTTAACCAGTAGATGTTAACACACTACCTGTATTTACCTAGCCCAAACCTGTTTCTGTATACCAGAACACAGTAGTGTGTTTTTTTCCTACCTTGGCCTGTGTTCTTCCTGCAGTCTTCTGCAGACTGTGGACTGTCTATGGATCACTACAGATGCCTAAGGCACATGCTCCACTCCTGTACAGTTCCACTCACGAGATGGGACATGAGCATAATGGGACATCATGGCAAGAAATACTTTTATGCTGTTCTTTTTAGAAGACACTAAGCCACTGGCAACTTAACCCCCTGATTCACAGGGCTTTGTTAATCTATTTGAGACAGGGCAAGATGGCCCTAATCCTTGTCAAAGCTGCAGTTGGAATGCTCCAATCTACATCTGACAGACTGAAGTCATCAGCTAGCAGCACCTGCCCCTTATTTACCATCCTGATAATGGCTTTTCTAAGTGGCTTATCCAATTCATCTACCTTTGCTGAAGGTCTGTATACCACTCATGTACAGATAGAAGCCCCAGTGTTTGTCTCCAGGATGATCTACAGTACCTCCAGTCTCTTTCCTCCATGTGCCCCTGCACTTTTGTGGCCTTGATTCTCTTCCTTACATATAGCACAGCCCTTCCTCCTGTCTCCCTTTCCTGTCTTTCCTGAACAAAGAGTAGCCTGGTATGGTCAAGTCCCAGTCATGGATGTCTGTGCACCATGACTCCATTATGGCCACCAAATCCAGGCTGGCCTCTGCCATAATGGCCTTGAGTTCTAGAATTTTATTTCACAGACTCCTTGCATTGATGCACATGGCTCTCTATACCTTGCTCCTTCCCTGCCTGCTTTTCTGCTCTCCTTCTGCCTGTGTTGTCCCCGATACTCCCTTTGACCCACCTCTTCCCTTTTTAGTTTCTCCATTACCTGTCTCCTTTTACTCTTTCCTTTCATCATCTGGGGTGCAGTTGTTGCCTCCCTTAGTTCTACAGCCTCTTCCCATGGCTAGTTCAAATGCTCATCCAAGTAGCATTGAAACCTCCCACTAAGGACTGTGGTCCCCTTCCTGGAAGGATTCAAGCCATCTCCAATACAGAGGCCAATTTCTGCCCAGGTTGACCCTCAGTCCCCAATGTAGCCAAAGCCCTCCTCTATGTACCATGCCTTCAACCAGTTGTTAAAGCCCTGGTGTGGCATGTCCTTTCCTCTCCCTGGCTGTATATCAGTAACATCTCAGCAAAATCCAGCATGTGCACCACCTGCTTGAGACCCCTGCACTATATGTACCCTGTCCCTTGTCAGGTCATTTTTCTGCAGGTGGACAATGACATCTAGCTCCCTCCCATTTCCTGCTGTCCTGGTGATTCTCTGGATCTGATCTCCATCTGTCTCCAAGCTGAAGCACCTCACTGGCACTTCACTTCCTTCTCCCTTTGACTCCTTATCCTTTTGACCTCTTCTCCCAAGTCTATCCCCCTAACATTAGATTCTCCCAGCAGCAGCTGCTTCCTCCTCAGCTGGGGGCCTCTTCCTCACTCCTTGGGGCCTCCCCTTCTAAGGACACCACTTCCTCCCTTCTCACTGCTATGGGAACCTCATCCTGCTGCCACATCCTGCCAGAACAGTGAAGAAATTCTGCTGTGGCACTGGCTGAGAAGTGTGTACACTTCTCTCTACCCCCACCCTCCCAGTGCCCACCACATTCCAACCACTATGCCTCTGTCTAGGCCTCTTCAGGGAGAGCAATGGTGTACTTGGTGGCCCCAGCATGGGACAAAAGATTATGTGTTCCCTTGCCAGTATGGCCTGGAGTTCAGCTATCTCTGCCCTCAACCCAGAGAGCTGAGTACAAATGGGGCAGCACATCAGTCTCCAGAAAGTGCTGCAAAAAACTGTGGTTCCACAAAATTTCACTGCACTACTCCAGTGCTCTTTCATTCTTTTACCTTAGTGCCTGTTGAAACTCCCCTGTACTTTACTGCCTCGTTGCTATGCTCATTGAATTTCTACCTCTCCCTTTGCTTGTTTGAGGGCATCTTTTGTTTTCCATTTTGTCCCCCCCAATGTACCTAACTTGCTCTGGGTGTCTGCTACCTCTTACCCACTTGCCTCAACCTTATTCTTTAACCTACCCTAGGTAGGATGTCTCCTAATTTCCCTTTTTAACTCTTCTACCTGGAAAGACAAAAAAAAAAAAAAAAAAAGACGCAACATTCACCAGCTAGGAGTATTAAATCTGTTAAGTAGCAGGACCATTACAGTGATACAGTGTTGACCCTATGTAATGCCCTACATATGGGGCTTCATTTTGGGAGTGAGCAATAATACGGTAACGTGTTTTATATCAAACCAATTTAAATATTTTTTATTCCATGCTTCAAAAAAGTGACAAAATGTGTGAAAGCGCTAGAAGTGCTCCTAAATATTCAAAAATTAATTGTTATGCCTTAACCACCATTTCAGTTTGGTTAAACTGGAAAAGCCTTGACCTATTTCATTCACAAAAAGCTTCTCACTTTTTTTTTTTGAAATTGTATTTTATTCTCCTCTAGCCTGCCTCCTCCGACCCTTCGGCGTTGTCCCGCGGACATCCCGCTACCTGTGACCCAGCTCACACAGTCCACAGGCCCCCATGGAGCCACGGTTTACCCCCCGGGCGGGGATGAGGTAGGGGGCACTCCCCCGTAACTTACAGTTTCGTCGGCCCTGTGGACTGTCGAGTGGGCGCTGGCAAATCGCGGGCACGTCCCAGGGCCCGCCTCCCCGGACGAGGCAGGCTTCCATTTTCCTGTTTTTCCCTCCCTTAGCAGATACTCCCCTGATGTCATGGCCAGCGTCTGCGACGTCTGAAATCTGTGGCGGCCGTCCGACCAATCCCCTGTGCGGGCATGTGCTTCCTCGAGCCTCGGCAGGGGTCGCACAAGGCAGAATATGGCCAAATCCCACCCCAGAGTAGGCGAGCTGTCATCGGGCGCTCAAGCTAACTCCCCGGCCCCGGCTACCGAGAGTCCGTTCCCGAACCCGGGTCGCCGGCGTGGAGCGAGGTGTGGCGTTCAACGCCTCAGCCCTCTGCGCCACCGGGCGGCTTCTCACTTTTAAGTCAGAATTCACCCAAATGAAAACAGTTCATTTAGCAATTTCTTAAAAGACTATTGATTTCTTAATCTCTCCGAACCAGTGGAATAAAATGCACAGAAAGGTATCAGCAGACTGAAACATTTGTGCTCCACCGTGGCTGTAATGTCCAATATTAAATATTGATTTAGTTAATAGATCTTATTATTTATACATGGACCAAAAATTCCCTAAATAATTTGTGGGACAAACGGCCACATAGGAAGAGAAGTCCCTTATATAAATCTCTTTACAGAAACCTTCATTTCTAAATCCTAAGCATAAAATATCTATATGCTTAAAAACAAGTGAGAAAATTCATATGTATCTTGTTTGTGGTAGATAGGCATATTACTACGTCAGCGCTAAGATGAAGTGGCGATATGCCTATCTAATCTAAGTTCAGTTCTGGTTCACACTCACAATCTAATCTAAATTCAAATTCTGGTTCACAAGAAATGTCTTGTTTCTCAGTCACTGAGAACAATCCCATGTTGTTTTTACTTGTGTTCTTTTCAGAATTTCTGTAAAAATATTTAAGGTCCAGCTTTCAGATAAGTTTATAAATATCAACTTCAAGCTGGAAAGGACTGGTTTTAAGATTTATGGGGACAAAAAAGAGCCCATTTGAAAGAAAGTTTTCCTGGTCAGGTGTCCATGTGGCATCATTTATGTAGGCTGCATGGTCAGACCCTTGAAAGAGAGGTTCCAGAAGCATGCACAGGCGATCATGCAGAGAGGAAAAAACAATGCAGTGGGTCTTCATTTTGTGGCAACACACAGCTGCATTGGAAGATATTACGGAATTACCCAGGTGTAGGGATAGAACATGTAGCCTTCTTTAAAGGGATATTTTACAATTGGTGTCGTCCCCAAGTTGGATTTTGTTGGAGTCCTCTCCTCATTTTAAAAGGCCTGTCCCCCTATTTCATCTTGTCCTATTATGAAAATGTTTATAAACTGTCCCTCTTTTGATGTGGATAAGTCTATCAGAATTGAAGTAGTGATGTGCCAATCTACTACAAAAAAAGGTACAAATGATTTTCTCACTTGTTTTTAAGCATATATGAATGTTATACTTAGGATTTAGAAATGAAGGTTTTCCCTGGAGAGATTTATATAAGGGACGTCTCTTCCTATGTGGCTGTTTGTCTCACAAGTTATTTTTGGATTTTTTATACATGTATAGATTTGCTGATATATTTACAATATGTAACCCTTTCTGTTCTAAATGTTCTGCTGTTACTGCTGTTTTTCTTTTGTTTTCTAACAAACCAAAAAAAATGTTAAAGTAAAGAGACTGAGATTTACTGTTCGAATCAATATTTAACAAGGGACATTACAGCCACGGTGGAACACACATTTTTTAATCTGCTAATACCTTTCTGTGAATTTCATTCCATTGGTTCAGAGAGGTTAAAAAATCAAGAGACTTTTAAGAAATTGTTACATTAACTGTTTTCAGTTCGATGAACTGTGGTTTAAGTTTAAAAGTGAGAACCTTTTTGTGAATGAAATAGGTCAAGACTCTTCCATTTTAACTAAACTGAAATGGTGGATAATACATAGTAGTGGAATTTTTGAATATTTATGAACATTTCTAGCAATTTTCACGCGTTTTTTCACCTTTTTGAAACATGGAATAATGAATATTTAAATTGGTTAGGTATAAAATATGTTAATGTGTTATTGCTCACTCCCCACGATTAAGCCCTGTATGCAGGGTGCCATGTAGGGTCAACACTGCGTCACTGTAATGGCCTTTTTGCTTAAGGAATATAATACTCCTAGCTGGTGAGTGCTGTATCAGTTTTGTTTTCTTTGTGAATTAAGTATTGGGAAAGGCTTATACAGCACAAGCACCTTTGGAAGTGAAAGTGCACTGACATGCTTTTTTTTAAAATCTAGCTGTTTGGTCCCCGTCGCCTCCTCCCACCAACTGGCGATGGGGACACATATGCATTTTATGGATCATCCCCCCCCCGCCTCCCCCAAGGCCCCAACACACAGCTGTGCAAGTGGGTGGAAGCATGCATTGCACCCCGTGGTGCCAGCTCAGCCCCTTCCACCTCCCGATACTTTTGCTGCCCCCTCTCCACCTACGCTACCCATCGGACCTTCACCCAGTGGGAGCGGAACTACAGGGGGGCCAACCCACCCCCACCACCCTCTGGAGAGGAGAGCTGCTGTTGGCATGCTCAGTCCTGCTCTTTCACCCCCACGCCAGCACCCTGATGACCCGAGGTCATTCTCAAACCTGGGTAGCTGGCGTAGCGTGAGGTAAGGCATCCAGTGCCTCAACACTCTGTGCTACTGGACTAGTCACTGATATGCTTTTGAACTTAGCAACTCTTCTACTTGTGCCTACCTTATCCTGGTGCTACTATTCCTTACCCAGTAGATGTTAACATACTAGCTGTATCTACCCTCCCAGAAGCTGACTGTTTCTGTATACCGGAAGACAGAAGTGTGTTATCTCCTACCTTGGCATGATGTTCTTTCTGCAGTCTCCTGCAGACAGAGAACTATCTGCAGACACTTTCAGATGCCTATGGCAGATGCACCACTCCTGCACTGTTCCACTCATTGGTGGAACACGAGTGTGATGGGACACCCTGGGCAAGGGGTCTTTTATAGTGCTCTTGTTAGAAGGCATTAAGCCGCTGGCAACTCCACCCCCTTAATTTACAGAGCTTTCTTAATTTACTCAGACTGGGTTGGATGGCCCTGCTCCATGTCAAAGTTGCAGTTGGAATGCTCCAATCACACCTGGCAGACCAAAGTCACCAACTAGCAGCACCTCCCCCTTAGTTGCCATCCTGATTATGTCTTCCCCAAGTGCCTTATCCGGTTCTTCTCCCTGAGCTGAATGTCTGTATACCAGTCTTGTACAAATAGCAGCCCCAGCACCTGTGTCCAGGATAAACCACAGCACCTCCAGTCTTTTTGCTCTCAGTGTCCCCAAACCTCTGTGGTCTCGATGCCATCCCTTACATATAATACACCCCCTCCTCCCTTTTCCTTTTCCTGTTTCTCCTGAACAAAGAGTAGCCTGTTATGGCTATGTCCCAGTCGTGGCTGTCAGTGCACCATGACTCCATTATGTCCACCAAATCCAGTCTAGCCTCCTCCATGATGGCCTCCAGATCCAGAAATGTATTTCCCAGACTCCTTACTTTGACACACATGTCTCTCCATACCTTACTCTCTCCCTGTCTGCTTCCCTGCTCCCACAAACCAGTACTGTTCCCTGATGCTCCTCCTGGCCCACATCTTCTCTTGTTACCTTATCCATAATTTGTCTTCTTTACACCTTCATTCTTGCTTCCTTGATTTATATCCTCCTTGTCCTCTGTCCTATCACCACCCCTTTCTTCTTATGCCCTTGCCCCATTGGAATCAGACCCTCATTCCCTGCTTCTTCACCATCTAGGGAGCAATTGCTGCCTCCCTTAGTTCTACAGCCTCCCCTCTTAGCTAGTTCAAATGCTCATCCAAGTAGCATTTAAACTTCCCACTAAGGACTGTGGTCCCCCTGCTGGAAGGATCCATGGCACCTCCCCTATAGAGACTGATATCTCTCCAGGTTGGCCCCCAGTCCCCAAAGTAGCCAAAGCCCTCCTCTTTGCACTTTGCTTTCAACCAATTGTCAAAAGCCCTGGTGTTGAGTGTCCTTTCCTCTCCCCAGCTGTATACTGGCAACACCTCAGTAAGTGCCACCTGCTTTAGGCCACTCATCAGCTCCCTGAAATTTCCCGGCACTATCCCTACCCTGTCCCTTGCCAGGTCATTTGTCCTCAGGTGGACAATGACATCTGGCTCCCTCCCATCTTCTACTGCCCTAACAATCCTCTGGCTCCACTCTCCACCTCCTAAAGCCAAAGCTCTTCTCAGGCACTTCACCTCCCTCTCCCCTCTACCTCCTCCCCAAATCTATCCCCCTAACAAAATATTCCCACACCAGCAACTGATTGCTCCTCAGCTGGGGTCCTCTTCCTTCTTCATTGGGGGTCTCCCATTCTAAGGACCTCCACTTCCTCACTTTCCACTCCAATGGATGCCTCCTCCCTGCTGCCCCATCCTGCCTACAACAAAGGAATTCAGCAGTGGTACAGTCTGAGAAGCGTGTACGCTTTCCACCACCCCCACCCTCCCCAAGCCCACCATACCCTCCCCAAGCCCACCATAATGCAACCTCTCTGCCTCTGTCTAGGCTTCCTCGGGAGATACAGGGTGGACCTGGTGGCCTCTGGATGGGGCAGAAGGTTCTCTGCCCCCTTGCCAGTTTGTTCTGGAGTCCAGCTACCACTGCCATCATCCCAGAGAGGGGAGTACAAATGGGGCAGCACCTCAGTCTCCAGAAAGTGTTGTGAAAGACTGCAGCTCCATAGCCTTTTCACTGCATCACTCCAGTGCTCTGTCATTCTTTTTCCTTAGTGCCTGTTGAACCTTCCCTGTACCTTACTGCCACTTTCCTGTCCTTGTTAAATTCCTACCTCTCTCTTTGGTTGTTTGAGGGTGTCCCTTGTTTTCCTATTTGTCACCCCCCACACACACATACACCTGAATCTAACTTGCTCACGGTGTCTACTACTTCTTACCTCCTTGCCTGAACCTTATTTGTTACCCTACGCTAGACAGGATGTCTCTTAATTTCCCTTTTCAGCCCTTCTGCCAATAAAGGAAGCAAAAAAGATGTAGCGCTCACCAGCTAGGAATATTATATTTATAAAGCAAAATGGTCGTTACAGTGACACAGTGTTGACCCTATGTAGTGCCCTACATATAGGGCTTGATAGCAGGGAGTGAGCAGTAATACATTAACATATTTTCAACCCAACCAATATAAATTTACATTATTCCTTGTTTTAAAAAGGTGAAAAACACTTGAAAAGAACTAGAAATGCTCATAAATATTCAAAAATTCATCACCATGTACTATCCACCATTACAGTTCAGTTAAACTGGAAATGTCTTAAGCAATTTCATTCACAAAAATCTTCTCACTGTCAAACTACAGTTCACCCAACTGAAAACAATTTGTTTAACAATTTCTTAAAAGATTATTGATTTTTTAATTTCTCCAAACCATGGAATAAAATGCACAGAAAAGTATGAACAGACTAAAAACGGCACAGGGTCATACTACCATATGACAAAACCACACGGCTGAAAATGCTGCAGCGAAACAGCACCGCACAAAACCAGAGTCAGGCAAAACACCAACCCATTCTGTGCACTGTGCCCATTGACAATAATGGGTCTTTATGTTTTTTTGTGAGGGGCTTCCATGCTGTCTTACATGTGCGTCATTGACCCGGTACCACTCAAAAATGTGTGTTGCCACTGTTGATGTAATGTCCCATATTAAATATTTCTGCAATTAGTAAATCTCACTTTCTATACATGGACCAAAACATCCAAAAATAACTTGTGGGACAAACAGCCAGACAGGATTTACTAACTGAATCCATATTAAATATGGGACATTACAGCTACAGTGAAACACGTCATTTTTTTAGTCTGCTGATACCTTTCTCTACATTTTATTCCATTGGTTCAGAGAGATTAAAAAAATCTATAGTGTTTTAAGGAATTGTGAAATGAACTGTTTTCAGTTGGGTGAACCGTGGTTTAAAAGTAAGAAGCTTTCTGTGAATGAAACAAGTCAAGGCACTTCCATTCTAACCGAACTGTAATGGTGGATAATGCACAGTAATGAATTTTTTAATATGTATGAGCATTCCTAGCATTTTTCTTGTGTTTTTTCACCTTTTTGAAACATGGAATAATAGATATTTAAATTGGTTTGGATATAAAAGATGCTAATGTATTATTGCTCACCCCAATGAAGCCCAAGCAGCAGCCTGTCTTTAAAATCGTGTAAAATGAAAGGAATGGCATCTTGACTAGTAGTAACAACCTGACCAAACTACATCGAAACATTGGGGGAAAATCTACAGAAAGTTTGAACTGCGTTGTGCCAATATTTTTTATTTTATTACTGTTGTACATATTTTTTTGCTTCTTCTGTCACTGTAAGCAGTTTGAACCTACAGCCCTGACATCTCAAATGACAGCCTTTCTTTCACCTAAGCTAGCAGCTCTCTTAAGAAATGTAACCCTTGCCCGCCTTTCTGGTTGCTAGTATTAATATGGAACTTGGCCTCCTTGCTGTGGCAACTTTTAAATAAAAGAAAAAAATAATATAGCTCTGTTTCTCTCCACCATTAACCTAGACGAAGACACAAATTCATTCTGAACTTTTTTTTGTCTGTATTTATGAATGAAATTTGAAAGGTATACCCACACTGATAGAACTGGGGGTATATGGATGTCAACAACATTTGCAATCCTTTCCTGCCCCTCCCCCATTTAGTTTCTCACCACCCCTCCTCCCATAACCCCCTCTCCATGCCCTAGCCCTCCTAGCCCCTCCCCTGTATGTTACCCTTACCCAGCCGTTTTTAGCCCTTGCATATATCCCAAGACCAGCCATGATCTGAGTGGTGCATAGCTCTTACCATGGTTAATCCTTGTTGTTATGATGTTATATATATTGAAATTCAATAAACAGAATAACTGGCAGATCACTATATGTATTCTCCTTTTTCTTGTACTAAACTGTTTGCCTTGCCATCCTTCCCGCAGTGATCTCAGTGTTTGCCTTCTGTCCATGGTGATCCTCTGTACCAGTCCTCTCCTAGCCTCAAGACAGTTATTATTCTCCTAAATGCCCTGTCTATTCAGTACCCTTGATATCTGTCTACGTGTAAAAAACAAAATGCCTTTTTTCCCCCAAGTAAATTCTGTGCACTCACTGTTGTCAGTTGCATCCTGTATGAGAGCCATTAGCTATTCCCAGCATTCCTTGCATTCGCAGCCCAAGTGCAACATAACATCTGAGGATGAATTGGTGCAGCAAGAGGCATCCATCTGTCCCCCATGAGTGGCTGAAGTTTGAATGACTGCTACCAAGAAGTATTGCACGGAGCTCTCACAGTAATTGAAGGATCGCAGAGTGTGGAGATTCCTGGCGGGGGCACCAAGGGATATCATGTCCTCTAAGTATGTACAGGGAGCTACTGTAATAGAATCACAGTGATGGGAAAGTGCCGCTATGGGCTAACTTCTCCTTACTGAGGGTCAGTAGGACGGGATGCAGCATAGTGCTTTATGTGATAATAGCAACGCATAGTTAGCGATTAAGAAATATTATGACCTGCATTATCACCGAAAAATATTCTCAGTGATATGCAGAAAAGGTTACTTCAGGAATTGTGCATGTGAGGGGGTTTTACGGCCCGCACCCACCTAAATAAAGATTCTCAACTCCAGGGGTGCATGTCAGGAAGGGGGCACATCCAATTAAAAAAAATCTAAGTCCCAGCTGGCAGGAGGTGCAAAAGGAACACCGCCCCAATCCCAAACCCAGGGCCTGCTCTGTCAGAGACAACCACCCTACCCACCCACCACACCACATGGTTGTCTCAGTGGAAGCAGGCTGTCCATAGGGTCACGTCCCTGTTCCCCATCTCTCCACGTCCTGTCACCAACCCTCTCTTCCTGTCGCCCACCCTAACGTCACAGTCGCAATGTTCACCATCCCCCTACAGTCACCCATGATGATAGCGCCGTCATTTGGGTCGCTGTTATGACAGTCACCAATATGTAGTCGCTATCATCATGGCATACCAGTACACTGGAGGTCAGGGCTTGCGCTGTAGCCTACTCCATTCACGACTGTATAAACTCCACTACATTGCATTGTATCTGTATAAAATGAGTGAGGCAGTGTGGTGGATTGTTATGCGATGTGTTAATGATTTAAAAATGCTGCCTCGTTTGTTTACTGCCAGCATGTCCAGTTGGTGGAGGCAACATGAAATGATATGGTGGTAGAAAGACACTTGGAATAGAGCATTTAAGTAATGTTGTATACTGCTAAAGAGAGCACCGTCATTTAGCTGCACTGGTGGTTGTGATTTGGGATGCAAGGAAGTGTGAAAGTATGTTGCAGGCTTGAGCCCAGTGTTCTGTCATTGCACCTGTGTTGCAGATATAATGCTTTAGACAAATCTGCTGGTATAGCCTCTACGAATACCAGAATTTGCATTAGAAGAAAACTGCAAAGTTGAAAATAATTTTATCATTGATTTAAGATCATATTTAGTTATAGCCCAAAAGTCCTAACATGAGCCCCAAGTGTGGGACTGGTTATGCCATGTCTCTTATAATTTCAGGCAGGCTCCACCCCATGTCATGTATGTAGGATTTCCTAAAACAAATTTGTCCATTGGTTAATTATAATCTCATGTTTTGCCTCAAATCCTAGATTTGTGTGTTCCTTTTATTGGTAGTTCATTACAAGAAATGGTATTGGACCTGATTCTGAGTTGATGTGAGGGGTCAAAATAATAGCAAACTACTTTGCACCAGCACTGTGTTGAGCTGTACAAAACCATTTGCTAGTTCCTGTAACAAGGGTCAGGCTACAATGTAAATGACCCACCAGACCATTCATGTGGTATTGCAGTCCTCAAAATCTGGGTTTCAGGTTGTGGTGCTGATCTTCTGGAGGACACTCACAATTGTGTCAGCTGGGGGTGCTGCCAGTGGACTACAGGTGTCTGTTATAGAATGAGATACACTACTAGACACCAGTGATAGAAGAGAGAGAGGTTGTCTCTAACTTGGGGAGGGGTACACAGCATCAGTGAAGGGACAAAAGACAAAGAACCTCTGTGTGCAAGCACTGAGGCAATGGTTACCCCAAAGGGCATTGTCCGGGAAGCCAAGTTTCAAAGAAATACAAAATCACACATGACCCCAAAACACAAAGCATCATGGGCTGCATATGCAAATCACCACAGAATATTATGCTGGTTCAACTTTAAGCAGAAATGTATGGTGCCGAAAGGCCTCTCACACAGTTTGCAAAGGGTGCCAACAGAAAACACAGACACATGTTTCATCCTACCAGGACTCATCAGTGTGCTTCATCTCTTTGAGACCCCAGTAGAATGAACCATCTACCCTAAGATGGTCTATCTGGGTTATGTTGTGGTGAACCCAATTAAAACAAAAAACAAGTTAAAAGACAAAGAACCTCTGTGCACAAGCACTGAGGCAATGGTTATCCCAAAGGGTAAGGGAAAGCAAAGTTTCAAAGATATACAGAATCACACATGTCCCCATAACACAAAGCATCATGGGCTGCATATGCAAATCACCACAGAATATTATGCTGGTTCAACTTTAAGCAGAAATGTATGGTGCCGAAAGACCTCTCACACAGTTTGCAAAGGGTGCCAACAGAAGACAGACACATGTTTCATCCTACCAGGACTCATCAGTGTGCCTCGTCTGTTTGACACCCCAGTGGAATGAACCAGCTACCCTAAGATGGTCTATCTGGGTTACGTTGTGGTGAACCCAGTTAAGACAAAAAACAAGTTAAAAGACAAAGAACCTCTTCTCACATCGCCAAAGCAAAGCCAGTGGTGCCCCCCTTGTAATATTTCCTAGTACACAACACCCCATCAAGCAGGGCTCCACCTATACATACCTGAGTATCACATTTAACTCTGCTCTTACCTTCCACTCCCACATCAGCGCCCTCTCTGCTGCCATCAACATCAAGATCGGACTCCTTTACTGCCACAGGGACTGCGTCCCCCCTGAGGCTCTCAGGTTAGCCATCACCTCCTCCATCCTGTCGCTAGTGGACTATGGTCTGCCCATCTATGCTGCCACTGACAATACTGCCCTTGCTAAAATCCAGCTCTCTATAAACAAGGCCTGCAGGCTCCTGACTGAAGCCTCAAGGTGCACTCATACCTGTCTTCTGTACTCCACCACCAATTTGCTAAATCTCAAGGAGAGACTTCACTACCAAACCTGCTTCCTAGTCAAAAACACTTTACTTGGGCTCCCCCCCGGTGTCTCTGACTCCCTCCGCCAGGCCTCCTACTCAGTATCCACCCACAGCACTGTCATGACCTTACTCCTAATCCCCAGGGCCAGGACGTCTCTTGCACAGAGCTCCTTCAGCTACAGAGGACCCACCTGGTTCAACTCCCTCCCAGGCAACATAGCTGATTCCACTAAGCTAGGTCCTTTCAACGCTGCCCTCAGGGGCCACTTGCTAGACTCCCACTGTTGCAAATGTACATAATCTCCCCTCCCTCGTTAAGCTGTCTACAGACAAGATAGGTCACTGACTACGTGCAAGCCCTCATGTTGAATGACCTGGAATTATCTGTGATTTCCGATACTAATATACTACTACATGTATTGTATTTCTTAGAAACGTTATGAACTCCCAGATGTGGTGCCTGTGTGCCTACACAATGCTTACTGTTATTACTGACGTGGTACCTGTGTGCCTAAACTGTGTATATTGTATTTTACTGCTGCCAACCATGTATCTCCGTGGATGACTATAATAATTGTCTGTGTATCTGTACTATTGTTGTCTTTTATAGATGAGATGCCTTTGTAAATGAGTCCCTGACTCAAAGGTCTGTAAATCTGATATTTTTAAATAAATAAATAGATGTTAACACACTACTTGTATCCAGCTACCCTGCAGCTGACTGTTTCTGTATACCAGAACCGTGTAGTGTGCCATCTCCTACCCTGACCTGGAGTTCTTCCTGCGGAGTTTCCTGCAGACTGTGGACTATTTGCAGACATCTGCAGATGCCTGATGTTTTTGCTAAAAGGCAATAAGCCTCTGGCAACTCCACCCCCCCTCCCCGATTCACAGAGCTTTCTTAATGTACTCAGACAGGGTAGGATGGCCCTGCTCCTTGTCAAAACTGCAGTTGGAATGCTCCAGTCCACATCTGGCAGACTGAAGTAACCAACTAGCAGCTCCTCCCCCTTATTTACCATCCTGATGATGGCTTCGCCAAGTGCCGTATCCATTTCCTCTCCCTGTGCTGGCCTGTATACCACTTCTGTACAGACATCAGCCCCAGTGCCTGTCTCCAGGATGAACTACAGCACCTCCAGTCATTTTCCTCTGGGAGCCCCTGTAATTTCATGCCCTTATTCAATCCCTCATATATAGTACAGCCCCTCCTCCCTTTCCTGTCTCTCCTAAACAAAGAGTAGCCCGGTATGGCAATATCTCTGTCATGGTTGTCAGCGTACCATGACTGTTATGGCTACCAAATCCAGGCTAGCCTCCACCTTGATAACCTCCACATCCAGAATTTTATTTCTCAGACTCCTTGCATTGATGCACATGGCCCTCCATATGTTACTACCTCCCTGCCTGCTTCCCTGCTGTCCCCCTGCCTGTGCTGTTCCCTGATGCCCACCTCTTCCCTTGTTAGCTTCTCCATTATGTCTCTCCTTTACTCCTTCTTTTTGTCATTAGGGGGTGCAATTGTTGCCTCCCTTATTTCTAAAGCCTCCCACCTTGGCCAGTTTAAATGCTCAGTCAAGTAGCATTTAAACTTCCCAATAAGGACTCTGGTCCCCTTCCTGGAAGGACTCAGGCTGCCTCCTGTATACTATAGAGACCCATATCTTCCCAGGTCGCCCCCCCAGTCCCCAGTGTAGCCAAAACCCTCCTCCATGCACCATGCCTTCAACCAGTTGTTAAAGCCCTGGTGCGGAATGTCCTCTCATCTCCCCAGCTGCATATCAGTAACTCCTCGGCAGAAGTCACTGTGTGTGCCACCTGCCTGAGGCCCTTCACCAGCTCCCTGAAATTTCCATGAACTGTCCATACCCTGTCCCTTGCCATGTCATTTGTCCCCAGGTCGATAATGACATCTAGCTCCCTTCCATCTCCCGCTGCCCTAGCAAGCCTGTGGATCCATTTATCTATCTCTCCAAGCTGAAGCTCCTCTCAGGCACTTCATCTCCCTCTCCCTTCCACCACTTTTCTCAAGTCTATCCCCCTAACAGTAGACTTCCCCACCATCAGCTGCTTCCTCCTCATCAGAGGTAGTCTTCCTCCCTCCTTGGGGCCTCCCCTTCTAAGAGTCCCACTTCCTCCCTTCCCACTGCTATGGGTGCCTCCTCCCACTGCCCATTCTACCAGTATGGCAAAGGAATTATGCAGTGGTATAAGCTACAAAGTGTGTACACTTCTCACCAACCCCACCCTCTCAGAGGCTACCAGAATCCATCTACTCTGCCTCTGTTTGGGTCTCCTCAGGGAAAGAGATGCTGGACTTGGTGACCCCTGGGAGGCCAAAAGGTTCTCTGTGCCCTTGCCAGTTTGGCCTGGAGTCCAGCAACCTCTGCCGTCAGCCGAGAGAGTGGAGTATAAATAGGGCAGCACCTCAGTTTCCAGAAAGCATCACAAAAGACTGCAGCTCCCCAACCTGTTCACTGTATCACTCCAATGCTCTTCCATTCTTTTACCTTAGTGCCTGTTAAAACTTCCCTGTTCCTTACTGCCTCTTTCCTCTGCTCATTGAATTCCTACCTCTCCTTTTGCTTGTTTGAGTGTGGAAATATCTCCACAGTTGCAAGGTACTCAGCTCAGTCACAGAATACTTTCTGATAAACTTTTTATTTCATTCTCCATCATAAAGTGTACTTTTTTCTTTGCAATTTTTCAGTCTTTCTTATTCTTTTTTTCTGTTAATGATGCTAATATTTTGAAACCGCCCTGGTTTCTTCCATGGAGCTAATGGGCTTTTAAATTATCTAGAAAAATGCCAGCCCAGTGGCACTGAGGGTTGAGGCACTGGATGCCACACCTCGTGCTACACTGGTGACTCGTGTTCACAGTGCACGAAGGTCACTGGGGGTCAGCTGGGGAGGAGGAGGACTGAGCATCCCTAGGACAGCTCTTCTCCTCCTCCGGGGAGGGAGGGTTGTAGCAGCCAGTGTCAGCATGGCCCCCAGCAGAGGCTAGGAACTGGCACACTGATGCTGCTAGAAGAGGGGCAGAGGTGGGGCAGACTCCTGGCATGCAGTGTATGGAAGTGTGCACTGCAGTCCTTGCACCCACCTCCCCGCAGGGAAGAAAAAGGAAAACTGCTGGCGGTTGGATGATGGTGGCACTGGCAGGTCCCACCCCTGGCTAGTCAGACCAGCGGACTGGATTCATGCCTGAGGCAGGGCTGAGCACTCCCCCACCAACTCTGCTGGGGGGGGTATGCCCTGGGGGTCATAGCTGGTGCCAGTGGATGTTGGGGGATGGGGCTGGAGTGCCACCTGAACAAAGGCAACTGGGGGAGAAGAAACCATTTCTAAAAATAAATAAATAATCTAGAAAAACACAACAAAGCAGGATCACTGTCCCTTCATCTGCAGGTTTGTTAATTATAACAGTACTTATGTATTTGTTCTTAGTTATGATGTGTATATAGTTTTAAATTCACTTAGCAGGAGGAACTGACCTGCAAGCTTACTGCAATTCTAATTCCCTACACTGACTAACCATGTTAGATTTGGAAATGGAAGGGCATCTTTCTCCCGGGTTATTAATATAACAATGGCAAACTGAGATTGTTTGATAATTTGGTCAACCAATATGGTATCCCAGTACCCCATGTTTTAAGTAAAACCAGATCAGACATTTGCTCCCCTCAGAACTGGGTCCCACACATATCCCTCATGAACCGCAAGTATTTCCATCATCTTGCACAATGCACAGTACACAAAAGGCGTAGTCTCTTCATTATATCAGTTTATCTTCATGTGAATCACAGGTAAATGAGCAGATACCAGAGATAAATGGCAGGCTGCCCTTGACACGGCTATTTCCCAGGAAGACTGGAATGACGTTTTGAATGAAAACTGGAGGATACCAATACTATGTAAGTTTAAACAGATTCAACTTTTTTCCATCCAACAAGCCTATTACACCCTGGAAAGGCTCTCTACATTCTTTCTTTATTTATTTAGCTTTTGTTTACTGGGTAAGTACACTAGACAAGTAGTATGCCTATTTTCAGGAACGACCTGGCAGAGCACAAAACATACAGTATACATACATGGCAACATTGGAGAAACAGCATGATACAGTAAAAAACAGCTATAACAACGCTTGTATAAGGGCAGAGATACTGCCACACATAGTACAAATTGTTACAGGACATAGATAGACATTAGAATCACTGAATACATATTTTATAGACTGTACTCGATACTCCAGTACATGCCCATGACGCAAACACCAGTTAGGTGATTTGATGCACAGTTATTTCTTTCTTGATTGAGTGATTAATTAATGTAAAAAAGTTTCACTTGGGAAGAAACATTGCGCTGGTAACAGCTCATTTCCAGATGTGTCCCAGCTAGGGTAGGGGATGAAGAGGCTTATATACAGCAATTACAATATTAAATGGAGAAATAATCAAACTTTAAATACAAATCAGAATGGCATGTGCACAGGTAATGAAGAAAACAGATTGACAGGGCAAAACTAGTGGTGGTGGGGGGGGGAGAGGGTCAAGGACAGTTGCAGGGGGGAGAAAAAAGTCATGAAGGACAGACTTTAAGGAGAACGCCAAAGAGGCAGAGTGAATAGCCAAGGGAAGGGAGGACCAAAGTTTAGGAAAGTGATATGAGAAAGCAGAATGACCAGCTCTAGATTTCCTGGAAGGAATAGTGAGGGAATGGGAAACAATATTACGTAACAGGTAGCAGAAAGCTGAGGGAAAGGATAAGAAGGAAGTAAGGTAGGAAGGAAGGGAACCAAACCAGAATTTACATCTAAAGGAGGCACAGACAGAAAGGTTCCTGACATCAAGAGAGGGGAGTGAAAGAGCAGAGCAGAATGAACAGTGGTGAATACATGGGGAACAATCTAAAGTAAAACAAAAAGAGTTGAAAAGGGGGTCCAGTCTGGCAAGGGAGGATTTGGCTAGCTCCACTATAGACTATTGGCCTGATTCTAGAATAGTTACGCCTGGCGTAACTACACTTGTGCCAAAAAGAATGGCGCAAGTAGCAAGTTACATTGGCAGTTGTAACGTGTGGCATTCTACAAAGTGGCCTGCGGACTTGTGCCATAGTGTAGTTACGCCTGCAGTTACGCCCTAAACCCCCTGCGACATGACGTTAGGGGGTTTACATCAGCAGTTGCACCCTATTCCAGTAGGGCAGCAACAAAGTCCCCAATGTCGTGATTCTACAAGAACCCCCGGAGGAGAACCATCCACATAAGTTACACCAGCATTTAGCTGGTATAACTGTACGTACACCCTCCAGAGGTTCTGTAGACCCAAAAGCAGCCCAGCATGCAATCCATGTGCCCTCCCCCCCATGCCTGGAATACCCCTGTAGATGCCCCGCAGGGCATCTCTCATCATGGCCCTTCCCCACTCCCCAGTACAGGTCATGCCCCGCAGGTCAGCACACAACTTCTGCCCCCCAAACTCCCTAACAGTAGAAGCCCCCACAGAGCTGTCCACACACCCCATGCCCCCAAACTCCTCACTGCTAAAGGGTCCACAGGGCAGTGCTGTCAACCCCCCACCTGCCCTGACCCCAAGACACTGCCACGATAGGTAATACCGCACAACCCTGGTAGTATAGTGGCCCCACACCCAGCTGTGCCAGTCCACCCAGCACCCCCCCACACCCATCCCTAGCCAGCGACTGGCACAGCCCACCTCTCACCTCCACGGCCAGCCACCGACTAAGGTCAGTTGGAATGCTTACTGTATAGACTTGCTTAGAAATTAATGAACAATGAGCACATTTATACAGTGAGCGCTCCAACTGAACTCCAGTCGGCGACCCGCCATGGAGTGAGAGGTGAGCTGTTCAGCCGGCCGGCTGGGGACAGGTGGGGAGTGCTGAGTGGAGTGGCACAACTGTGGGGGGGGTAAAATACCAGACTACCAGGCACATATCCATATGTATTGCACACACATCAGACTGCGTTTACTGTACATACTGTACAGTACACCAGTCACATGGGAATCAGAATTGGTGTTGGGGGGCTCTTGGTAGCACGACAGTGGGTGGGGTGCCTCTAGTCCTGCGGGTTTCTGCTGGGGATTGAGCATGGGGGGCACTTGTGCCTTGCAGTATTGTGATTGTGGCTTGCAACATCCTTGACAGGTACGCCCTCTGTTCAGTGTACCTGGCTGTATGTCGCAAGTCACAGGAGTTGGACGCGGGGACCCTGCCCCTTCTAGAATAGGGTGCAGGGTCCATGTTGCAATGGCATTTGGCTCAAGTTGCATTTGGTGGTGACTTGCACCAAGCTTCTAGAATTGGGCCACATGTAACATAATCAAAAATAGGGAGGATCATAGAAACAGAAACATAGACTTTGACAGCAGTTAAGGACTGCTTGGTCCACCTACACTGCCCATTTTCCTACCTATTGGATAAGCTGCAGATCTTAGTTAACCAACAGCCTACTTCCTCCCACCCCCCCTCTAGAATTGCCTTGCATCTGTCCCATGCATTCTTGAATTCCCCCACTGTTTTTGACCCCTCAACCCCCTCAGGAAGGCTGTTCCATTTGTTCACCACCCTCTCTATGACAGAATACTTTCTCACGCTGCCTCTGAGCCATCCCCCCTCTGTCTTCAAATTGTGCCCCCTTTTTCTTGCACATCTTTTTTTCTGAAAGATGCTACCTTTTGGACTTTGTTGATTCCATTGAGGTACTTGAAAGTTTCTATCATGTCCCCCCCCCTTTCCTCAAGGGTATACATTAAGCTCCTTAGTCTCTTTCATATGGCTTCTGGTGCAGAACCTGCACCATTTTAGTTGCCCTCCTGTGGACTGCCTCCTTCTGTCTATATCCTTGCAGAGATGGGGTCTCCAGAACTGCACACAGTACTCAGATGGGGTATCACCAACTGTCTGTACAGAGGGATAACAACTTCCTGTTTTCTACTGGTGATGCCTCTTCCTATGCATCCCAGTATCCCCCAGCCCTACTTACTGCCTTCTCACATTGCTTGCCTACATTTAGGTCATCTGATATGACTATGCCCAGGTCTCTTTCCATTTTTGTTGCTGTTAGTACCCCCAATGTATACTCTTCCCCTGGATTTTTGTTTCCCAAGTGCATTACTTTGCAGTTCTTTGCATTGAATCTAACCTGCAATACTTTTGACCATTCCTCCAACCTAGCCAAGTCCCTTCTCATCCTTTCCACCCCCTGTTGTGTATCAACCCTGCTGCAGATGTTTGTGTCATCTGCAAAGAGGCATACTTTTCCTTCCAGTCCCTCCGCAATGTCACCTATAAAGACATTAAAGAGGACCGGTCCCAGTACTGAATTCTGCAGTACCCTGCTAGTAACCCTCCCTCTCTTTGGAGTGGACTCCGTTTACTATTACCCTCTGCGTCTTGTTGTCCAGCAAATTTTTTACCTAAGTTACCACCCTGGGACCCACTCCCAGGCTGGATAACTTGTTTATTAATCTTTTGTGTGGGACTGTGTCAAATGCCTTGCTACAGTCTAGGTAGGCCATGTCCACAGTTGTTCCCTGGTATACTACTTTGGTCACCCAGTCAAAGAAATCTATTAGATTCGTCTGACATGACCTTCCCACTGTGAATCCATGCTGCCTTGCGTCCTGTTCCCCGCAGGCCTCTAGGTACTCAACAATTTTTTTTCAGAAGTGATTCCATCATTTTCCCTACCACTGAGGTCAAACTAACAGATCTGTAGTTTTCTGCCTCTGCCTTGCTCCCACTTTTGTGAAGGGGAATCACATCCACCCTCCTCCAGTCCTCAGGTACCACACCATCCTCCCATGATTTGCTAAAAAGGGTAGTCGGTGGTGGCACTAATTCTCCCCTTAGTTCTTTTAGAATTCTGCGGTGAATCCCATCAGGCCCCATTGCTTTATCCACCTTGAGTTTTAAGAGTTCTTTCAGGACCTTTTCTTCTGTGAATGGACTGGTATCAACCCCCCTATCCAGAGTGCTTCTATTATTTGGTTTGGGTACTTCCCTCTCCTCTTCTCTTGTGAATACTGAGCAGAAGTATTTGTTCAGCATCCTTGCTTTTTCACAGTCATCCTCTGCCCACCCCCCTTTATTAAGCCTCACTATCCCTCCCTTGGTCTTTCTTCGCTTCCAAATGTACCTATAAGAGGTTTTATCCCCCTTCTTAACTGAGTTGGCTATTTTTTCCTTAGTTTGGGCCTTTGCTATTCTGACTGCCTTCCCCACTTCCTTCTGCTTTAACTGGTACAATTCTTTGTCCTGCGCCTTCTGTGTTTCTTTATACTTCCTGAATGCTGTATTTTTCTTCAGAACCTTCCCCTCCGCCTCTTTTGAGAACCATAGTGTTTTTTTCCTTCATTTTGTTTTGTTTATTTGCTTCACACAAAGGTTTGTTGCCTCTGTGATGGCAGTTTTGATTTTTCCCCATTGTTCCTCCATCCCTCCTTCTTGCCCATTTGCTAGTGCTTTTCTGAGGTACTCTCCCATTTTGCCAAAGTCAGCCCTCCTAAAGTCCAATACCTTTGCTTTTGTATGGCTTGACTCTGTGGCTGTGTTTATCATGAACTACACTGTTTGATAGTTGCTTGTTCCCAGATGGCTACCCACTTCTAAATCTGAGATCCTCTCTCCTTCCCTGTTTGAGAGTACCAGGTCTAAGATTGCTCCCTCCCGAGTGGGTTCCAACACTAGCTGTCTGAGGCATGCCCCCTGTAGGGCATCGAGAATGACCTGCTCTTGGGCTGCAGCAAAGGTGCTCCAGTTATCATCTGACATATTCAGGTCCCCCATCAACAATATCTCCCCTTTTTCTGCCATGCTGAGGATGCCTTCTATCATTTCCTTGTCCATTTCCTCTCCATGAGGCGGGCGTCTATATACAACCCCTATGCGGATTGTGGTGCCATTTCCTGTCTCCAGGGTGACCCACAGTGCCTCCTCTCCTTCCTCTTTACCCTATAGTTCCATTGCTTTGAGAGCTACTCCTCCTCCTCTTTTACTGCCCATCTCTCCTGTGGATTGTGTACCCTGGTATAGTGACATCCCAGTCATGGTTCTCTGTGTACCATGTTTCTGTGACTGCCACAATATCCAGGCATCCCTCTTCCATCAAGGCCACTAGTTCAGGGAGCTCGTTACCCAGACTATGGGCATTGGTACTCATCACACTCCATTTTTTGATGGCCTTACCATCTTTAGCCCCCTCCTTGTCCTTACTGCCTTTGCCTTTTTCTCCATTTACCCCTGTCCTGCTTCCTAGTGACTTCTCTGCCTTAGTGTTTACATTACTAACTACCCTGTTTTGTGGGGGGGGGCCTGGGATTTCCCTATTGCTTTTCAGTGCCTCCCCCCTTGGCTAGTTTAAATGCTTGCCAATGAAGCATTTAAACCTATCACCTAGGATCCTGGTTCACCTTCTGGGCAGATGCAGACCATCGCATCAGTATAGGCCTGTATCCCTTCAGGTGGGACCTCAGTCCCCAATTACACCAAAACCCTGAGCTCGGCACCAGTTTTTCAACTTCAAACAGTCTCACGATGGACAGGAAGTGGGATGCTCACTTTGTTCCTGTACAGTGCATCAAGCTTGGAGTGAAGCTTTTGGCATATGGCATCAGTATGAACCGAGAAATCAAAATGATGGTCAAGCCAGACTACAAGGTACTTAAAAGATGAAACATCTTCAATAATAGTACCATCACTGGTGTGAAAAGGCAGAAGAGCAAGTCTAGAAAGCCTCTGATGGGTACCAAAAGTCATGGAGACAGTTTTTTTTGGCATGATTGAGGGATAGTTGGTTTGACTTGATCCAGTGCTGAATATTGTCCAAATCCAGCTGAAGCTGTGAGGTAAGATCACGAGAAGAGGAGCCAGATGCAAAAATAACTGTGTCATCAGCATACATATAAATGGAGGCAGAGGAACAGACAGAGGGAAGGTCATTCTAAAATATGGAAAAAAAGAATATGTTTCAGGACAACCCCTTAAGGAGCTGCTGACACCTCTAAGAAAACTTTAAAAAATATTATATTTAGGGACAATTCAGCTTGCATTCCATATGTATTCTATAGATTTCTCCTCCCCATTATTTATTACTGATGAAATCTGCATGAATACATGATCTTTATACCTTGTGGTTCATCTCCCTCTATAGCTTACTCTCTACTTCAAGTCAGAATCCTGTGTTGTGACATCACAATCTGTTGCCATGGGAGAAACTGCGATGTTACAAGCAGTACATTATGACCTCATGTAGGGAGAAAGCAACAAGAATAGATTAACTCTTCAGGAGCAAAACTCATCTTTCCATGCAGATTACACCAGTAATAAATAATGATGAGGAGGAATACAGAACTAATGTGAAATACAAGCCAAACTGTGTCTAAACATTATGTTTTGTTAAAGTTCTTCTGAAGGAGTTAGCTGCTCTTTAAGGGACACCTGAGCAGATAGGGAGTGGTGATGAAGTGGAGCAACCTATCTAGACAGCTTGAGAGCTATCCCCCAGGCAAGCATGAAACTAGCTGACTGCAGAGTCAGAAAGACCCACTGCTTTTAGCTTGTCCAGAAGGAGGGAATGTGGCACTGTGTTAAAAGCTTTAGCAAGATCAATAAAAATGGCAGACATGCTCAGACTCTGATGCCTACCAGTGAGGATGGAGTCAGTGAGCCGTAGGAAGGAAGTGGAGGTGGAGTGGGAGCTTCTAAACCAAACTGAAAGGGGATGAAAAAGGAGGAGTCAAGGAAGGATGAGAGTTGCAGTAACAAAGAAACAGAGAACCATAGAAGTTGACGGCGGATAAGCACCGCAAGGCCCATCCAGTCTGCCCATTTATTTTTCTACCTTCTAAATGTGCCATCAGCCTTTGCTCTGTCAGTGGCCTACCTATTCATACTCATCTGTATTGCTCCCTTATGCCTATCCCATGCCTGTCTGAAGCCCTGCACTGTATTCATATCCACCACTTCCTGCGGTAGGCCGTTCCATGCATCCACCACCCTTTCTGTGAAAAAGAACTTCCTCACATTACCCCTTAATTAGCCTCCCTCTAATCTCATGCTGTGTCCTCTTGTCCTACTATTTTTCTTATATTGAAACATGTTAGACTCTTTCACCTTGTTAATGCCCTTAAGGTGTTTGAATGTTTTGATCATATCACCTCTCTCCCTCCTTTGCTCTAGGGTATACATATTGAGCTCTGTTAATCTGTCCTCATATGTTTTCTGATGCAGTCCATGCACCGTTTTGGTTGCCCTTCTCTGTACTGCCTCAATTTGGTTAATGTCCTTGTGCAGGTATGGCCTCCAGTACCGCATGCAGTACTCCAGATGGGGCCTAACCAGTGTCTTGTAAAGAGGGATTATTACCTCCCTCTTCCAACTTGTGATACCCCTACTAATACAACCTAACACTCCCTAGCCTTACCTACTGCTTTAGTGGTCTGCATGGATGATTTCAGGTCATCGGTGATGATGATGCCCAAGTTCTCTTTCTTCCCTTGTGACTGCCAGCAACTCCCCTCCCAGCCTACAGGTGGCTTCAGGGTTTCTCTTCCCTATGTGCGTGATTTTGCACTTTTTTGCATTAAACCCCAGTTGCCACTCTTCTGACCATTTTGCGAGTTTATCCAGATCTCTTCTCATTCTGCTCATCCCATCTGGATCATGTACTATGTTGCAGATCTTGGTGTCATCTGCAAACAGACAAGCCTTGCCTTCCAGTCCATCTGCAATGTCACTGATGAAGATATTGAAGAGGACTGGCCCCAGGACTGATCCCTGAGGTACCCCACTTGTGACCTGCATCTCTTCTGATTGTATACCATTTACCACCACTCTCTGTTTTCTGCCCATCAACCAGTTTGCCACCCAGATGACCAACTTCTGGACCCACCCAAGCCTACCCAGCTTATTAATCTTCTATGTGGAACAGTATCGAAAGCTTTGCTGAAGTCAAGGTAGGCAACATCAACTGCTCCCCCTTGGTCCACCACTCTGGTTACCCAGTCAAAGAAATCTATGAGATTAGTTTGACAGGACCTTCCTTTTGTAAACCCATGCTGTCTTGGATCCTGTGCTCCTACAGATTCCAGGTGTTGCACTATCCTTTCCTTAAGGAGTGCCTCCATAATCTTGCCCACTACTGAGGTAAGACTGACTGGTCTGTAGTTCCCTGCCTCCTCCCTGCTACCACTCTTGTGGAGCGGGATCACATGAGCCCTTCTGCAGTCTTCTGGGACCTCTCCTGTGCTCAGAGACTCACTAAACAGTTCTGATAATGGCTCTGCCAGTTCCACCCTTAGCTCCTTTAGTATCCGGGGATGTATGCCATCAGGTCCCATTGCCTTGTTCATCCTGAGCTTATCAAGCTCTTGTAGGACCCTTTCTTTTGTGAAGGGAGTAGTGCTCACCTCCCTCTCCCCTGTGTCCATGGTGCTGAGCTGTGGGCCCTGCCCTACCTTCTCTTCAGTAAATACTGAGCAGAAGTATCTATTTAGGATAGATACTTTTACATGGTCCTCCCCCTCCTCACACGCCCCCTTATTTCCTTTGATCTTAGCAATACCCCCCTCTGGACTTTCTCCTTTCACTAATGTATCTATAGAAGGTCTTGTCACCTTCTTTTACTGTCTGTGCTAGTGCTTCCTCGGTTTGGGCCTTTGCCTGCTTTACTGCCTTCTCTGCTTCCCTTAGGGAAGTGTGGTATGCCTCTCTATCTTCATCCGCTTGCGTTCCTTATATTTCCTGAAGGCCAGCCTTTTGGCTCTGACCTTTTTTGCTACTGTTTTTGAGAACCAAAGTGGTTTCCTTCTTCTTTTGCACTTCCTTTTCTCTTTAACACAATAGGATGTTGCTTCAAGTATTGCATCCTTAATGCTTGCCGACTTTGCCTATACCCCCTCACCTGTATTTCTTTTTTCCAGGGCTAGCTTAACTCTGTTGGCCATCTTATCAAAGTCAGCTCCTCTGAAGTCCCATATGTTTGCCTTGAAATAGGATGATTTAGTTGTAGTGGCCAAACTGAACCATACCATGTGATGGTCACTGCCCCCCAGGTGACCTTCTACCTGGAGATCTGTGATCCTTTCCCTGTTAGTTAGTACTAAATCTAGGATAGCTCTGTCTCTTGTGGGTTGTTGTACCAGTTGTTTGAGGCCCTCCCCCTTCAGGGAATCCACCATGTGTCTAGTTCTGGCAGATGTTCCTGCTGGTATTGACCAATCTGTATCTAGCATGTCTATTATCAGAACCTCCCCTTTAGCAGTCATGTTTGTATATCTTCTAACAGTAATGTGCCTATGTCCTCCCCCTGGTCTGGGGGCCTGTAGACAACCCCAGTTCTTATGGCTGTCCCATTTCTAGTTTCCAGGGTGACCCACAGTTCTTCTGGCTCCTTATGTGTATTCTGAATGTCTGTAGCTTTGATATTTTCATTGACATACAGGGACACTCCACCTCCCCCCCTTTTTTGCACCTTGGTCTCTTCTGAATAGTACATAGCCAGGTACTGAAGTCTCCCAGTAGTACAAGGTTTTCCTGTAACTTAGCTAGGGTAGGAAGGAGAGATATGGGATGATAGTTAACAGGAGAGGAGGGATCACCACCTTTATGGATAGGAATGACAGTAGCCTGCTTCCTGTCAGATGAGGATTAAGAGTAATCAATGATTTAAGGGAAGGCATGGTGGTGGTAGTAGAGAAGGAAAAAGAGAGATTAACAGGAGAAAAAGGTAGAGGGAGGGAAGGGGGAGGAAGTGATGAGAGATAGGGCACAGGCAGTAAAGTAGGAGTTAAAGGAAGAGGTAACAATAGAACAGTCAGAGATAAGGGAGTCATCAGTCCTGAGAACAGGAGAAGGAGACTGGGACAGAGGGGAGAATAAGGAGTGGATAACCTTCCAGAACTTAGAGGGATGATTAATATTGTTCTGGAGTGTGGATGCAAAATATTCAGACTTTGCAAGTGTTATAGCTGACACACACACACACACACACACACACACACATATGCACACACACACACACACACACACACATATACACATACAAACACACATTCATATACACATACACAAACACATACACACACATATACACACTCATACATATACACATACACACACATACACATCCACACATACACACATATACATATACACATACGCACACATGTAAATACATACACACATGCACACACACATACATATACACATACACACACATACATATACATACACACATCCATAAATACATACACACACACATACACATACATATACACACACACATATACACATACACATACATAAACACATACACACACGCACACACATACACACATATACATATACACATACACACACACATATACACATACACACACACGCACACACACATACACACATATACATATACCCATACACACACACATATACACATACACAGACGCACACATATACACATACACACACATACACATACATATACATATGCTATTCTCTTCCTCAAAACTGGGACTCAGTTACCAAGCAATAAAGACCACTATATCCCAGGGTGAGCAATACCCAGATCACGTTAGAACCCCAGATGATTCTTCTTGGTGACTTAAAAAAAATTGTCAAACATGTTGGAAGGGCTTAGGAAGTTTATTTATGTGGCTTTGATAGTTGCCAAAGTAGGCATTCTAACACGTTGGAAAGATGAGGACCCCCCCCCCCATTCAGCATGGTTAAAGCAGTTGGGAGAATGTGTCACTTCAGAGAAGTTAGTATATAAAACTAGAGGTAACCTAGTTACATACGATAGGAAATGGTTGGCATTTGAAGAATTGTTATCCTCAATGGCAGGAAGTGTCAACATTCAAGAGACTAATACCCTGTAATAGAGACTGACAGATTGGTAAAAGGATGATCTCCCCTAACATGCTAGCCACCCGCCAGTTGTGGCATGTGGGATTAGTTCTCTTGTAAGGGAAAGGGGGAACTTGTTTAACCAGGAAAGGCACACTAAACCAAAGCTTGTTTCCAGGTGCGACCTGGGAGCACAAGGAAGTTAAGTGACTTGCTCAGGATTACACAGTATGCAAATGGAAGCTGATGGGATTCATACCCAGGTCTCCAGGTTTGCAGCTCGGTACCCTTAATCACTATGCTATACTGCCTCCTGCCATACCCCAAATCACAATAATCACAATTTCCACATTAGTCAAAGGGTATGGAGAGTGTGTTAATTATTTTTTGTGTGTGTGTGTGTGTGTTTTTTTTTATGAAATTGTATTTTTTCTTTTCATTAATTTAACTTTGGTACTGTTTTTCGAAAGTTTGCTAGATGTATTTAAATATGCCAATCTTGACAGTTGTTTATCCAGCTATGTCTACTGTCAAATTAGCTATGTGGATGGATTGTTTGTGTTATGGTAAAATGTGTTTAAAAAATTAATTACTATGCATTTTCCACCACTTCAGCTCAGTTAAACTGGAAGAACTTTGACCTTTTTCATTAATAAAAAGCTTCTCACTTTTAAACCACAGTTTAGCCAACTGAAAACAGTTAATTTAACAGTTCTTTAAAAGTCTCTTGATTTTTTTAGTCTCTCCAAACCAGTGGAATAAAATGTACAGAACGGTATCAGCAGACAACAAAGTGTGTGTTCTACTGTGGCTGTAATGTCCCATATTAAATATTAAATATTGATTCAATTAAGAAATCTCATTCTCTATACATGGATCAAAAAATCCAAAAATAACTTGTGGGATAAACAGCCACATAGGAAAAGAAGTCCCATATATAAATTTCTCTAGGGAAAACCTTTACTTCTGAAGGAAAACCTTCATTTCTAAATCCTAAGTATAGTGTAACCCCCCTGTCACCCGGGGTTACAAGAATCCCAGTTAGATCTAGTAGCAGGCAGGGAAGGCAGCTTGTGAAACTCCAGTTAAATGGGTTTCACACTGTCTCACTCTGTTCTCAGTCTCAGCTGAGACTGAGGGATGACATCACATAGAATTCTCGCAGCGGCATAAGCCACATTGGAATGTTGCAGCTGGGTGTTAGATAGAACATTGGGAGGTTTTGAATTCAGTCTTCAGGAGAGTGTTCAAGAGTAAGAAGGTGTTCTGCTGTAGGCAGGCCCTCAAAGCCTTCAGCTCTGACATAGAGCTGCTGTTTTGTTTTGGTGTGTGTTCTCACCATAAGAAGGACACAGAAGAATACGTTATAAGTGGTAGAGACCAGTCCCCATTTGGTTCAGGGCCCCATCCCTGCGGGGATGGGGGAGCCAACAGCTAGCTTCCAGGGGCATTCCCATGGCCTGGCTAGGGAAAGAAAGAAAGCTGCCTGAAGATTTGTGCTGCGGCATCATGAAGAATTCGTTTGGTTTTCCTGTGAGAGAAGCCCGTGGGGCACCTGCAATCAGGGGTGAGTCTGCTTTATAAAGGGCCTATGTTTCACCAGAGACTGTTGTTTTAAGTATCTGCTACTGTGGGTCAGGAAAGGACAGCCAAGTACAGTGCTAAGGAGTGTGTGACTTGAACACCTTTAATACGTGGGGTCTACAGGGATGGACTATGCCATTTAAAAAAGTATGTCACAAGTCAGGACACAGAAGTTTCAGAGACTGTAGAGTGAATGTGAAATACATTTACAGTGATAATCTACAAACCCAGAGTTTTCATGGAGGAGGTGTTTTAGGACAAAGGAATGGCTGGGAAGGAATTATGGGAGCAAGAATTGGGAGACCCCCATCAGTAGTAACCAAATTCACCTCCACGGGACACCTGTTGCTTTCTTCCGAGCACTTGGTCAGTGTTTGAAGAAAGTACCCAGACGTGGGATTAGATGGAAGAAGTTTCCCTTATGGAGCCTGTATGTGCTCATGGGTGGTTTAGGGAACCACCAACTAATGTTCCATGCCATATGGAAAGTGGTCCAGTGGTGACCGGAAGTGCCATGCAGGGAAGTAGTCCAAGGCTGGTCGGATGTGCCAGGCCAGGGAAATCCAGAGAAGAGTACAAGTTCAGGCTGAGTGCCCAGAGTGTTTCTAAACCTGAGGGTTACAGTGTAAAGAGGATATGTTCTGGTCTCCGTATATCTGCATTACCAGGAGTGTAGCCCCATGCAGGTCCACCTATGCTTTATTGTTCAGCTGTGTTGTGAATAAAAGCCACACTCTAGAATCCCACTCCTGGTTTGGACAACACAGTTATTGCTTCCTGTGTCTGGAGTTACTTGGGTGCCCCTGTGCAGAAGTCAAACCTAGCCAAAATACCAAGCAGCAGTTTTCTCCCCGAACCCAAGTCCCAGGTAGGGGGTCACATATGGAGGCACCGCACTGCGCTAATAACACAAAAATACCATCAACCCGACCCCTGGGGTTACAATAAGATTTCTATATGCTAAAAACACATGAAAACTCAAATGTCCCTTCGCTACCACCCCCCACACTGTCATCCCAGGTTTGGGAAGGAGCTTGGGTCATCAGGGGCCACCTGAGGGGAGAAGGATTGAGCATCTCAGAGGATGATCTCCTCCTCTGGGTTAAGTGCATGCATGCCACCTTCTACTGCTATCTGCGTGACTACAGGTGGCAGTGTGGATGGAAAGGCAATGAGATGGAGGAGACATTGCCGCGTGTGGTATCCAGATGCATGAATTGCGTGGGCAGGGTTGTCTTGCCGTTCCAGTGCGTGATGTCCCTGGAATAGGGACAAAACAGGAAAAATTGCCCCAGCACCTCCATGATGATGATGGCCTGCAGGAGTTCTCTGAGCCTCCATCTCTTTCTGGATCATGGTTCTGGCACGACAAAATGCGTAAGTTCGGGGTTCTCCCCCACCCTGACCTAGCATGGGTGGTGAAGCCAGAGCTTCATGGGAGAAGCTGACTGCAACTGGGGAGGCTGAGGGGTTGCTTGAAGGACCTGAGGGACATAGGAGGTGCCAGGGCAACAAAAAAAATCAAATGTACCTTATCTGTAGTACATAGGACTATCACTACATCAGCTCTACGTTGAAGTAGTGATATGCTTATCTAATCTAAGTTCAGTTCTGGTTCACAATCACAATCTAATCTAAGTTCAAATTCTGGTTCACAAAAAATGTCCTGTGTATCACTAATTGAGGACAACCTCATGTGGTTCTTACTTGTGTCCTTTTCAGAATTTCTGTAAAAATGTTTGAGGTCCAGGTTTCAGAGAGTTTATAAATATCAACTTCAGTTTGGAAAGGATTGGTTTTAAGAGTTGTTAGAACAAAAGAAAGCCCTTTTGAAAGAAGGTTTTCCTGGTCAGGTGTCCATGTGGCATCATTTATGTAGGCCGCATGGTCAGACCCTTGAAAGAGAGGGTCCAAGAGCATGCACGGGCGATCATGCAGAGAGGAAAAAACAACGCAGTGGGTCTTCATTTTACGGCAGCACACAGTTGCATTGGAAGATATTATGGAATTACCCAGGTTTAGGGATAGAACATATAGCCTTCTTCAAAGGGATATTTTACAATTGGTGTCATCCCCACGTTGAATTTTTTGGAGTCCTAAAAGGCCTTTCCCCCCCTCCATCTATTTCACCTTGTCCTATCATAAACATCTTTACAAGTTGTCCCTCTTTCGATGTGGATATGTCAAGATCAGAGTTGAAGAAGTGATATGTCGATCTTCTACAAATAAGGTAATATGAGTTTTTCACTTGTTTTTAGGCATATATACATTTTATGCTTAAGATTTAGAAATGAAGGTTTCCAGCCAGCCTGGTGGCACTGAGGGTTGAAGTGCTGGACGCTACACCTCGTGCCAAACCAGCGACCCGGGTTTGGGACTGAGCACGGGTCGATGGGGGCTGGCAGGGAAAGAGAGGGACTGAGCGTCCGATGGACTGCTCTCCCTCTCCGGGATGGGGGTTCACAATGGTAGGCATCTGACTGCCCCCTGGTGGAGGCTGGGGGTCGGGGACACACGCCATACAAGGGGTAGAGTTGGGGACAGACGCTTGGGTGATACGCACAAATACTCACACTGCTACACAGTTCGGAACATTACTGTATTTTAGTCTCTTTATTTAATCAAATGGACAAATACAAAATAAACAGACTGTGTAATGTATTTCATTAGCTCTTGGCAACGACCACGGCACATACAGCTCTTTACAGCAAACTGGGGTCAAACGAAAATAAAATCCCAGCATGCAGTACTATTCTTCATTCATTCTTTTTTTCTGTTGTTTCATTTTCTTCACTCTGCAAAGAAATGAAAAGCAAACTGTAAGGAAAGAACTGCAGTAAATAAGGGGGTACTTGCTAAATTAAATCAAAATGTAACATACCAGTATGTCAGTTCAGACAAGTCTTGTGTACTTCAGTAATCCCTGCATCCACAAATCTATGAATGCAATCATTTTTCTTTTCAGTTAGAGTGTTGATGCTGGATTCTAGCCAACATGCATGTTTTTGTTTGAGTGAGGTCAGTCTAAGATTCACCTTTATATTTGTAAGGCCGTCATTCAGCTGTTCGGCTACAATGCCAGTGTACCACTCAATGAAATGTTTTTTTAACTCATCTTTAAAGAGTTTGTTGACTGATACATCAAGGGGCTGAAGTAAATCTGTACAGGATGCAGGGACAAGAACTGGATTATACAACGGGCACAAAAAAATGGACAGAACCTTGCATTTTGATTGGCTGGCTGGCACCTTTTCAGCATTGTAAATCCTCCAGAGTACCCACTGGAAAAGGTGCCAGCCACCACTCAGCCACATCAGAAACTCCCTGGCAAATCCCGCCGTTCATCGTAAACACACTACTGCCAAGCACAGGGATGGACGGCGAGATTACCTAGTCGTTAACCCGACATCTGATACTCCGTGGCTAGCCTCAAAACTTAAAAAAAAAAGTGCAGCACCATTCCAGAAAAGCGACGCACCCGAAAACAAAAAGAAAAGAAAATGCAGTTCATTCTCTTAACAGCAAATAAGCTGAAAAAATGGTAACAGTAACTGTGGCGATCAGCGATCCTCCGGCACATGCGCAGAACTCGCAAAAAAATCCAAGCAGTGCGTCCGTGGTAAAAAACAAACATGCAGCAACTTTGAAAATGAACTGACATTTTAAATATTTTTTTTTGAACAAAAACAAACAGGCCCTTTGTATAATCGCAATATAGCCCTCCAAGGAGTGGGTATACTGGAGGATTTACCACTTCTGGTGTGGTTAAGTCCCTCGGCTGCGCCTCATGACCGAACCACACCAGCAGTGGTAAATCCTCCAGTATACCCACACCCTGTCAGGGTATATTGCTTAAATATACTCCACTTTTTCCAAAAGTTCAAGCACTGGTTTTGAGGTGTGAACTCAAAACAAGTCTAAAATGAGCAGTCCCTTCTGCTCAACTGACAAAAACATCTTCACTTTCACAGACTCCAGGTATGGGACAAAGACTAAGAAGATGTACTGGCACATTGTAATCTCATTAGCCCAATGGTTGGGCTACTGGATGATGGTCCAGTTATCGGGGAATTTATGGAGTTGGTGGCATGAGGGAGTCTTCCCCTGGTATATCACTTGCAGCTGCAAAAAATCCCCAGAAAGGGTACAAGTCAGCACTACAGACACTTGTCGCTTGTCACCCAGTCCAGTAACAGTAACTTGTTGAGACCCGTTTCAGCCATGGTCCACTCAGACACTGGGAGGGGACCATATTTACCCTGGTTTCATCAAGTTTAACAACTTCCTGTGCCGGGATCAGTTCCTGTGCAGCTGCTGTTACAATTCTTTATAAGAACCCCTATTTTAAAGCAACAAAATCAGAAGGAGTCTTGCTTGCTGCTTTTGTTCCTTCTTAGTAGCTGAACCCAATATGGTCCAGAAACCCACGTGCCCACTTTGTAGTAACACTGATATTGCCACCTTGCTCCAAAAGCAATTGTGGGCTGTTTGACTTAACAATGACCAGAGCTATCACCTGAACTACCCTGGCATTTACCACAGCCCCTCCAAATGTAAACTATGGATGATCTGCCGTAGTTTGTCCTCCACCTCATTGAACAGAAAGGCTGATCTACCTCTGGGTTTTATGGCAGACAGGGGGATATTACAGTCGGTTCAGGAAATTTCCACAAGCTGGCTTTATAGTCAGCTTTAATTTTTCTGACTGAAGACTCATTGATTGTACTGTGGTATTTGGACTGATAGTGCCTTACAGTAGCCATGACACCCTTTTTGGTCACATAGTGACCTAATTCAAAGCGAATTTCACCAGAGTAGGCTACATAGGTTGATGGATGTCACTTCTTGTAGGGGGGTGGATTACAGGCTGCCAGCGCCTTTGCCATGGATGATGCAGTGTCAGCGTGATGTGATTAGAGAGGCTGAGTGACAGATGGTAGGGTTACTTCTAGTCAAATGCCAGGATTACGCTGGAGCAATTCACAGCCGTTCATGTGCTTAATAAAAGATTTAGTTTTGTTTGCAGCTGTATTACAGGTCCCCAGATAAAAGCATAAACTTTAAGAGCCACAAATGCTCTGCCACCTCTGGGATCATGAACTTTAAGGGGAGTGAATATTTCCTGTAGCACAGTAATACTCCTAGTTGGTGAGTGCTGTGTCTTTTTTGTTTTCTTTGGGAATTAAGTATCGGGAATGGTTTACACAGCACAAGCACCTTTGGAGGTGGGAGTGCACTGATATGCTTTTTAAGGCTGCCTGACGTAGTCAGGACAGACTTCTTGGAATTACTGTCATCAAGTCTATGCAATCCGGAAGAGACATTTTTCTCGATGTTATGACTGTACCACAGTTACTGTGTGAGGACTACTTTTAGCCTCATCAAAGTTACTACACTAGTAACATGCAGATAGCACCTACCAGTCTCATTCACATCTGCCATACTGGTCACACACAAAAATAAGCCACAGTCGGTGGCTTCTCCAATGTCCCACTAGGGAGTAGGAGGCTCTGAAGCAAAGCCATGACCAGCAGAAAATCAGTCCATGCTAGCTGCATCTTCATGGCTGCAGCTGATGTAAGCAGCTTCTCCTTCTGGCCACCCTCACACACACAAGCAAGAAAGAGGGGGTGACAACATCATAATTAAGGGCATCTCTTCCCTTCCCCTTCAACCCTCCAAAAGAAAGAGGCACTAAGTGGACTCTCGGCCCCCCACATACTAAAGAAAGTGGGGTTTGGTAGTTGTTACTCGGTCGCACTACACAAACATGTGCAAGTCTCCTTGGCATGGCTGTGAGCTTTCAGGAAATGGAGACCAGACAGACAGACAGACTAATGGAAATCAGCCAGTGATGAACTAATCCTTGATCAAGTCCTGGAAAATCCAACCCACTCACAGAATAGAACAGGCAGCGAAATGTTGCTGGGGGCTGGAGCCAGGTGTCTCTTTCCCTGCCCTAATCCCCTGCAGTAGAGGGGGCACAAACTTCAAAGCCATGATTGGCTCAGCAGCATTCTCTGGTTCATCCCAGTCAGGGGAGAGGGTGGCACTAAACTGAAAGCCCAGATCAGCAGCATTCTCCGGTTCTGATTCCATGGGGGTTGGGGGGGATACAACACAAACCTCAAAACTGTGATTGGCTCAGTGGCATATTCTGGTTCATCCTTCTCAGGGGTGTGGGCAGCACAAACCTCAAAGCTGCAATTGGCAGGATTCTCTGGTTCCCCCTCAGTAGGGGGGTGGGCATCACAAACCTCAAAGTCACGATCAGCCCCATTCTGTGATTGCATGCAGCTTCTCTGTCACCTCCCTCAGGAGAGGAGACACATGACATTGCCCTGATCAAGGGCAGCTAATTTGCCCCCAACCTGTCAGAAGAGGGGACACTCAACACTGCCCGGGAACTCTTTTGCTACATCCCTGCCTCCAGAAGAGAGGACACACACAAGAAAAGTCACAATCAGCATTACCAGTTTATCTGATGATATAGTGCAGCGGCTGCTCCTCATGTCCCTGTTGGCTCAGGAGAGGGGAATACACAATGAATGCTGCCATCGAGACAGGCAAGATCTCCCCTCTGAAGAGGAGACTTAAAACAAATGCTGTGATCAGCAGCAGTTCCTAAAGACACACCTTGTGAACTGATTTTCTTCTGTTATTTAAACTGTTTGTGTGGAGCCCTGTAATTCCAAACAGGAAACAGGAAGAGGGTAGGGTGTCACACAGGGACAGTGAACACCCTACTAAAAGCACTTTTTAGCGTTGTTTTAAATTGTTTTAAACCAGTTTTGCACCTTATACTGCTTAATAGATAGCACTGGGGCTCATAAATACAAACTATTAACACAGTTTACTAAGTTTGAAACGTGAGTGTTCCCACAACCTCTGTGCAGTACTTCCGGGTCATAGGACCCATAAAAGCTCACACTACAGCGAGCGTGTGCAGGGCACGCATTGCCGCATGCGGAGACGCGTGCAAGGACACGCTCGTCTGCGCATGTCTGCTGTGTCCGCTGGGACCGTAAGGACGTAAGACAAAATCAACAACTAACGAAGTAAGTACTAGTTTAGTATAAAATACAGCTCTATTCTGTAAGCAATACCAGATAAGATTACAAAATGGTTAAGACTAAAGCTAGAAAAAAATGTCATAGACCATGCATATCTTGCAAAATGTATACAGAAGAAGAAATAGTGGTGGAATTTACATGTGAGAAGTGCATACAGAATCAGGCTTTGCATACTGAAATAGAAATAATAAAGAGGAGGATGGACAGTAGTAACCAAATAGAAATATTAGAAGTCCAGAGAGAGGTCGGAGAATTAGAAGCTTACATAGATTCATTCATAGTTGAGAATGATATAGAGCTACTACACAAAGGGGCCCAAAAAGAGTCTCAATCAGAGACACCACAAAAACATGCCGATAAATTCTCTACCAAAAAAGAGGAAATAAATCAGCTGTTAACGTATTATCCAGAAACAGAAAATAGATATAAGACATTGGATCCGGAAAGGCAAGCTACACACGAGTCCTTGGAAGAAAGTCATGATGGGGGGGAGGGATTGAAGGTTAACCAAAGTCTAAAAGACTCTAGTTTAGGTTGAAAATTATTACCAGATAAAAGGATAGATAAAGTACATAAGGAATCCAGACAGAGTAATGTTTGCCAAAATATAAAAAAATCAATATCATCCAAAGTAGATTCCACAACAGAAAAGGAAATCACAACACAAATAAAACAAAAAGATATCCTAATAATAGGAGACTCCCTAACTAGAGGATTTGATACAATAGTGTGTAAAAACAGAAAAATGCACACTACTGTGAGCTCGCTACCTGGGGTAAAAATCTCAGACATTGGTTACTTATTAGATGGCTTGATGGAAGGACTACAAAACCCTTTAATCATAATTCATGTCGGTGTAAACGATGTGGGGCTACGTAGTACAGATGACATCATACAAGATTATCAACACATTGTAAATACAATGAAAAATAAAGGATGTGATATAATTATTTCAGGTCTAATCCCATGCCACGGGAGACATGAATTTAAAAACTCAGGCATTGAGATACTTAATATGAAACTGAGAACCCTTTGTAGGTATAATCATATTGGATTTATGGACAATTCAGGGACCTTTGGGAAAAACACTCTTTTTAAAAGTGATGGATTACACTTAAATAAAACAGGCATCAGAATTCTGAGTATGAAAATAAACAATGTTATCTCTTTTCATTTAAACTGGAGGAAGAGGGGAGGGAGACTCACAACTTAACATTTACAACTATGGACCTCAAAGAGGGATGGAACTGCATTTTATTAAATGCACGTAGTCTAACAAACAAATTTGAGGAACTACAATGCTTATTATATGAAACAACATACAAATTGCACATTAATAACTGAGACTTGGTGGACTACAAGATAGATGGGATAAAGAAATAACCGGTTACAAACTATACTACCTATCAAGGGAATCAAGGAAAGGAGGGGGTATAGCTATATATATAGAAAATCTTATACAATGTGAGGAAATAACTAGAGCTAAAGATGGCCTGGAAATGGTGTGGTTAAAACTCATACCCAGGGGACAAACAAAAATTAAATTAGGTCTGGTTTATAGACCCACCTCAATAAGCCCAGATGGAGAACTACAATTATTAAAAGTCATCAATAACCTAGATCCGGCAGAAAGAATAATATTGACCGGGGATTTTAATTTCCCAGACATAAACTGGAAAAAACTTGAAAGTACAAACAAAAGAAGTACACAATTTTTGGAGGCTCTAAATCAAATAGGGCTTGTTCAGCTTGTTCTTGAAAACACCAGGGGAAATAACACTTTAGACTTGATTTTAACTAATATGGGACAGACAATACAAAATGTGCACACTAGTAACCCTTTGGGAAATAGTGACCACCAGTCAGTCAAGTTCCTAATTAAAGATGCACCAAATACTCTTAGGGAAGGAAAACTACAGTTCTAAACTTTAAAAGGCTGACTTTCCTGCTAGAGGAAATACCTCACAAATTGGGATTGGCAGAAAGAACTCGAAATCACACAGCTCATAAAATGTGGGACTCTTGGTTAATGTACTACACAACACTATAAACATATGTATACCAAAGCACCTAGTACTCAACAAACAAAAATATCCCTAAATGGCTAACTCCAAGAATTAAAACATTGATAAAAAAACAGATGGTTCAAAAAAATTAAACATGAAATAAATAAACAACCCAACTTACAGTATAGAGAGTTTGTTAAAAAAGTCAAATGGGAAATAAAAAAAGCAAAAAAAGACTATGAATTAAAACTTGCATCACTTGTTAAGGACAACTATAAGACCTTTTATTCTTATATAAATAATAAACAGCAAAAGAGTACTATTATTGGACCTTTGAAAAATAATGCAGGAGAAATACTTAGTAATAGAGACTGTGCAGAGTTACAAAATAAATATTTCTGCTCTGTCTTTAATCCAGTTACTTTACTAAATACTACTCCCAATACTACTTCCAGACCAGGGAGGATACAAATTAATCTACAAGATGTTCTAGATAAATTAAAAACATTACATATAAACAAATCACAAGGACCTGACGAAATTCATCCTAGGGTACTGTATGAATTGGCAGAACAACTTGCACCACCTCTAACCCACATATTCCAAAAATCCCTAGATACAGGACAAGTACCACAAAATTGACGAGAAGCGATGGTAGTTCCTATATACAAAAGCGGATCGAAATCTGAGTTAAAAACTATCGACCGATTAGTTTGACATCAGTCATGGGTAAGATGATGGAATCCGTTCTAAAGAATTATATAGTTGAGTACCTTGAGGTTAACAAACTGCAGGACCCACTACAACATGGATTCGAAAAACATTCCTGTCAGACAAATCTCTTGACTTTTTTAAAAGGTTGGGAAGGCATTAGATGAGGAAATTGTGTTGAGCGTTATTTTTTTGATTTTCTAAAGCTTTGACAAACTCCCACATCAAGAATTAATACTTTCCTTAAACAGTATGCACTAGAGACACCAATATAATAAACTGGATAGATGCTTGGCTATGTGAAAGAAGGCAAAGAGTGGTGATACAAGGAGAAAATCAAACTGGGAGACTGTGACTAGTGGGGTCCCCAGGGATCGGGTACTTGGACCCTGCCTTTTAACATCTACATAACCTCCTTGAAACTGGAAAATAAAGATATTTGGTTGACAAAATTTATGGACTATTGCAGAATTGGTAATAACCAATACAGTAAAAACAGCAGGATCTACAAGAAGTACTAAATTACATACATCATTGGACTGTAAAGAGTAAACTTGAATTAAATAAAAACAAATGTATAACTATGCATTTGGGTAAAGTAAAAAACAACAACCCTCTCCCCTACAAACTGGATAATACTGTACTCAATAAAATAGAAGAGGAAAGGGATTTGGGGGTAACAATTAGTTCAGACTTAAAATTTAGTACACATTGTAACAAAGTAATAAGAAAGGGAAATCAAATTTTGAATTGTATTCTGAGACACATCTCAAGTAGGGATAGGAAGGTGTTAATCCCTCTTTATGGTGCTCCGGTTAGACCAAACCTGGAGTACTGTGTTCAGATCTGGGCACCTTATAAAAAAGCAGATATACATAATATTGAACGAATACAGAAAAGAGTGACTAAGTCAGTTGAAGGGTTGGAACAGAAGACACCCTGAGAGATTAAGGGAGCTGAATTTGTTTACCCTGGAGTATAGAAGAACTAGGGGGGACTATTGTCTACTATACAGATGTATAAATGATCCTGCACTCTTGTCAGAACTTGGACTAGTCTGGAGGAAATCAAAATACGAACCCAGGGGGCACCCCTTCCAGTTTGAAACACAAAAATGGCAGACTTTATCATGAAAATATTGGTTCAGCAACAGAGTTGTGGTAGGATGGAATTCTCTGCCTAGGGAAGTGGTGTCTAGTACAAATATGGACTCCTTTAAAAACAAACTCGATAACTTCCTTTTGGATAGAATAGATAAAGGGTTATAAATAATAAGGCAAGCATTATGAACAAAAGTCTACCTAGCTTGAAATCACCTATGAACCTATGAACCTTCACACTGATGGCATATGTGTAAGTATGTGGGGACAGCTGAAGGGAGGTAGTGATGTTGCCCATCTCTCAGTTAATCCTGTTTTCCTAACCCCAGCTAGCCAGTGACTTAGTTCTTGTCCTGCTCTGTTTCTCCAACAAGCCCAACTCTGAGTTTTTTGTTGTTCCTTAGTGAGACGTGTCATGGAGCAGTTAACCTTGTAAAAGGAATAACAAACAAACTAAAAGTATTACAGTTTCATATTATTTGTTTCAGCTCTCTGGAAGGATAGGTGGTCCTTTTGTTCCTGTGGTCTTTAATCTATGCTGTGCTCTGCCTTTGTTGCTATTTGTTGCGTGATGGTCCTGGGGTTATTTTGAACTGTGGAACTGGTCCATATTTGAGGGATATGGGTGAAATAAGGAATGCTGGATCTAAATGGTATAAACCGGACTTGCAGTTCCAGCTGGACCAGCTAGACTGGGCACAACTTGTGTGATCTTGCTGTTCTGGCCAGACAAGTTGGTTAGTTGTTGATTTTTTTTTATCTCACTTTATCTCTTCTCACTATGAATGCCCCATCTATCCACAGCAGCAGCACTTACCTACGCACCCTTACCCTTCTGCTTACTCTTCCTGGCCACAGCCAGGCATCATCTCACAGCTGCTCGGATGTGCCATCTATCATGCTGCTTGTTCCAGGGATTTTCTGTGTTAGGCCCTCCCACCTCACCAGCACACAGTCAGTGAGTGCCAATAGCACCAGCCTGAAGGCAGGGAGCTGCTGTCGCTGTGTGGTTATCCACAGCACAAAAGTAATCCTCCTTCCCACCTTCAGATGGTGTTCAGAGAAAGGGATAGTCATCATCCTTCCCACAGGGTCAGTGTACGATGCCTCAGCATCATGTTTCAGACCACACTGGACCTGGGTGATGAGGTTAGGACCAAGGATCAATCCTGAATCTCCCACATAGTGAAACAGTTCTCTACCAGCCAGTGCCACCAGGACAGTCTAGTTGGTCCAGTTTTAACCATTTTAGTCCATCCCTTCTGCTGGTCCAGATTTCATGTAGGATGAGGGTACAGGTGAAATCCACACCAACAGACTTGGACCAGAAAAGAACAGTAGAAGGTCTGGTCTTATACAGAAACATAGACAATGACAGCTGAAAAACACCATTGGTCCATACAGTCTGCCCATAAACCCCTAACAAACCTGAGACCTACTGTCCATATGTCTTGTCTTGGTCCAGTGTTCCAGCTTTCACCTATGCCCCTGCTCTAAATTAAATCTGGACTAGTCAGAACAGATGGACCAAAATGGCAAAAACGAACTAGCTGTTATGGCCTGCTCAGGTTACACTCAGTCCGGCTTATCCTTTTTTTACTGTTTTGATCTGGTCTGGGGAGGTGGTTCAAATTTTAATAAATCCCTACATGGAGGTCTCAGAGTTTTTTTTGTGGTCCATGTGATGTTTTTTGCTCTGCTGTATGTATTGCTGTTCCTCATGTTTATTATGGTAGTCTGTGTGTTGTTTGTTGTGATCTGGGTTGTTTCTTGTGGTCAGTGTCGCTTTTTGTTGTACTGTGTGTTATCAAGTGTGCTTTGTGGGTTTTTAATGTCATTACTTGCTGTTGCTCTTATCCCATTGTTATGCTCTGCCTGCATTTTTGCTTGTTGCTCTGGCCCTTGTGTAACTGAGAGTTGTTGTGATGGTTTTCCATGTGATAGTGCTGAAGTGGTCTTTGGGTTATTTACTGAGATTTTTTTCTTGTTTGTTACTGTGATGTAGAGTGCCTTGCTGCTGTGCTGTGTGTTATTCATGGCAACACACTGTATGTTGCTTGTTGTTTTTTTTTTTTTTGGTCTTGCTTGTAGTGATCACCTCCATTGCCCCAATCAGGTCTACAAAACTACCACTGGTATTGGCTCACTACTATGACCACAACTGGGTCTTTAGAGCTAGCCACCGGTTGGCCCTTCTGATATAGCCATCGGTAATGAACTAGCAGCTCACCTACATGTCCCCAGTCAACCCTTCAGACCTACAGTAAATGCCAGTAGCAGCTTCCCATCAATGGCACCCCTTCAACAAATGAAGCACCTCTAGGGCAAAGCTAGCTGCACCGTGAAACTTCACCAAACCAAACCTCTTCAAGGTTGCACCAGTCAAACTAAGCAATCTGATTCTGCGGGCCATGGTGAATAATAACAAAAGTTAGACTCTTAGGGTGGAATATTCAGACTGCACCAGGCAGTGGTGCAAGCATGGGCACAGTGCAACTGGGATGCGCCAGGGCATGATCCGGGCGATATTCAACGGTGCTGTGCCATGGCTCAGCACCGCTAAATATGGCACTGGGGCCACCCGCAATGTGCATGATGCAGTGGCACTGCACCAGCACAAGTGGCAAGTGAGGAGCAAGGGGATGCGCCAGCACAAGTGTGGGTGCGCTAGGTGCAGCAACTGCGATATTCAGCTCTAGGCATGCAAATGAGGCCATTATGCATGCAAGGTGAAAATGGGGCCATTTGCATGTCATTATGGCCCCATTTGCATGCGGTGCACCGATCTCCGGGGACCGACACCCCCTGACCCTCGGTGGGCAATGTTCCCCAATGCCTGAGCATGGGCTTTAAGTAGATTTAAATTCTCTGGTGGTCCAGTGGACCCTACCTCATTGTCCAATCATGGGCTTTTGTGAAATGGAAATACCCTGGTGGTCCAGTGGACCTGCTCCCCTGCCCAATCGTGGGCTGTAGTTATAATTACATTCCCTGGTGGTCCAGTGGACCCAATCCCCAGCCCAATTGCAGGCAAATGAATAAACTAATTCCCTGGTGGTCCAGTGGACCTGATCCCCAGCCCGACCATGGGCGAATGAATAAAATAATTCCCTGGTGGTCCAGTGGACTCAGTCACCAGCCCAATCGTGGGCTTTAGTTGTAATGACATTCCCTGGTGGGCCAGCAGTACTCCTCTCCCCACCCGCCCACTCAGACCCGCCCCCACTCCCTCCCTGGTCAGCAGGGGGTGGCAGCTCCCCACCTGAAAGCCTTCTGACCACCCACCAACTGACAGCATACAGTACGGCTGTATGCCCATTGGTCCCCTGTGTGGGCCAATTGGTGTGCAGACTGTACTGTACTACACAGTCCCAAAATGTGAATGAACCATCCCTGGTGCTAGTGGTCCCCCTTCCCATCGCTAGCCAGTATCATAGTTTAAAGAAATCCCTAGTGCTAGTGGCCCCCCCGATTGTCAGGCCATGCTTGTGGTCCCCTTCCCTCCCTCCTTCTGATCACCAGCTTGTAGTACAATGGAACACCCTCCCTGGCATCCAGTGGTCCTACCCTCCCACCCACTGCAGCACTGAACACCCTCTGGTTACCTTACCATCCTCCTCAGTGCCGTGGGTGCATATGACAACTAGCGTAGTCCTCCTCACACCTCCTCAGCCGGCTGCCACATGTCCAGGCAGAGACTGTGCATCTTATTTATAGGACAGGACAACATCCCCCTGTCCCATAAATAAAAGGCACGCTCCCTGCCTGGATATATGACGGCCAGCTGAGGAGGTGTGAGGAGGGCTGCACCAGTTGCCATAAGCACCCATGGCACCAAGGGGAATGGTAAGGTGACCAGAGGGGTGTTCGGTGCCACAGTGGGGAAGGGGGAGGGATCACTGGATGCCAAGGAAGTGTTCTGTTATACTATGGGCTGGCAATCAGAGAGGGGGATCACTAGCATCAGGGATGTATTTACACTATAGTATGGGCTGGCAAACAGAGAGGGGGAACCACTAGCACCAGGGATGTATTTACGCTATGGTACAGGCTGGTGACTGGGAGGGGCCCACTAGCACCAGGGATATACTGAAACTACCATACAGTCTGGCAATTGGAAGGGGGGGAATACTAGCACCAGGGATGTATTTACACTATGGTACAGGCTGGCAATTTGGGGAGACAAATAGCACCTGGGATGTATTTCCACTATGGTAGGGGCTGGTGATCGGAGGGGTGGAGCACTAGCATGAAGCATGTAGGGACACTACAGTATGAGCTGGCAACTGGAGGGAGGAGACCACGAACACCAGGGATGTATTTAAACTACTGTACAGGCTAGCAATCGGGGGGGGGCAACTACCACCAGGGATGTATTTACAGTATGGTATGGGCTGGCAATCAAGGGGGATCACTAGCACCAGGGATTTACTTGAACTACCATATGGGCTGGCAATCAGAAGGAAGAAAACAACTACCACCAGGGAGTGTATTTGCATAATAGGAACTGGCAATCGGAGGGGCAGTGCCAGGGACCACAGAGGGCAGGTGTGCTCCCCCAGAGGCCAACTGGCTAAGTAGCTGTATTACCTCTGGCAGCTGCTAGGGTTGCCCTGATTAAGTCGGGGGGGTTATTAGGTGGTATTTGTGCTGTGCAATAGGACCATGCTAAAACATTTTGTGCAGCCCAAAGCTGCTGAATATGGGGTAACACTGCTATTCATGGCCACTCCTTCCCCTTACCCACCCACTTACATTATGTTTTGCGTGGGTGCTAACCCTCTTTTTCTGTGAAACAGCCCCTTTTGAATATGAGGATCTGGAGCAAACTCTGGTTTGCGTGGATAGAGACCCATTAGCGACCATGCAAACGTTTGAAAATTGGGCTCCTGTTGTCCTATAAGGTCATGGTGCAGTGCCTGTTGCACGCTAATTCATTATAGTCACAAGCAAATTAATCTTCATTCATTCATCATTTATTCATTTAGTAAAGTGCTCTATTTCATTGCAACTCAAGGCACTGTACAAGTGAGCAAATTCTAAGTAAACAGTTAAAATACATATAAATACAATAATAAATTAATTAAAGTAGACTCAAATCAAATCAACTGGAGTGAAAAGCTTCTCTAAATAACAGTGTCTTTAGCTCCCTTTTGAAGGCATTTACTGATGGGACCTCTCTAAGTGAATGAGGCAGAGAATTCGACAGGGTTGGTGCCACAAACAAAAATGCCCAGGCACCTGATAACTTCAAATAAACCCTGGGAATCACTGGAAGGCCTTCATCAACTGACTAGAGGGAATGAGATGGGCTGTAATGCTGTAGGAGGTCTTGCAGTTAACTGGGCCCCAGTCCATGTATGGCTTTATAGGTCAGCAAACCGACCTTGAAGGTGATCCACCACCTAAGAGGAAGCCCATGCAGAGAGTGCAGTACAGGTGTAATGTGATATGATCTTGAAATGCCAGTCAGCAACCTGGCTGCTGCATTCTGCACCAGCTGTAGGTGGTGAAGGTCAGCCCCAAATAGCCCTAGGTAAAAAGCATTGCAATAATCAAGCCATGACATCATGAAAGCATGGACTAGTGATGGTAGATCACCCAGGGGAATCAGGTGTTTGATGCTGGTGATGTTTCTAAGATGGTAAAAAGTGCTCTGGACCATGACTGACACCTGCAATTCCAGTGTTAGGCCACGGTCCAGTACAATGCCAAGATTCTGCACCTTGACAGAGGTGAGCAGCTGGGAGTCTCTGAGCCTGAGTCCAGAAACTCAACCAGATTGCACACCAACCCTAGGGTGACCAGATTCCGCCATCAGTACTTCTTTCTTATCCAGATTTAACCTCAAGCAGTTGGCACTCATCCAGCTTTGGATTTCAGCAAGGCACTGATTGAAAAATGAAACTGCATCCTGCTGTTTGGACAAAAAAGACAGGTATAGCTGAGTATCATCAGCATAGCAAAAAAAACTCAGCCCATACCATCATATAATGTCCCCTAGTGGTAGCATATACACCACAAACAGCATGGGGGACAGAATGGAGCCCTGTGGGACCTCACATGGCAGGGGCAGTGGTGCAGAGGAAAAAGTCCGCAGTATGACCCTCTGTGTCCTGGCAGTGAGGAAAGAATGAAACCAGTTAAGGATTGTACCAGCCAGTCTACAACAAGCCCGCAGGTACCCCAACAGCACCCCATGGTCCACAGTGTCAAATGCAGCTGAGAAATCGAGGAAGACAACAATGGAATGCTTACCCCATCCCTTGTCACCAGGAGATCATTAAGCACCTGAACCAGGGCAGTCTCAGTAGTGCCCCATTTAGTTAAACCTGACTGGAGAGGGTCGTAGATTTATGAGTTGATAAATGGCCCTCCAGTTGAAGAACCACCACCTTCTCAATAACCTTCTCCACAAAGGGAAGGTTAGAGATAGGTCTGTAGTTTGCTAGGCAGTCTGGGTCTAGTGATGATTTCTTCAAGAGTGTTATCACCAGCACCTCCTTCAGGGGCTCAGGGAAGACCTCTCTCACTAAAGAACACTGGACTATCCCAGCCAGGACTGGGCCAATGGAATCAACGCGCCCTACCAGAAGGTGCATTGGACCCGGATCCAAGCTACAATAGGTGGGTCTCAACTCCTAGATGACCTTCATGACTTCCATGACCATCAACTGGCTGAAGTCAAACCAGAAAGATGGAATGCCCATGACCCTTGGCTTGCCACTGCATGCCCCATTAGAGGGTGCAAACTGGTTCCTTGACCTGATAGAGGCAATCTTAGCAGTAAAAAGCAGAGCAAACTTGTCACACTTGGATTGTGAAAAAGCTCCAATGGACTGAAGAGAAGCCAGATTACACAGCCTGTCGACAGTCTGGAAGAGCTGAGCTGGTCTGTTGACTGCTGCAGCAATCTCCCTGGACAGAACTCTGCTTTCTTACAGGAGGTTGCTGATTGATAGTCTCTATAATGAGACATCAAAATAAACTTATCCTCATCAGGTCAGGAGCTCCAACCTTCAACCTCTCATCTTCAACTCCCTGAGAGTCCCATCAAACCAAGGGGATCTCTGGTGTGAAGTGAGGGGTCAAACATGGACCAGTGCGACAGAGTTGAGGGCCTCAGCAACAGCCTTATTACAGGTCGATACCAACTTCCCCGGCTCATCACAAGCACTCATCACACTTGATAGGTTGAGCACTGCCATAAGACCTTCTGGGGTCAAACCCCTTAAAGGGTGGTACTGGACCATCTCTGTAGGGGAAGGTCTATGGGGGGGCTTTGAACAAGAATCTCATGGTATAGTTGTCTGACCAAATAACCGGTTCCACCATGAGGTCAGTGACCTCCAATCCCAATGAGAAGACAAGGTCCAAAGAGTGACTGTGTACATGGGTTGCAGAGGTAACCACCTGTGTCAGGCCCACTGAATACATTAATTGGAGGAAGTCTTGTCCAAACAATGAGACTTCACCGTCGATCCAGGCATCGAAGTCACCCAGAATAATCCATCTGGGTGACTCCAACACCAGCTCAATAATAAAGTCCACAACTTCCTACAGGAATTCCTTCTCGTTCCCCAGAGGATGTTAAATGAGAAGTGTGACAGGGTGACCCCTGTCATAGTGGACACCCCTGGGATAAATTGAACCTCTTCCCCAAGCAGTTTATATGTTTTTTATAATGTCCAACTTGCTGCTTGGTTGACAAAACTAAGAGTACAGTTACAAAATAAGAGAGCAGTTTTAATATAAGAATAACAAAAGTTTGTGTCTGTTTTTCTAAATGTTAGCAGACCTCTTCTAAGATGTATTTTGCAGCAGACAGCATGAGGTAATATGACCCTGAAGAAGAGTTTAAGAGAGCACAGAATGTTCTGACCTAGGGTCTGACCTTTTCCAATGTTGTAAACAAGCTATGTAATGTGCTCCAGGTGGCTGCCAAATAACTGTTCTCTATGAGGCAACAGTGGCCCCTAGTGGCTAGTTTTATGTTATGTCTGTTGTTAATCAAAAGGTAGGGGAAATTGTTTTTCCAATTTCTAGTGAGCTTATAAAAAGCCCTACCTCAGTGCTGAGAGAGGAGAGATAGATAGGAAGGTGGAAGACCTCCTGGCAGTGTGTGCTTTCACACTGTTTGAGTCATGCTAGGCTGAAGAAAAGCCTTAGAAACTGTTGAAGCTAAGCAGTTGTCTGACTTATCATTTTGCAGTCTGTATATTTTACTTGATAAAAATAAAATGATAAACGCAACCTTGCATTTTTTATGCTCCTGACTTGTGGACTGCTGAAATTGTGCTGTCCTAAACCCATGCCCAGTGACAAGAAGGACCCTGCAACCTGCACCTGCAACTCTGTAAATGGCCACACATTTAAAGGACCTCATTGTTCCCACCCCTAGAGCCATGATGGGTGTTCAAAAACTACAATGGGTGTTCAAAAACTACAGAATTGTGATGAAAACCTGGTCCAAAACAAATAAAAGGCACACTCCTTTTATTATTTCCACAGTTAAAAAGGGGGGGGGGGTAAAGCTGACTCAAAATGAGGAAGGAGGGAAATCAGACAAGTCAGGAGGTAAGAACCAATGTAAACTAGAATAAAAACATACAGGTCAAAATTGTCACTGCTGTCATGCACAGCTGTTTTAAAAATTCAGTAGCATCCCCCCTCCCCATAATATTCAAACACGATTCCCTGCTGATACAGTGCCACTCTCACAGCCAGTGCATCCCTTAACAGGTCGACTAAATCCATATGGTTAATTATGCATCCAAAAAGAACTATAATCATGCACTCAGGATACACTGATTTATCAGAGTTGCATGAAGACTTTGGCACGATTGTGATTTTCATTGGAGCACTGCAGAAAGGATAACACCTTAACGCCCATATAGTTTGATTTATTTGGTTTAGTAGTTTTATGAGGTTTAATTAGTTAGCAGAAAGATGTTACACAACTTAGTTTCACAGATTTACAGCAATAAGATACAAAAAGTGCGGTATGATAAAAGTGGGGGCTGGGCAGGATGGTGGATAGGTGAGACAAGTTTTGTAGGATGTATTTTGCACCGATCAGCACTTTTTCATACCACACTTTTTGTATTTTGTTTTGCACTTGAAGCTCTGAGGAGCAACAAGCTTGCGGTTTAACACATTTCTGCTGCTAATTTAGACCTCACTGAGGCTCCTACACCAAATAATTGTACAGTATTTATGTACGAGATGTTATCTTTTTCTACAGTGCTCACTGAAATTCACGGTACTACATTGCCAAGTTGGGCTTTACTATGCGGTTCTGATAAATCAGTGTGTGCCTCTGAGTGCACCTTGTTGTTAAGACTGCCTGATGCAGACAGGACAGACTTCTTGGAATTACTATTAAGGAGTCAATGGAATCTGGAAGAGGCATTTTACTCATGTACCACCACAGTTACTGTGAGGGCTACTTTCATGCCTCATCATAGTAACTGTGGTAGTAACATGCAGGTAGCAACTACCAGTCTCATCCACACCACCATACGAGGAACCCCCCCCCAAAAAAAAATAAGCAATGGTCTGTGGCTTCTCCAGTGTCTCCCTCAAGAGAAGGAGACAGTGTAAAAAAAACACATAGCTAAAAGTAAATTGTGCTTACAGAGCTCCGTGGTCAAGGTTAACTTCATTTCCTCTCGTTCCCCTCCAAACACACACACACACACACACACACACACACACACACACACATTCACGCACACAGCAGCATTCAGTCCCTCACCAAGTGGCAGTCAGCACTATCCCCTCCAGTCAGTCCTTCTCAACAGTTCATGATTGCTGGCTACTCCCCTAGAAACCCTTGGTAGAGTGGCACACTGACTACCAGGCCACAATCAGTGGCTCAGACATGAAATCCAACCTACTTAGGAAAATTCTGTTTCTTTACTCTGCTAGAAAAATTCAGTTCCCTGGATGGACTATCAAAATTGTGCTTAGTAATGGTGAGAGAGTAAGCAGAATAACAGAGTTTGGCTTATTAGAACTCTGTGACCATCACCAACCTGGGGGGGAGGATAATATGACTGATAGGTCTGATGCATGGAACTTTGATCGGAGAAATGCTCTTTCCAAGGTACGTGAGACAAAATCCACAACAGACTGGAGCACATTTCACTGCTTTATCGTTTCTAAATTTGTTTTTGGGAGGCACACTTGACCCTTCTCCCCTTTTGTCTTTCAGTTACAGTGACCCTGGTGTTCTAAATAAAGTCGTCTGTCTGCAGGGTCTGATTAGGAATTCTAGTTAACCCCCCAATAACAGTCTAACAGTTTCCCAGTTTTTTGTCAGACTGCGGTGACTGCAATGTTACTTCCAAACCCATTGGTCACTGCCCCCAGTACTGTGTCCCAGGATACTTTTTGAAGAATGCAGCTCTACTTCGAACCACGCCCTGTGCCTTATTTTTGGAGTCTGCACATGCTGTAACTATGCAAACTTAAAACCCTGCCTGCTGCCCCCGGCCCCCCGTTTAGAGAATGTTTGCTAGTGGTTGGAGTAGACATTGGTTGTGTCCAGTCCACTACAGATGTCTTGAAGAGAACATAAACAACATTGCTCACATTTTGAAATTTAGAAGTGTAAATTAGGGCATATGTGAAGTCTGTTTTATTATCTTATTGTATTGTAGCTTACTTGAACTGCGATTGGTGTTGAATCCCATGTCAGACTCCACATTTGTTAGATGGCATTCTGTGTTATATACTGAGTTAAAGGCAATGGTACATATTACAGTGACAACTTTTTTTTAACAAGCATTTTCTCATTCCCTGTCTCGCTCGATGGCAACCTTTGTCCCATCACTGATTTTCTCATGGAATTAACAGTTGGCATGTCTCGTAATTGAGTTTTGTTAGGCACCATCTGTATTCTTATTTTTCTGCTGATGATTGAACCCTTCTTTAGCCGTGCCAAAATGTTTCTTTCAACTCTTTTCTTGTTCTCCTTCCTTGGTCGAAGTAGATGCACAACTCTGGCAAACAATTTCCATAGTTACTTCAATTTTTTTTGACAGCTGTTCTACTGGTCCTTAAGTCTAGTAGGTAATTATCTTTCATTTTCCAGGTCAGAATAATAGCAGTATCCAGATCTCATAGATGGATTTTCTTACCCCAATACTGTACTATGCAACGTAGGGTCTAATTAGCATTTTTGCAAAGAGAAGTTTTTTTGATAACCAGTTTTGTCCCTCTAAAATGGGCATTTAAAACTGCTTGTTGCACACCATGTGCAAAATCAGCAACTCTGAGCCAATAATATCTCCCCACACACATGCCAGAAGCAGAAGCCCTGGCAGAGACATCAAAGACATCATAGGCTGAGTGGAGCAAATGTTTGCCAGACTCAGCACCAGATGTTAAAGTTTTAAGTAACTCATTCTTGGCACAAGCCTCAGGCAAAGCCTGGGCTGTAGCTTTCGCAGCCTTTCACAGGCTGTTTTTGATTTGATATTTGATCATAAGAGCCTGGTAATTTGCAGTACTAAGCCTTACTGAAGGATAGGCATATGTATGCTTGCCCATCACATCCAACTTCCTAGATTCTTCATCAGAAGGCAAAGTACTCATGTGTCTAGGTGCTTTAGAGCTATCATGAGCAGCCATTATGACTACAGAGTCAGTTTCTGGCTGCTAACATAATAAGGCTTAGCAGATGGGGCTGGATATGGTTTATCAACCTTTCCAGGCACTGGAGGCAGTGAGTTTCATCTGTACAATGTAGCAAAGGTTGCAACCCCTAATGCAGGATATATAGATGGAATTATAATGGAGAAGAAGCAGTGCACCTCCAAAATTTCTGTAAGATTTCTTTTTGCAGAGTCTTCCTCCTCCACAGCAAAGCCCATGGCAGTTTGCATCTGATGTATCATGGTTTGAAAAGTAGGTTCCTCAGGAGGAGATCTCGGGTTACATATTACCAAGTCTTCAATGCAGGATGAGAGGGCAGAACTAGATCTTGGTGCCACATATTGTTCTCCCTCATATTCCTCCTCTAAATCCTCCTTTAATGACATGAGGCCAGGATTATATTCTACCTCGTCATTGACATCCCTGTCAGTGATAGGAGCCACAGAGGGAACCGGAAACATGGTGGCTACTGGAAGGTGGATTCTGTGATGTGCCGGTAGGAGGTGTCGATGGTGTTTGAATGCTGTGTGACCCCATTGATGGGATAACTGCCTGCATAGGTAAGCCAGGCAGAATGCATCATATCATCTTAACTCATTGGGTCCAGTAGCCGCCATATGGAGTCAAAACCATCCATTGCAGAACCTGACCCAAAATGGCTGCCCAGACCCAATGAGTTAAAAAACGACACTGGCACAACTTGAGAGTTGATGACTCCCTGGCCAGGGGCTGTAACTACTTATGTTAATGATGGGCTGTGGCCCAATGATAATGGCATCATACTGCTTGTAGTAGGTACAGCAGCACCTAAGCCAGACCCCGACCTTGGTGTCTCATTGACAGTTGGGGGGGGCTGTAGTCAGCACCACCAAAGCAGTCAATTACACATTATAGTTACCTTGTCTCAGCAGTGACCAGGTCCTCACCAGTGAAGCAGATTTCTCTTTGTCCCCATGTTTATGCTTATGGCCAGAATATGAGGAGAGCCATGATGCTGACCACTCCCTGTCCTGGTCCTCTGACTTCAGTGGCCACTTCTCGGCCTACAGCAAGGCTGCAACTGATTTTGGGCCCCATTCCTCCTCCATGGCTCTTAAAATTTTAATGAGAAGGACATTTTCTAGAGCTTTCTTGCAGTGTCCCCTTGTAGCCTAGTTGAAGCTCTTGCAAATCTTACAAGTCCACACATTGTGAGACTGGCCCAAACTGCACACACAGACCTCATGTGTGCCTTCTTTGTAAATTTTATCTCCATACTCACAATTCTGAAATCAAGGGCCTTTAATTTTTGGCGGCATGCAGAGACAGCAAAATAAACTGTTAGTTAAAGTAAAAAGAATAAACAACAACAGCTAGTTGCCGACATTTCCTTCAGCAAGTCCAATGACACTGATTGACAGGGGAAAAAAACTAAGAAGTGATGGGGCCACCCATATTTATGTAGATGCTGACACATGATATCATCATGGGGGGCCCCAGGCTAACATAAGTTTCTGTGTGGTCCTAATGCCTGGTAGCTATAGCTCCAAAAGTGTGGACTAATGGAGGAGAGATCCATGAAGAAGATCTATGAAGGACAAGGTATGCCTGGTGCCCCTACCTGTGACAGAGGTGCTTTTTGAGGGGATTGCAGCAGATGTGGTAGGTACTTTGAAGAAAAGCAAAAAAGGTAATCGAGTCATACTTGTTGTGTGTGACTATGCTACTCGATACACAAAGGCCATTTCATTGCATACAATCACATCTCCAAAAGTGGATATGGTGCAACGCTGCTCAAGCAGTTGCACAGACTTCTGGGTATTTCAACCATAAGAATCTCCCTTTATTATCCTCAGGCAGACACACAGTCTTGTTGAGCATTTTATTAAAACCCTAAAACACATTTTAAAATAGCAGTGAAAGCAGATTGGAAAGACTGGGAATAATTCTTGTCTTACCTCCTGTTTGTGTTCCGAGAAATACCACAAGCTTCTACAGATTTTTCTTCCTTTGAAATGCTGTATCAGTGACAGTTCAGAGGCTCACTAGATGTAATACAGCAACTATAGGAGGACAACCCCACTCAGAAAGAGTCAATTACATCTTATGTGTTATCTGAAAAAAAAAATTGGCAAAATCATTTAAATTGCCCGCATTAATCAGGAAAAAGCCTAAAAGTATTAAAAGATGTTTTAAGACCATGGTGCAGGAGAAAAGGTTTTTGTGTTAGGTGATTGGGTTCTGTTACTGTTACGTACTAAAGAAAACAAACTGTTAATGACATGGTAAGGGCTTTATAAAGTGTACCAGAATCTGGTGCAGGGTCCCTGGCACACTGGGATTCAGCACAAGCTGTTGTTTGTTGCAGCTTGTACCAGTCGAAGCCCCCTTCGAGAACAGAGCCCCAGATCTTTAGACCAAATGATGAGGACTGTAGTGGTTTATTTATTAATGCCAGGAGCATCACGAATAAATGGGAGGAATTAAAAGCCATTGTAGCCATTGACAAACCTGAATTACCTGGAATTACAGAAACCTAGTGGAAGGAGTCCAACACCTGGAATATACAGTTGGATGGGTACAATTAACTATAAGGTTAACACCCCAGATAAGACAAAAAACTGCAAGATATACCACGCTAATCTGAAAAGATGAGTTTGAAAGAACACCAGAGGTTGCTTTGTTGATATTATCAGAAGCTGTGAATGACGATATTGATACCGCTTTTGACAAGACTGGAACATACTGTAACATCTGAAGCTGTGAAGGTGAATACTCCCTTATCCACAGAAAAAATTGAAGAAATTTGATACTTAGTAAACCTGTTTGACAAAACCTGACCACAGTACTAGGCTTAACAAAAGGGTTCGGGCACATGATAGTGACAGAGAATGCCCAGCCTATCAGATAAAAGGCATAGAGATTGCCAGATCAGTTACAAGCAGATGTGGTTAAGGAAACACAAAAGATGGAAGACAACTAATCATTAAAGAACTGAGAACTGCTTGTTCATTACCAATGGTGGCTGTCAATAAAAAGGAGGGGGTGAACAAATCCGTCTTTATTTTAGGAAACTTAAGTGTCTGTATTCAACAGCAATCCCATGCCCAGGATAGATGATATGGTGAACAGGTTGGGAGGTGCAAAATCCATCAGCACCCTTGAGCTCACCAAGTGTTACAGGCAAATGCCCACAACCATGGAATCCAGAGATAAGGCTGCTTTTTCAACACCCACTGGAGTCTACCAGTTCACCACCATGCTGTTCAGGTGACAAGGTGACCCCACTATATTCCAACAGTACATTTAAATTATAGAGTAGTGTGAATTCTTGACAACAGGATCAGACATTCTGCCATCAATGCTCTAAGCAAAAGAACATGGGGCCAGCAGAGGGCAATCTCACTAGGCCCTCCATTAGGTACATCTCCCACCGTGTCATCATGTTGGAGCTCGAATGCTTCTATAATTGAGGTGAAACATGGGCCCTACTCTCAAAGCCCTGGCAATGGTGTACCCTGTGCCAAACATATATGGCGTAAGTGGCACCTTGCACCTGACACAGCCCCTGGAGCTATTCTCAAAGGCAGCCTGCGTTGAACATAGGCTGCCTGCCCAAACAGGGCTTGCGCCATCCGTGCACCCAAAAATGGGCTGCGACCTGGCATAAGGTGGAATGTGGCAGGTACAGGCTGCCACATCCCTGAGAATGGTATTCACGAAACTCTCCAAGTGGGAGAATTTTCAGCTACCCTAAGACCAGCCATTGCTGGTTTAAGGTACTTAGATACCACTCCACCAGGAGAGTTGTCCTGTATGCAGCAATATGCCACTGTCTGTGACCTCCACAGTGCCCACATGTATGTCCTAAACAATACCCCCCATCCTGGGGGAGTAGCGCCCCTCCTCCCAAACTCCAATCGTGCTGGCATGGACCTACCACATAACCTCCCACAACCCTAGTGTGGCCCCCCTCCCCGAACCCGATCATGTGATAATGTAAATATAGATATAACACCCACATCCCTCGTGGTATAGTGGCCCTCCACCTTCCCATCGTGGCAGGTAGTGACCACCACCCTGCCCCCCCAAACCTGGCTCAGAGCTGGTGACCAGCACAACCCACCTCACACCTCTGTGACTGGCTGCCAACTGAACTGTCATTGCCAGTACTGTAAGGTGTGTGTGAGTGTACACTAGGGTCATACTAGGGTTGTGGGGGGGTTATGTGTTAGGACCATTCCAGCATGATCTGGGTTCAGGAAGGGGGGGCACTCAAACATTAGGGCAGTGGGGAATACAGCGGTATGGGTGACGCCAGTGCTGGTGGACCATGGCAGTGCTTGTGCCAGCCTCAGGGAGCCTGTGGCAAACCCCTCTGGTTTGCTGTGTGTTTGGCGCATGAGTGTGGTTGCCATAGGTGTCAGGACCTAGGTTCCATGACACCTTCTGTACCAGAATTTGATGTAGGGTCCCTGGCACACTGGGCTTTGGCGCAAGCTGCTGTTTATCGCAGCTTGCGCTGATTGAAGCCCCCTTCGAGAATACAGCCCAAAATAATTTAGACCAAATGATGAGAACTGTAGTGGCTTATTTATTAATGCCAGGAGAATTACGAATAAATGGGAGGAATTAAAAGCCGTTGTAGCCATTGAAGAACCTGAATTACCTGGAATTATGTAAACTTGGTGGAAGGAGTCCAACACCTGGAATACACAGGTGGAAGGATACAAGCTTTCAAGCACAGATATGAACATAGGGCCGGATTCACAAAGGGTGATGCGGGCTTGCATCAAGCCCTGTATCAAACCTGGTGGTCAGAGCAGCTGTGCCAAAAAGTCTGCAGTAGAATGCACCTGATTCAAGAAGATCAGGCACATTTAGGACAGTTCACCCGATTTACAGCAGCTTGCACCAAATATCTGGTGCAAGCCTGTAAAAATGGTGCCTGAGACTGCTGCAAGCTAGACCAGAAAAAGCTGGTCTAACTTGTGGCAACCAGCACACGGGATTGAGAATTCTGATCACTGGCAGTAGAATGCTGCAAGCCCCTGTGCCATATGCTGGGTGCGCCCAGGGCTCGTGGCATTCTCAGGCCGTTTGTGAATCAATCATATAAAATCTAGAGGAGGGGTAGAACTCTATATTACAGAACAAATTACCAGTTTTGAAATCACATATTCAAGTAAGGGTCCTGGCACAAATTTAGAAGCATTATGGGCCAGGGTAGACATCAAGGGAGCTGAGCCATTCACACTGGGTCTGGTTTTTAGACCACCAGACACAAATCTAGTAACACACTGTGACCTATTAAATTAAATAAATATAAGACTAATCAATATTCCGTTTTTATTATGGGTGATTTAAATGTGCCTAGAATTAACTGGGGAAACTTAGATAATCAAATCAGGGAAGAGAAGAAAGTAATGGGCATTGTTTATTTATTTATTTTTTTTATTTAGTTTTTGTTGACCAGGTAAGTGCACTAGACAAATCCTGTCTATTTTCAGGCACGACCCGGGCAGGGGGATACAGATGAATGTCAACTGACCTTGAAACAGATTAAGCTGTTGCTGGTATTTTTCGTGAATGGAGGAAATTTGGCCATTGCACTGGGGAAATTCCCCTGCTCTTTTCGAGAAGTGCCATGGGATCTTTAACATCCACCTGAACTAACACCAGAACAGGCAGATGGGACCTCGGTTTAACGTCTCATCCGAAAGATGGCACCTCAGGAGTGCAGCACCCCACCCTCATGCTGCACTACAGTGTCAGTATTGGGATATTAACCCAAGTGCCTCGTGTGGGGATAGAACCCACAGCCTACTGATCTCTCAGCCTCAGAGGTGAGTGTGCTACCTGCTGAGCCACTGACACTGCAACATTGCAGCATTGCACAAAAAAACACGACATTGTTGCTGAACACAGTCTGATACAGCATGTAGGGGCCCAACGAGAGGTAATAATACGATGGATGTCATGGAAAGTTCACCAGAAATAAACTTAGTTTCTTGCTGCCCTTGAGAACCACTGGCAAATAGTGACCACAGTATGGTTAGTTTTGAATTTAAATATATCAAACATGGTAAATCGAGAGACCATACAGTGACATACAGCTATAGTGTGGTGAACTGGGACAGCATAAAAACCTTGCTTGAAAATTGGAACTGGGAAGTGGTTATGTTATATCTGAATGTAGAAGATGCATGAAGCATCCTTAAAAGAAAGGTGGTAGCAATATGAAAAGAACTATATCCTAAAAAAAGATAATATAATGGCAAGAGCAAGAAAAGAACAGTTACGTGCGTACCATAACAGTTGATCTTCGAGAGACTCTTTTTCATCAGGCCACACCTTTGGAACTAATAGCCACCAGATTCTAGGACCACATGGAAACTTTTGCAAGCAGTTTGCCAGGGGCAGCCCACAATGGCGTCAGACGTCAGCATATACATAAACGTGGGTGGCCCCTCCTCCCCTCATTTCCCTGCCGGAGATCTGTTCGGAGAACCTCCCTCTAAGGAACTAGGAAAGAACCCAGCCCTCTACAAACTAGGTGAGACAGAGAGCTGGAAGATGAAAGAATAGAGATAGCATCACAGAAGTCCACTGTTGCAGACCCAAAGAGGGGGAGGCAGGGTGGGACGGTATGGCTTGATGAAAGTGATTCTCCCGAAGATGTACTGTTACTGTAAGTATGTAACTGTTCTATCTTCTTCGAGGATAACTCTTTCATCAGGGCGTACCTTTGGAATGAGTCTCAAGCAGTACCAAAAGCCGAGAGTCTGGGGTGCTGGAGCCTATGGGTTTATGACAGCAGCCTTGTAGCACAGCTAGGCCAAACCAGCCCTTCTACAAGAGACGATGTCCAAACTGTAGTGCTTTGTGAAAGTGTGGACAGTACTCCAGTTGGCAGTTGCACAGATCTCTGCAGTTGATACATTCTGAAAACAAGCTACAGAAGTGGCCATGCCTCTTGTGGAATGGCCACGAACCACACCAGGAAGTTCCCTCCTGAACTTCCTGTAACAAAGAGGAATACAGTTTGTTAGCCATTTCTACAAGCTTTGTTTTGAAACTGGAGTGCCCTCTTTCCCAGGGGCAGATGAAACAAAAAGCTGCAAGGACTTCCTATAGTCCTTGGTGAGGTGTGTATAGTACCTGAGGATTCTACGCACATCCAAAGTAGGAAGCAATGCTTCCCTTGGATTGGCATGCACTGGATAGTGCACTGGGAGGTGAATGGTTTGGTTTGATTTAAAGTAAACTCAGACGCCACCTTTGGTAGAAACTTAGGATTAGTATGCAAAGACACCCTGGGCCTGATTCACAAATGGTGATGCAGAGTTTGCGTTAAGCCCTACGTCAAACCCATTTTTTGGCAAAGTTGCGCCAAACACTTCGCCGCAATACACACCTGAATCAAGGAGATCGGGCACATTTGTGGCACATTTCATTTATGACAGGTTGTACCAAATATTTGGCTCAAGCCCCATAAAACTGGTACCTGAGATTGCCACAAGTTAGACCATAAAAAGCTGGTCTAACTTGTGGCAGTCGGCGCATGGGATTGAGAATCCCGATTGCTAGCCAGGGAATGCCACAAGCCCCGTGCGCCACACGTTTGTTGGCACACCAGGCAATTGCAGCATTCCCCGAACCTTTGTGAATTGGGCCCCTTGTCTTTATGGAATATCAAATAAGGAGGCTCACCAGAAATCTCCAGGCCATGGAGCCTGTAGCTCTGAAATCCTTCGAGCAGAGGTGATTGCGACTAAAAATAACACTTTCTAAGAGAGAAAGCATAAGCCACAAGTCGCAGCTGGCTCAGAAGAAGCCAAAGTAAGCTTTTCCAAAATAAAATTCAGGTCCCAAGACAGGACTGGATGGTGAATAGGGAACTTTAGATGTAGATTGCCCCTCAGAAACGTATGGGCTACCTCAAGCGGAGCAACCATACAGCCATCTATAAGTACGTGGAAAGCTGATATGCACACCTCTCAACCTCTCAGCATTAAAAATCATCGCACTGGCCTTCAAAAATCATAGCAAACAGCCAGAACGTGTAGCACTTTCTTATTTTAAACAATAATATGTCTACAGATAGTGGGCCCCATATAGTTTATTTTATTTATTTATTTATTAGCTTTTGGTAACTGGGTAAGTGCATTAGGCAACAATCCTGCCTATTTTCAAGCACGACTTGGGATAGTTAGTGATAAGGAATGTTTCTATCAACTCAGTTCAATGATTTAATAGTTTGTGTGTCCAGAAATAGATCTAACATTATGAGGATCATCAGTAAACCTATGCAGAGCAAGGGTAAATTTGAGTGTGAAAATCATAGCGCTATGCGAAATTCATAGCAGTTGAGAGATATGCTGATATGGCAGCCAGGTGTACTTTGATAAATGAAAACTGCAGGCCTGAATCCAATAAGCACAACAGATACTCTAGAACCTGATTAACTGGACAGGTGAATGGATCCAGGTGGTGAGAAGCAGTCCATAAAGCAAACCGCTTCCACTTCATGGAGTAAGTGAATCTGGTAAAAGGTTTTCTAGCAGCCACCAGCACACCTGCCACTTTTTTGGTAAACTCGCAACAAGTTATGGTCATGTCTTCAGAAGACATGCATGTAGATGAAGAAACTTCAAGTCTGGATGGACCAGGGTTCCCGGTTCCTGTGACAGTAGACCCTTGCACAGGGGAAGACATACTGGGGGGTTCCACCACCAGCTGTAGCAGTAAGGGGAACCAGCTCTATTGAGGCCATAGGGGATCAATGAGTATCAGAGTTTTCCCCTCCATTTGCAGCTTGAGTAGCACTCTCTGAATTAGATGGAAGGGAGGGAAGGAATACAGAAACCTCCATTTCCAAGAGAGGGAAAACGTGTCTCACCAGAAATCTCCAGGCCATGGAGCAAACAAGCAGAAAAGTGGCAGTTTTTCATTGTGTGGGGACGTGAAAAGGTCCAACTCTGGATGACCCCATCTTTCGAATAGGTTGTCAGCCACTGAGATCGGCAATTACCACTCATGCATCCTGGACTAGGACCTCCTTAGCTTCTCTACTAAGATGTTTTGGACACCTGGAACATGTACTGTTAATAGTTTTAGACTGCATTCCAGAGCCCAATACCAAACTCTCTTTGCTTCCCTACACAGCAGAGGACCTGGGGACAAGAAGTTCTGGAAGGCCTGAAGTCCATTTAGAACAGCTTGCATTTCTAGAATATTAATTTGCAAAGTGCTCTCCACTGGGCCCACATGTCCTGAGTTTGGTGAAGCCCCCAAGTGAGCCCCCAAACCCAGTCCAAAGGCATCCGTGTTAAGGATCTGGGGGGATTAGGAATGGTACCCCTTGAGTAAGTTGCTGCACTCTATCCACTACTTGTGTACTTTGCAAACTGGGGATGCGATTAGAAACATCTGTTTTAGGTCATCTGTGAGCTCATCCCATGGGATTCTCATGGTCCACTGGGGTATCTGCATGTGAAATCTGGCTAGTGGCACTGTGACAATGGCTGTTGCCATAAGGCCCAGAAGGCATAAGAATGTCCTTGCTGAGAAATAACACCCATCATGCACTAATAGTGCTTGGGCCATCAGGCATTCAGCTTTATACACAGGCAGAAAAGCCAAGTTCTGGACTGTGTCCAGGACTGCCCCTATATATTGCCGTCTCTGATAAGGTATCAGCACTGATTTTGGTATGTTGACTGTCACCTCCAGAGCATTGAACAGCTGTCTGGTTTGAGCTAAGGACTTCATGAGCTGTTCCCTGGAAGAGGCTTTCAATAGCCAGTCATCCAGGAAGGGGAGGATGTATAGACCTTGCCTGCATTGGGCTACTGCCATCACTGCCAAGCATTTGGTCAAGACCTGTGATGCAAAAGACAAGCCAAAGGGTAACATTCTGAACTGATAATGCTCCTCTTGAAAAAGGAACTCAAGTATTTTTTAGTGAGGTTTCTGAATCTTGACATGAAGGTATACCTCCTTCATATCCAGGTAGCATATCCAATCCTCTGTTTGCATTAACGGAAGGAGACCCTGCTAAGTGCCTATGCTGAACTTCTTAGAAGTTGGGCTCCCTGAGGTCCAGTATAGGTCTCAGGTCTCCTGTCCACTTTGGGACAAGGAAGTACCAGGAGTAAAAGGCTGTGTTCCTTTGCACAGGTTCTATGGCCCTATTTTGCAGCAATGTCTGCACTTCCTCCAGCAACAAGGGCAGGTGCCCTGGGGGATATGTTGTGACAGGTGGGGGATGGTCTAGAAGGTTGTACAACAGTTTCAGAGTAGGCCCCTCTTCTATGATCTCCAGAACCCAGGTATCTGTAGTCACCTCACTCCACTGGTCTAAATGAAGGGAGAGTCGGCTTCCTACAACCGCCCCTAGAGGCAAAGGTGGTTGGAGGGTGTACAAGGAGTCAGGCTGAGCCAGTGGGGGCAGCTTCACCAGCTCCACCACCTCTAGGTGCTTTTGTATGGGCACCGGGGGCCATGGTGGGGACTGGCAAGGCTCCAGCTCCTTTACCCCTGCTCTGCTGTCTGAGGTGTGGGCACTGTCCCCTAACACCAGCAAAGCAAAAGGCATCCCTACTCCTTCTCTAGGTTGCTTATGGTAAAGAGAGTGCATGAACTTCAAAGTCCTGTCTGAGGCTTGGAGGGTTTTGAGAGTGTCCTGCACATCATGCCCAAACAACTTTTGCCCTCTAAATAGGGCATTGAGAATGGATTGTTGGACATCTGTGGCTAAACCTGCCACCCTGAGCCATGAGTACCTCCTGAGACAGATACCAGAAGCCGCAGCCCTGGCAGAAGCATCAGGAAACATCATAAGCTGTGTGGAGCAAATGTTGCATAGAAACATAGAAACATAGACTTTGACGGCAGATAAGGACCACTTGGCCTACCCAGTCTGCTCATTTCCCTATTACTGGATAAGCTGCAGATCCTAGTTTTACCAACTGCCTACTTCCTCCTACCACCCACTAGAATTGCCTTATGTCTGTCCCATGCATTCTTAAATTCCACCGCTCTTTTGTCCACATCAGCACCAACCATCAAAGCTTTCAATAGTTCTTGCTTTGAGGTGCCCTCAGACAAGACCTCTGCAGCAGCCTTAGCCTTTCTCCAGAGGGTGTTCTGATATTTCATCATATGGGCCTGGTAATTAGCAATATGAAGGTCCAGTGATGCAGAGGCATAAGTTCTCTGGCCAATGACATCTAGCCTCCTGGATTCCTTATCAGGAGGAAGGTAGCTCAGGTGTTTAGGTGCCCTGGCTACACCTGTCATGGGCAGCATTAATCACCACTGAGTCTGCCTCAGGTTGACTGGCATAATTTCCCAGAAGGAGCAGAATATATTTTATTTGCTTTCCTGGGTACAACTGGTATATTGTTTGGTCTGTATCAAGCTACATAGCTGGCATTGTCCAATTCTGGGATCAGTGGAGGCACCACAATGACAAGAGTTTCTGGGAACTCCAAGAACTCCAGCAGATTATTTTTAGTGGTATTCTGCTCTTCTAATGCAAAACTCATATCAGCTTGCATTTGCTGCATCATGCTGAAAAAAGTAGGGTCCTCAGGAAGGGACTGTGGTGTGTTCACCACAGAGTCTTCACTGTAAGTGGAGACTGTAGAGCAGTTGCCAAGCTCATATTGGCTCTCAGCACAATCTTCAGTCTCATCCTCCTCTTCCTGCAGCATAAGATCAGAATTGTATTCATACTCATTATTGACCGGGTCAATGGGAAAGAGAAACCGCACCAGCAACATCAGCAGTAGCATAGGAGGTGGCTGTGGTAAGGGAGCACCTTGCAGCATCGATGGGGGATTGGTAGTAGTCCCTGTTGACAGGCCCCCTGGAACAGGGAGGCCAGGTAGTAAGCATCTAATCATGTCTGAGAAAAACATGAGAACTGCCTGAGAGCTGGCATCCCTTTGGTCGATGGGTGCAACTGGAGGAGTCAACAGGGAGGCTGAGTCACCAATTTCGATGGCCATTATAAGCCCAGTAGTGCCTGTGCCAACCCTCGACCTTGGTGTTATGTCAATGTTTGGGGGGACAGATGGCACTGCCACTGGAGTGGACAGCATCGAAGAGGAGGTCGTACCTGTTGGGCACACGGGTGACTTGGAACACACTGGGGAATCCTTCTCTTTGTTCCAGGGCTTGTGTTTGTGACTCACAGACATTTTCACCCAGGATTTCAACAAGCATGATTTAGTCGATGGGGCCAGCATCACAAATTTCTGTTGGAGCTCTTTCTCCATCCTATCTGTGGTCTTTTGGAGCAAAAATTTCTCCAAAGCCCCTTTTCATCATTGCCTGGTTGCAGCATTAATCCCCCAGCAGATTTTGCAGGCTTTCACATTGTGGTCTAGGCCTAGGCAGCAGACACAGATGTCGTGGGAGTCACTAGTGTAGATTTTGTCTCTGCATTCACAGTACCAGAAAGTTTAAACTTTTTTTTTTTACAACATACAGGTCACTGAAAAATCACTCTAAAAGTGATTACTTTACAGAAAAAGAAATAAAATGGTGGCAATGTGCAATGATGTTTCCTTAGTGGTCCAATGAGTTCAGCTCGACGATAGAAAAAGAACTCAGAAGAGAAGGGGCTGCCCACGTTTATATATATGCTGATGTCTGAAGTTGTCATGGTGGCCCCTGGCAGACTGCTTGCAAAAGTTTCCATGTGGTCCTAGAGCCTGGCGGCTATTAGTTCCAAAGGTGTGGCCTGACGAAAGAGATATCCTCGAAGAAGATCTACCATGGCTCACTAGAAAAGTCAAAAGGGCAATAAAAGTTAAACAAAAAGCATGCACTGTATTTCAAAACACAGGGTCACCAGAAAATCTCACCAGGCATAAGCAGCAGTTGAAGAAATGCACAAACAGGAGTGCAAGAAACTGGAAAATAGATGGTTTGTAAAAGATTGTGAAAAACAATTTTCCAAATATAGTAACTCAGTGAATGCAGGTATTTATTATTTAATTCTTCTCTGTCTATCAGTCTGGGAGTAGCACTGACAATCTTAGCACAGTAGTCAGTCATGCCCACAGTGATCCCATACCAGAAGCTGGCTTGACAGAATTAAACAAAATTGGAATTTTAGATGTGAACAAGGCACGGGAACCAGATGAAATATCACCAGTGTTTCTTAAAAAACAAGCTGGTGGCTATTGTATAGCCTTTGTTGTTGAGAGTTACCATAATTATACAAAGGGTACCTAAAGTCCTGTAATCTGATTAGTCAACTAAGGTTCTACCCATAGGTAAATCCTACAATGATCCACGGCTGATGAAAGGCATTTATAAAAAATATAATTAAAATATTTAAAATTTTATTTACATGTAAGCCATGGGTATAATCACAACAAGGCACTTCATGGCTTGGGTAATTGAGGAATTACCCATTTTTTGTGTGGTTAAGTCGCTAGACTGTGCCTTATGACACACCACACAAGTCATGGGTAAATCCTCTGATAACCCATGCCTGGTCATGCCTTATTCCTAAACCAATCCTTACTCTCAGGTGTTGTGCCAGATGATTTGAGGAAAGTACATGTAACTCCAATTTTTATAAAAGTGGCTAAGAACTCGGGCTTGGTTCAGATAGCTCCGCAGTTAACACAAGGTGCATGCATCAAATAGAAATGATGCAAGTGGCAGCTTGCACCACAACTTGCACCAAAGCTGGGATCCTCTGCACCAGACCGGGCTGTGCCGGGTCTGTGCCAGGCATACAGTTGCTCCAGGGTGCTAGGGGGCTTGCGGCAGATGCAAGCTGCCATATCCCCTACAGGGGGATTCAGGAAGCCCTCCCAGAAGGTGCACAGTCATGGACAATTGGACCAGCCAGGTGCTGGTCTAGCACTCCATGCGCCACCCCTGGAGTGCTCCCAGGGCAGGAGAGATCATGTGCCGCCACCCGCCCATGGTCTCTGGCACTGTTATCATCCAGTGCAGCACCCGCTACCCAAACACCACATGAAGACATACATAGAGTGCCCTTTGTGGTGCAGTGCCTGCAGCGGCCCCCCCATGGTGCCCAGTATGCAGGTGCCCCCCAACCCACTGGCACTGCAGTGGCCCCTCTGTTGCCCCTTTTGGGTGCTGTTGCCACCCCTTCCATCTCCCATGAGTGTGCCAACAGCCCACCCAATGCAATGCTCTGTCCCCACGACCCCAGCAGCCTCCCAGTAGGTCACTTATCCAGGGTGCAGATACCACCCAACCACCCTGCAGCTTGCAGCAAACTGCTCCAGTGCACCGTCCTTTCACTGCATGGCCACACTGGCTGCAAGCTGTGGGACTTTGGTGCTAGGACCCCCAAAACATGGGACACTACCCCAGTTGAGGCTAGCCCTCATCCCCCCTTCTACCTCAGTGTCATCTCCATCCTGGAGACCCAGAAGCTTCTTGCTGGTCTCCCCCCTCATACTGGTGCCAGACATGACAGCTTTGAGCCTTACCTACTCAGACTTGGGGCCTCCATACTTGCCTGCCCTATCACCCACATTTTCAACAGATCCCTTCTGATGGGTGTCATCCCTGACACTTGGAAGGTGGCCAAAGTCATCCCTGTTCACAAACAGGGGGACCCCAAGGATCCCAGGAGCTACCGACCGATAGCGATACTGTCAGCGATCAGTAAGCTTCTCGAAAGGGTGGTCGCCTCGCAGATCTCACATTACCTGCAAGCCTATGACGTACTCTCCCCTGCCCAGCACGGGTTCCGAAAAGGGCATAGTACTTCCACTGCCCTAGCGGTTGTCTCCTCTGAGATTAGAACTGCTGCTGATCAAGGCAAACTGACTGGAGCCATCTTTGTGGACCTCTCTAAGGCCTTTGACCGTGTTGACCACTCTCTTCTGAGTTCCTTTCTCCAGTCTCTTGGCTTCTCCCACCCCACACTAGCCTGGATTAGCAACTACCTCCTGGGCAGACAGCAGTACACCTCATTTAACAAGTCCCTGTCAAAGCTTGCCCCAGTCAACTGCGGGGTCCCTCAGGGCTCTGTCCTAGGGCCCCTCCTCTTCTCCCTCTTTATTAATCAGCTGCCCTCGGCCCCGGCCCATAGGTGCTCTACCCTGTACGCTGATGACTTAGTCATCCTGTTCAGCTCACAGGATAGCTCGGACATCAACAACAAGCTCAATGCTGTCTTCCACCAGATCCAAACATGGCTGGTTGAACACAAGCTTGCTATCAACTTGCTGAAAACCCAATCCATGCTCTTTAGTTCCACAGCCAAACTAAAAGCGGCTCCTTCCCCTCTAAGGATCTCATGTGCTGATAGATTCTTCCTACATGATGCTAAATCCATGAAGTACCTGGGGGTAACTCTAGATCCACAACTGGACTGCACTCTGCACATTCACAATGTCTGCAAGGCCTCAAACTGTAAATTGGGCCTTGCGTATAGATCAAAAAGTTGCCTCACCCCGGCGGCACGTCTCACCCTTGCCAAAGGCGTCCCTCTTACCTGCGCCTCCTATGGCCTTGGCCTCTTTGCCTCCTCACCACAAAAACAATCTCTCCAAATGGATATGGCATACATATATATGTCGCTTTGCTCTCTCTGCCCCCCGCCTCACTCACCGCTGCCAGCACTATTCTCAGCTGGAATGGCTTCCTCCGGACAAATACCGGTCCTTCATTCTAGGCAACTTCATTGATAAGGTCATCAGAACTGCCACCCCTCCTGGCCTAGCAACTTCCCTCATTCCTCCTTCCTCCTCCTACCACCTAAGGTCCAACGACTCCCATGTTCTTCTGGTGCCTAAAACACGCACCCAGATGGGTGACCGGGCCTTTGTTACCCTTGCTCCAAGGCTATGGAACTCCCTGCCAGTGAGCACTCGCTCTTCCACCTCCCATTCCTGTTTTAAGGCTTCCCTCTGGGGCTTCCTCAAGTCTGCCCTTCCCTGCCTCTGCACTTAAGTTACTCCTGCCGCTTGCCCCACTGTTCCTTTGGCTCTATGGTGTAGGGTATCCTGACCTTCCTCTCCAGTGAAACATACAAGGGTTCAGACTATCTGATAATAAGGAGCCTTCCTTGCTCCAGCTAAGTGCTCCTTTCGCCTCTCCTATCCCCCTTTTGTAATCTCCTTGACGTACGCCTCAACCCCTAGCCTCCAGATGTCGTGTTTGGCTGATATTCCTAGCCGACAGCTGGCCTCCTATGTATGAAGCTATTACCTTCCTACCACTGGGTAGATAAGGTCCCCTGGTATTGCTTCATTTACCTCATTTATGTCTGATGCTCTTGCTTGTACCTGCTCTTATTGTTTTCCTGCTGTACCTGATTGTATCCTTGTAATCATGTATGTATCTCTGTAAAATCATGTATGTATCTCTGAAATAAACATGTGTGTTATCTCTGTAATCTCCCGGGTCGCACCTGAAAATAGGCATCTGGTTGTCTAGTGTGCTTATCTGGTAAACAAAAACAAACAAATAAATAAATAAATGATAGTGAATCGAGCGATGGGTCCCTGGCACACTGGCAATCGGTACAAGCTTTCGTTTGTCGCAGCTTGCACTGCTGTTTCTGAATCGAGCCCCTTGTCTTTAACTATGGACCAATAAGTTTAACAAGTATAGTCAGCAAATTAGTGGAATCCCCTAATTTAAGCTATATGGCTTGACCATTTACATGAGAAAGGGTTACAGGATACAAAGCATGGCTTTAAAAAACAAAGCTTGTATATGATGAGCTTGCTTTGTTTTTAGTAGCAGGCAAGTAAAGAACTCAATAGGGAATTTCTAGTGGATGTGATCCTACAGGGCATTCAACACTGACCCTCATAGGGGAATAATAAGTAGGGTTTCCGGTTTTCGGTTTTAACTGATAAAACCCCACCAATTACTTTTTCTTCATTTCGGTTTAAACCGAAAAGCACCGAACTACGTTCCCAAGTCTGAATCGTGTCTTACCATAACAACACTCAGTTAATTAAACAAGTTAACCCAGTCTGCCTATTATGTGAATTCTATGAACCTGCATCTGCATCTGCATGCTTAATTCTCATTCCAGCAACTCATTACAGCCTCTCTCAATTACGACTACACATCGTAGAAAACCTTCTAATGTACCTGCAATCAAGTACCTCTGATACTCCCCCTCGCATACTATCTAAAACTCACATTAAGCAGAAGCAGCCCCTGGAGAATGATGATCACTGCTTAAGCCAGATTTCACTTACAGAAACCATCACTCAGTTCAAGCGAAAAAGAGAGGACGAGCGGGACATCGCTCATGAGTTTTCCAGAGCAATGATACAGTCAGGTGTCAGCCTACATCAAACGAACGGTCCTCTTGGAGATCTTTTTCAAAAGCGGGCACCTGCTGCATGAACTATGCCTAAATCTGGCCAAATGTATGATAAGTATCTACCTGAGGTATTCAATGCAGACATGGAGCACATTCTTGGTTTGCTCAATGGTACACAGATTTCTGTAACAATAGATGAAACGCCTGAGATGCACGGTGATCCAGCTGTTGCTGTTATGTTTACTTTTGCTGACAGATTTAAGGGTTGGGGTCGGCGTACCATTATGGCAGACCTCGAGGTAATTGAGTGTTGCAACGCAGTGTCAATTTCAGCATTAACACAAACCGTTCTGGATATCTACAGGAAGAACTGGGAGGATGGTGTATGCATATGCAGTGACAGTGCCAGCTACGTGAAAAAACTGTGTGATGATTTATGGAGAGCTCACCCGCAGTTCAAGGCATTCCCTGTTCGAGATCTGTGTCACCTGCTGGATGGTGTACTGAAGGCAGCAATCTCATCATCAAACGTCATGAAAAGGTAGTTGACTTTATTTTGCACTCTGGAGCACTATTTAAATATGCAGAGAGCTTAAAAGTACTTTGCAATGCTCTCCGCCTAGGGGTAAAACAAAAGGTGATCCCCAAGCGTACACATAGCCAGTGGTATTCTGTGATAGAGGCCGTAGAAAGTTTGCTTGCCATGTGGAGACCGCTTACCCTATTTATATTAAGTGCAGACGCTGAAGGGAAGAAATGTGATGAAATTAGAAAGCATGTAGACACGGACATCAAAAAGAACACTGTGTATTGCATTTTAAACTTTCTTACAGAGAATATGAGACTTCTAATGTATATTATGAAAAAACTGGAGTCTGAACACACACAAGTCCATCAAGTATTTAACATAGTTGGAGTGAGCATTAAAATTCTGTTAGAAAGCAAAATTGATGGAGGCAGCTCTGAGTATGGACTGGCTGCAAATGCACTTCTTGGGTGTCTGCCGCTGTAAGGCCAGCAAGTACTGGAAGAGAGCTTTAACATTTTCTACACAGCTATGTATGACAAATGGCAGGCTGTAATGGCCAGAAATATCTCATATCCAACAATGGGATTTGAATTCAATGAATCTTGTCTGTGGTACTCAGTTCAAGTGTTTGAACCATTTAGAAAAAAACAAATTCTCTTCTAACTTTGAAAATTATTTATTTATTTTTGATACTTTTAACAAACAAGATACTGAATTACTACGTGTACAGTTTGAAGAGTACTTTGCAGAACCATCGCCAACTAACACTGAATTTGAAGTGCACACATTTTGGAGGGTTAAAATGAAGCAATGGCCAGAACTGAGTAAATGTGTTCTGTCAATTCTTGCACTGCCTGTCTCTAGTGTTAATGTAGAGAGGGCCTTTTCAGAGATCAGGGCATTTACAGCCAGGAAAGACAGAGGGGAAATGTCAAAACAAGCGCTGAAAATGCATTGCATGATTTATTATAACAAATTTAGCATTTAAAGTTATTACAGTATGTGCTAATAATGGGGTTATGTGCAATTCTAATTACTTTTGATATTTATTGAACATAAACATCAATGCACATTGTGTTTTTTTAAAAATAAAATGTATTACAATAAACACAGATAAATACTGAAATTGTCTAATGATTTTTTTAATTACCCTGGAATACACAGAATTTCGCTACTTGAAAAGGGAGCAAGAAAAGCTGAAAAATAAACACCTTTTTTCATGATTAATAAACACCTAAAACCGGAAACCCTAATTATAAGTAAACTAGTCAATATGGGAGTAAACAGCCACATTGGAAGCTGGACTGCAGTATGATCATCACAAAGATCCCAGAATGTTGTCATAAATGGATTTAAATCAGTTGAAAGTAAAATCACTAGTGGAGTATCACAGGGCTCAGTTCTGGATCCTAACTCTTGTAAATTTTCATCATGGACGTGGACGAGTGACTATGTAGCTCGTTTATACAGCATGCTGACAACCCTAAAACTGGTGGATGAGCTGATACGTTGGGTAGTTCCCACATCACATCTCCCACATGGTCATGAATACAATTGTTAATGGTACAGGAAAGCCTCCCTTAATTTTAACAGGCAATAGGTAAAATATTGCATTCTAGGCAGAACACAGGAATAAAAAATATCAAACAGAGGCTTATTTATATTTTAGAGGAAAAACTAATAAAGTACTTTACAGTTCTGAACATTTTGACATTCATTCTCCCTTGTCCTGGTTCTCAGTAACTTCTCATTCCAGAATTGGGAGAATTTTTTCAGCCTCGCCCGGGGACCCAAACATATAAACTTTGTCCTGCCAAATAATCTTTAAATTGGCAGGAAACACGAGCTGATAATGAATCTTCAAACTATGAAGGTGACTCCTCAACCCATCATATGCTTTCTGTCTCTGCCTCGTGCCGTAGGATAAATCCGGGAACGCAGATATCTCCGTGTGTCCATACTGCAACCTGTGTTTTCTCCGGACTGCCTGCAATACTCAGTCCCAATCTCCAATTCTGGAACACACCACTACAATGGTATGTGGCATTGCCTGGGATGGTGTACCTCTACATTGGATGATACTACATGTTCTCTCGAAAGACAGCAGCAGGGCCTCCTTGTCCAACCCCAGCAAGCCTGGCAGAAATGTACACATGAACGCCAGTGAGTCATCTCCCTCAGCTTCCTCGGGTAAACCTAGAATCTGTAAGTTCTTTTCCCGAATCTGGTTCCCTACTGTTTCTAGTCTTTGCCGGAGCCAGGTAGAGTCTTTGACAAGCTTAGTACATACATCCATGGTCTTATTTAAACTTGTATCTAGCTTAGTGAGTTTTTGATCTGTTATGACCATTTGAGTCTCAAGTTCAGCTACCCAAGGTGTTATCATATCGAACTTCTTATCCAGTTCCTGCACAGGGTGTACAAGTCTTATTAAAGTAGTGTTCACTGTAGCAAGGGTAATTTCCCCAGTATCCAGTGCAGCAGAGGCCCCTGTGGCCACATTTCCTGCAGGCCCAGCATCCCATTTATTTCTCGGGAATGAAAAACTCAGCAGAGGCAGCTGCATTGCCCTTGGTTTTCCCCATGGGTCCTCCAGGTCGGCTACTAAACCCAATGGGGGTATAAAAACCTCGAAAAGTCCTGGAAAAAGTAACTTTTATTTGTTTAAAACAAGGATTTTTTAGGAGCTCCAGAAATGTGTGGCCTCCTGTTGAGCTGCTCAGCAGCACCCCATAATGCAGAGTTTTGATAAAAAAAAAAAACAGACAGCTGTAATACAGATAAGATAATTTCTCACAGACATTCATTCATACCACTACAGTTCAGCACCGAAACTCAAATGATCAACTTTTTATGAGAACAGAATGATTGAATATAAGCTAATCTATCTAACCACAAACCAGATTGGTTAATAACTAACTTTGAGTAACAACAATTAGCTGTACAGACTGCTTTGACTGGGAACTGCAACAGCTTCTTCTTCAGTGAATCAGGGACTTAATTGCTGAAGCAGCAGGTGCAAAAAGAATGATGTCATCGCTCACTGATAGGGACAGAAAAATCTTCACTGTTTTCATTTACTGCAGAGCACACTAACAGATGCTGATTTAGAAAAAAATACAAAAGAAACAGCATTATATTTTCAGGAAACACTAATCATGACACATGGACTTGAATTCAAGTTTTTCTAAAATATGTGCATTTGATCTTTAAGTGGCTGTGGTGGGATTTTAGCATTTATACTCCTAGACACATATATTGAAAACCATCCAATTTAAACAAAACTGCATTTTTAATCAAACCTATACAATGCTACTAAATAAGACTGTTGCCACCATTTAAAAATGAAATACTATTTTTGACTTATCTTATTTTTTATAAATTATTAGGAAAGGTCAAAAACAAGAAAGATTGTGGCTATTGAATAAATTCACTCATTATAAGCACACTGTGTTAATGGATAATTCATCATATGCAATACAATTTTAATATACATTATACAATGGCAAGAAAAAATCCTGGCTTCTGATTGGTCAGCTGTCCACCACAGCAGGGATGTTATCCTGGCATAACATCCCAGCTGTAGTGCCAGCCAGCTGTCAACCTCATTACTAAACATCAAAAGACAGATCACTACACAGCAGCTGTCAAATGACTACTGTGACAGAAATACTAAAGCAAATAAAGCAGACTCATGTCATCATTTCCAAAGTTAAATTTCAATTTATTTGAAATGGCAACAATACAGAAATTGTTTTCAGAAGACCAAGAAAATACTGAGCCTAAAAGGAAAAAAGAAAAACAAAGACATGTAGAAATCCACGACAACCAGCTAGATCAAATTGAATGTGAGAAATGAACCACCACAAGGAGGCAAACTGTATGGGCCATTAACGTGTTAAGTGACTGGATGAAAGAAACTGGAATCAAGTAACTTATAGAACAGTAACGAAACCGAATTAAATCAAATCCTAAGAAAATTCTATGCCTCAGTGAGAACCAGCAACGGAGACCACTACGGAATAAGTAGTTTTATCGGTTTGAGATCGGGTATTAACCGTTACCTAAACGAGCCCCCGCTGTCAAGAAACATCAACATAATTAGCCACAAAGAGTTTCAAATGGCAAACAACATATTCACAGCCCAAATAAAAGGCCTCAGACGGGAGGGAAAGGACAAGGCCCAACACCACGCTCCCCTCACAGACAGCGAACTGTCATTGCTCAGACAATCCGAAGCACTGAACACAGAGACCCCCGAAGGACTTCTACGGCGAGTCTGGCTAGAAGTACAGTTACGGCAACAGCATGTGTGTATTTAATATTTACAAAGCTTAAATGAACTAGCATAAATGTTATTAATTTTACAAATGTTGTACACGTTTCACATGTTTCAAACAGTTAAGTTATTCACATATTTATAACACATTTACAACTTACAAAGCAGAACTATTTAGTTCAGTGGAAGGATATTTCACATTTTAATCAATAAAAAACTATTTTAAAGTTACTATTTGTAATCTTTCTCCTTATTTAACACATTCGAGCCATTGTATAATAGGAATAATGCCCTCAAGGTAGGTGTTATGCTGGGATAACATCCGCCTTGGGTGGTGCCCTGACCCATTGGCCTCGGGCCCAACCACCCAAGGTGGGATGTTATCCCTGCATAACACCCACCCTGTCGGGCATTATTCCTTTAGTATCTTAGTATACTCTACCTTCTAAGTAAGTGACATTATAACAGATGTTTCAAAGCTGGAGAGAGTGCAAATTTCCAAGTGCAAGCATTTTTAGAAGACATATAGAAACTGTTGGTAGAGGTGAATTCCTTTCTTGCAATCTCCCCCATAATTTAAACTTTTCACCTCCAGCCTCAGGGGGATCAGCTAGTCAAGTGAATCATCTGCTACTGAAAACAGCTAGAAGAAAAAAGGGAGACTATCAGGCTAGAGTCAAAAATCCAATTAAATTCCTGGTATTGTTTTTTTTACAAAAATTGTTTCTGACCCCAGTCTATGTTCAGATCTCTAGGTTGTAGGCTACCCAGGGTGAAAATCCAATATCTCTCATGCTGTAATAAAGGTTTCTATCTCCACCCCTGGACTTTTTGTCTATGGCTTTAATTACCATCCATCTGACACACATGGGTCATTATGACAATTTAAACAAGCATTTGTCAATGCCGAACGTTCGCTTGCAGGTATTTGCAGTGGTGTTTGGCATGTATGGTGCTTTACCCTAATGCCCTCATACAGATTGCTGGTATTTGCACTAACAAATTGTCAGCATGACCTTTTGTTACCCCTGTATTATGCTACATAAAGGAAACATGTTTTAGGCAGGATGTGAAAATGACAGCTGTACTGTTCATAAGGAAGTGTGGTAAAATGGCAATGTTGAAAATCTGGAGTGGAAATATAGAAAATTCGCAAAGCTAGGCACGTGCGTGGGAACTGTGCAATGCACGCTTGTAAAACAGTCATTGTTAGGAATTTTTTCACCAAATTGTCAACATTGGCATTTTAAAACCTCTGCTAATGAACAGTGTCACTGTGATTGTCTTACTGTGTGCCATACATTGATTTTGCACACCGACTGTGCCATTGTGCACTACATGGGTGAAAACATGTTTTGGGCAGGATGTGAAAAATGACAGCTGTACTGCTCACAAGGAGGTGTGGTAAAATGGCAATGTTGAAAATCTGGAGTGAAAATATTGAAAATTAGCAAACTCGAGTACATTGTGCAGTTCCTACGCTGCGCTACAGACTGCGAGATTTCCAATATTTTCGCCAGTTTTCAACGTACCGACACATCTCCTATAAACGGTACGCTAATCGTATCCTACTGCTTATGTTCCTTTATGTAGTACTAATGCGATGGGTGTGCAAAATCAATGTATAGGACACAGTAAGAAAATCACAGTGACACTGTTCATTAGCAGAGTTTTAAAATGGCAATGTTGAAAATTTGGTGAGAAAAGATTCCTAAAAATGACTGTTTCTGACGTGCGTTACATAGTTCCACCTTGTAGCTTTCGTGGGATTTTGCGAATTTTCAATATTTCCACTCCAGATTTTTCAACATTGACATTTAACCACCTCCTCATGAACAGTACAGCTGTCATTTTGCATCTGCTAAGCGTGTTTCGCCTATAGCAGCACACAATGCCGGCAGTCGGTGTCTTGAGGAATCAATGTATAGGACACATTAAGAAAATCACAGTGCCACGTTTTGGGCAGGATGTGAAAATGACAGCTATGCAATCCTGAGAGAGGTATTGATAAAATAACAATGTTGAAATGTCCAATGCACAAATTCACAGCGACTGTGCCATTGCTACATGGGCAGAAACACATTTTGGGCAAGATGTAAAAATGACAGCTGCAGTGCTCATGAGGAGGTGTGGTAAAATGGCAATGTTGAAAATGTGGGTAAGAAAATATTGAAAATCGCCTAAACTTCTGACGTGCATAGGAACTGCACAATGAACACTCAAGTAAAACAGTCATTTCTAGGAATTTTGTCACCAAATTTTCCAACACAGCCATTTTAAGACCTCTGCTCATGAACAGTGCCACTGTGATTTTCTTAATGTGTCCCATACATTGAGTTCGCACACGGACTGCGCCATTGTGCACTACATGGGCGGAAACACGTTTTGGGCAGGATGTGAAAAATGACAGCTGTACTGCTCATGAGGAGGTGTGGTAAAATAGTAATGTTGAAAATCTGGAGTGAAAATATTGAAAATTCGCAAACTTACGAACATGCGTAGGAACTGTGCAACGCACACTCGTAAAACAGTCATTTTTAGGAATTTTTTCACCAAATTTTCAACACAGCCATTTAAGACCTCTGCTCATGATCAGTGTCACTGTGATTTTCTTAATGTGTCCCATACATTGATTTGCTTTCCGACTACGCCATTGTGTGCTACATGGAAACACATTTTGGGCAGGATCTGAAAATGACAGCTATACTGCTCATGAGGGAATTAATGGCAAAATGCCAATGTTGAAAATCTGGAGTGAAATATTGAAAATTCACAAACCTACAAATGCGTGAGGAACTGTATAGCATGCGCTCGTAAAACAGTCATTTTAGGAATTTTTCACCAAATTTTCAACATTGCCATTTTAAAACCTCTGCTAATGAACAGTGTCACTGTGATTTTCTTGTTGTGTCCCATACATTGATTTGACACCGACTGCACCATTGTGCACTACATGAGGCGGAAACACGTTTTGGGCAGGATGAAAAATGACAGCTATACTGCTCATAAGGAGATGTGGTAAAATGGCAATGTTGAAAATCTGGAGTGAAAATATTGAAATTAAGTAAACTTATGGCGTGCGTAGGAACTACGCATGCTGCGCTAAATAAAACAGTCATTTTAGGAATTTTTCACCAAATTTTCAACATAGCCATTTAAGACCTCTGCTCATGAACAGTGTCACTGTGATTTTCTTAATGTGTCCCATACATTGATTTAGCACACCGACTGCGCCATTTAATAAGCTACATAGTGACTACGTTTTAGGTGAGATGTGAAAAATGACAGCTGTACTACTCATAGAAGGTGTGATAAAATGGCAATGTTGAAAATCTGGAGTAGAAATATTGAAAATTCGCAAACCTACGGCGTGTGTGGAACTGCAATGCTGCGCTTATAAAACAGTCATATTTGGAATTTTTGCAAATTTTCAACGCATGGGGTTTTGGGACCCTTCTCATGAATGATGTCACTGTCATGGCACTATTCAGGCTGAAGGGTGATTTCACGTAGTGACTGCACAGTGACTGCGACATCACCGGGCCCGAATAGCATCGCCAGCAGTGACATCATTCATGAAGAGGTCCCAAAACCCTGTTGAAAATTTAGTGCAAAATTCCAAAAATGCTGAGATATGCACAGTTGAACCCCCATCTAGCCCATTATACAGCTTACGGCATTTCCTCAGTTCATGTGTTGCCTTTGAAGAAGTGCAGGCGTGTTCCGGTCCACCAAAGATCGTCGCGCTGAGGTCAGAGGTAAGTATGGGGTGAGAGGATGTGGGGAGGCTGGGTGTGCAGTGGGTGGGTGCGGGTTGTGGGAGGGGCTGGGAGGCAGCGCCATGGGACCGTTTTTATTTTACAGGTTTAAAAAGAACAACGTGGGGCGTTTGCCACGCTGGGTGGGCTCCCAGTGTGGCAGGAAGATGGCTGAGGGGCTGAGAAGCCGACGGGGATTGGGCACCCGTCGGCAAAAAACCACGAATGTTTGCCACGCTAGGATGGGCTCCCAAGCGTGGCAGCATACCCAGAAGTGCACGTGGAGCCGATGGGGATTGGGTACCCCCATTGGCAAACAATGTTTGCCATGCTAGGGTGGAGCTCAGCGTGGCACCAAAGCTTTGGGGGGCGGCGTGACGCGAGGGGATGGTAGACGCTGCTCAGTATGGCAGTGGTGCTTTGCTTGAAGCAGAGAACACCGCTGTCATACAGAGCTCCTGCACCCATTGGTGCAGGACCGCCATGCCTGCTCAACAGAGCACTGGATTGAAAGGGAGAGGCACACCTCCAAAGTGTGCTACTCTCCCAAAATGTTCCTTGCGCATGCGCGCAAGTGAACGTAAAAAGTGCTTGCCAGCTGGTGTGTTGGCCATACCTGATTTAATGCCACTTACATGCTCCTGGATCTTCTTTATAATAAAGCATACTGGTGTTTTAACTTCTGTTTTTTTGGGGGGGGGTTAGGCATTAGCAGTGTTTTTCTCTCAGAGTTGTTGGCCCTGTCAAATGCCTTAAGTGTTTTTTCATCATAACCCCTGGCCATAAATCTCAGAGTAGGTTCTTCTGACTGTTTACAAAACTCAGTGTCATGTGAACAGCTGCTCCATTTCCTGAGGTACTATCCATAGGGGATGGGATTGATCAGACTCTGGGCATGTGCACTTTCTGTCTTGAGCAGACTATGTGTGGCTGTTGGTTTATGACAGCCTTTTGTGTTGACTTTGTTATTTTCAACCATCAAGGTAACATCTAGAAAGTTCAGATTCAGTGCACTCATATTACTTGTGAATTTTAAGTTCAAGGTATTTTCATTAAGCCAGACCATGAATTTTGTGGCCTCTTCCAGGAAACCATCCATACCCATACTACATCATCAATAAACCTATACCACATCATAATACAGTGTATGAAGTGTTTCTCATGTGGCTGAAGGGCTATGTTTTTCTCAAGTAACCCAGGAGGAGGTTTGTGAAAGAAGGCACCATGGCTGCACCCATTGCAGTTCCACACTATTGTGATGAACGTATTATCACATTCAGAATAATTATGGCTCAAAATAAATGCCAGGCTCTCTAAGACAAAGGGTATCAGGAAGGAATCTTTCAAGGGATTGCATTCAAGGAAATGTTTGCAAGCCTCAATAACAGGTCCGTGATTGATACCTGTATAGAGGGAGACTACATCTATGCCTAGCCACATGAACTCAGGGTTCCACTCAAAATTTTAAAATTTGTTTAGCAAGTCCATGGTATCATGGAGGTATGAGCCCAATCTGACTATTGAATCTTTCAGGATGACATGCAGTGATGATAGCGATCGGAAATGAGCAACTACAAAAATAGTGACTCATTTTCAGTGCTATCATTCTGGGCTACCCTGCAAGGGTAGCAACCCTATGCAAAAGCAAGCATAGAGAAGGGCGATTGGATGGGGGAAATAGCGAGGGGAAGGGGAGGGACAGAGAAGGGGGTTTAAGGGACTGGTGTGCCTCCTGCCACCGAGCTAGCCATGTGGTGTAGTGGTGTGTGTGGCTAGCTCTGGCTCAGCAGGCACTGGGTTTGGTGTTCCAGATGTCAGGTCACCGGCAAGTGTATATCACTGATTTGCTTTTTGGTGATATACACTCGCCATAACAACGATTGCTGTTTTGCTATCGCTATTATGACATGGAACCTTTAAGGACTATATCTATAAATTTGCATAGGTTGTCCGATAAGGAGTCAATTACAGATACTACTGGATGTCCAGGTGGAAGTTATAGACTTTTGTGTACCTACCTTAGATAAGGCACAGAAAGTCAGTATTTTAGGATTCTCAACCCATAAGAATTTGAACTCATCCTCCGTGTTCTGGCCTGACTCTTTATGCCATTCCAAGAGTGTGTTCAGATCTTGCTTAAAGTGGGCTGTCAGGTCATTAGGTAATATTTTGTAATATTTTTTTCATCAGACAAAAGATCTTATACACATTCTCAATAGTCATTTTCATTGAGCAAGACAATGTTTCACGCCTTGTTGGACAGCTTTACTACAAGATCCTCTAAGTTGCTAAGTTCACTAATTGCTTTACATTCCTGCTTGTTAATATTACAGCAGACAAAGTGGGGAGCAGTGTAAAGTAAGTCGGTAGCTTTCTTCAAAACAATATTTTCAAAGGTTCTAATAACTGGATTTAAAGTAAATGGGCAAAACAATGATTCTGTTTTAAAGGTAGTTACTCTAATTTATTTTATGGACTGACCTGTAACATCAAAAACAGGGTTAGTATTAGCCTAGATTTGTTCTCCAATAATTTGATTTTCATTAATTACTGATTCAAGTGTCTCAAGATTGTTGAAGTCTTGTTCAGTCCTGTCCTGAAGGAGGACATTGTCTTCTTCTGCTGAAGATATTTGGTCATTATCTTCCAAATTCGAAATAATGTCAACAATACCCTGATCTTGTGCTAGAGCATGTGGGCTAGTCACCTCTAGGGATGTTGTATCTCTCCCCATATTTGTCTCTTATTTCTCTCTTTGGAAGAAACATTTATGGAGTCTTATTCTCCTGAAAAATTAAAATAAATCCACGTGGATGTCAGATTTGTCTGGCGCAGTCTCTGGTGCAAAATTCAGACCTTTTGATAAGACAGCGAGCTGGGCTGGAGTGAGGGTGAAGTCTGATAGCTTAATTATGTCTTCTTTTGTTTTTTGTTAAATCTGCTCCATAGAGATCTTACATTTTCTTCATCTTCTTCCTCTCCTTATTTTATTTTTTAGGTTTTATTTTTGTTTTATCTTATTGATATTAGGTAATGTACATCCTAACCCAGGATCAAATGGAAAATTACCTCTTGAATCTGCAAAATCCTCCACTATTTTTAAAAACCAAAGCTTAAAATAACGCATGTGAATATAAAGAGTTTGCCGGTTGGACTGGGGTACAGGGGACCACCCTAGAAAGTGGATACAGGGGACCACCAGGAAAACAGTAGGGGAGGGCCCAGGTGATGCACTGATATTAGTATTCTACTTAAAGAACTCCTGACACCATTCAAAAAACTTGAAAAAATGTGAGACTTAGACACAGTTCAGTTTATTTTTCATATATTTTCTATAATTCTTTCCCTTTTTTCTTTATGACTGAGAACTGTTGTAGGAAAGAGGATTACTGTCTCTTAGACTTTATCTGCTCTTTCTGCTTACCTTCACCTAACATAATAATCCCGTCTATGGCATGGTAATGATCTCCACAGCAACAGATTGTGGTGTCATAAACAGAAATGTGATGTCAGGTATAGGCAAGCAGCCAGAACAGATAGGGGAGCAATCCTGTTTACATGCAAATGTCCTTAGTAATAAAGAAATAAGGGTAAGAATCACAGAAACAATATTAAACATAAGATCAATTGTGTCTAAATATTACATTTTTTCAAAGTTGTCACAACAGCGTCAGAAGCTGTATGACACATTAGCTCTGTGTTTGCATCTTACATTTATTTGCAGTGCCCAAAATACCCCATTTAATTAGAAAATAGATGATAAATGTAAACAGTTTTTTAGTAAGAAGGTGGTCAGGTATCCAGCATGGGGGAAGGAGCCCACCTGCAAATTTCCAGGTGTCCTGGTGGCTAGTCTGAGTGGGCCAGTACAACTCTGATACAAGAAAATTTGCTACACAATGTACATATAGCTTTGAACTTTTACAGATGGCACAAGATTTTGGAGATTTCCATGTATTGGATATTTCTATGCCCTATCAGTCACCTGTAGCAGGACCAAGTTTAGGGCTTATGAAAGCTAAACATTAACTGAGTGCATATTTTAACGTTATACAGGTATTTGGGATGTTAATGCAGATACCTAAATGTCACTAAGGGACTGAATGATATGGTCATTGTACCTTTGGGCACTTATTACATTTCATTAAAAATATAGTGGCTTGCAACATATTACATTTCCTCGTGTTATTTCACTCTGCAGCTATCTGGTGGAGAGACAAATATGAGCCTATTGAATGTAAAATTCTTTGCCATTTATAGTATTGCCACTGGTGGCAATGATCAGAAGAAGTCACTTTATTTTTTAGCATTCAGCAGGATGGATCTGGAGTGCCATGGATGATTTTCCCTGAATAAGGAAAGCTGAATGAAGAGGGATCTTCACAACTGGAGGAATGCCAGATGCCCAAAGAGACTACCATGACATTTTCATTAAATACAACAGCGTCAGGTCTCCTTTTTCCTAGCCTTGGTCTTACTGGTATTCATTGAAAATGGGCTATATACTCCCACATTTTTCTAGGAGTAAGTACATGATCTGTGTGTGTGTGGGGGGGAGGGGGGTTGTCAAGAAAGGCTAATCTGGTGTAATTGTTTGGCCAGGGAATCTCCCTTGCTTTTAGTCTGAAGGGCTCTCTTGTTCTATGTTGCATGCCTTTCAGCAGGGTCATTGTGCGACTTGGCTCTTAGTGGACTTCTGTCTAAATGCCACAACATCTGTCTGCGCTTCCAGTGTTCATAGGCTACACTACATCGCCACAGTGGTTATAGTACTCCCACCCCTTTTCTTTTCTCATAACAAGAGGGGCAGTGGTTAAGGGATCAAATAAGCAGTGGAATTAAAGTCCAAGGGGGAAAAACAAGTATTACCATTTTAATGTTCTTATCAAAGTAGTTTGCCATTTCACAAGTTTGTATATGAGTTATAGTATAACAGCTCAACTCTATTTGCAGAATTGTAAATACACTCAGTTTTAAATTTCCCAGATCCTCTGCAATTACCAATCAGATTACTTTGCAGATCTGTTAAACTGGCAGATTATTTAAAAAGCAAAAAGAGCCCTAACCGAAGCAATCCTAGGTCTTGCTGAGTGCATATTTATAAAATTCAGTACAGTAGTAGCAGTCAGAAAAGCTCAGAATCATCTCAGGCAAATCTTCAAATAGGCTAAACTACAGTTTTAAATGCCCTATAATACTAAGCATATCTATCTGTGCTCTAAATATATTTAACACAAAACTAGCAGTATGTTATCTAAATGCAGTTAATGGCAGTCACATTTTATCAATACTGTTGCATTAGTAGCTGTTGGGGCTGTAACCAGAACTTGTTCTGTAGGTTACAGCCTATTCTTATTTCCTTTCTGTTTTTTATTCTTGTAAACAGGCCAATGTGCTGCCTATATTAAGTAATGTGGCTTGCTCTGCATTTGCCTCTACAGCATACCCCGTGTACTGGAGTGTTTTTTGTTTTTTCGTTTTGTTTTTATAAAAAGAAAGAGAATGTCAGCCAGATGCTCCTCTTCTGACACATAGGAGAGTTTATTTTTCCAATCTCCCTTCTCCTGCCCTGTGTAAATATCGCCCTTGTTGTTGGGGTAGGATGCCCTTCCATTTTCCTTTTAGCTGGAAGCATGTCCCTGCATCGGGGGCATGGCCTGGGGATTTTAGTCTAGCCAGCCCTTCATTGCCGGTCTGGATTCTGCACAATTTTTACATTGGTTGTGCTTGTGCAAACCAATGTATTGTGGCAATACAGGATTTTGGGAAGGGGGAGGCTCACTGCCGAGCCCATTGCAGTTCACAGAACCAGGGTCTCGGTAGTCTACCTGAATGACCACTAGGTGTGGTTGTGACGCAACTCTCTGCTGGGTAGGCTGAACAGTCATGCACTTCAAAGGACTGAAGCTGTTCTAATCCAAGAGGGTTTCGGCACTTTGACTTGCATGACTGTTCAGCCCACCTGGGGTGCCCAACCCCCATGTCGGCAATCCCCCCTCCCCCTACATTGTCCAACATCAGGGTGCCCAATCCCTGTGTCAGCGATCCCCTGGCACTGTCCAGCACTGGGGTGCCCAATCCCTGTGTCCGTGATCCCCCCAGTACTATAGGACACTGGGGAGCCCATCCCCAGTGTCCCCAAATGTTAGTTATCCCTGAAAAAAAGAAAACAATCCCCCAACATCTTTTTTTTAATTAAACCTATAAAGAAATAAACAGTCCCTCGTCATCTCCTCATCCCCTTCCCCCACCTCCCTGCAGCCCCCCTTACCACATACTTACCTCTGGAGGTTGGTGGCTGGCATCTTCTGTGGACTGGGACATGTCTGCACTCTTCAAAACCAAACAGTGAACTGATGAATTAAGGTAAGTGCCATATAATTGCAGTCAATGGCATTTTGAACTTATGTTGATATCTCGCCCATTATTAGGTCTTTTTGCACCAAATTTTCAACATGGGCTTTTTGGGACAGCACCTCATGAACACTGGCACTGTTGTTTCATTACTCAGTCCTGAAAGATGATTTCACAGTTCCTGTGCAGAATCACCTTTCAGGACTGAGTAATGAAATGACAGTGCCACTGTTCATGAGATGGGGTCCCAAAGAGCCCATGTTGAAAATTTGGTGAAAAATTCCCCCAAAATGGTTGCATTACAAGTGTGCATCATGCAGTTTCTATGCAGGTGCATAACTTTGTGAATTTTTAATATTTTCATTCCAAATTGTCAACATAAAGATTTTTTCACACCACCTCATTAACAGCATAGCTGTCATTTCTCACATCCTGCCCAAAATGTGTTTGCACACCTGTAGCACAGAATGACATGATCCTTGCATGAAATCAACTTTCAGGGCTGAGTAACAAAATGGCAGTGCCACTGTTCATGAGCCATGTTCAAAAGATGGAGCAAAAATGCCAAAAAATGCCCAACTTATGCATGCTCGTTGACATTTTCCTACGTATGCGTGTAACTTTACCAATTTCTCATATTTTCACTCCCAATTTTCAACACAGCCATTTTTTCACACCACCTCATGAACATTACAGCTGTCATTTCTCACATTCTGCCCAAAATTACTTTCCACATCTGTGATGCAGATTGGCATTTTGCCACATAAAAATACATTTTCACCTATGGGGTTTATGAGGTAAGGTGATAAGAAGATTATGTTGAACACTTGGGGTCAAAATGTGAAAAAATTACAAAGTTATCATGGCAACATACAAGCGTCTGCTTGCTGCGCCTACATCCTGGGTTCAGAGATGGACCCGGGAGTTGGAGGGCTGGCCAGGGGCAGTGGGATTGAGTGTCCCAGGGACTGCTCTCCTTCTCTGGGGAAGGGGGAAGACTGTCCAGTGCATTGTGCACCTCTGGTGGAGGCTAGGGGTACCACCGCTGCTGGCTACTTATGCAAGGGGGGGTGAGGGAGATGCTAGTGTCATTGCACATCCCCACCCCCAAGGATCTTCAAACATTAGCATATAAAAAATTCTGGCCCTGTTCCTGATGCCCCCACCTCTGCCACCACTACTACAGCAACTAATAAAAGAGAGAGAGAGACTATTGGGGCCAAAAGAGAAATGTTATAGCTACAGAAATCATGAATAAAGTTTATTCTTGGCCCCAGTGTGGCTGTGTGTGTACACAGGGCAAGAGCAGGCTGGCAAAATAAGTCTTTAACTTGTGCCACCATGCAGAGGAGAAAAAGAGAGAGAGCGAGTATTGGGATCCAAAGAGAAATGTTATAGTTACAGAAATCACAAATAAAATTTATTCTTAGCTCCAGCATGGCTGTGTGTATCTGCAAGGGCAAGAGCAAGCTGGCAAAATAAATCTTTGACTTGTACCACCTTCCAGAGGAGAAAAAGAGAGAGAGACTATTGGGGCCAAAGAGAAATGTTATAGTCACAGAAATCACAAATAAAGTTTATTCTTGGCCCAAGTGTGGCTGTGTGTGTGCACAGGGCAAGAGCAGGCTGGCAAAATAAGTCTTTGACTTGTGCCACCATCCAGAGGAGAAAAAGAGAGAGAGAGAGAGAGAGAGTGAGAGAGAGAGAGAGAGAGAGAGAGAGAGAGAGAGACTATTGGGAGCCAAAGAGAAATGTTATAGTCACAGAAATCACACATATATTTTATTCTTGGCCCCAGTATGGCTGTGTGTGTGTGTGTGTGTGTGTGTGCACATGCACAGGGCAAGAGCAGGCTGACAAAGTAAATCACAAAGTTCTAATAATAATAATAATAATTTTATTTGTACAGCGCCTTTCCATTTCCAAGGTGCCTTACAACTTAAAACAGTTTAAGACAAACATTAAAATCCAAAATTTTAAAACACGAATAAAAAAACATAGTCAAAATACAGTTCAATTTTCCACAAAGGCCTTTTGCCAAAGAAAAGTTTTCAATCCTCTCTTAAATTCCTCCACGGAGGTGCACTCCCATAACCGACGGGGTAGAGAATTCCAAAGGGTGGGCGCAGCATAAGGAAAAGCTTTAGAACCAGATGATTTCAGGTTCACCCTTGGAATTTCTAGCAACCCCTTGTTGGCCGAGCGGAGTGATTGACCAGGGCAGTAGGTAACCAGAAGTTCTTTTAGATAGGCCAGACTCTGACTGTGAAGGGCTTTGAAAGTCAGTAAACCGACTTTAAAGGTGATCCACCACCATATAGGCAGCCAGTGCAGTTGGCTCAGCACCAGAGAGATATGACAGGATCTCCTAGAGCCTGTCAAAACCTGGGCTGCTGCGTTCTGCACCAGCTGCAGGTGGCAAATTTCAACCCCTGAAAGTCCAAAGTAAAGGGAGTTGCAGTAGTCCAAATACGAGGACACAAAAGCGTGGACCAACTTTGGAAGGTCATCAGATGGAACCAGATGCCTAACTCTGGCGATGTTCCTAAGATGGTAAAAGGAGGTCTTGACAACAGCTGACACCTATGACTGCAGTGTCAGTCTATCTTCAAAGACCACCCCCAGGTTACGCACCCATTCAGAGGTCAGGGAGAGAAACGCCGCCAAGAAAGATTCCTGAAGGCACACCAACATCCGACCCCTCTATCCGTTGACCCGGGTCCACAACCAATACCTGTGTCTTTTCTGAGTTCAACTTCAGCCAGCTAGAATCCATCCACGCCTGGATTTCTTTCAGACAGTTGTTAAAGACTGAGACAGCTCCATCCTGGTTGGGTGCAAAAGACAGGTATAGCTGGGTATCATCTGCATAACAGTGAAACCTCAGCCCATACCTTCTTACAGTGTCTCTGAAGGGTAGCATATACACCGCTAATAACATGGGTGACAGTACTGAACCCTGAGGCACCCCACACAACAAAGCCATTGGGCCCGAGGAAAAAACCCCGGACACAACTCTTTGTGATCTCCCCATGAGGAATGAGGGGAACCATCCAAGAACGGGTCCCGATATTCCACATATATGCCTCAGGCATCCTATCAATACCATGTGATCCACAGTGTCAAAAGCTGAAGAGAGATCTAAGAGAACCAAGATGGAACATCTCTTCTGATCTCTCGCCCTCAAGAGATCATTGAGCACCTGAACCAGCGCTGTCTCGGTGCTATGTCTTTTACGAAAACTGGACTGGAGGGGTTCATAGATGTCATGGATGGTTAAATGGTCCTCCAGTTGAGCTGCCACTACTTTCTGAATCACCTTCCCAACAAACAGAAGGTTAGAGATAGGTCTGTAGTTTGTGAAACAGTCTGGGTCCAGGGTAGCTTTCTTCAAGAGTGGTGTCACCACCACCTCTTTCAGGAAGCTGGGAAGCTCACCTGACTCCAAGGAGCACCAGACTATTCGAACAAGGACTGGACCGATGATATCACTACAACCCAAAATTAGGGAAGTCGGTCCAGGGTCCAAACTACAGCACATTTCATTTTTCATTTTTTCATTTCATTTTTATTAAATGGGTTAGACCATTGAGTAAAACTCATTTAAAATGGTGACCCTTGGTTATACAAAATTATAGTTACAACAATTACAAAAATACAAACGTACAAAATACATACATTAACATACAATAATGATAGTTATAAAAATTTAACCACAACAAGCCTTTTTTTGTGCAAGAAATGATTCAGAGTACCAGGTTTTAACAACTTTTCGTGACGGAATTTTTCCATTGTACAAACAAAATTTCACAGGCATCATATTCCAAAATCTAGGGACTAGCTGACTAAAAAAGAAATCAGAACGTTAAGTTTTTGACCTAGGTATTACCAACTCTCGATAATCCGCATTCCTTAAGGAAGGCTTAACTTCCCTAACTTCTAACCTTTCAGCCAAATATTCTGGAATTACTGTAGTAATACTTTAAAGGCCAAAAGATATTTATGTAACTGCCTTCTCTCTGATAATGAAATCCACCCTAATCTATGGTACATTAGGCAATGATAGGTATCCCTAGAACACTGTAGGATCAGTCTCGCAAGGCGATTATACAGTACATCCAATTTTTATAATCTTCCAGACTGAGAATAATCATAAAGTGTATCACCATAATCAAAGAGAGGAAAAATCTGTGATTCAACAATTTTCTTTATCATATATCCACCTGAACAATTTTTATTTCGATATAATAAAGCCACCCTTATTCCCACTGATCTAACTAACTCAGCACATAGGGCGCACACTCTGGATAATCCTCATGACATCCATGAAGTCCAGTCGACTGAAGGAACTCCAAGAAAACTGAGGTACAGTGAGCTCACACTGTCCAACAACAGCCCTCCTAGAGAGTGCTGGCTGCAAATCCGCCCTGATGTCGGCCACCTTATTTGCAAAAAATCGAGCAAGCTCCTCGCACTCTAATTGCGAAAAGGCTTTCCGAACTTGTAGACAGGCTGGGTTGCACAGTCTGTCTACAGTTCCAAATAGCTGATCTGGTTGACTCCGAGCAACTGCTAGCTCCCTGGACAGGAATTCTGCCTTCTTACGGGTGATTGCAGATTGATAGACCAAATAATGGTCCATCAATCTAAGGTGGTCGGCATCAAGGGCGGACTTATGCCAGCAACGCTCTAAACTTCACCCATCTCCACATCTCCCTCAATGTCCCATCAAACCAAGGGGACTTGAGGTGAAGAGAGAGGGGGTGCACATAGACAGAAGCAATAGAATCCAGAGCCACCATAACAGCCATGTTATAGGCTGACATGAGGGTCTCTGGATCACTGCTCTCCAATGTGGGGGACAATAGGTCAGGCACCGCCACAAGGCCTTGAGAATTTATATCCCATAATGGGCGGTACCTAACCATCTCCACAGGGGTAGGCCTTCTAAAGGGAGTGCAAAAACTAAACCTCACAGTGTAGTTATATGACCATGCGGCTGGGTCCACCCCCACATCGGAGGTTTCGATCCCTAGCAAGAAGATTAAGTCCAAAGAGTGCCCAAATTTATGTGTAGCAGTGGAAACCACCTGTGTAAGGCCCAGAGATGTCATTAACTGGAGGAAGTGCTGGCCAAATTGTGAGAGTTCATCATCGACTCAGGCGTTGAAATCACCCAGAACCATCAATCTGGGTGATTCAAATGCCATGTCGATGACGAAGTCCGCCACTTCCTGAAGGACTCGCTTCTCATCCCCTGGTGGATGGTAGATGAGAACAATTTGAACGCCTACACCTGCTACCACAGTACACTCAAAGGACTCAACCTCCTCAACTAGTACACTCATGAGGCCTAGTTCGGTCTTAAAACAGACCACACCCCCCGCCGCTATCCAATCTCGGGCGGTGTATCACTGAGTACTCAGCCGGAGTCATAGCCTCCAATGTGGGGCCTGGATTTTCATCCAGCCAGGACTCGGTGATGCAGGCCAGGTCCACCGAACCAACAAGATCAGCAATAATCGCCATCTTATTCCTGATGGACCTGGCATTGCACAACACTACCCAAGTTGGACGAACCTCGAAGGCTGTCCGGACCATTTGCCTCCCATATTCAGTAGTGCCCTTGGGTATGGGCACCAGGCATGGCAAACCACAGTCTGGATTCCATTTCACCCCAGGGTGCCTTCTGGATCCAACTACCCCAATACGGTGACCCCCCTTGTCCATCCTCCCCTGCTTGCAGCTCCTCGCACTCTCCTATGCATAATTCCCAGTGCTCTACAACACTGGTAGGGCTCAAATTGGAGGGGGGGAGAATAAAAAGGGTGAAGGGCATGAAGAGAGGAGGATGAGTAGTGCACCACCATGGTGGTTAAAGGCCAGCACATGCTGCTACTACACAGACAAATAACAAAATGATAAAAAATAAACCCACTTACAATAACAACTAACCACACCCAAAAATAATTTTCACAAAACTAGACAAAATAGTTTAAAATATCATGCTAATCCCTATTTGATAAATCAAATCTGAATCTTAAACCAGGAAACAGCTATCATCCCCCCTCATGCATACATAACATTCCGTAGAAAAAAGGAAATGGTTTAGGTTCTCTCACCACCCAAACCAAACAAAATAAATATAATAAATATAGAATTAGATTTTTCACCTCACTCCCAGCTCTCTCACAACCAGGGAGAAGGGGTAATAAGTAATTTGGCACTCTCACTGCCAAATTAACAATTGCACTTTAAGAAATAGATCATAAAGTAACATATCAAGCTAAACTCAAAAAATATACAAAATAAAATATCCCCCCCAACCAGTACTCTCACGACCAGGGAGGACAAATGATTTTTGGCACTTAACACAAATAAATAAAATAAATAAATGGACGCAAGGTCCTCTCACCACCTAGTTGTCCAGAAAAATAAAAAATAAAATTAAAGATCCAAGGAGGGAAGTCAGAGGTTTTCACACCATAGGTACCAGAGTCAATTGTATCCAATAGTCTACAAAGAGACAGAGTCCATAAAATCCAAAAGTAAGGAGGTGTAAGCACAGTCAAAACATTAATCCACACAGAAATAATGATAGAAAATAAATCCTGAGGTGACTCCAAGAGGATACAGGAATAATCCAGGTCCACTTTAAACAAGACTTACTGGTAAAGTCTCCACGGCAATCTGAGGCCCCCTCACTCCCAGCCAGGTAAAACCCATGGGAAATAATGCGGGTCCGATAAGGAACCCAAGATAGGCTGCAATTTACAGCTGTACCTGGGAATCCAGAGGGGCACAGTACCCCAGCCAGCTCTCTGGCTAGGAAAATATTTGAGCCCCCCTTCAGAGCCGCAAATCTCGCATAGAGACACCCGCCGGAGTCGGGCCTCACCTCAATCTCCAAAGGCCAGATTCAATATCCTTCAATCAAATCAGCCAAAAGTCAATCTGGGATCAGCCAAAAAGAATCCCCTTTGTATTTTCTCCTCCTCAAGGGTATTTTATTAACCTGCTTCCATGACTTCCACGACTCACGACTCCCCTAAAGTTCCACACCCTCTCGCCCTCTGACCACAACATTGGAATAGGATATAAAGAGCTACGTATAATATCCCTCAAGTCAAATCAGGATATTCAATTCCAGCGCCTTTCCGCAGTCTATCACCCTCTCACCATCCAGGGCATAAGGCAAGAAGGAGCAACCACAGTGGCAGGACCGAACACAACAGTCTCCCCAGTTCAGCAAAACAACTCTCAAATTCAGCCACAATGTCAGGAGGGAGGGTCAAAGATGGAGCACAAAGGCAGTCCCAAATGTTCACTGCAGAGACTTTACTGCAAGCAATGCTCCACACCTGCTAAAACCAATAACGATGAGACTGCCAGATGCTCCACATCTGCTAAAACCAATATAGATGAGACTGCCAGATGCTCCACATCTGCTAAAACCAATATAGATGAGACTGCTGAATAATAAAAATGACGAAAACCTGCACTCAAAAACGCAATAAATAAAAATTAATAAAAATGCAGAACGAATAAAAGAAAACTCAAGATAACTAAAGATAACTTAAAATAGCTTAAAACATGAAAAGCAGCAGCAGCAGCATGCCCAGCCTGGCAGCCATCTTAGCTGAGCCTGCTTTGAAATTTGCAAACACAGGCTCATAACTTTGGCAATTTTCAATATTTTGACCCCACATTTTCAACATAGTCATTTCTTGACAGTACCTCATGAATGTGACAGCTGTCATTTTTCAGATCCTGGCCAAAATGTTTGTTTTTTTGCATCCCAAAAGGTGATTTCGAAGTTGCTGCATGAAATCAGCATTCAGGCAGGTATTGAAATTTTTCTCTGCACTTATTCATGAGATGGGGTCATAAGAAAGGTATTGTAAAAATTTTGGGCAAAAATATTCACAAACACAAAGTTATAAGCCTGTGTTGAAATTCATGAACGCAGGCTCGTAACTTTGGCAATTTTCAATATTTGACTCCAGATTTTCAGCCCTTTCTTCACAGCACCTCATGAATTTCACAGCTGTCATTTTTCGGATCATGGCCAAAAATTTTTTGCATCCTGTAAGGTGATTTTGCAGTTGCAGCTCAAAATCACCTTTTGGGCAGGAGCTGAAATCTTCCAAATTTGGGCTCAGAATTGCAAAAAAAATAAAATATTTAACAAGCAACCAACATTCAGCATTAACAAATGCTTGTTTTTTTTTGTACTCTGTGGGCCATTTCCTTTCAAGATGGAATGCTTGAACACCACTGTTTTCCTTCCCCTAGTTATGGGTGCTGTGCTACTTGTACTATTTGTTTTTTTGATCACCATTGATTGGGTGCCTTTTTTGCACATCTCCCCCTCTGGGGGCACAGCTTGGGTGACCAGAAATGTTATGTTCACTGCCCTTCTGGGCTATAAAAAGACCAGACTTTCCAATATATACACTGCCACGTGCTTACTATATGGTCTGTATGGGACACTTGTTCTCCATTTGTTGGCACCATGCTTCACATCTGGGTACTTTCCTAAAAAAAAAAAAAAAAAAATAAGGAAATCCAATCTCCCACTATTGCCATTTCCAGAGTTCCCCTCATGTGGGAGGGATCTCCAGTGGGTGTCTCTGTAGAGGGCCTGGTCACCATCTCCCTCTGGTTGCCTGGTGCAGGGAGCTCTGTGAGCAATTGAGTCCAATGTACTTATATCCTTAGACCTCTGGTGCATGGCTGTTTTTGGATGCTCTCACCTGTGGGGTGGTTCTTCAGTGGGTGACTCAGTGGGGTGACCCTGTCCTCATCTCCCTCTAGTTGCTTGGTCAAGAGAGCTCTATGAGCAATTCAGGTGGATGCACTCACATGCTCTGACTTTTGCTGCATGGCTTTTTAAGTATTTCCCCTCTTTAGGGACAGGGCTCCATTTGTACTACCCTCTGGGGGGGTCCTCTGGCTCCCTTTGTTTTCTTTCCTTAGGAGCACTGAAGCCAGGTTTTCTGCCTCAATTCCTGTGGCCCTGGGGTATGCCATGTCTAGTTTTTATTAATTTCTGGCCATCCTGAAGGCCTGCAGGATTTCATTTTGGCTGACATATTTGAAAGGATCAGAACATTTTTGTACCTGTTTGGTCATTATTGGACATGCTTCATCAATTGCCCCCATTGCTCTGCTTCTGGGATAAGGCAAGCATTACTGCAGGTGAGGACAATTACACTGGTACTGCAGGCCATGCTCGACCAGGGATTGTACTCCTGGTGTTTGTTGATCTTCAGATTGGTGGGGTTCTATTACTGCCATCCTTTGCTCAAGCCTGTAACCAGGGCATATGGAGTACATTACTGATCCACATATTATCACTATAGTCTCAGTTCTCTCTGATGCGAGAGGACTGGTTTTCCACTCTAACTACAGAAGATTGCAAACTGGCACGTTATACTTTTTTTTTTACTTTGCTCAGATCGGGTATACTGTACCATCATCTCGCCTTTTCTGAAACTATTTTCTCAGTTTGGCTTATTATCAGGTATTTAGTGCCCATCATCATTTCCAAAGACTTAAAATTTATATATGGCTGAATAAATATTAACCTGGTAAAAGATTCCACTGCTGCAGTATGTGCCAACATAAAAAAGCATGTATTAAAGCTCTTTTAGTTTCTCCATGAATAGATACCATATCCCATTAAATGTGTCCCCCTTATGGTCCCTATAATAGTAAATTCTCTCAAGTTTTGCTATATGTAGCATTATTGATAGCCATTCCTTAAAGGGACAGTAAACATTGCAGGGATTCATTCAAATTGTGAAAGCCCATGAAAAGATATTTTAAACAAGGCACTGGACTTCCTTGTAGGTGTCAGGAGTCCTGAGATATGACTACCTAATTAATCTATAACTTGAAACAAGGCAGCAGCCATTTTAAAACTGTAAGTGATGTCACTGAGGAGCAGGCTGCATGTTGTTAATTACAGCTTGCCCCTTGGTGACATCACTGTTGTTCTCATGATTCAATGAAATGGCTGCTGCCTTGTTCTGAGTTATAGATGATTTAGGTATTCATAACTCAGGACTCTTGCCACCTACAGGTAAGCCCAATACCTCACTTGAATGATCTTTTTATGGGCTTTCCCAGTTTGAGGAACCCCTGCAATGTTTACTGCCCCTTTAAATGTAGATGGCACTGTGTTTTTCCATTTTTGCAAAATCAATTTGTTTGCTGCCATAGTTGCTATATGACTAAACATTTATTGATTTGTAGCCATAGTTTGTGATGAAATATTTATAAACCCTAGCAGTATTCCACCAGGATCAAATGGGAACTTGGGTTTTATCTATAGTATTGATTATTTTCTTCCAAAAAGTGCTAAAAAAAGGGACATTCTATGAACATATGTTTAGATGATCCTATATCAGTGTAACATCTAGGACAGAATTCTGAAACTGCAGCGATGAACTTATGACGTTTTGCTGGGGTATAATATAGTCTATGTAAAATGTTAAACTATATTTGCTGAAATCTGACCAACTTAGATATTACAGTTGGACGGCTTAATATATTTTTCCAATCTTTCAAATCTATTATTGTACATAACTCTTTTTCCCAGGAGATTTTAAGTCTTGAAGAATCAGGTTGTAGTTTTCCCTTTATCAGAGAATATATCTCCCCTATGTTTTTTTAAGGTTTTCTGTATTCAAGAAAAACTCTTCTAGCGGAATAGCTGGAATTTCCAAATCAGAGTTCCAGTTTCTTTTAATATAGTTTCTTATTTGAAGATAAGGCATATAGTCATTTTTACTAATATTATACATTTTTATTAATTCTTCAAATTTAGCTAGTCTATCATTTATGTATAAATATCCTAAATTATGTATTCCTTTTTGATGCCAGAAATTCCAAATATGATTAGAATTTATTTTTATTAAAAACGGATTATGCGGTATTTGCATGTATTTTGTCATTTTAATTTTCTGACCTAATAATTTGTTAACTAGTTGCCACATTTTTATCAAGGTTATTAAGGACATTGATATCTGGTCTTTTCCCATTACGTTCTTATATGGAATATCCAATACTTCCTTAAAGATGAATATAATGTTGTACTTAATTCTATATTCTTCTAATGCACTAAGTCATTAGTAAAACATATGTCACAAAATCCCTCCAACTGAGCTGCCATATAATATCACAAAGTTTGATAGATCTGTATCTGCTTTACCTTTTGTAGCATACATTTTTTCCAATGTCAGTATTTTTTTTTATTTTCCACAAGAAGTTTTTCATTTTTTTCTTTAATTATGGGAACATTATTTTGGCATAACTGTCAGAAGGGCTTAAAACAAAAACAGGAGTCTTGGTAGAATATTCATTTTTATTATATTTGATATACCCATTAAAGATAAAGGCAGGTATATCCATCTGGCCATATCATTGGAAATTTAGTTCATAAGAGGTATATAGTTATTGTCATATAGTTTGTTAATATTTTAGTTAAAGTGACTCCTATATTTTTAAAGGAAGTTTGGGGTTTTACTATAAATTTATGGTGTGGATTCTTCAATTCACTCAAAAGCATAATTTCTGTTTTTGCTATATTCTGTTTGTATCCTGAAATAAATGAAAATTCACCTATCAGATGTATTAAGTTCTCACTTGTTTGTGTTACATTAGAAAGCTAGACCAGAATATCATTAGCGTATAATGATATTATATATTCTTTTCCTCCCAGTCTTATTCCTATGATGTTGTCTCTAATATAGTGAGCTAGAGGATCTAAATACAGAGTGAATAAGACTGGTGACAGGGGACATCCATGCCTTGTTCCTCTATTTAAATCAAATGAATCTGATAACCTGGAATTTGCATACACCCTGGCCTTTGATGTAAGGTATATTGCCTTAATCCAGGCTAACAACACCAAGCTCATTCTAGCCTTCAACAAGGTAGACATCAAAAAATCCCAGTCCACCCTGTTGAAGGCTTTCTCTGCATCCAGAGCAATCATTGCTGTATCGGGCTTCTTTACCAATTCAGTAATACTCAGTGATTTTCTCACTGCATAGGACAATTTTCTACCCTGTATAAATCCTATCTCTTCCGGAGCTATCAGTGATGGCATTATTTTGTTAAATCGCGTAGCTAGGATTTTGGAAAAGATTTTATAATCACTATTTAAAAGTGAGACTGGTCTATATGAAGAAGGGTTTTATGGATTTTTATCTGGCTTAAGAATAAGAACTATAAGAGCATCATAAAAAGATTCTGGCATCCCCTGTTTTTCTTTTATCAAATAAAATATTTGTTTATAAGTTTGGGGACTAAAATGTCTTGATATTTTTTGTAGAAGGTATAGTGAATCTGTCTGGGCCTGGAGATGAGTCTGATGGGAGGCTTTTTATTGCTTCTGTTATTTCTTTTGTGGTTATTTCTTGTTCCATCATTTGACTCTGGGAATTTGTTATTTAAGGAAGTGTCATTTTTTCCAAAAGTTGTTCTATTTGACTTTTAAGAGGTTTAGTTTCCAACATATACAATGACTGGTAATAATCCTTTAATGTTTCCATGATTTTATCTTGATCTGTAGTCATATTCTCATCTTTTTAAATAATTCTCTGTATCATTTTGCTACATTCTTCTGATTTTAGTTGCCTTGCCAATAATGTACTTGGGGTTCCCCCTAGATAATAGTATTTTGCTCTAGATCTACTTAGAGTGGCTCAGGATTTTTCTTCCATAATACTATTGTATTCATTTTTTGTAACTAGCAATTTTTGCAGATCTGATTCAGAAGCTGACTATATCTAATTTTGTTCTTCCACTTTTAATCGAACCTCTAGGTTTTTAAGTTGTTCCATATATTTTTTTCATTCTATATGCAGTATGTGCAATGACATAAGACTGTATCATAGGTTTCATTGCTTCCCATGTGTTGAAAATGGAAGTGTCTTCCTCTCTATTTTCTGAAAAATAATATTTTAATTCTGTCTCCAAAAAAAGAATACAATCTTGATTTTCCATTATAGCTTGCTCCAGACTCCATATGTTTTCATGAAGAAATAGACCTGACAGTTCTAGATCCCAGGTTATTTGTGCATACTCTGTTATTATTATAGGACCATGTTGTGTATTTTTGATTTTATCTATTAGTATAGCTGTTGTCAAGATGAAGACAATTCTAGAGTGAACTTGATGAACCTGAGAGTAAAAAGAATATATTTCTATATATGGGGTTCTATACCTAAAAGGGTCCACCAAGTTTAATACTTTTATATAACTATTAATTACCTGTGGCACTTTTTTCTTTGGTTCCATACATCCTAATGTTCTGTCTATTTTATATAAAGTTAAGTTATCTCCTGTAATGATATAAGGAGCAGGTAAGTTATGATAAAGTTGAAAATAACTCTGTAAAAAAAGCTAGGGAATCCTCATTTGGTGCATAAATTTCTATAACTGTAAAATCTTGGTTGTTGAATTGCAAATGTAGCATCACATAAAGCCCATTTAAATCTGTCCTAGATGCTTTATATGTTATAGGTGATTTTTTTAATAAGAATAGCCACACCTCTTGAGAATTGGTCATGTAGTGCATAATATCCTTTAGCCCTGAAGAGATTACAATATTTATCTTACATCCTGCAATAGAAATTGTGTCTCCAGAAGTATAAGAATCTCTATATTCTTATCATTGCAGTGCTGAATTATGCTTCTCATTTTTACCTTACATCTCATACCCATAGCGTTGCATGAGATGCATCTGCAGCAGTAGATCTGATTAATGTTAACCAATCCAAATAGTCAATAATATTTTCTGGGTACTTTTTCATATTTATATAATAAAACACATTGTCAAAGTTTTGATTTATCATGATTTCATTTCTTATGAACACCTTTTTCTTTAAAAATTCCATAAATGGTGAACCCACTGAATCATTTTATTTGCTTTTATATCTATCCCCCCACCCAACCCCTTCCCACTACTCCTCTACATGGAGATAAATGTCTCTTGTTTACCCTCAAAATGAGAAAGTAGACACTGAATGTGCCCATCGACTAAGTGTGTGAAAGCAGAATTAATCTGTCTAGTCTCTTGTCCGGTCCCCTCAAAAACTGAGTATATCTATTTTAAATTCCACCCCAGGATACACTCATTCCTTTTTTTTTTTTTTGCCACTCTTTCCTTTTAGGGGGAATTATTAGAGAAAATTATCCATCATCAGGCAGATTTTCTTTATATTCTTCTGCAGCCCTGTTTTCTTCATTAATAATCTTTGTTTTATCAGGGCAGGAACTCTGAGCTGGTAGAACATTTTGTTCTTCTTGTCTTGGATCATTTTTATTCAGTGAGGAGGAATGAGCTGTTTTAATATGGCCATATAAGTTCATTTCGGTTTCAGACAGAGTTCTTGTTATTATGGCTTCTGCTTCGTAAGGTGAGGTAAAAATTTGCAATCTTCCTTGCAGTGTCACTTGAAGCTTTGCTGATGGAAGCATCATAAACTTTATGTTATTCTTCAAAAGTAACTCATTAGCATTCTTGAATTCTTTCTGCTTTTGCTGAACCTGTTGTGGGAGGTCAGGGTAAACCTGTATATTTAAGTTGCGTACTTATAACTCTTTGTTAATCCTTGCTCTCTTTAATATTTCCTCTCTATCTTGATATTGTAAAGGCTCAATAAATACAAATCTTGGAGCATTTCCTTTAAAATTATTGCTTTTAAAAGCTGTGTGTGCTCTAACCAGAATAACTCTATTTGTTGGGTACTTCCTTCCTAAGGCCTCAGTAATCAAAAACTCAAAGTAAGCTATAGGGTTAGTGTCTTCCAGGCCTTCAGGGATCCCCCCAGTTTAGCTTGCACTTTTGGGCCCTTGTTGCTATTTCTTCAACTTTTTCTTGTAAGATTTTTAATTCTCTTGTATGCTCATGTATTTTTTCACATTGGAGCTGATTCATCCTCCATTTTGCTCACTCTGGTTTCTAATTCAGTGTTTCTAACATTTAAAGATTCCATCTGTTTAGCAACTGCAGCTACCTGCCCTGTTAGTTCTCTGAACATGTATTTCATTGATACAAAGCCTGTATTTATTTCTTGCATTGATACATTTATTTGGCCTTCCTTCCCTTCCAGTTGTTCATTGTCACTTTCATTCATAGGTGACACTATGGCCTTATCTTCCTTTTTTTTTTTTGCTTGCCTTTTTGGTTCTGTTTTTGGCTTAGCACCTTTTTTATCTGCTATTTTATTTTGTTCTATTTCAACTCCTGTGCTTGTGGTGGCTTCTCTCTGGGACTTTTGTATATAATTTGTAATTTTATTATCCAGCATAGATTTTTTATTTGTTTTTATGTTGCTTGCACGCATGTGCAAGAAACATAGTGCCATCATCGGAGATTTCAGAGGTGTGTCACCTCCTCCTCCAGTTCAGTCAGTGTGTTGGCAGGCGCAGCCCCAGTAAGCCAATGCATTCTGGAGCTGTCTATGACAAGCTCCAAAATGCAGTGGCATACAGTTGAAAGGGCTTACGCAGGTGAGCAGCGATAAGATATCGGCTGCTCACGCGGCAGCTCCCCCACAGACGCCGCAGGCGTACATGCCGCTCCCCATGCACTGTATAACTGGCGGGGTGTCAGTCCCGTCAGCTGAGCTCATTCCCCTGTAGTAAGTGCCATGCTGAGAGCCCACCCCAGCGTGGCAAGCGATCTCTTAGGCCGATGGGGGTGCCTAATCCCCCATCGGCTGAACGCCCCCTCATCCTTGTGCCACGCTGGGAGCCCACCCCAATGTGGCAAAGTCCCGTGTCATCTGTTTTTCAGGTATAAAACATCATATCAAAATCACAGTAATTCATAGCAGACACTTCTTTTTCATATTGGGAGTCAAACAACGTAAAACTATTGAAACTCTCCTATCTAGTATGCCAAAGTTCCATATAATGACTCCTTAGGAACGCTGGTTAAATCATTTATTCTGGACCAGTATCTAAACAATAAGCAAAATGTACTTGTAAGCTAGCAGAATTTTACTACAAACACATTAGAAGTGTAACCACCCAGTCCCCTGGGGTTACTAGAATCCCATCAGTGCCAGTGCCAGTGCTAGGTAGGGAAAGGCAGCTGGTGAATAACTAGTTAAATGGGTTTTCAACTACTCACTTTCTTGTTTACTTGGTCTCAGCTAAGATGAGAGAGATGAGGTCATTTAGAACTCTCACAGCAGCATAAGGCACAGCAGCTGGCTGTGAGTGGGTAGCTTTTTAGAATCTTGGGTCAGTCTGTAGAGAGTCTGTCAGCAGCAGTTCTGGGTCAGTAGTTGAAGTGTGAGGAGTGAGAGCTGATGTGGGCTCTGAGGGGAGAGCCCCCTTTCTCACCCTAGCCCTGAAAGTCACCAGCCTGCCAATAGAAGTGGTGGAAACTGTTGTCTACAGCAGGATCTCCTGATTTTCATCCCTGGAGGGATAGAAAGGACTGCTAGACAATGGTTCCTAGGGGCAATCCCCCTATTTGATCTAGGACAATTTGAAGCTGCCTGTACTGTTCTAACTGTGAGTAGATCTGACTTGTGCTTCCTGAAGAAAGTACTTGTACTTTGGGTGTTTCTCTGGTTAAAAGGGAAAGGTACACCAGTTCTGTTCTAAGTTTGAGACTTTTCTCAGTTTAAAGTTGGCTGACAATTGTGGGGTCCAGAGGCAGATTAATGCATGTTGTTCAAGACTTTCATTTCCTACACTTCCAGAGTAGTGTTTCTTAATGCTGGATGAGAAAGTTTATTCAAAGACGCATTTTCCTATGTGTTTTCAAGAAATTTGAAGGTGTAACTCTCAAAGAATGGCTGGGTATGAATATGGAAGCAAAGGGTAGGCAGCCCCCCATCTGGAGTAGCCAGTTCAGCATTACAGGTTCCAAAAGGGTACAGGGTTATTCAGGACATGGTGGCCAATGTCTGGAGAGACGTTTACCCTTGAGTGGGTTGTGCTAGTGATGGGCCGCAGTATACTCAGTTGTGGCCAGTGCCACTAGAAGAAATGGTTCAGTTGTGGCCAGTTGCCATTTGCAGAAGTTTTACAGTCCTATGCCATATGGGAAATGTGTGTGCTCAGTTGTGGCCAGTGCCACTAGAAGAAAAGTTCAGTTGTGGCCATTGCCACTGAAGAGAATTCTATGTCCTATGAAATATGGAAATACATAGAGTTCTTGTCAGATATAGTCATTTTGTTGTTCTGCAAATGCCTTGTGCCATGATGTGTAAACCTTGGGGGTCCACCCTTGCTTTAGAGAACATCTTTTGGAATAAAATCACACTCTAGAACCCCAACTCTGGTTTGGATATTCATGTTCCTGCTTCCTGTATGGAGTTACTGGGTACCCCTCCAGAAGTATAGATCTAGGACAGCCCTAGCAAAAAGTTCTCTCCTCAGGACCTGATTGTTTGTAAATACCTTAATAGGTCATAGTATTGCTTTTGTACACCCCCACCCTTTTTTGATCTCTAGAAGTAATGAGCCTGGTTTACATTCCCAAAGCTAGGGATGGTACCACATTTTCAAAGTAGTTTGTGCCCAGTCAAGGGTACCAAGGGGTAGCTAACTGTGTAAAATAGCGGGGGGTTGTTACAGAAGTAACCCACTACTTAGCTTAAGGGAGTTTTTTTCCTAGCCTCTTCTGTCAGGTGTTCTCCAGCATTTTCAGGTATTGATGTCTTCTTAACCATCCATTCAACCTCTTCATTCAATTTTTCCCCCTTCTGAGCAGAAGTTTTTGGGTAAAAGCTCGATGTTCTCCTTCTCCTGTGAGTTTCATTATTATCGAGCATGTCCCAGCAGGAGACCGAGAGATCAGGAGAGGCCATAGGCAGGAGCTGACAGATGACCCTCCTCTCACTCCATCGACATCTCTGTCATCTTGGATCACTAACACATTACACTTAAACTGAACTGAACTGCAGGCAGTAGCTTTGCTTATATGGACTAGTCTCTCCAATTATGGGGGATGGCTCTTGCAGGGTAACTCCAAATGCCCAGTGCTTACCTTGCTTTGTGCCAGATAACAGCTGGACAGTTTCAATGATCTGGTCACTGTGGTAGAATCTGTACTTTTTTCCTACCAGATATTTCAGTGCAGAGCAGTCCTGGACACTTTCAGGTGACGACCTTTTTGTCACATCTATGGCACCAGATATTATGGTGTAGGCAGCACTTGTTATTAGCAGCAATGACTCTCTACAAAGATCACTGTTCAAATTATTGGATGTTATAGCATTTACATTTTCATGGTATCCTGGGTTAAACTGCAATTATATATTCCTCACTGGATACTGACAGCGCTATGGTCTCAGGCCCTGCTGTTCCTGACCCATCTGCCTGTTGTTTAAACCCTTCTGCTTAAGGCTCTGTATTGGTTTCAGGTCAATAAGTGCTTCCAGCAAAGACTTATGTTCCTGTAGAAGCAGTTCAGCTATTTTGCTGCTGCTTGGGTGTACATCTGGGTTTTTGCCAGATTCTGGTCTCCAAAAACAATACTAATAAGTTTAGTATCAGGTGGAGATGGCCAGGTGTGGTCTTTTCTTTTAACATCTTCACCAAAGACAAATCAGCCAGGTTTTAACCATGTTATAGCTAAGGTGTGTTGTAGTTTTCCTATATATTGCCACCAAGCTGCATGTTTGTGCTGGTCTGGGGGTGGGAGCTCTGTAGACTGAGCCTTTGTCTGGGCCCCTCTGCACCAGCCACTCATCAGTAGCTTCAAGTTCTTGTTCTTGTAAGCCTTGCTTATGGTGACATAGTACAAGGGATATCCAAGCTACATGTTTTTGGTGTGAAAAGTTCTATTTTCGTATCACACTGAGGACTTTGGCCAGTCCTCTCAGCTGTGTCCTAGTTGCCCCAGGCACACTGAGTAGCACAGTCTCTATACAGCATCTCACTGAACGGTTTCCCTCCTGTCTCCTGTCTACTACCAGTAGGCTGACAGGATTTGTTGGTATCACGTTAAATGAGTGACCCAAAATGAGCAACTAGAATTATAGCAATTCATTTTGGGCACTTTTGTTGTGGGCTACCCTGCAGAATAGCGAGAGTATGTGAGAGTGACTAGGGTTAAGGGTGAATGGAAGGGAGGAATAACAAGGGGAAGGGGAGGGAAGGGGTTGTCAGGCACTGGTGTACCCACCACTGCCGAGCTAGCCATGTGGCGTGGTGGGATGGGAGGCTAACTCTGGCAGTGCAGGTAGTGGGTTTGAGTCTGGGAGTGGGTTACGTTTTGCCACAGCTGTGAGCTGCGGCACTTAATTTTTTGTGAGGTATGGGTTTTGCCTCTTTCCCTGACATGCACCCCCTGAAGTTGAGAATCCTAATTCACGGGGGTGAGGGGCACAAAGCCCCCCACAAGGGGGGGTGTGGGGGGCACAGCTCCCCCACAAAAATACTTTATTTAGAACCAGAAGTCAGGTCGCCATAGAGTGTATATTGCCGATTTGCTTTTCAGTGATATACACTTGTCATAATCGCGATCACTGTTTTGCTGTCGCTATTATGGCATAGAGCCAATTTTTCTGGCACTGTACCTAAGCATACTGCCAGGGATGTGATCACTTTAGAGCTTCATCTCAAGTCCACTTTCTGAAAAGCTGCTGCCTGGAGTAGGATCATATTTTTGCTGTGCCCCATGGCCTGGTCCTCCTTTTGAACAAAAGCTGGTTATAGCCTTGCTGTTTTGTGAGGTGTACATTCTTAGAACAGTATGTGATCCACTGATTTCCCTGCCTCCAATGATGGAGTTATGCACTGCTTTGTGAATTGTCCTATGTACTGTGGCTCTGTAGAGGAGATACCTTTGAATAAAATTAGTTCATTACTTACCAGTAATAGTAGATCCTTGAGAAGATCTCTATACTGCCATGCCTTTTCCTGCCCTCCATTCCCCTTCTTGGAGGATTGTTTTCTTTTTTTTGGTAATTTTATTTTTATTAAAGTGCATCAACCATCAGAATACATGGTTAATAGTCAGATGTATGAAAAAATTAAGGCAGTTATACCAATACATCAGACATTAAATAAAAATATTGAGAATACTGGTACCAAAGTGGACTCCAGAAGAGAGGAGAGAACAGTCAGAGTTTTGGAAGGGGAAAATAAGCTGCCCCATACTTGTATCAGGAAGGACGCTGGTGTGCTTTCCTGGTGCTCCCTCTTGCAAGTATTATAGTACAATACTATCATCCTTAGCCATAGCCTGAATAACCCACTTATTCCAGTGAGATGAAAATTGTTACCCTCTATTGTTTAGCGAAAAAGTGATTTTCTCCATCTTATACATCCCATACATTAAATCCCCTCCATCTTACAAATCTCATTCCTTTATTGTAGGTGTGGATGGGATCAGTCTTTTTTTTCTTAATACATGTCTTTTGCTGCAGCTATTAGTGCACCCAGTATATACTGTATTTGTTGTGATGGTCCCTGCAACCAACAGGGTAAGACAAAAAAAAACAGTTTTGGTGTGAGAATTCCCGGAGGACATTTTTCACTGCACGGTTTGGCAGTCTGGGTTGTCTGTACATCTTTTACCTCTGTCTCTCCTGTTTGATTGGCAGGGGCTGTTTTTCTGGTTCATGTTGGCCATGCCCGATTCAGACCTCCACTTCCTATTGACACGGCTGTTGTCTCCATGGAACATCCACTTGGTCTGGCTGGTCTCCCTTGGTTGTTCTCCTGCTATCCCTGGTGAGGATCTGTAGGTCTTCACCATCTATAGACATTCTGGTGTATCCAACATGTCACTGGTGTGACTGTAATAAATAAAGGTGATTGGGACCACTGCACTTTGTAAAGGCAGAGCCATGGGGGAGTAATCCAGCCAGCATACAGTGGGTGGTCCCAGCTATGGAAATATCCCCCCTAAGTCCTAGTGCCTGACAGCTCTAGTTCTATGTACTATGGCTCTAGGGAGGAGCTTATCTCATAGCTCTACTGTTACTGGTAAGCAGCAAGCCTTTCTTTTAGGTGTGGGCAGTGTAACACGCGTTAATATCATGCACAAGGGAAGGTATTTCAAAATCCATACAGACCCCTAACATTTGAAGGATGGCAGTTTATTAATTGCCAATGCAGTTTCTAGTCTATGCAATCTGGCGCTATCATTCCAAAGTTTACTCTGGCCATACGATAGCTTTCTAAAAGAAAGCATTTAGGAACATGTATGTGTAATTTCAACAAATACACACCAGTGGGTTTACACTGTAGCAAAACACAGAAATAGTTTAAAAGACATCAAATTTGTGAGCTTGTACCATGTGGCCATCAGACAAAGATGAGGTGACAAGATCAAGACTCTTCTTTAATGCAAGTCAGACTTACACCTGCAGCACTATACAGCCACATGGCTTAAGTGAACTATAAGATTTAATCCCCTTCACATAGGCCCAATAAAATTTGACCTCTTCATTGCTTTTCCAATTCTTACTTCAAGTGAGCTAACACTGCCGTGGGGGAACAGACACCAACTGGGCTGCGTCATTCCTTAGTTGGAGGTCCAGAGGAGAGCTATGTGCTCCTGTGCTTGAGGAGTAAGTAGAGGAAGCAGGGTTACACCGCTAGTTTTATTTTACAAAAGGTATGCCATCTATGCCAGGAGTGTAACCTTTCTAGATCATCTTATTGCTACTCTGTACTGTGCAGTGTTCTCCCTGTCTTTCTTGTTGCCACAGGAGGAAAGTCGCAAGGAGGTGGATTGCTGGTCTTGAGCTGCAAGCTGCAGGAGGCCACTCGGGATGGCTTAAAAACTGGGGGAAGGGCACTAAGATATTTGGAAGCTGCACCGAACAGAAAATAGTGGATCCAGGGATGACGACAAGCAAAACAAATACGAAGAAGGCCCTCTTCTGAGGATTAGTTGGGAGTCTTTCCCGAGGAGAAATCTGTCAGTGTGCTGACAGGATTTGCTTCATATTGCTGCCCGGAACGACATTTGGAGCACTGAAGGATGCTTGCAGTGATACCTTTACAATTAGCGTATTTTGCCTCGACAACTACACAACTTTACAGGGAAGTGTTTTGTGCTACTGAGTATGTAGAGCTAATTTTCTTAGCCCATGCTTGTCAATATTTCTTATTTCTTTTACTTTATGAGATTTTTTCCTTTTTTTATACTCAAATAGGCCAACTTAATAAGAGCTCATATCAATGTGGGGTTACAAGTTGTTTTAGCATTTCTCTCTTTGGAGATAACTTTTACTGTAGCATTTTATACATTTATTAATATTGCATTTTACTAATTACTAGAGGTTTTGTCGACTTTAATTTAATTTAATTTTTGTTTCACGCCATTCCCTGTCATGTGACCTCCCCTCTTGTATAAACATACATGCTCAGCATCCGACTATTAGATCATATCGGACACCGTGTTGAGAGGAGAAGCAGCTGAGAAAGCTGGTCATTTTGTTTTTACTCATCTGCACTTGCTTTTCTGGCAAACACATTCTGCAAGCTGATGAGATACTAGGGAGACAAGTTTCAAGCACTTTAATCCCTGTGGGGTCCATCTGGGTAGTACCAGTATCTCTGCTGCTGTGTTTTGTTGCACATGATATAAAAGTGAGTTTTTTATTTCTTTTTTCTTGTGCTATGGACTCATCTCCTTCTCGCATGCCCCTAAAACCTGGCTCTCAAAGTGGTACACTGCTTACAACAATATATGTCACTTTGCTCTGTCTGCCCCCCGCCTCACGCATCACTGCATGCTGTACTCCAGACTAGAGTGGCTCTCCGCTAACAACCATCACACCTTTGTCTTGAGCAACCTCATTGACAACACTGTCAGAACAACTACCCCCCCTGCACTTGCTGAACTGCTCAAGCCCACTCACCCTCCTACCAGTTAAGGTCCAGTGACTCGCAGGCATTCAAGGTTCCTAAAACTCATTCCCTAATGGGGGGTCATGCTTTTACCATCCTCGCTCCCAGAATGTGGAACTCCTTCCCCTCCCATGTACATTCTACCCCCTCCCACTCCTGTTATAGATCCTCCTTTTGGGGCTTCCTGAAACAAGCCTCCTCCTGCCACTGTTCATTGTAATCCCCCTCCTCTGGGGAGTCCTGTGACACATGGCCCGTACACTGGGTCGGCGGGTGTCAATGAGTAAATGCTGCAGTTAAATCTTGAGTCTTCTGACCTTGTCATGCTTAATGCCCTGTTGTTTTATGCATATGTTATGAGCAATGGTCTATTGAATTAGGTTATATTCTGTTATGGTCTAATGACCCCTCTGTCATGGTCTAATGACCTCTTTGTCATGTAAACTTTCTATGAGTGTTCTACCTCATACATCTTGCTAATTGTGACTGCTTTTTCCACTGACATGTAACCACAAACTGAGGCCGTACTATATACTGTGCGTCGAGCTGCTGTCTGATATTATGAAGTTTTTACCTCTGTATCCTGCTATATTCATGTATTGTTTTGCCTGTGCCTTGTAACCGCCCGGGTTGCACCTGAAAATAGGCACTTGACTGTCTAGTGTGCTTACCTGGTTAACAAAAGCTAAATAAATAAATAGATATCTTTGATACTATTATATATTAAATTAGTATAGTTTTTTATCTTAATAGTGTTTTTACTGTGACTATGACTGCATAGTGCCTGCACAGAGTACATCAAGGACACCTGTTGTTAGTTTGATTTTAATAGTCCACTCATTTATTTTGTTTGTCTGACTGCATTAAAATAGATTGTGCCTTAACTCCATTTAATTTTACTAAGCACTCCCCTTCTTCCATATACAGTGAAGAAGACCTGGAAGAGAGGATATTTAATACCGGGAACTTTGTCAAATAACGTAATCAGTCTGGCTTTTCCTCCAACTGAAGTAGGAGGATTCTTCATTTTGGGTCTCTACCATAGACTAACTGAACTAATTAGCTAAAAACTCTGAAAAACTGGGACATCTGTGTGACATCTTCTGGTCGTTTACGGTATACAGTAAGAATTACTATAAACTTTCAATAAACTATAGACCTCCTGAGCATACAAAGGGATGCTGGAATGATAAATGATGAATTTAGTGATGGTTTTCTATAAACCATTTTTTAGAAGGCCCCTACTGAACTCTTGAGTGAAGACTGAGAAGGGAGGAAAAGAAGTGAACAATTACCTCCAACTTTAAGTCTGAAAGTGGACTTGGTATGCTTTGTTTATATTTCCTATTTTTTCTTAATTCTCACCAGGTTACGAACTGTGTTTAAGGGCATTTATTGATTGTACTGATATATGGGAAGTCTGGAAAGACAGAGGAAACATAGGTGAAATTACTATTTGCTTTGATTTAAATGGTCTTTCTTTGTAGTGTTAGATCTGCTTAACTTATTATTTTTTCCATTATTTGTAATCTAGTCTAATTGATAACTGCATTTAGCACTACTTGGAGGTTAAAATGGTGAATACTAGACTGCATTGGATACAAAATTCTGATCTGTCCCCATTAGCCCAAGAATTACCACCTAAAAAGGATCTCTTAGACAAAAAGCAGTCAAAAATTACAGACCCTATGCCTTTTGTGCCTGGTAACAGAAGCAGAACTTCTACACCTAGAGGAGATGGGGCTTTTCCAAACTCCGCTAGTGAGAGTTTGCTAGAAATGCAAAACTCTACTAGCAGCATATCCAGGCCTGCTGAGGGAAATCTTAAAAACAACAATCGTAATGATTTACCAAATGCTTGTCTACCTCCTATCCCTACCTTATCCAAAAATGCTCTTAAATCCAGGAGCTTGTTGTTTCACCTACATTTTGGCAATCAGATGAAAGTAATCATGAAGATCCTCCTAGCCAAAATGACATGGGGAGTGTAATAGAGGATCTACAGATTACAATTAATGGTCTAAAATATTGTGAGAAGAAACTCACCGGCCCACAACTGTGTGTCCATTGTCAAAATAATATTAAGCTAGTCAATATCCAGGATACCTGTAGAACTGGACACATGTATACTTATACACCTAGTAATTTGACTGATGACATGGTCCAATTATTAAGAGATCCATTATATGCAGATCTTATTATGATGGATCAAGTGACCGTAAATAAAAAGATGATAGAAAATCTTACATTGGCGGTAGCTATTAACAGATCTAAACTTGATGAGATACTTTCTAAACTCTCTCATCAGGAGCTAGGCAATGATCATACTGAGGTAGAAGTAATTAATGTACAGGAGGTAAACACACAATGTTTGAGACCAGAGTTTAGTGTTATATGCATACCAGATAGTCCTTTGAATAAAATCAATAAGCCACATGGGAAACAAAGAAATCAAAGGAGGAAAGGAAAAAAGGGAAGGAAAAGGAAAGGGACATCAAAATCTGAGATACACACTACTTTGCTAACACAGAGTTCAGGAGAAGATGATCTCAAAGAAGTATCAGAGAATAAAAACACTTACACTGAGTTCCATCAGAGTACTGGTAAAGCAGCAATTGTGGCAGAGAAAAATCAGCCTGTTTGAAAAGATCAGACAAAGACTGACTTGCCAAAGAGTAATATGACAAATCACTTGAGACAGCTGGAACAAGAATTAAACCTCCTAAACCAGCAATTAGGGACATCTATTATAATAGGCTCAGCAGAGAACAATGAAGATGAAGATGATTCTCAATTAGGAACAACAATAAAATATATCCCGGAAGTAAATACCACAAAAGGAAACAAAGCAGCCACAAGGGAAGTCTCACAAGGAGAAGGAAAAGAAGCCCCAAACAAAGTACAACAATTTCTTAGATTTCAAGGCCCCATTAATTGGGGTAATTTCAGCTGTGCTGATAGTGAGACACAGCTGATAAACTTTCTAAATACTACCTTGGAACTAGAAATAGAGCTGAAGGACATTGTTAAAATAAGAAATATAACCCTTCGAGGTGCCCTGATGTTAGATATTATATTCACTTCTTCACGTATAGCTAACTATGTTTGGGCTAATAGTGGATTCCTGTTAGAGAAAGAGACAATAGTCACCTACCCCAATAGGAACCAATTTAATACAAAAAGATAAACTGATCTGTCCTTAAAACAACAAAATAAAACTGGTCTGTGCATTTTTGGTATGGAGATCCTAGAAAATTAAGCAAGACAAACTTTATCAATAAAAATTAAGGATCTTATGGTAAACTTTATGAAAATTCCTGGGGAGTTTAGGGAAGATATTTCAGTTTACAGAATTGATGGTAGTACACATATAGATGTCTACCTACCTAGTAGGGAATTGGCTGATATGATTTTTTAAAAAAGCCAGTGTATTGGATCACTTAGGGGTTAATATCTGTGATGCAGCTATTTTTAGTATTAATGAGAAAAAGGACTGTCCACCAGTGAGAACTACTACTGATCTCCCCTTAAAAAATTGATTCATGACCTTAGCTGGTTATGATGAAAGTTGGCCTACGGCCATAAATGGATCCATAGAAACATAGAAACATAGAAGTTGACAGCAGATAAGGACTGCAAGGCCCATCCAGTCTGCCCATTTCTTTTTCTACCTTATAAATGTGCCATCGGCCTTTGCTCTGTCAGTGGCCTATCTATTCATAGTCATTTGTATTGCTCCCTTATGCCTATCCCATGCCTGTTTGAAGCCCTGCACTGTATTCATAGCCACCACTTCTTGTGGTAAGCCATTCCATGCATCCACCACCCTTTCTGTGAAAAAGAATTTCCTCACATTCCCCTTAATCGGCCCCTCTAATCTCATGCTGTGTCTTCTTGTCCTGCTATTTTTCTTATATTTAAACATGTTAGACTCTTTCACCTTGTTAATGCCCTTAAGGTGTTTGAATGCCTCGATCATATCACCTCTCTCCCTCCTTTGCTCAAGAGTATACATTTTGAGCTCTGTTAATCTGTCTTCATATGTCTTCTGATGCAGTCCCTGCACCATTTTGGTTGCCCTTCTCTGGACTGCCTCAATTTGGTTAATGTCCTTGTGAAGGTGTGGCCTCCATACTGCATGCAGTACTCCAGATGGGGCTCAACTGGTGTCTTGTAAAGAGGGATTATTACCCTCCTCTCTCTAATTTCAGGATACCCCTACTAATACACCCTGACACCTCTAGCCTTACCTACTGCTTTAGAGGTCTGCTTGGATGATTTCAGGTCATCAGTGATGATAATGCCCAAGTCTCTTTCTTCCTTTGTGACTGCTAGCAACTCCCTCCCAGCCTATAGGTGGCTTCAGGGTTTCTTCCTATGTGCATGATTTTGCACTTCTTTGCATTAAATCCCAGTTGCCACTCTTCTGACCATTTTGCTAGTTTATCCAGATCTCTTCTCATTCTGCCCACCCCATCTGGATCATCTACTCTGTTGCAGATCTTGGTGTCATCTGCAAACAGACAAGCCTTACCCTCTAGTCCATCTGCAAGGTCACTAATGAAGATGTTGAAGAGGACTGGCCCCAGGACTGATCCCTGAGGTACCCCACTTGTGACCTGCATTTCTTCTGATTGTGTACCATTTACCACCACTCTCTGTTTTCTGCCCATCAACCAGTTTACCACCCAGTTGACCAACTTCTGACCCACCCCGAGCCTACCCAGCTTATTTATCAATCTTCTATGTGGAACAGTGTCAAAAGCTTTGCTGAAGTCAAGGTAGGCGACATCAACTGCTCCCCCTTGGTCCACCACTCTGGTTACCCAGTCAAAGAAATCTATGAGATTAGTTTGACAGGACCTTCCTTTTGTAAACCCTTGCTGTCTTGGATCCTGTGCCCCTATGGATTCCAGGTGTTGCACTATCCTTTCCTTAAGGAGTGCCTCCATAATCTTGCCCACTACTGAGGTAAGACTGACTGGTCTGTAGTTCCCTGCCTCCTCCCTGCTACCACTCTTGTCCAGACCAGAAAATGCCAGTGAAATAAATACAGATGTTCCAGTGGGCATTACAATATTATCCTGGAACATTGCAGGCTGGAGTACTAAAATTATGGATGAGGAATGGAAATCATATATAGTAGGCTTTGATATACTAAGCCTTCAAGAAACCTGGCACAGTCAAACTGATGTAATCAGTCTCAATGGATATGAATGCTACCACTCTAAGGGGAAAAGAATGTACAAACTAGGTAGACTCTCAGGTGACTAATCATTTTTATAAAAATTGGGATCTTTTCCAAAATTCTGTGCTGGAAGATTCATGAAAACTTTGTGGCATTATTACTGAGCCTGGAAAGTAGAAGTTTTATTCTCATTGCTGGCTATATTCCCCCAAATAACTCAAATGTTTACTCTCCTAATGTATGGGATGATCTTACTAATGTTATTACTCAAGCTCTAGGTATTTACTCAAATACTGATATCCTTTTTATAGGTGATTTTAATGCATGAATTGGGAAATCTGAAGGATTAACAGATAGATCAGTGTTTTTATACACTTGTCCCCAAACTGACATGCTAACAAGAAATGCCAAAGATTCTAAAGTTAATGCCTCAGGGAAGAAGTTAACTGAGTTATTAAATGACTATGACCTCTATCCACTTAACTCATTACCTCCAATAGCTCCATATGAAGTCCGAACTAGCCATTGTTTGCCTGACACAAAATGGCTGCCCGGGAGGTAATAAGTTAATGGAAGAATCTCGGTGGATTCTGAGGGAGAATTTACTCATATTTCAGCTAGAGGTGCCTCTACAGTAGACCTTGCACTCTGGATAATTTCAATAGATACGTGGAAAACTATGCACATTGTCGTACAACCAAAAAGTGATCACTTTTCCCTTATTTTAGAATATGTCCTTCAAAAAAAAAACATTAAAACAGTTACTGTAGATCCTTTACAGTTCTCAGAAATTAGAGCTGCATCTAAGATCAGATAGTATAAAGATGCCAATGTCCAAATAGCTTCTATAATTCATGAATCGTCTTTGGACGTACATTTAGTAGAAATAAATAAGATGACTATAACACAGATTTCAGGAGCCATACAGGGTATTTATGATGACATCAAACAAAAATTAAAATGTCCGGTCAGATAGGCTAAGAAAAATTATTTTGGCTGAAATGACTTGGATTACAAAAAATATAAGGAAACTGAATAAAGATTATAGATAACATCCACTTAAACTCTAAAAGAACTTAATTTGCAGTGTAGCAATTCTAAGTCACTTATTAAAAGTAAGAAAAATTAGTTTTTTCAAAAACAGTGGCAGGAGATGTTAGAAGCAGTTAAAACAAATGACACAAGGGGACTTCCGGTTCTGCCACAGAGCAGATAGCAGCCTAAGGAAGAACCTCTGCACCCAAAGGGATAAATATTTCCTATTCCTAATCTCATTTAACAAATAAAAATGGCAAAAGAAGGTCGTAAAAGAGATCAGGGGCTACCCACAACAAATAGATCCCAGAGGAAGGTGCTTGGTGAGAAGAAATGCCTCTGATTACATTGGATCGCAGCAGAAGCCACTCCCATAGCAGCACAAGGGGCTTGAGTTATGACACAGAGGCCGAGGCGGACCTACTATCATGCACCAGATAGAAAAATATTCTGAGGGAAATTCGTGACTCTTGAGCTGAGTCCAGGAAGGAATTTCAAGCATTGGCACAGCAAATCTCGAATATAGATGCCAAGGTCAGTGCTGCAGAGGATAAAATTAAAGTAATGGAAGAAAATGATAACCATCTTGGCACAGCAATAGAGGCCTGTTTGAGCATGTGCAAGTTCTACAGAGTAAATGCATCGATCTTGAGGGGAGATCAAGACGAAGCAACCTTAGACTATATAGCCTTCCTGAGGGGGCTGAAGAGCCTCCCATGACAGCATTTCTGGAAAATCTATTAAAAGATGTGCTGGACTTGCCTCCCAACTACATTGTTAACATTGAGAGAGCCCATCGCGCATAGGTCAGAAGTAGCGATGACATGTCTCCACTGCTTCTATAATCTTCAAACTGAGTAGTTTTAAAATTAAGGAAGATATCCTCTGGAGGGCCTGGAACAAAAATGATTTATCCTACCTAACATTGAAGATTACTCTTGACCATGATTATGCCCCAGAAGTCCAGCAAGCAAGGCAGTTGTATGTGCCAATTTTGAAAGCTTTGAGAGCAAAGGGCATAAAATTCCAGACCCCGTTCCCAGCGAAGCTCCGTGTGTTCTGGGAGGAGGGGCCCCAGCTATACCTCACTCTGGGTAAGGCCTTAGAGGATCTGCAGAAAAAAGGAATCTCTATACCCCCAGCGGATGCTGATCGACTGCAGAAGATTAGATTTCCAGTGCTTGCGACGCCACCAGATGACATACGATGGGAGATCAGTCTTGAGAAAGCAAAAGAAGCCTTAGAACAGTTATTTCAAGGGAACATCTGAAGAAAATGAGCGGTACTGCCTCGGCTGACACTTGAGGATGATTTGAAAAACGGACTTTGAGACTACCACCTCTATGTCGCAAGGTTCTTTGAGACACTTTGGGACACTTGCTCAGTCGGTTAAATGTGGGCGGTGGGGTTCTTGGATGATATCTGAGTCTGGGGCTTGAGCATCCGTGATGGGGTGCGGCTCCCTGAGCAGGGAAGTTGCCTGCGGTTTTTAAGGCCTACTCCTATGGAGGAGCTGGACGCGAAGCGCTAAAGGAATACCCCACAAAGTAACACAGTTATCATTGAACCTTCATACCAGCATGATGTTAAAAGGAATGGGTTCTTTACAAATTATTAGAATAATAGAGATGTTAGATTAATTAACATCCCTGGGGTGCTCTAGGGTCAAGTTGTGGGTTTATTTTTTTGGTTTTTAAAAAAGTTAGCTTGGCCCGAGTGAATCCGTGGAGGTGTGAGTCATTCATAAAAAAACACTCCTTGCGAGCAGTTTTGTTGAAGAGGATCTGTTAATTCAGGGCATAACCGCTCTTCAACCCCTACCTCTCAGCCTCACTACATCGGCCTTTCTTAGAGGTTAGGGCAAGGGATCCTGGGTTTTGGATCCCCTACCTTGGAAGTCATTACAGCCTAAAATAGTGTTCATATTTCAGGTTTGTAGGATAAAGTTGATAGGTTAATATTACTGTAAGAGACTACTGTCTTAAACTACGACATAATCCCCCCCTTTATTTTGTCCTTTCTGTATTTATTCTCTCCTCCGTTTTCTCTGACTCTCATCTATTCCATTAGGTAGCTTAGGCTCCTGCTTTTAACTTGCTTGTCAACAATTTCTACACTGTAAGCTTGATTTAAGTGAGTGGAAGGAAGGAGTTTTACAGATGGTGTGGGGTGCTGACGGAAAGGGAAAGTGGGTTGATAGCACTGGAACTGCAGCAGAGGAGGAGTCCTATGTTTTTTTAGAATGACTGCTAAACCTACGACTTTTTGTTCATGCAATGTAAACGGCCTGACTAATCCTGTAAAGCGCAGCAAAATCCTGTCCTTTCTCAAAAAGACGGGCGCTGATTTTTTGTTTCTACAGGAGACGCATCTTTCTATAAAAGAGCACCAGAAGCTGGGGAAATTTGGTTTGCAAACCACGGCTTGTGCTACATATGGGAGGAGAAGGCGGAGGGGGGTGGCAGTCCTGGTTCCAGCTAGGACGCCCTTTGAGCAAACAGATTCTCTGGTTGATGGGGAGGGATGTTACGCCTTATTAAAGGGATGATTCCTGGGGCAAACTTTAACATTGGCATCCATTTATGTGCCACCTGGTTCAGACTTTCAAGTCTACCGCCAAATTATTTTAAGATTGCAAGAGTGGGCGGAGGGGGAGATGATTATTGGAGGTGATCTAAATCTAGTTTTAAACCCAACGTTGGACTCTTCCTCTGTGGTTCCCCTGAGTAATCAAGGGTGTATGAAAAAGGTTGTGGGGTTGCTTGTGGAGTTAGGATATGCTGACATGTGGCATACTACCCACACCAGGCAGAGAAATTATACCTTTTTTTCTGTACCTCACCAGTCGCACTCTAGGCTGGACTACATCCTACTTCCCACAGAATATGTTGGGCAGATAAAAGATAGCTGGATTGGAGACAGAATACTGTCGGACCATGCTCCTGTGTTTTTCCAGCTTCACCTGGGAGATTTTTGTAAACAAACTTTCTGGAGACTTAATACGTCCTTGCTCCAAGACCCTGAGGTGAAGGAGGCAATTGTAGAAACAGTAAAACAGGCTGTGGCCGATAACGAAACTACGGAGATATCAGCTCCACTTCTCTGGGATACTATTAAGGCTAAAATAAGGGGCAAATTTATTTCCATCTCGGCGTATAAGAAAAAGCAGTGAGAGGCCCAAAAATCCAGACTGAAAGGGGAGATTGAGACATGTGAATCGCAGCTTAAAATTAAATACGAGGCAGCGATCTATAAAAAGATGTGTAAACTTAAGGGTGAATTAAATAACTTATTGTATTATCAGGTAGAACAAAAGGCCATGTTCCTTAAACAACAATATTATGAGGGCAGCCCAAAGGCTGTTTGTCTACTGGCAGCCCACTTGCGATCCCAGAGAGCGAAAGCAGTGATACCAACTCTAATACACCCTATCACCAGAAGCAAAACACACCAGACTTCAGAAATAGTAGAGGCCTTTAGAGATTTCTACACTTCTCTGTATGCCCCCCTTCCCCCCATGGGAGAATACAATATCAGAATATCTTGAACAGATCTCCCTCCCTTCTTTGTCTAGGCAGGCTAAAGCGAGTCTGATAGCTCCTATCTCGGAGCTGGAACTTCGTGCTGAAGTCTCTAGACTGAAGGCTTCGAAGTGCCCGGGCACAGATGGACTTCCCAGGGAGTTTTATAAGCATTTTAAGGGACAGGTGGTATCTCTGCTTCTCAAGGTATACAACATGATAATACAGACTGATGAAACCCCTCCAGCCTCATGGGAGCAGGCCATCATATCAGTAATTCCCAAGCCAGGGAAAAATCCGACACTTTGTCCCTCATATCATCCTATTTCAATCCTGAACACCGATTATAAAATTTACATGTCAATCCTTGCTCAGCGTATGCAGGAATTTATAACTCAGCTGATCAACCTTGATCAGACGGGTTTTATCCCCAACTGACAGGCGCAAGACAATCTGAGTAGGACTGCCTATTTAATTGACCATGTGAACCTCACCCAAACCCCTCCATTTTCTTAAGCCTCGATGCCGAAAAGGCTTTTGATAAAGTCTCTTGGCCCTTTCTTAGGGCAGTATTGGATAAATTTTGGTTTCCCAAACTATTCATTAAGGCCATTTTTAAAATATATAACATACTAAAGGGCTATATTAGGGCTAACGGTCACATCTCCACCTCCTTTACATTGTGTAGGGGTACACGACAGGGCTGCCCCATGTCACTTATTCTCTTCGCCTTATACTTGGAACCTCTTGCACAGAGTATTAGAGAGAACTCGGATATAAAAGGGGTTAATATAGGAGGGGAAGAGCATAAACTCGCTTTATATGCAGATGATATTCTGTTACAGTACATATTATGGAGCCGGAGTCCTCTATTGCCCACCTATTTTGACATCTAAACGAATTCTCAGAACTTTCTGGTTACACCCGAAATACCCATAAAACGGAGGCCATTGCCCTTAATTATGACCCATCCCAAACTCTTAGAGAGGGCTACCCCCTGAAGTGGGATCTTCTCACTATGAAATACCTGGGGATAAACTTGTCTTCCAACAATTCCCAACTTTATGAGTTGAACTTCCCCCCCCTTACTACGGCAAATACAAGCAGACATAGAAAGGTGGTCTGTGCTCCCTCTCCCATTCCATTCAAGAATACAGACAGTTAAGATGAACCTGCTCCCTAGATTCTTATTTTTATTTCAATGTGTACCTTGTAATGTTACAGAGGAAAGATTGGATGTTTGGCAGAGGATTCTGCTAAAATTCATATGGTCAGGTAAACACCCCAGAATAAGAAAACAAACTCTCTTTCTCCCTAAGGAGGAGGGGGGCTACGGAGTACCTTGTCTGAAGGGGTATTGGGTAGCAGTCCAGATGAGGATTGCCCTTTTGCTGTTACACCCCACTTACTAGTCTAGTTGGAAGACAATGGATTTGGCAGCCGCCTGCTCTCCCCCTTTGTTATCCCAGATATTTGCTCAAGTAGCAATATCGAATAATTCACCCCCACTGTTTTGTGGTACTGCCGCGGCTCTGGAGGGATGCAGGTGGGGATGTGGGCAGGGTGCCACAAGGGCTTACCTCTGGAAATATCAGTGCTGGTCACAAAGCACACCTCGCACGTTGGCCCATAGGGATCCCTGGTACAGGCACCAAGAGAAACGTGGGTGCAGGGCCCCCTGGCAATTTTTAAAAGGGGATCAAATCCTAACCTTTGAAGAGGCTGTGGAAAAGTTTAGTTGGACACAAGGAGATCTTCTCTTCTACTACCAGATTAGAGATTATATAATGAAACACTTATGCGAGTCCTCCAAGACCTCCAGGGAGATCTCACAACCAGTTGTGTTTGAGGGAATTTGGGGGGGCAGGAGGGGGAGAAACGGCAATCTCTTTACTCTATGGGAATTATATTACTGACTTAAATCTTTCAACAGAGTATATTAAGGTGAAGTGGGAGAAGGAATTTGAGATAAGATTAAATGATGAGAAGTGGCTGCAGTCTATTAAAAATACCTGGCGCTCTTTCTCATCTCCGGGATGGCGTGAGTTTTTGTGGAAGCTTAGATGTAGGTACTTTTGTGTACCTGAACAGGTGGCTAGGTGGAACCCGCAGATTCCACCCTCTTGCTGGTGAGAATGTGGTGTCTCCCCCACGTCACAGGCCCATATTTTCTGGCAGTGCCCTCTACTCAATCAGTACTGGAGCAACATACTTAGGCGACTTCAGGAAATACTTAATATTATGACCCCGTTGGGTCCAGAGCACGTTATTCTGGGCCTGTACCCTTTGGGGATAAGAGGCCAGGAAGCTAAATATTTGTGGAACATTTTGGTTGCAGCTGCATGTAAGGTGACTTCTAGGAGATGGCTTCCCCCCCTGCCACCCACTGAGCTGGAATGGAAGGAATTGGTAAACAATGTTAAAACATATGAGAGAATAACTTTCTCCTTAGCTCTGAGGACCCCACAATTCATAAATAGGTGGACTAGGTGGGAGCTACTTGGTTAATGGGCCTCTGATGAGGAAGGAGCTGAGGAAATTGTTGCTCCCCCCTCCTGCCTTGCCCTCCCTCCGCCCCTCCCTGCCTTGGGTGAAATTCTATTGGTAAAGTGCAATGGTTATTGATTATTAATTCAATGCAATGTGAATTTATTATACTTGTGTATACACAGAATGAAGTCATTATATATAATAAAGTCCTTATTAAGGGGATCCAGATCTTGGGGGTTCCCCCCTGCTTGCTGTCCTTATCTCCCATTACTCAATTCTCCGCTCAGAGTGAGATTTATTAATCTAGGTATAGATTTCTAGCTTGGTTATATTTTTTTCTCTCTCTGCCCCTTTTTTTTTCCTTCTCTTCTTCCTTTTTCCCTCTACCTTCCCCCCTTCTATCCTTCCCGGGGGTGTATGTCAATTCTTTATCATTTGGTGGGAAGCAGTAGTCTACACTATGTGTTTTCTCTTTATTATCCTGGATAAAGCAGTAGAAGTATTGAAGGATATTTGTTTTTGTAACTCATTAATCTGAATAACAAGGTTAACAGATTTCAAGATCCATTGAGAGTGGCCCCGATGATGGTAGTGGGCCTCTCTCAGGTAATGGCTCTCTGTTTCATTATTGTGAATACTACATTGATATAGGTTCTATTCTTTGGATCTGTATGGAATATGCTTTTATCAATAAAGATGAAGTATAAAAAAAAAGACACAAAAAAATGTTGGACCCTGGTTTCCAAAGGTACTAATTCCTATAAAGAAGCCATAGATACTTATATTTCAGAACAAAAATGGCTGGATTATTTCACACAGATTTTTTATGACCCTATAGAACAAGGTCTAATATGTGCTGGAGAAATTAATAAAGGAAAGCTTATCCCATTTACCATAGAAGAGGTATATTTGGCAATTGGTACCTTAAAATGTAATAAGGCTGCAGGCTCAGATGGTATTTCATCTGAGGTGTAGTTGAGCTACTCATTTTTCTGGTGTAGTTTTTATTTCATACTTTAATAAGTGTCTTTCTGAATGTAGCTTTCCATTGACTTGGAAAGGTGCAAATATTGTCCCAATCCATAAAAAAGGAACCTTGACAGACCCTGCCATGTAGCGACCAATTAGCCTGTTAGACGTTAGCCTACACATTTTCTCAAGAATTGTATTAGAGAGGTTAAAAATACTGGTGGAGAATACAGGGGGTATTTCCAAATATTAGGCAGGTTTAGGCTGAATCATTCCACCACCAACAATATATACATATTAAGACACTGAATAGAAAAATATGTACTCATCCATAAGCAAAAAACATACAAAGTTTTTGTTGATTACTCAGCAGCTCTTGACTCAATGTATCATAGCCTGCTATGGATTATCTTACTCAAAAGAGGCATTGAAAAAAGTCTAGTATGCATAATAGCCAGCCTATATTATAACACCTGGGCAAAAATAAGACTTGGTACTTCAGAAACCATGACATCCTCTTTCATGATTAATAAAGGAGTGCAACAAGGATGTGTTCTAGATCCATTACTTTTTTCATTATACTTAGATAAGATGCTGGTAGATATTGAAAATCTTCCCTCAGATACCCCTAAAATTTCTACCCAAATCTGTCATTTGCTTGCATATGTGGATGATATTGTCCTGTTCTCTCTAGCGAAGAAAGGCCTACAAGAAAAATTAAACTATATACACACAAAAACCCCAGGTTTGAAATTAAAGATAAATCTACAAAAAATAAAAATAGTTATAGTTGGGGAAAATAGCACAAGAGGGACTTGGAAAATAGGTACACAAATAGTTGAAGTTGTTCAGAGCTATACCTATCTTGGGATAGACTTTTATACTGATGGCAAATGGAATACACCGTTCCTCTTGGCACTGAAAAAAATGAAGAAACTATAGGTGGATTAGTTAGATTTAACTATAAATATGGAGGATCGACAATAAGACCACTAGTGCAAGCAATGAAACTAAAGCTAGAAAAACAGCTTTTATATGGTGCAGAGATATTGGAGTTTAATTACCAAAAACTCAATAAACTGACATCTCCCTTACTTAAAGCCCTGAGGAGTATTCTGAAAGTGGGGCATTCTTGCCCCTGTGCATATATAAGGGCAGAGCTTGGACTTCCTAACATCCAGGCTAGGACTGAAGTTAGGAAACTAAACTATTGGATAAAAATAACAAGACTCTCAGAAGACAGGCTAGTAAAGCGCTGTCTTAAAGAGAAAGAATATTGGCAGTTTCTTGGCTATAAAGGAGACTATTGGTTCAATCTAGTCTTGACACTGCTGAATAAACATACAGTGTTAACTCTTAAAAAACAGTGGACAAGGGTATCACACTCAGCTGGCAGTATAAGAAGTATATTCTTAAAAAAATATTAAAATACTGGAACTCTAAAGATCTGAAATGTATTGCTGATTTACATTACTTGGCTTGGTTTAAAAAATAATAATTTTGATTCGGCGTTTAAACCATATCTCGACATCTTAACTGATAGGGGGACCCCAAAAAATTCAGGGCCCATATTAAGCAATTCCTAGGCTCAAATCAGTCCACCACGCCTAATAACATGACTCTTAATGGCGTCTACTGTAACAATTCCCTCACTATTGCAAACTTCTTTACTATGCAATTTGCTGACCTCACTCAATACACCTCCACTTTCCCTCCCCCTTCAAACACGGTCTCACAAGCAAACCCCACCGGGCCCACTTTCCACTTCAAATCGGCACATAGGCATGAGGTTCTCAAACTTCTACAGAACATCTCAGAGTACGCAGCCATGGGGTCTGATAACTTGGAGCCTAAGCTCCTAAAATTAGCTGCCCCATACATAGTAGCCCCCCTAGCAAAGATTTTCACTCTCTCTTTGTGTCAAGGCTCCGTCCCGGATATCTGGAAAATGGCCAGAGTTACCTCTGTACTCAAAAAGGGTGATCCACTTAACCCAACAAACTACAGACCTACTGCCATACTGTCTGGACTCAGCAAAATTCTAGAGAAACTGGTTGCCCTCCAAACTACTGACTTTCTTCTGAAAAATGACCTCCTAACTGATGCTAAACATGGTTTCCGGAAGGGACACAGTACCACTACTGCCCTGCTCAAACTCACGCCTGACACCTTAGTGGCCATGGATTCTGGTTGGCTCACGGGGACCATTTTTACAGATATGACCAAGGCATTCGATCTTGTTGACCATTCCATCCTCATTGCCACTCTCGTCTCTCTAGGTTTCTCATTAAATGTTGTAAACTGGTTTAATAGCTATCTGACTGATAGGTCTCAATATGTGAAATTCAACTCCACCCTCTCTGACAAGGTCACCATCAATATTGGTGTAACTCAAGGGTCCATCTTAGGTCCACTACTTTTCTCAATTTTTATAAACAATATCACCTCCAATCTCCTAAAAACCTCCTCTCTATTATATGCAGATGACATTGTATTGTATACTAGTTCCAATAGTATAGAGGACATAAACTCTCGACTTTCCACTGACTTTCAGCTTATCCAACAGTGGCTAGCAAATTACAAACTTATCCTAAATAACACTAAGACCCAAGCTATGATATTTGGGTCCAAGCTCAAACTCAAACACTCCCAAGGTAATTTCAATGTCTCCTCCCTGGATGGCTCTTCAGTTGGGGTGGTAAACTCCTTCAAATACTTAGGGGTCACTCTTGACCCATAACTGAGTTTTGACCTCCATATTCAATCTACCTGTAAGCATGTTAACTCTAAACTAGGCATCGCCTACTGTACGAGCTATGCACTAACCCCCTCAACCAGACTTGCTAGTGCCTGTGAGATATTACTCCCCTCACTTACCTATGGGGTTGCCGCTTACATCTCTGCCTGCAACTCAAGTCTACAAAAGTGGGATGTTACCTAAAATAATATCTGTCGCTTTGCTTCCTTCTCCCCCCAACTGAAACATCACTGTCTCCTCTACTCAGATCTGGAATGGCTTCCTCCCCAAGAGCTTAGGTATTATGCTCTCAGATCCATTACTGATAACATCACCAGATCCCGTACACAAAAAACCCTCACCAGTCTCTTTTTCCACCAGCAAACCAACTATGCCTTGTGCTCTGCTGACCATGCCCCTGTTCTTATTCCAAGACATCGCACTTCCAAAGGTGGCCATGCTTTTGCCTATCATGCACCCCTCTTCTGGAACACACTCCCACTAACCTTACATCAATCCGCTTCCCACATCTCCTTCAAAAGAGAACTACGCCACTATCTCTTCTCCTCCTATGCCTGCTCCTGTTTCAAACCACCCTAGCCCTCACTTTCCCTAATCTGACCCCTCTCCTCTGGTTGTCCATTGACCCTGGGGTCCACTCCAACAGGGAGCACTTTTTTCTTCCATTTCCCACTACCAACCCATCTCCTACTTTATTATTACTTGCTCTCACTGTGCTCTATTCCTCGTCGCTTGTATACTGTTCAGTCACACTGAAAATGACCTGATTGTATTTTGTTACATGCTTAACCTAAATGATGTATTGTTTTGTCAGTTTTACCACTGTTACATAGAAACATAGAAGTTGACGGCAGATAAGGACCGTAAGGCCCATCCAGTCTGCCCATTTCTTTTTCTACCTTATAAATGTGCCATCGGCCTTTGCTCTGTCAGTGGCCTATCTATTCATAGTCATTTGTATTGCTCCCTTATGCCTATCCCATGCCTGTTTGAAGCCCTGCACTGTATTCATAGCCACCACTTCTTGTGGTAAGCCATTCCATGCATCCACCACCCTTTCTGTGAAAAAGAATTTCCTCACATTCCCCTTAATCGGCCTCCCTCTAATCTCATGCTGTGTCCTCTTGTCCTGCTATTTTTCTTATATTTAAACATGTTAGACTCTTTCACCTTGTTTATGCCCTTAAGGTGTTTGAATGCCTCGATCATATCACCCTCTCCCTCCTTTGCTCAAGGGTATACATATTGAGCCCGTTAATCTGTCCTCATATGTCTTCTGATGCAGTTCCTGCACCATTTGGTTGCCCTTCTCTGGACTGCCTCAATTTGGTTAATGTCCTTGTGAAGGTGTGGCCTCCAATACTGCGCAGTACTCCAGATGGGGCCCTAACCAATGCTCTTGTACAGAGGGATTGTACCTCCCTCTTACGACTTGTGATACCCCTACTAATACACCCTAACACCCCCCTAATACTTACCTGCTTTAGAGGTCTGCTTGGATGATTTTAGGTCATCAGTGATGATGATGCCCAAGTCTCTTTCTTCCTTTGTGACTGCTAGCAACTCCTCCCAGCCTATAAGTGGCTTCAGGGTTTCTCTTCCCTATGTGCATGATTTTGCACTTCTTTGCATTAAATCCCAGTTGCCACTCTTCTGACCATTCTGCTAGTTTATCTAGATATCTTCTCATTCTGCCCACCCCATCTGGCTCATCTACTCTGTTGCAGATCTTGGTGTCATCTGCAAACAGACAAGCCTACCTCTAGTCCATCTGCAAGTCACTAATGAAGATGTTGAATAGGACTGGCCCCAGGACTGATCCCTGAGGTACCCACTTGTGACTTGCATCTCTTCTGACTGTATACCATTTACCACCACTTCTGTTTTCTGCCAGTCAACCAGTTTGCCACCCAGTTGACCAACTTCTGACCCACCCCGAGCCTACCCAGCTTATTTATCAATCTTCTATGTGGAACAGTGTCAAAAGATTTGCTGAAGTCAAGGTAGGTGACATCAACTGCTCCCCCTTGGTCCACCACTCTGGTTACCCAGTCAAAGAAATCTATGAGATTAGTTTGACATGACCTTCCTTTTGTAAACCCATGCTGTCTTGGATCCTGTGCCCCTATGGTTCCAGGTGTTGCACTATCCTTTCCTTAAGGGTGCCTCCACAATCTTGCCCACTACTGAGGTAAGACTGGCCGGTCTGTAGTTCCCGCCTCCTCCTGCTACCACTCTTGTGGGCGGGATCACATGAAACCCTTCTCCAGTCTTCTGGGACCTCTCCTGTGCTCAGAGACTCACTAAACAATTCTGCTAATGGCTCTGCTAGTTCCTCCTTTAGCTCCTTAGTACCCTGGGATGTATGCCATCAGGTCCCATTGCCTTATCCACTCTGAGCTTAGCAAGCTCTTGTAGGACCCTTTCTTTGTAGAAGGGAGTAGTGCCTCACCTCCCCCGTGTCCATGATGCTGAGCTGTGGCCCTGCCCTACCTTCTCTTCAGTAAATACTGAGCAAAAGTATCTATTTAGGATAGATGCCTTTACAGGGTCCTCCTCCTCACATGCTCCCTTTTCTCCATTAAGCTTACTCAAACACTTACTTGTCACTTGTAGTATTGTACTAATATGTTTTTCCTGTAGTTTGTCTCTGTACCCTCCCGGGTCGTGCCTAAAAATAGTCTTGTTGGCTAGTGCACCTACCCGGTAAACAAAAACTAAATAAATAAATACATTTTAGGCACCTGTTCACAAAGTATAAGTTTGAACAATTTCCAAGTAATGTTCTAGCACATACTATGGATACCACAAAGAGACACACACAACTAAAAATTGTGATTGTTCAGCTGGTGGACAAGAGGATTTATTGCATGTAATGTGGAAATGTGCCTTTTATGTAAAAGAAAGGTTGTTTTGGTTGGGACTGTTTCAGAATCAGGTCTGCCAGGTAGAGAATGAACTTTTAACTGTTATATTACCGCATACAGCAGATGCATGGACAACAGAGAGAGAGAGTAGCTAAGTACTTTAAGGCAATCAACAAAGTTAAAACTAGATTGATGCAAAGTGAATAACAGTATCCCTCTTCTGTCAATCCCTAGTATATAATACATTAAGCACTAGACTTTTAACTAAGATTTAAAATTGTATTTATGTATTTACATGTATTTATGTGTGTATTTTTCTTTCTCTCTTTGAACTATTTTATACTGATGTATATTCATTGTAATAGCTGTTTTTGGCTAAACAATAACATTTAATTGATTGATTGATACTTCAAATGACTATTTTGCTATTTCTATTAAATTGTATTTTGCTGTTTAAGGTTTTGAAAATTGACTTTTGTTCTTTATTGTGGTTAACTGTTTTTTTTTTTTACTTTATTGAGTTTTCTCCCTTGCTACTGTGGCTTTATGTAGTGAAGAACTGACTTCTGAGCTCACATTCCTTTACCTCTCCTGCTCTTTTGCACTGGCATCATAATAAAAACATTCTTTCACTTCAATTCTGTGGAAAGGTCTGGCAACTTAGCCTTGAGGGCTGCCCCTCTTATTATGTAGCTTAGGCCATTTTGCTAACTAGGTAGCCTGTATTTCAGTACAAACTTACACAGCTAGTGTTCCAACCACTCCCCAAACTGTGTGCACAGCCATTTGTGAGCAAGGTGCATAGATAGGGGTTGTTAGCCCCAGCTATTTAAAAGATGTCCACAAATGCTCTGCACTCTTGTAGCCCTTGAGGACAGAAGACTCAGTTCAAATCCAAAGTATTTATTGGTACAAAATATGACATTCAATACAGAGCCTTCTCATGGTGTAGATCAAAAGCTCTAACTTCAAATCTCATTCCCAGCACTTTGACCAGGATGTGGTCTTCCTCAGTGAGTCCTCCTGAGGAAGACCACACCCTGGTCAAAGTGTCAAAGTGCTGGTGAATGAGTTTGGAGGTTGGAGCATTTGAGCTACACCACAAGAAGGCTCTGTATTGAATGTCAAACTTTGTACCAATAAATACTTTGGATTTTGGATTTGAATCGTGAGTCTTCTCTCCTCAAGGACTGCAAGAGTGCAGAGCTTTTGTGGACGTCTATTAAAGAGCTAGTGTACTGCCTGAAATTAATATGAACTTTTAAAAGTAGTCATAATTACTTCCTGTATCTGAATTAATTTTTATTTTTTCCTTGTTACTAATTAGGATATTTTTCTAACTGACACTACCTGATGTGATGTGTGAAACAGCACTCTGTATGACAGTTGACATATCTAATTCTATGCCTCTTCATACCTCATCAGCATTGTGACCTCACTGCCTGTGACATAACAACTGACAAAGAAGAGACAATCACCTTTTGTCAGATTGGTCACTTTGATGTTACAATAACTGAGATCACAATTCTGATCGGGTATGAAGAGGAATAGAACTCAGAATGTCAGTCTCCACATAAAATATTGCTTTTCACATCACACTAATGTTATCTGGTAGAAAAACCTTCTCTAGTGAGCAAATGGAAAAAGAAAAATACTTTATTATATATACAATAATGCATGGGGTGGTGTACATAATGAGAAATTATGTGCACTTGAGGTGTGAGATGCTACATAAGTTTATATGAACATCCCACACTGAGGGTGCTCATAAATTCTCATTATGTACACCACCCCATGCATTTTAATGTGTAATTGCTGGTTGCTGTTTTTTTCCCCAGAAGAAAATGAGCTGAGATGTATTTGAAATACAATATTTATTTCTGGAAACATTGCAACATTTTATGCAGTAACTAGGTCAGTAGAACAAGTTAACTGTTAAGCAAATATTTTTTTAGATCAAAAATACATTGGTGCAGTATTGATAAGTTTTTTGTCAGAGGAACAGGAAACTTGAACAGCATGGGAAAAAAATGATTCAACCACAGACGTAATTAATGAGTTAGTCTCTTGTAGAAATGTGTTTTTTTAACATTGAAAGTCTCTCAATTAGTTTTTTTTGTGAATTTGATGCCATTTTTTTCATTTAGAGATCGTTGCCCTCATGGATTTATTTTGCAGGCTTGCAAATGTAGTTGGTTCCTATGGAGATGAGAAAGAGAGTGTGAGAGAGAGAGAGAGAGAGAGAGACGGTTAGTGTTTAGGGGAGGTCTGCATTTTCTTGTAAAAGGCTATGTCATTTGTTGTGGTAATTTCTCATTTTTACTCATTTTTTTTATTAAAGTCGAGGAGCATGAAGCGAGTGGTGACTGGTCAGTATACTTACAGTCATCTGATTCAGAAGATGATATCTGGTGCACTCTGTGGAATTTCTTCAGCAGTGGTCTGTGGTAGATGATTACCGTTACTCCCTTGTTGAAGACGCAGTTTGCGCCAAACAGGGTGTGCATCGAGGAGGTTGCTGCGAGCTCATTTATGGAGAGATTTGCTGGTTTTTCATTTTGGATTTCTGGAACAGCTGATGATGTAGATGAGTGTTGATCTGGCCAGGGAAGGTGGTGTTTGTTTGAGGAATGTGTTGAACAGCAGTAGGTCACTTTGTGTTTTTAGATAAGTGTTTCTGCTCTCCTGTTCACTGACAATTTTTTCTCTTTCTTCTAGATTTTGTACCTGGAGTCAAGCAGTCATGTTGGTAAATAGCCATTTATATCAAGGGACTGAATTTTGGTTACAGAATATTTGCGGTTTGCCTCCGTTTATTTGATGCTGCTGTTCAGGTAATGACAGTTGTTTCAGGAGCTTTTTTAGTGTGGTATGCTGCAGTGCAAGGCAAGAGAAACAGCTGATGGCGCGTGTTCACAGTTATAACTCGCGAGTTATAACGGCGAATTATAACCTGCTTTTCTCATTGAAAAAAACAGCAACCAATTATTACTAAAAAGTAACAACTGACTACTTTTAAAAAATTAACATTTCCAGCTTGCTATTTTTGGGGTTACTAAATCTTAAATCGAATTTCATGATTATAGTATTTTTCTTTTTCAGTAAGCTGAGTTCTTTTGATGTTTTTCTCTTTGGTTAATATTTTGATCACACTGATTTTTAGTTTTCTGTTGCTGGTGTCTTTACCGGCACCATTGAACATGTTTGTGTTTTCTATTTGTTCAGAGGTCCTGTTTAGAACATCTCATATTCTTGACCTTTCCCACTTTTGACTCACCCTTTGCATTTTTCTCTATTGACAGATGTCTTTTATCATGAGTTTTGAAACCTTCTTCATTGACTTCCTCAGTGAATTATATCTTGTGTAATTGAAAACACCTAGTTCTGTTATTTTCAAGAAACAAATATTTAGCTACTTTAAGCAGCCATTACATAATTTATAAGTAACTATCCTCTCACCCTTCTTCCTCCTTCCCTCTCCACTGTAGTATTTCCAATTCCCTCTCTATTCTTTCTAGGAAATCTACTGTTGATCAGTTTGCTTTCTCATATTGTTTTTCCTAAACTCTGGTCCTCCCTTCCCCTGTCAATCTGCTTTGCCTCTTCTGCTTTCTCCCTTAAGTCTCTACTTTGTGACTTTTCTTCCCCCCACCCACAACTTTCCATGACCCTTTACCTCTTGCTTTCCTTTCTCCCCACTAGTTTTACAGTTAATTTATTTATTAAAGTTTAGTCTTAACAAACAGTACAATGTAATATGTTTGTAATAACGATATTTCACATTGTATACTATTTAGTATAAAACACCAAATATTAAACAGAATATCATATGTAATTTCCAGCATATTAAATTATTCAGTTGTACTGTAACAACATTTTAACAGAAAAAAAAGGAAATAGAGCATTCTACATTACTCTGAGAGCTGCATGTGCATGTAGTATCTTATTTTAATTTTAAATATAGGTATGTCTTCCTAAACAGAGAGAGAGAGAGATGTACATAAAAATATACATCTTCCACTCTCCGTCCAATTATCTAGTATTTATCTTCTGGGATTCTGAAGAATGGTTAAATAATCCTGCCAACATAAATGATACTCATTAATACGATCTGCTATTAAAAATTAAATTTTTTCCAAAGAGGCAGTGTAGGTTAAACCATTCAGGATATCTTTAAGGGTAGGTATATATTGGGTCTTCTAGTGGGTTAAAATCAGTCTTTTAATTTGCATAAATAGGATCTGTAACCATCTGTGTTGATGTTTTGTTATCTTTATATTATTATTATCTATTATACCTAAAAGACATAGTTTAGGTTCAAGGGTAATGTTATATCTAAAAATTTGTTTAACTAAATCCTGACTGTTTTGCCATAAATTAAATATGGGCTGACAAGACCATAATATATGTAATAGATTACCGTTTGCCGAGTTACATCGCCAACAATTGTTATTAGGTGATAATCCTATATTGTAAAGATGAGATGGTGTTCTGTACCATAAGTACAGAATTTTATATTGTATCAATCTACTGCGCATATCTTTAAAAGCGTTATGACAAAGCTTCCAACAGTTATGCCAATGGGAGTCTATAATATTTGTATTTAGGCCCAGATATTCAAACTGCGCCAGTCTGAGGCGCAAGCCCCTGCGCTGCTCAAAATAGTTGCGCAGGGGTGTGGCTGGGGTGATATTCAAAGGAGTTGGCTGTTGAGCAACTCCTTTGAACTCTTGCTTTGAGCCTAACACTTGTACGTAAGCGCAGTGGAACTTGCGCACCGCCAAGTTGCCAGAGTTGAGCATTCAACTTGCGGTGGCACAAGTACCATTGCGCTTGCTAAATTTCCGATATTCAAAGGTGACATGCAAATGGGGCTAATTTATGCAAGGTGCAGGGGGCATTTTCATCTCTTTATGGCCCCATTTGCATGCCATTTGCATGTAGGTGCGCTGATCCCGAGGACTTGCTCCTGGCCACCCTGCCAGGCAGCAGCCGTCGGGGACCAGCACCACTGCACCCAATCAGCGGCATCACAGTTACATGCCCCCCCACCTCCCACAGCCCAATCGCAGGCATCACAGTTACATGCCCCCACACACACCTCCCACAGCCCGATCGCGGGCATCACAGTTATACCCTCCCACACCTCCCACAGCCCGATCGCGGGCATCACAGTTATATGCCCCCACACCTCCCACAGCCCAATCGCGGGCAGAACACATACATGTCACCCCAACATCACCCACAGCCCGATCGCTGGCAGAACCTGTATAAACCCCCAGTGCCCGATCGCGGGCAGAATGTCTAACAGAACCCCAAACATCTCCTGGTGTCTAGTGTTCCCCACAAGCCCTCACCCCACTTCCCCGCGCGGCGGGTGACAGCATCCACCGCCTGCCGCCCCGCCGCCCGCCGACTGACTGTCGGTAGGGCTGCCGCCCATGGTGCAGGCTACAGCCAATGGGTGTGCAGCCCATGCCGTACATGACAGTCCAGATTTGTGAATGATCATTCACAAATCTGGACTGTCATGTACGGTATGGGCTGCACGCCATTGGCTGTAGCTCTGCACCACCGGGCGGCAGCTCACGGACAGTCAGTCGGCGGGCGCGGGCGGCAGGCGGGTGGATGCTGTCGCCACCGCTGCGGGGAGAGCGGGTGGAGGGGCTTCGTAAGGGTGGGGGGGACACTAGACACCAGGGAGATGTTTGGGGGTTATGCTGTGACATCCTGCCCGCGATCAGGCTTCGGGTCCACTGGACCACCAGGAGTTATTCGGGTTGGGGGAGGGTTACATTCTGCCCGCGATCGGGCACTGGGAGGGTTTATACAGGTTCTGCCCGCGATCGGGCACTGGGGGTTATACAGGTTCTGCCCACGATTGGCTGTGGGAGTGTGGGGGACATGTACATGTACTGCCCATGATCAGGCTAGTGGGGGCACAGGAGCGAGTTGGGGCCAGCCAGGGTGGCAGCTGCTGTGTTGCGCCCTGCAATGCAGCAGCTCACCTGTGGGTGGCCTGACTTAAGCCTTTTTTTGGCTCAAGCTATGTGAGGCGCAGCTTGGGGTTGCACAGTGCACAACTCTGCGCAGCCCAACTGAATATCGGGTTGCGCAGGTTATGCAGGATCCTCCCCTCCTGTTGAGCATGCATTCATTTGCATTGCTCTCTTGCGCAACCTGGTGCCAGTGGCGTAACTGCCTCCTGCTGAATATCGCAGAATGGCGCATTTTGGACTTGCACATGGCGCAACCCTGTTGCGCATGGCGCAACCCTTTTGAATATCTGGGCCTTAGAATTTGATTCCATTTATCTCTAACTAAAAGTGATTGGTTCGGTAACATATCTCTAATCAACTTATATATTTTACTGACTAAACCGTGAGAAGTATTAATCCATGACTTCATATATGCAAAGGGTAACGATGAATTATCAAAGTCTCGAATATAGGGAGATACAGCCTCCCATATTTGTAAATATTTCCAAAATTCCTTCTTAGGAATATTCCATTTTATTTGGATGTCATTAAATGAATTTAATGCATTACCATTATCAGCTAGGATATCGCCTAAAAATAAAATATCCTTATACATCCATGTTTTGCCATATATTGGCTTGTTATCTAGTAAAAGTTTTGAATTTCCCCAGATAGGTGTAAAGGATACAGGAGAGGGGTCAAATTTCAACCATTTATGCATTTTAAACCAGTAATATACTGATGCATTAATTATAGGATTTTTTTTTGTTTGGTTGATAATGCAGAGTATATGTTACTATTCGGAATAAATCCTTGTGATAAAGAAGCTTCCATATCGTACCACATTGGTACATTATGTTTAGGTTTAATAAACCACTTGATAGTTTGAGATGCTCTAAAGGCCCAGAAATATGCCGTATACCATGGCAGCCCAAAACCACCTTGAGACCAATGTAGTCTTAACTTAGTACGATTAAACCTAGGTACATGACCCTCCCATAAAAAATTTCCTATTGCCTTATCAATATTCTCTAAAAGAGATGTAGAAATTTTAAGAGGTATGCAGGCAAACAAGTATAAAATTTTTGGAGTAACATTCATTTTTATTACAGAGATCTTACTCATTAAGGAAAGATTTAGATTTTTCCATTTATCTAGATCTCTTTTAATGTTAATCATTAATGGACCTAGATTATGTCCGCATATTTTATCTAATTCCATGGATATTTTGATTCCCAAATAGGTAATAAATTGTGAGGACCAACGAAAATCCAAATGTATGTTCATTGTGGGTACACAATATTTGTTTAAGGGTAATATCTCAGATTTCTGATGATTAATTGTTAGTCCAGAAAGTTTAGAAAAAGTATTAAAGCTGTTTTTTAAGTAATTCCCCAGATATTTTTAAGTTCTCTAACAAAATTAACATATCATCTGCATATGATAATGTTGTATACTGTGTATGACCTATAGAAATGCCTTTTATATCATTACTTTGTCTAAGAAGCGCAGTAAAAGTTTCCAGAACTAAAATGAAAAGGGATAGTGAAAGAGGGCAACCTTGTCTGGTTCCTCTTTCTAATGTAAAGGATTGTGATAATGTAGAATTAGTTAACACTCTGGCATGAGGTCTCGTATAAAGAAGTTTAATCCAGGTACAAAATTGACTACCAAATCCATAACAGGTAAGACCAAAAAAGAAAATTCCAATCTAAAGAATCAAATGCTTTTTCAAAATCTATAGCGCTGCCACTGGAGAGTTAAGGTTTAGCTTTATAAATAAGATTGATTAGGGCGTAATTATCGAGACCCGTCCTCCCTTAATAAAGCCTACCTTGATTTATGAATTGGTTAGAATATATAATTCAACCGACTTGCCAATATCTTAGCAAAAATCTTACCATCCGTGTTTAAAAGCGAAATTGGACGATAATTGGCAGGTATAGTATTGTCTTTATCCTTTTTTGGGAGAGTAGTGATTATTGCTTCCGTCATAGTATACGGTAGATAACCTAGTTGAAATGATTCATTAAATACTCTATATAATAAAGGACTTATTTGTTCCTCTAAATGTTTATAAAATTCAACTGGGAATTCGTCTCCGCCTGGAGAACGCCCTGATTTAAGTGAATATATGGCTCTCTTTATTTCTTCCATAGTGAGTGGAGAGTCTAAGAGGTCTATTGCCTCTTTCGAAAGTTGAGGAAGAGTTATTCTGTCTAGAAACGAGGATATATCTAAAGGTGGAGATGGGTGTGATGAGGAATAAAGTTTTTTATAATAGGATACCATTATATTATTAATGTCTATTTCATTGTTTTGAATCATTCCGAAGTGGTCTTTTAGAGCAGCAATATACCTTTCCGTTTGCTGGACTCTTAATCTGTAAGCAAGAATCTTATTCCCTTTCTCTCCGCCTTCCCAGAATTTTTGCTTGATTCTAAGAAGAGCCACTTCTGTTTTTCTAGATATTAGTTCGTTAATTTGCATACGTAATTGCAATATTTCATGATGAAGGCTTGAGGAAGGATTAGGTTGGTGGTTATTATAATATGCCATCTGTTTTTCTTTCAATAATTTTTCTAAGTTTCCGTCTGTAAGTTGCATAACTAATTATTTTGCCCCGGAGTGTGGCTTTAAGTGCTTCCCACATAGTGCCCATAGATATGTCCTTGGTATCATTGAATTCTATAAATTCTTCAATCTGTTGTTTTATCCAGGGCAAGAAGTCTGGATCTTTAAGTAATAGAGGATCTAATTTCCATGTAGTGGATTTTACGGGTGGGGAACCCCATGTCAATAAAAGTTTGATAGGAGCGTGGTCTGATATAATTATTGGGAGAATATCTACTTCAATTACATTAGCAGTTATTGAAGGAGAAGTTAACCAATAATCTAACCTGCTATAAGTTTGGTGTCGTGGAGAGTAGAAAGTATATTCCCGATTTCTAGGATGGAGAGTGCTCCATATGTCAGATAGACCAATGTCTGTCATTAGCTGGGTAACGATATTTAAGCTTTTAGGATGGGATTCCACTGCATTATTATTCCTGTCCATAAAAGCATCTAGAGTAAGATTAAAATCCCCTCCGATTAATAATGGGGAATTATTTAAATTTAAAGAAATTAGTATTCGAATCAGATTTTGAAAAAATTGAGGATCATCTAAGTTTGGTGCATAAATATTAATTAACGTAATTGTCCCAGATGATGTATTGAAAGTTACAATTAGCCATCTACCTTCAGTATCTTTCAAAATTTTAGATGGTGTCCATCTGAGTTTTTTATGTATTAATATGGCAACGCCTCTTTTTTTTGTAGCAGCAGATGCAGTATACACCTGTCCAACCCAGTCTTTTTTCAGCCTATCACCGTCTATTTCTAGTAATTTAGTTTCTTGTAACATCGCAATTTGTGTTTTCTGTTTCTTGAGGTAACTTAAAACCTGTTTGCGTTTATTTGGCGCATTAAGTCCCTTGACATTCCAAGTGCATAAATTTAAATTAACACTTATGTTAAGTTATTGGTATGCTGTCAAATAGATATAATGTCAAGGGACAATAATGCAAAACAAAATTAAGTGATGTCATACATCTCAGGTTATATTGAACCTCATCTATTTCTGTCATATTGGCAGGTATTATTAAGATATTCCATTTGGGAAAATATATCCTTTCTATCTGAATTAACTCCATGCAGCTCTCATTAGTCCTAATATATCTAACCACTATAAACATTAACAAACAACAACAATAATATAAAATTGCCATCTAAGATGTACAGAGTGGAAAAGGTCGGTCTAGATCTAACAGAAAAATAAATCACTAAGACCAAGACCACCTCTCTGTGCTCTAGGACGAGTAATCAAATATTAACAAGGAAAATCCTTATTAAAACAAAGACAAATAAGCAAATAGTCAAGTTACAATTTAGCAGGTGTCGACTAGAGGTAAAATTTTAATAACCCCAAAAGGAGTTCTGAATGTTCTAAATTCTAAGTTTTACTGTCTTTAAGATAAGTTCTAATCTAAATAATACCGCATCTAGTATCTCCTCTGATAAGGAGGAGAAAAGAAAAAAAAATTTTTTATCCATAACACATTCAATATCTGTTGCAAGGAAATAATAAATCATTATAAGTTCTATATGAATAAGTATAGTTCTCCTTGCCTAATCCAAAGGGAGAAAGAGAAAAAAAAGGTCCAATTATAATAATTAGTGTAATCTATTTTACCAGTAACTGTAGATATCTAACGAAAATGAAAACATATCATTGATTATTAAAGAAATTATTGTTGAACCATGCTGATACCAGATTAACATATTTTGTGGTATCTTCTATGTTTCAATGAACATTAAATCTATAGAACTACACCCCATACATATGTCATAATTCTTTCTATGTTGTGATTGGAATAATTAAATGCTATGTCGATAATCATGAATTAAACCCAAAGGAACCTTTAATTAAAATAGTCTGCTTCCGTTACCCGAGTCCAGTCCCAAGTTAGATGTAAAATTGCTTTCATTATGAGAGAACTGTGGGAAAGGCTCAAGTATTTCAAAACATATCCGTGTTTTATATATTCTTCTAATATGATGTTGGCATGCCTATACTTCAGCAGGGACTAACAAGTAATTGAATATAGTTCAATTGCTAAATAAGTCTTCTGTATTTGCATATAAAGCTTGTTACTTATACAGCAATTATTTCCCTTTTGGTAATCACATCTTTCAAGTCCGCCACAGCCATTTATTACAATACTATCTTTTAAGCTCTGAGCTTGATTATAATTTATACTCTTAGATTGTATGAACAAATGAGGTGTGGAATTTCTAAGTGGTCATAACAAAACATAGCCAATACCTTTATATTGTATCTCTCAAACAAAAGTTTATCCATATTACAATTATTATAGAATTTCATAAAACCCAATAGATCGCTGTTTCATATGATTTATGCCTAGTATAGACACCCATTGTTTAGATATATCTTATCTAATTGTATTCCAAAAAACCTTTAAGAGTATTAGCTATATTTGAAAAGTATTCTCACGTTGCACACGATCTTGCGCTAAATAGTTCACTTTTCACCCAAGTTGATGAAGCCGAAAAAAAATCAGGAAATTACAGACAATTTCACAGATAAATTGTTTCTTTATGCTTATGAGTTATGATCATCTTTTCCTTTTTTTTTATACTATCTTTTTCTCTTAGCGACCACCTTATTTCGAGTCCCACCACGGCCCCTTAATGCTATATCGTCTCCTGAGACCCTAGATTAAACTGTAAATTTATATTTCTGACTGTATATTATAATGAAAATTCAGACCTATTATTTCGGGCACCATAACATAACATTTTATGTTCTTTTATCCTGTTGAGTAAACAAAAATTATCTAGTTTATAGTCATTGTACTGCTTAAGAAATGACAAGTACAATATTAACTTGAAATCATAACAAGCACCACCATCTTCTCAGCTGCAAGGATCCCAGGATAATTCAGTCTCACTTCTTGGCAGAACCAACTTGAGCCTTTGCTGTGCCCCGGACTTTCTTCATTCTGTTCTTTCGTTCTTTGCGTTGTTTTCTTGAAGTCTTCTTTTTCTCATATAGACCATGCCTGGCCAGTCTGTGTTTTGGTTCATTTTTCTTTGCATAGTCGAGGGAATCGTAGATCATCGCAAAGCCTGTAGTCTTACCACCTCCAAACTGGGTTCTAAAACCAAAGGCGAACACTACATCTGCGGTGGTTTTGTACATTTTAGCCAGCTTCTCCCTAATTTCAGTCTTGGGAACTGTGGCTTTACCAGGATGAAGGACATCAACAACCATTTGCTTGCGCTGTAGCAAACGGTTGACTCCTTTCTTTTCCTTTTTCTTTTATGCACTATCCCGTCGGTAATTGAATCATCAAACGAAATGACTATGTGAATCTCTCCTTATTTTATGGAGTGAAGCATTTTATATCATTCCGCTATCTTATTAATAGAGATCTATTTTAAATGTGCTGTAAAGGAGTGGTAGTCAGTCAGCAGGAGACCACATCACAGATCCAGGGCAGAAATTCTATCCCCAACTCGCTTGCATGAGACACTCCTTTGTTGCATGTAATGAAGGGCATAAATTCCCATATTTTACAAACCCTGTTTTGATGTAGTCCGGGTATTAAGTTGTCGCCTTTGCAGAAAAAATCTTTAGGAATAATTAAACAATGAGAAAGAAAAAAAAAATGCAATAATAACAACTCTCAGGAAGTATTTATTTGCCCTTATATTAATAAAAACGACAAAGGATTCAAGTTCCCTGAATAGACAGGTCCCGATATTTAGATGTTTCGACTGACAAAACTGAGATCCGGTCTTTACTCTATTAATTTAAAATCACTAAGTAGATTTGAAATACAACCCCACAACACAATGGATCCAGTTTTTAATATCACGTTTTCCACCTTTTCAGAGCCATCAAAAAAGTGTCAAGTAAGATAATCTAAAGGGATCTTTCCCTCCCTTTTTTTTTCTTTTTTTTCCTTCTTCCCCTCTTTTTTTCCTTTTTTCTCTCTTTCTTTCCTCTCTTCCCTTTTATATATTTGGTAGCACAAGCATCTAAATCATTTTAAGGGGGTCAAGTCTCCTTTATGTTTATTCTTGCCGCAACGTTTTTTCTTTGGAGATTCAATGGATTTGAGAGGGGAGCTTTGATTGCTATGCAGCCAAGATGCCTCTCTTCGTCTGCGATCTCCTTCTTCCTCCAACTGAACATTCGTTTCCATATCTATTCCCTCACCAGGAGAGGATAAATTTTGAAGTATTGCATATTTATTATGCACGGCAACATTCACGATAGTAAGAGGTTCATTGTCTGTATTATTTACCATTCCATTTTGTGCATTCAAGTTACTGCTGTCCATCGATACCTGGATTGAGGAAAGAGACGTTTCATTTTGCACCTTATTGCTCTGTGCGTTTGATAACTTCATTGAGGTATTCGAAGCGTTTTCATGTTCAATTATAGAGGATATATCGTTTGTGATATTAGGGATCAAGTTTTCTGTATTTTTGAAAGTGTACTTTATTTGCTTATGTGCAGACTATTTATTCTCAGGGACTGATTCTTTAGTAAGAAATAACATGAGGGATTCAGGATCGTGGAAATCCTTAAATGCATTTCCAATGTAGACCCTCATAATAGCAGGGTATCTTAATGTAAAACGAATATTTCTTTGGTGCATTAATTTTCTAGCAGACGTGTAAGCCTTGCGTTTTAGCGATAATTCTTTAGAGAAATCACGGTAAATGTAAATTCTGTGGTCTTGCCATTTAAGTTGTTTAAGTTCCCGAGCTTTTTGTAAGATAAGTTCTACAGTAGAGAAATTAAGAAATTTTACAATTAAAGGTCATGGTCTCTGTTCTGCTGAGGGTTTGGGGCCTAGAGCTCGATGACTACGTTCTATAGTTAGTTCACTACCCGAGTTGAGATGCAGGATGTGCGGCAGTTCTTGTTGCAAGAAGGCTGAAGAGTTACTGGCCTCAACTCCTTCGGGAAAACCAAATATACGGAGGTTATTTCTTCTGGATCTGTTTTCTAAATCATCAATTTTAATTTGTAGCTCTTTAATCTGACGATCTTGGGACCTGATTATTGCTTGCAGATTTTGTGTAGATTCTTCATTAAGCCGTACTTTGTTTTCGGTATGAGCCAGTCTGGAATCAATTTTGTTCATCATTAGTGTATTGGCTTGAGTAATAGATTTTAAATCCTTCATGTCAGCTGAAAGTTTTTGAAACATTTCCTCTATTTTATCCATTGGATTAATTTGTTCTCCAGAATAGGCCATTGTAGGGCCTAGCGAAGTTTGCAAAGATCTCAGTGCTTACCCAAGATTTAGATGTATCTTGCAAATAATAAAAAGAAAAAAAAAATCTTAAAAGTAACTATATTTGCTCCTTATTCTATTTTCTTGTTTGAAATATATATTTTGAGCTTAGATGCCAGAGGATGATACCAGATGCAGTTTAGTTATGCAGAGCTCTGAAATTAAGCTTCCATCTTCTTCAGTGTCAGACCACGCCCCCCCCACTCCCCACTAGTTTTGACCTGGGCATTTTACTCCCCTCATCCCTTAGATTATATCTGTAGGAGTAGTTTCTCCCTGCCTATCATAATTCAATTTTATTTATTTATTTTATTTATTTTTTGTTGACCAGGTAAGTGCACTAGACAAATCCTGCCTATTTTCAGGCACGACCCGGGGGAAGGGGATACAGATGAATGCCAACTGACCTTGAACCAGATTAAGCTGTTGGTGGTATTTTTAGTGAATGAGGGAAATTTGGCCAGGACACCGGGGAAATTCCCCTACTCTTTTCGATAAGTGCCATGGGATCTTTAACATCCACCTGAACTACCACCAACCCAGGCAGATGGGACCTCGGTTTAACGTCTCATCTGAAAGACGGCACCTCAGAAATGCAGCACCCCTCTCATGCTGCATTACAGTGTCAGTACTGGGATATTAACCCAAGTGCCAGATGTGGGAACTGAACCCACAGCCCTCTGATCTCCTGGCCTCAGAGGCGAGTGTGCTACCTACTGAGCCACTGACACTGCTAAATCTACTGTATGTATCAGTTATACTGATTTGCCCTCGATATTAAAGGAATAATGCATGACAGGGTGGGTGTTATGCTGGGATAACATCCTGCCTTGGGTGGTTGGGTGCGAGATCGCAGGCCAGGAGCATCCAACACCCAAGAAGGGATGTTATCCCAGCATAACACCCACTCTGGAGTGCATTATTTCTATTATACATTGGCTCATGATACATTGAAAAAAAAATACAATCAATACACTTATTTTTTTTTAACTGATTTAGTAGTGTGGAGGAGTATTTATACAAAAAGAAGTTATTTTTGTGTTTCTCCAGCAGGTAGAGTGCTTACCATGTGCTGTGTGTAGGTCTGTGTTTGTCTCTCCCCCCTCCCCACCACCACTGCCACGCTGTCTCCCATTGTCGGTCCATCTCAGTTATTGTGTTTCTCCCCCTATCTTCTAGTAAGTTACAGTGCTATGTTTTAGAAAAAAAAAGAAAACAAATGGCAGTATGTTTTCCATTCTGCTTTGCTGCCAAGCCGACAGCATAGCATTGTTGTTTCATGCACACACAGACAGTCATATAGCCGATCGTGTTTTTTTAATATTATTTGTATTTCATGTTCTCCCGGAACAGTTTGTAGCATTTTTGATCTGTACTGGGAGAAAGCTCAGGTAATAGTGAAAGTGCTTGGTGGCTCCAATGAACTGAGGGAGGCTGGAGAGTGGAGGATGTGTGGGCGCACCTGTTATTTTGAAAAGCCGCTCACTGTGAAACTGGCTGACAGCATTGTATTTTATGTTCTCACGGTATAGTTTGTAATATTTTTTATCTGTACCGGGAGAAACCTCAGGAGAATGACAAAAGCACTTGGTGGAGGGAGATTGGGGAGCAGAGGATGTGTGGGTACGGCTGTTGCTTTCAAAAGCCACTCAGTGTGAAACTGGCTGGTGGCATGGAATGGGCAGTGGGTAGTGATTTTTTTTAAAAGTCATTCAGTTGTCTGTGTGGTGGGATTATATGCGGGAAGTTATGCTGGAATAACATCCTGAGTCCAGTCCTGGACAGACCAATCAGAGTCCAGCATTCTTTCTTGCCATTGTATAATTATGATTATGCTCCTCTGATATGCTGTACTGCTGTATATTACTTCCATTTTTGTAATGTAATATTATTGCTGTTTAGATTTTTTTTCCACTTCATGCTGTATCTCCACTTCTCCTCACCCCCGGGACACATCTGAAAATGAGCTGTTAGCAGCTCAATATGTCTTTCCTGGTGAAACTTTTGAAATAGATAAATAACTAAATAAATAAATTATAAATTATAAGTGACACCCTTTGACGAGCAGTGCCTCTTTAAATCAGTGCTATTTAAATATTGATATCCAGGAGATCCCTGCCCTTGACAAAGCTTTCTGTTGGAGGTGAAGCACTGGGGTTCTTATCATTGTTATTTATTGCTGCATTTTTATTGGATTAAATATCACTTTGCTACTATTTGGCACTTTGTTCATCTTTGTATGCAATGTAGTTTGTGTGATCTTTTGTGCTTGCTTCTTAAAATGATCCACAAATGTTCTCAAAAATGTTATAGCTAACAATAAACAAAATCTGGTCAGATCCACCACGGCTGCATAATGAAGTTAATGAAGTTGTGTGGAATTGTTAAGGAGGTATGGAGAAACAACGCAATGATTTGTAAGTAGTAAGATTTGTTTTAGTTTCTGTTCTAAGGAAGGCATACACATTATTAGGAAAATATATGGAGGTGTACATTTTAATGGAAGGAATAGGAAGCTTACGAAAGAACCCCAGAGCAAATGCTACTGATGTATGTGTTATCCCAGATGATATTGGCCAGACAGTCAAATTTTAAAGAAAACACAATTGCACATACCCCAATAATGCAAAGCATCAAGGGAAACATATGCAAATCCCCATGATGGTACAGAATGTGGCAGTACATGAAAAAGTAATGGCTGGCCTGGCATATGTTCAGCATTGGGATTATTTACAGTTTTTTTTTTGTTTTTTTTTAAGAGAAACAGGGTTTTTGTCCATGAGGTGATGTAAGTTATATTTAAGCAATGTGTTGATGTCAGGAAGTCAGGTGCAATGATGATGGACTGTTAAAGAAAATGGTGATATTTACTTTCAGAGTGGGTCGCTTTTGATAAGGGCAAGGTAGTTATGCTTGTGATAATGGGAATATTAGGAAAGTATGAGGTCTATGCAGAAGTGGAGTACAAATATGCACAGTTTCATAAGTATGCGCTCAGAGTGCAGGCAAATGTGACATACAGGTTTGTTTTAGAAATAGGTAAAAATAGCGATACATGCAATTAATAGAAAGATAATTACATAGACATGTAGATAGAGAGACAGACAGACAGACAGACTGGCAGAATAGGAATGGCAGTGAAGTATTGAAGTGACGCCAACCCCACCCCTACCCCGCTGACATGGACAGGCATTGGGGTGTGCCTTTGGGTCACTGCCCATAATGCTCATGCCATTTCACCTCACCCTAACATGCAGACACAGACAAGAGTCGAGGTGTGCCTTGGGGTTTTCAAACTTTACACTCACCCCATTCCATGAGGAAATACGCTGAAATGGGTACAGTATAAGAGAACGGAGTGAACTTTGGGGCTGAAGAGTCAAAGGCACACCTCAGTACCTGTCACTGGCTGAAGGGTGGGGATGGGGGTGGAATAGCATGAGCATTACTGTTGACAATCCCAAGTCACACCCCTGATGCCTGTCAGTCGCTACAGTGCAGGGTGTTATGGTCAGAAACCCTAATGCCCTGAGTGTTTCTTGGTATTTTCACTTCAGGTGTTCAGCGTGGGCTTTTTGTGATCCCACCACATGAAGAGTGACACTATCAGTTCATTAGCCAAAAGTAGATTTTGCACAGCGATTGTGCCATTTGGCACCACAGGTGCAAAAACACATTTTGAACAGGATGTAAAAAATGACAGCTGTACATTTCTTGCTTCAGTAACTGCTCAGCACATCTGTTGCATGACCTTCCTTATTGACATTTTATATCTGCTATGCAATGTACTGCTGCTAGGGCTGTATGGCTGAGAGGGACCTGGGGTGGTGGTGGATGTCAAAATGAACAACTCGGAGACTTGTAGAAGGGCAGCAGCCAAGGCCAACATGATGCTGGGATGCATCGCTAGGGGGATCACTCCAGAAGTAGGGAACTGATACTTCCTCTATATAACTGCTTGGTGAGGTCACACCTCGAGTACTGCGTGCAGTTTTGGATTCCACACTTAAAGAGAGATACTGAACTCCTGGAGAGGGTCCAGAGGAAGGCAACCAAAATGATCTGGGACTTGGGTGAACTACCTATGGGGAGAGGCTTAAAGTGCTAAATATGTATACATTGGAAGAGAGAGGGGACGGGGGGACATGATAGAGGTCTTCAAGTACATGAAGGGGTAAATAGGGGAGGTGCAGTCATGGTGCTCTTAAGGAAGGAGGATGGCAACTAGAGGACATGGGTGGAAGTTGGAGGGGGAGACTCAGGGGAGAAAGGAGGAGGTGCTTCTTTGTGGGTGGTAGAACCATGGAATGCACTGCCTGGGGGCTGGTGGAGGCAGAGACTGTGGAGGAGTTCAAGAGGGGGTGGGGCAGATACAGGGGAAGAGTTGTGGAAGCAAAGTCCAATGAAGTGGGAATACCCTGGACTGGGAAGAGAGAAGTCCAATAGGGTGGGGGACAACAAGGTCAGTTCCCAGGGTGGGGACTGACCAAACAGGCAGACACAAAAGCCCACTAGGCCTATTCTGCTGGCATTTTTGTATGTTAGTATGTTGGTATGCTTACTACACCAACATCATGAACCATGAAACAGATGACTGCCATAACTAGGGAGGCAGTATAGCACAGTCATTTAAAGCTCTTAACTGGGATCTGGGTTTGAATCCCACAGCCCCCACTTGCATACTGGGTGACCCAGAGCAAGTCACTTAACTTTCATGTGCTCCCAGGTTGCCCCTGTAAACAAGTTTTCAGCTTAGTGTGCCACTCCAGGTTAAACAATTGAAAGAAAAAAAAAACAGGCCCAGATATTCAAAAGGGTTGCGCATGGCACAACAGTGTTGTGCCATGTGCAACCCACTGATGCACCCGGCACAATATTCAAAGGGAAAAGTGCGCAGCACAAGTCCTGATGTGCCAGAGTGCATCAGTAATGCATGCAGGCGCAGGTAGGGGAGTGCCCATGCACACCCTGCATAGCCCGATATTCAGCCCAGGATGCAGAGCCATGCATGTGCAACCCCACCCGTGCAGCACAAAGTTGATCCAAAAAAAAGAGGAACAATGGATGGCCACCCACAGGTGAGCTGCTGCATTGCAGGGCGCAACACGGCAGCTGCCACCTGTGGGTGGCCACCCGAGCTCCCGCTGCACCTGGCGGTGCCCCCCATGCCCGATTGCGGGCATTAGTTAAATAAAAGAACTACGTCCCATATCCCTGGTGGTCCAGTGGACTGCTGTCTGCCCGATCGTGGGCATTAGTTAAATAAAAGAACTACGTCCCATATCCCTGGCGGTCCAGTGGACTGCTATCTGCCCGATCGTGGGTGTTTGTATATAAAAAGAACTAAGTCCAATATCCCTGGTGGTCTAGGGGTACCCCCCTTCCCACCTGCCCACTGAGCCCCACCACCCCACTCTCTCCTGGCCAGCCAGCGGGTGGCAGCACCACCCACCTGCCACCGCTGCCCGCCTAACTGACACGTCGTAGGGCTGTACACCCATCCACAGCGTGACTGGCATGCAGCTCATGCCATACACATATTCCAGATATGTGAATGATTCATTCACATATCTGAATGTAGGTACGGCACGGGTTGCATGCCCATTGGCTCACGCAGAACCAATGAGCGTACAGCCCCACCGATGGTGTCAGTCGGCTGGCGCAGGGCGCAGGTGGGTGGGTGCTGCTGCCCGCCGCTGATGGGGAGCGGGACAGTGGGGCTCAGTGGGTGGGTGGGGAGGGGGTACCCTAGACCACCAGGGATATTGGACTTAGTTCTTTTATATACAAATGCCCGCAATTGGGCAGTCAGCGGTCCACTTGACCACCAGGGATATTGGACGTAGTTCTTTTATTTAACTAATGTCCGCAATCGGGCAGACAGTGGTCCACTGGACCACCAGGGATATTGGACATATTTATTTATTTATACAGATGCCCGCGATTGGCAGACAGCGGTCCACTGGACCACCAGGGATATTGGACGTAGTTCTATTTTTACTACAAATGCCCGTGATCAGGCAGTCAGTGGTCCACTGGACCACCAGGGATATTGGACATATTTATTTATTTATACAGAGGCCTGCAATCAGGCATTCAGTGGTCCACTGGACCACCAGGGATATTGGACATAGTTCTATTTTTACTACAAATGCCCATGATTGGGCTGTAGAGCTCATTGCCGGCTGCAGGGGGCATCAGTCCCCAAAGGCTGCTGCCTGGCAGGGTGCCAGGCACAAGTCATCGAGGATCGGTGCACCTGCATGCAAATGGGGCCATAATGACATGCAAATGGCCCCATTTGCACCTTGCATACTTTATGGCTCCATTTGCATGTCAAGTTTTGAATATCACAGTTGCTGTGCATAGCGCAATGGAACTTGTGCTAGCGCATCCCCATGCTCCACTCTGGCCACTTGCACTGGCGCAGTGCCACTGCACCATGCACACTGCGGGTGGCCAGGTTGCGATATTCAATGCTGCTGAGCCATGGCGCTGCTCCATTGAATATCACCCAGTTCACACCCCTGCGCAGCCAAGTTGAGCTGCACCCAAGCTTGTGCCACAGCCTGGCACAGTTTGAATATCTGGGCCACAATATATTATTTTTCTTGCTTTATTTTGTTACTACAAGCTTTGACTAATACATCTATCCTTATTTATAGCTTATGTGTCTGTGACCTAGGCAAAACTACACTTAAAATCTCACACATATATAAATAAAATATCTGAATAGCATTTATTTTAGTAGTAGCTCCTTCCTTTTCAGGTGCCCATGCCACTATGTATATATATATTTATATCTTTTAACTTCAAAGCACTAAATCTATTCAAATGCAAAAAACACAAGACTTTATTCTCGTCACACAATAGTGTTAAACTTTAGATCCCAGAATGGCCAAGAAACAATTTAGACTTCACTCTTGCATGCCACTGTCACTCCCACTTCTCATGCAAACAACAATCAATTACAGAAACCCTTTCATTTCTATGCTGTGCACTCTTACATCAGAGAGACATAAATCTTACAGAACTGCTAAAAAAACAAATTTATCAGGACTGGATTTCTAAATTAAAACCTGTTGTTTACAGTACCTATGTAAATAATAGTTTACTGGCTACAAATGATGCTACAGACATGACATTAACAAAATTTCTGTTTTACATTGAAAACATCCATATAGTGAACTTGTTATACAGGATTTGTGACCTTCTGTCTACATGTATCTGACAAAGGAAAAGGCACCTGCTTGATCCTTTTTTTTCTATTTTATTTTTATGCTCAACTTGCCCAAACTGTAAGAGCCAAATATTGACATGCTTAGAGTTAAAAAAAAAAATCATGATGTCTATGTGTGTGCGTGTTTGGGGGGGATATGCCTAGATGCAGTTTCAGGCACTCCTTATTTACTTCCCTAGGCAGCTTTGATAGTCAGTTGTTCCAACATAATAGATCCACCTCATGCCCCTCCCACATGAATCAAAAAAATGTGGGGGTAGATCTTTAGGAGCTTATGTGTGTGTGTGTGTGTGTGTGTTTGGGGGGGGATATGCCTAGATGAAGTTTCAGGCACTCCTTAATTACTTTCCCAGGCAGCTCTGATAGTCAGTTGCTTCAACATGATAGATCCACCACATGCCCCTCCCACGAAAATGAAAGCATAGTGCATGCAACAGACCTTAGGAACATCACATTTTTTAATGTCAGCTCTGATTTGTTCAGTCTTACTTTTTTGCTGGCTCAGTTTATATTAGTGAAAGAAAGTAGGAAAAAAAACACCCAGCCTTTTGCTTCTACAAGTAGTTGTTAATTGCAGCTGGTATATTTTAACATGTGCAAGGCAACTCCACCCACAACTTTCCTAACACAGACAAATGGCATCAGTGCTCACTGATGTGTTAACATCCTGTTTCTATTGTCACTGATAAAATAAAATAAAAAATACAGTTGAGATTATTTTTTAATGTCAGCGCTGATCAGAATAGCTTTTCAAATCAATTGTTTTCTTGTTCAATGTTTTCTTCTCTCCTTTTACTGATAGTACAAAATGAGCCATAGCTATTTCTTCCAACAATACATGAAAGAAAACCCTATGATATATATCACTATTTTGCAAAATGTATCCCTTAGAATTTTTTCTTATTTGCAAGACAGCATATATTTATTCTAACAAATCTGTCCTACTGCCACATTCAAAACACTGTCCCCTACCTACTTGCCACATATAAACTCAATTATGTAAAAAAAAATTCTAAGCACTTAACCATTCATTCCCCAGTCCCATTTACAACACTGCTACGCTTATATATAATACATACTTCTCAAACTTAGAAGAAAAAATACACTTTCTCATTAAAGGTTTATGTTTACCAAGTACTGTGCCCATGATTAAAATAATTTGAACCCCCTCCCCCATAGATGTGCCCTCACATGAAACTGCATGTTTAACTGTAAAGACAATTAAAAACTGTATTTCTAAATGCATTACTAACAGCAATGCTTTCAAAGTTTTGAAACTACTAAAAAGACAAAGTATATATATAAATATATATATATATATGTATATTAAAGGCAAAAAACTCCATTTAATGCATCAGTTAGGGTTGTTCCACAGCGACAAAAGTGTGGAAATTTGATGTTAGGGTTGAAATCCCCTTTGCACCCCTCCAGCCCACCCCCCCGACTGGCATCGGGGTGCACGTTGGGGTTGTTGGCCCAAACTCTCACCCCATCACATGTGTAAAGAAGCAGAGGTATAGGAGAATGGGTTGAGAGTTAGCCCGACAACCCCAATGCGCACCCCAATGCTGGTTGGGGGGTGGGTTGAGTCCAAGGGGTTTTCAACCCCAACACCGAATTTCCTCGCTTTGTCACTGTGGAACAACCCTAACTAATGCATTAAACTGAGTTTTTGCCTCTAATTTCCTTCTTTTGAGAATGATAAGGAGAAATAGTGAATGTACGCGGCGGGGAGCGTTGGGCCTGAAGTCTTGTCACATAGTAACATCGGATGCCTACAAACGAAATGGTAAATGTTACGGTGATGCAAAACAGAAGGAGAAACAGTACTGTAGACAAAAATGGTAAAAATAACAGAAACGCAAATGCAAATGAAAACACAAAGGGTAATGCACAAGGTGGCATAGACGGGAATGGTAAGTGAAATGGGTACGGAACCGCAAGCGGAAGTGGTAACAGTAACAGTAATGTAAGCACACAGGCTGGTTTTCCCTAAAAGCTACATAGAGAAAGACAGTGGCCCAGATATTCAAACTGCGCCATAATAGTGCGCAACAGCAGGAGCAAGCACAAGTCCACTGCGCCCATGCACAATATGCGTGATATTCAAACACTGCGCAGGTCAAGATGCACCTGCGGCACACGACTGAATATCGTGCCAACTGTGCCATAATGCAACCAGGGATGTGCAGTGGCACAGGTCAAATGCGCAATAGCATAACCAGGGATGCTCAGTGGAGCAGGACAGTAGCACAACAGCACAACCAGGGATGCGCAGGGACAGGATGCAGGGGCCCACCACCCATGGTAGAGATGGGCAGAGGAGCACACAGCAGAACAGACATCGCCCACCACACCCCATGCACTGCACAACCAGAGGAGAGCTGGAATAACCACCAGCTCATGGACACCAGCAACAAACCCACAGCTGGGGCATGGTGCCCCAGCACACCCCCTGGCAAGCTGTGACCAGCACACAAGGAGGTCCGGCCACCCCATGCCACACCATCCCACCAATACAGAGCACACCCTGCACTACTATGATCCCCAGACACCCTGCCCAGGAGCAGTGCCCACCAGTGCAGGATACCCCCTGCATGCCACCACCCCCACTGTGACAATGCAACCCTATGCACCAACGAACCATGCATGGCAGCCCCACCACGAGCACCCTTCAGCAGGTGGTAGCAGACAGCAATGCAATGACTGCATACACAGTGCCACCATGCACATCCCCCCCAAGGTACAGCTGAGAGTCCGACCCATGTGTCGGGCACATGAGGTACCCCACGTGACAGGGCATGCCCTGAACCCCACCACCAGTGGTACAGCACCCTGCACACTCTCCCAAGGACACATTCTGTCCCAGCACTGGCCACAACAGCCAGAGCAGACACCCACAGTGGTGCATGGAAGCATGCATCACAGAGGATGCAACACTGCATGAACACCCACCCATACCCAAGGGCACACCAACACAGGGACACAGTAGCGGGTCATCCTAACCCCTGGTATGTAGCCACAGAAACCATGTACACATGGCCAGCACCCCTCCATGGCACAGGAGTGCCAGCCACCCTACACAGGCACCATGAAGCTGTACGCCACCAGCATGCGGCCGGAGCACAAGTGACAGACTGTGGAGCACATCCCCTGCAACAGACACAAGCAACAGCATGGAGGTGGGACAACAACAGCAGAGGCCACAGTGCCACCCAAGGCAGACATGCACCACACCAGTGACAGGAGGCAACCCAGCATTGTGCTGGGTACAGTGGCTGTCCAGCATGGACAGCCACCACTGACATGCCAGCAGACCGTGCAGGTCACAGACGCAAGGGTGTCAGCTGCACAGGCCATGGACGGTCTGACAGGTGTGCCATGGACACAGTGCATGCACCATGGACCACTGCACACAGTCATCCAGTGCACAGGGAACAACACACAAACCACAGACAGTGACTGACAGCTATGCCCACACCATAGTCGCTTCCCCATGGACACACACACATGCCCATGACTGCACCACCCCTGACACCATGCACACCACTGCAGCTGAGCACCTGTAGCCCGCTGCAAATCAGAGACCATCACAGTAGGCATAACAAAACAAATGTATATTAAAAGGTATAAAACAACTATTTACAAATATGTAAATAACAGTTGGGGGTGAGGGCCACAAACCAGGTGGGGTTGGGTAAGGGGCAGGGGTGAACAAATGGTAGAGGGAAGGAGGGGTGTGAGGGTGGGTCCAGGGGGGTAGGGTTGAACCCGGGGCATGGGATCTTCAGTGGGCGCCCCGCTCCCCGCTTCTGTGGTGCCTCCTGCCATGTCTCCTCCAGATGCCATGCTGGTCCATGCGCTGCAGGATTTCTAGTGAGGCATGTGCCACCTGTAGCAGCTCCTGCGCTGCCCTCTCCAGTTGCATCATCCTCTGTCAGGACAAGGGAGGAGAGTCAATAGGTCTGCATGCCCATCCCCCTGTAGCCCACCCATTTTGCATGGCATACAGCTGTGGGACACGCCCCTGTGATGGTGTGCGACCACCTACAGTGATCGTGTCCACCCAGGCGCACACAGCCATGTGGACTGCTGCACACACCCACTGCCCAAGTCCCACACAGCACCACCGTGGCTGTACAGTGACATGGCTATGCGGTGTGAAGGCAGTGGCACAGCCATGTACCTGGTGCACGCATGGACCACCAGCGATGCACACCCACATATGCAGTGCCACTGGACAGTGCTGACTGTACCATTTGGCGTGTACGGCAGTGGTGTCAATGGTGTCAATGGATGGTGGCCATGTCCCGCCGCCTACCCTGCAACACTGCATGCACAGAATATCCTGGAAGAAAGGCACTCACCATCATTGGCCTGATCCGGGTGCTGTACTGCAATGTGACCGGCTGCCTGTGGCTGTTGCCCAGCTCTCCTTACCACGTCTCGGTGTCGGTATTCTCAGGCTCGGCGCCGCTCTTCAGGGCCTAGGGTGCAAACATGGAGAGGGGAATATCAGTACAATCCAGTATCAAAGGCCCCCCACCCTCGGGTGTGTGCAATCCCGCACAGCCCAGCCATGCTGAAACCCCCCTCAACACCACCTCCACCACCAACACCACTCCCTACATTGGATGGCCCACCCCCCGTGTGGTGGACACATGCCCACCGTGATACCCGTACGGACGCAACCAGTGTATGGATGGGGAACCTTCCTGGTCATGGCACTGCGTCTCTCCTGGCTCGTGCCCGCAGGTGGGCAAGCCTGTCCAGGTTCCTCTGCTGGAGCTCCCCGTATCTGTGGTGACACTGCTCCACAGTACGGTCCATTCCTGTGGCCTCCTCAAGTGCCACCGCCACCTCCTCCCATACAGCACTCCTGGCCCTGTCTAGGGGTGCATTTCCAAACAGTGCCCCAGCATGGGGCTCCACTATGGCCACCAAATTGGCCAGCTCTACCTGGCTCCAAACAGCAGCCCTCCATCTTGCCATTGTTGAAGCTGGTCGGAGTCAAAATGGTGCTCGGTAGCGCACGTCTGCCACGTGCAGATGCTGTGCGGTACAGCGCTGCCATTCCCCATCGCGCTGTGACTGAACAGCACGATAGTGGTGCACCCATGCAGATGCATGGTGCCTAGGGGCTAAAGGTCGGGCACAGGGTCAAGGGCCTCTCACGCACAGACCACCACAGCGTGATTGGTACACCCAGCATGTAGCGCAGTTGGGTGCCTGTGTGAGATGCCCTGTAGTGGCCTACCACATTGTGACTCCACGGCGCCTACGGCACCCCAGTACAAGAGTGCCATACATGTGAACAGCGCACTAGCGCCACTGGCACAATGGTGGCCATGCCCTGCACTGCCTCCCATGCACAGCATGACAGCAGTGCAGCAGGTGTCGGTGTCAGCACCCCGGGCATGCACCATTCGGTGTCCACTGCGCACGTCACAGAGCTGCACCCTTGCCTGAGCACGTTCAACACAATTGCGCAAGGTGCAACAGTGTGATATTCAGCCGGCATATGCAAATCAGCTCATCAGCGATTCAATGGCGCAGATACTGCATTAGCATCCACTTAAAATTGAGCCTCGCCTCATTTGGGTGCGTTGCACTATATAAATGCAACATTGGGCTGCAGAGGCCATAGTCTGGTGTTGCAGTCTATTGTGGTGAGTTGCATGCTGTTTGGGAGTGTGGACTGTGGTGTGTGGGAGATGCATGGGACTGCACAGTCAGAGGTAACACCTGTCATTCCCACAGGATCAATGATGAGTGAACGTGAGGTGGAGGAGGAGGAACAGAGACATGGGAGACGGAGGAGGCCAAACTTTACCAAGGCAGAAACAGATGCCCTGTTTGAGGCCTACCTTGACCAGGAACCGCTGCTCAGCGGACAGCGGGGAACACTACAGACCTGTGCTGCGGCATGCGGTGAGGTGGCGCGTGCCATCAACCAGCATGGCAGCCACCAGCGGTCCATGCAGGAGTGCAAGAAGAAGGTGGGCATGGACAGGAGGAGGATTAAAGATAAGGTGGCTGCCATCAGGGCAGCACGGGCTGCGACTGGTGGGGGACAGTCAGCCGTGCAACGCCTGATGCCACAGGAAGAGCAGGTTGCTTGCAGCATGTGGCGTTGTGCCATTGAGGGTGTTCCAGGTGGTGGCTTCCAGATGGGTGGTAGCTCATCACTGCATGGTAGGTCCTGATCTGTCACTGTGGGGGGGTGGAATGCCATAGGGTAGGGCAGATACATTAATGCTACTGTGTTCTCTTACAGCTCCTGAGTGTCTACATGGGCCAGCGGTGGTGGGCTCGTCCACTGAGGGTGATACCCTGGACACAGATGAGGGCCCATCCACCTCCACAGGTGTCTGAGGGTCAGGACGACAGTGAGCCCACCTGTCTGTCCGGACTTATGTTGGTGGAGCAGGTGCAGAGGAGGCCCTTCCCGTGTCTCAGTGTGACAGCATCCATGTATGCCAGCATGCTGAGACTCAGACTGGTGCCAGATCCGTCACTGATGATGATGGAGCTCACACCATGGACAGTGATATGTGTGGGCCACAGGATGGCTGCACAGCAGGTTACAGCACGAGCATAGCTGTTTGTGGTGCCACTGTGGAGGCCTGCGTGACATCACAGTCCCAGCCTGTGCCTGTCTGCACCAGTGGGACAGCACTGGTGTGTATCCAGGACAGTGGGGCTGTTGTGGCTGCTGTGGCAGCACCATTGAGCCCTGGAGAGCAGCAGCCAGAGGGGCAGTGTCAGCAGTCGGCCAATGGAGAATGGGAGACAGTGTTGAGGGGTGGCATCACTGCACCGCCTGTGGACATGCCCAGGCATGGCCCTGGTGTGCAGCACCCAACCTCAAGTGGTGCTGCCCAGCACGGCCGCGAACACCATGAGGGACAGCATGCCAATCAGGCAGATGACCTCTTAGATGAGCACACCCGCATACTCCATGAATCAGTGGATCAGCAGTTGCGGCTTGTGACAGTGGTGGATGCACTCAGTGTGGTCCTGCGCCAGGCAAAGGAGCGGCACAGCAGGGACACCGGTCTGCTCCTGGCAGGGATAGACCGGCTGTGGGAGGATGTGACTGCCACCATTGATAGGCAGACACAGGCATTCACAGCTGTCATGGCCACAATGGGCACACAGTTATTTGCCCATGCACTGCAGACACCGCGCAGTGCCATGTCCACCCCTCGTTCCTGGTGTCATGCGACACCCTCCTTGTTGACACCGGGTTCAGCTGTGGGCATCCCGAGCACGCCTGGTGCAGGCATGTTTGGTAAGCTGCAGACTCCTGCTTAAGAACAGTCGTGTTCCTGCAGCAGCACCCTTGGGGGACCGTCGGTGCCACCCCATGAGGCCATTGGTCAGCCTGTCACTGCTGGTGGGTCTCGGCGGGGGCCGCCCACGCATCCATGGTGGCCGTGGAACTCTGCTGCATGACTGACCTGTCTCCCACCATGGCTACTGTCTGACGCCACCCTGTGTGCAGTGTGTTGCTCAACGTGCAATGCACAGGTGGGGTACCCGGCCCTGCACACACACATACACACACGTTCCATGTGCACACTCTCACGGTTGCTGGCCACTGTGGCAAGTGCATGATGATGACTGCATTGTGCTGTCCACCACTATGCAATGGTGCCCAGCATCTGAGACACGCACAATGACAGGCACTGGGCGTGGTGGTCTGTGGACGTGTGTGTGGCTAGGGGTTGTGGTTGGGGTCGGTGTGCCTCCTACCCTTTGTGCATGTCTTGTGGATGGGTGTGTGTGTGTGTGTGTGTGTGTGTGTGACTGCGTGCCCGTGTTAGGCCTTGCCCATCCCTGACGGCGTGTGTGGTTCCATGCTCAGCCAATTCTCTTTACAACGTGCACCCCTGGGGTTTGTCCATGCGTGTTTGTGGGTTGTGCACTTGCCATTGGTGGTTGCACATGGCCCCATGACTTTCCTGGGTTGGTTGAAGTGCTCCTCTGTGATGGTGTCCCAGTGCAGCTGCACCATCCGGATCAGTTGGGGGTCCCTTCGACCAAGGGGGGGCTGCCCATCACCATCTGCACCAGCATCCTCATTGTCCCCATCGCTGTCCCCCTCTTCGACCTGTACAGCTATCCCACAGTCATTGGCCATGTTGTGCAGGATGCAACAGGCCAGGAATAGCCACAGGCCTTTGAGGGGCTGTACTGTAGGGCACCGCCAGACATGTCCAGGCAACAGAAACGTGTCTCCGGCATCCTGAATACCCACTCTATGACATTGCATGTGGTGGCATGTGCCTCATTGTACCGTTGCTGTGATGGAGTCACAGGCCGCCGGTATGGTGTAAGCAGCCAGGGACAGAATGGATATCCACTGTCACCTGTGTGTAGAGGGTGGACATTAGTTTGGTGATCAGCATCACCCTGCCATGGGCCATCTAGGCCAGTACCCATGTCACCTCTGACTATGCCCCCCCCAAGATCCATGTCTTTCTGCGTGATTTGCATACTCACCCACTAGGTGGCCAGTGGGGATGTCCCCACTCTCGAACCTGTGACACAGTGCAGACTGGTGCCAGATGAAGGCATCATGTGCTCCCCCAGGGTGCGTGGCACAGACATTGGTTATGCAACCCCTAGCATTGCACACCACCTGGCAGTTGATGCTTGCATAGCCCTTCCAATTAATGTATGCAGCACCTTCCAGGCCAGGTGGTGTGCAGATGGCCACATGGGTGCAGTCAATGGCCCCAAGCACACCAGGTATACATGCTACCCTGTGGAACTCTTGTATGTGTGCTGGGGAAATGGATGTACTCCACAGCATGTGGCAGCAGTGCGCTGAGGAATTGTGTGAGTAGGCATGACGCGGCTGACTGGGTTATGCCTGTTGTGTCCCCTGTTCGTCTCCAGCGAGCAGGCACATGACAGCTGTCATGTTTGTCTCCACTGACAGAGCATGGCTCCATCGTGTGGTGCCTACATCTCATCACTGCACAGCTCACAGAGCCACCTCAGGATCACCCAGTTCAGGCAGTACCGGCCCACTATCTCGGTGTCACTGTAGTGCTCGAAGCTGGTGCGGGCTCAGTACTGCCTGTTGGGGGCATACCGCCAACGGGCCCTTCCATGGCCATGCCCCCCTGATGCCTGCCTTCTCACACCTCTCATTACTGCCTCCATCTGAATGGTGGCACTGGCCATGTCCCTGGCTTGTGTTCCCCCCTGGCAGCTGTATTCCCGTTCCCCCGCTGTCCTTTATGCTACTCCCCCTGCACCAGGAACACCTCCCAGATTTGGCTGTCCTGCCCACTGTCACTGCCCTCAGTCCACTGTGGCACTTCCCTTTTACTCCTGCACAGTGGCACAGGTTCCCCACTCCTTTCCTGTTCCTGGTAGTTTCCAGGTGTGCTCTGTCCTGCTCCTACCCAGTCCTGCTCACTGCTACTCTCTGCCTAGTTGCTGTCACCTCGCTCCCACCTCTGGCTTCATTGTAGCGTTCTTGCGCCTCTCTCTTTCCTTTTTATTTTGGATCATTTCCGCTATCGCGCAACTTCCGTTTGCTCCCCTATTGCGCATGGCACATGCTGCTGAAAATCGCACTACGCCATTTATTCATGGTTCCTCCCCCTTCAGTTGCACATGCATTCATTACCATTGTGCTCTTACGCATTGCGATTTGGAAGCGGTTGCCTGCTGAATATCGATAATGGCACATTTTTGACCTATATTGGCACATCCCTGTTGGCGCATGGTGCAACCCTTTTGAATATCTGGGCCAGTGAGTACAAAGAATGTATGATTAATAATGGGTCTCGGAGCAGAAAATGAAGAGTTGGAATACTAAATTGCTTATATCTCAGGAACCGTACAAAGTAGAAAAAAGATTTTAAAGTCATATGATTTCCTGGCTAGTTTTGTACTTAGCACCTGTTAGGGGGCTAAGCATTTTTCTGATGAAAAGTCTGTATCTCGCACCGTTTCCAAGATAAGGACCCTGAAAGGTGTGGCAAATGCCGTAATGTTATCCTATGGGAAAAAAAGAGAAGTTCGGAGTGCCATAAGTTTGGCTCCCTGTAATATTTTTTCACCACTGAAAGGCACATCTGTGGGATGTTGGCTTTCTTCCCTACAAAAGACCAAACCGTTATTTTACAGCAGGGCGCCAAAGGATTCCTGTAATGCGGCGGATGCCGTATGTTATCCTATGGGAAAAAATTGTCAACTAGGACCGACGACCAACGCCAGCACCTCCCAATGCCGGGTTGGGGTGGGCTGAGGGCAAGGGGTTTCAACCCTAACATCGAATTTCTCGCTTTGTCGCTGTGGAACAACCCTAACTGATGCATTAAATGGAGTTTTTTGCCCTAATTTCCCTTCTTTTTGAGAATGATAACAAGAAATAGTGAATGTAATGCGGCAGCGAGAGCACGGGGCCCATCAGGCCCCGCACTCCTGCCATGTGATGCCTTGTCACATAGTAACATGGTGCCCGCAAATGCAAATGGTAATGCGCATAGTGACACAAAGCAAAACAGAAGGAGAAATAGTACTATAGACACAAATGGTTAAAATAACGCAAATGCAAGCGCAAATGAAAATGCAAAGGATAACGCACATGGTGGCGTAGACGGGAACGGTAAGTGAAACGGGTATGGAACCGCAAGCAGAAGTGGGAAGGGTAACAGTAATGTAAGTGCACAGGCTGGTTTTCCCCAAAAGCTGCATAGAGAAAGACAGTGAGTACAAAGAATGTATGCATAATAATGGGTCTCGGAGCAGAAAATGAGGAGTTGGAATACTAAATTGCTTATATCTCAGGAACCGTACGACGTAGAAAAAACATTTAAAAGTCATATGATTTATGACTTTCCTGGCTAGTTTCACTTATCCCCTTTTAGAGCTAAGGATTTTTCTGACTTAAAAGTCCAGATCTCACACTGTTTCGGTGATATCGGCCCTGAAAGGCGCGCTGGCGTCGTAATGTTATCCTATGGAAAAAGAGAAGTTTGGACTGCCATAACTTTGCCTCCCTGTAATATTTTTCACCAAACCACCACAAGGCACATCTGTGGGATGTTGGCTTCCGTCCCTCAAAATTTCAGTCTAAAAGACCAAACCATTATTTTGCAGCAGGGTGGCAAGGAATTCCTGTCATGCAGCGGACGCAGCAGTGTTAGTCTATGGGAAAAAGTGTCAATTTTGGAGTACCGTAACTTTGCATTCATGTAATATTTTGTCACCAAACCACCAAAAGGCACATTTATGAGATGTTGGCTGCCTTCCCTCCAACTTTCAGTCCAAAAGACCAAACTGTTATTTTGCAGCAGGGCGGCAAAGGATTCCTGTAATGCGGCGGACGCCGCAATGTTATCCTATGGGAAAAAGTGTCAACTTTGGAGTTCCATAACTTTGCTGTCTTGTAATATTTTTTTACCAAAACACTGAGAGGCACATCTGTGAGATGTTGGCTGCGTTCCCTCCAAATTTCAGGCCAAAAGACCTAACCGTTCTTTTGCAGCAAGGTGGCAAAGAACTCCTGTCATTTTGGCCATAGTGTTGCAAAGTACTTTCATGATTTGCGAAAGCTTTCACACAGATTTGCGAAAGTGTCTTGAGCATGAAAGTACTTTTCGAAAGTACGTTTTCCATAACTTTGAAAATCATATTTCTGGGGTGTTTAACCCCAAAATAAAGACATGGCTAGCATCCTCAGGCTCCGACTAGGTGAACACAAAAAGAATTGTGTCCCTAGATGGTCCCAAATTTAAATGCCAAGCATTTTTCTGATCACCAACTGAAAACAAAATGGTGGATTTGCGAAAGTACTAGGGCCATTTGCGAAAGTGTCGAACTTTTTGTTAACTTTTCCCATTGACTTATAATGGGAAATTGTTTTTTGAATAACTTTTGAACCGTTTAATATTTTCACGAAATCTTCCAAAAGGCACATAGTGGACCCTGGCCGCATGTTCCCTAAGTTTTTGGACCAGTCGCGCAAACCGTGCGACCTGTAGGGACAAGCAAAGAATTCAAAAAAGCGTAAACATGAGCACAGATCATGCTTAATAACTCCGCAGCCGTATATACGAACAATATGGAAGTTGGCAGATACCAAGATGTATGGATCTTGATCTTGTATTCCCAATTTCAGGCAAATCCATTGAACGGTTGCAAAGTTATTAAAGTGCAACATTTTAGGTTTAACATGTAAATGGCTCCTCAACCCTAACTATAGTAGCACTACCATGCTACCATAATATAGATATATATTATAGTGGCACAGTTATGCCACTATATTTAGGGTTATGAAGGCACTTCTTTGTTAAAGTCAAACTTTTACGCGTTAATAACTACGGACACGTTCAACAGATTTGCCAGAAATCTGGCATGCATGGTGGGGCATGGTAGATCTCTTGATCTGCCAAATTTCATTTCACTTGGACTGACGATCTTTGAGCACCAAAATGCTGAAAAAAACACTTTTCGCCAGTTTTGGAGGCAGTTTTGGGGATTTTGCCCATGGCCCTGCATGGCTGCTGTGTGGTGTGCTGGTCTTTGAGATAGCTCATCTGAAAAAGCTGTGTTGGCTGAATATGCCGCTTTTCATTTGGTGAAAAAATATTAAGGCATTCAAAAGTTATGGCACTTTTAAACTCCCATTATAAGTCAATGGGAAAATTTATATGGTTGTTTTGAGCACAAAGAATGGTGTTGGTCATGTCAGACCAACCTCATTGAATTTTTTGACTGGGTGACTATGGAGGTGGATCAGGGGAGGGCAGTGGACATGGCCTATCTGGACTTCAGCAAGGCCTTTGACACTGTGCCACATAGAAGACTATTACACAAACTGAGGAATATGGGTGTGGGCAGGACAGTAGTGTGGTGGGTAGGTAACTGGCTGGGTGGCAGGACACAGAGGGTGGTGGTAAATGGCTGTCACTCCACAGAGGGAAGAGTGACCAGTGGGATACCACAGGGATCAGTGCTGGGACCGGTCCTATTCAACATCTTCATCAGTGACATGGCGCAGGACCTAGAAGGCAGAATTTCACTGTTCGCTGATGACACAAAGCTCTGTAACAGAGTAGACACACCAGAGGGTGTAGACAGAATGAGAAGCGACCTGCAGAAACTTGAAGAATGGTCAGGGGTTTGGCAGTTGAAATTCAATGCAAAGAAGTGCAAGATAATGCATATGGAGTACAAAAACCTTGGCACAATATATCAGTTGGGGGTGAGGATATAGCATGCCCAAGCAGGAAAGGGATCTTGGGGTTATCATCTCTGATGACCTCAAGGTAGGGAAACAGTGTGACAAGGCAGCAGGTAAAGCAAATAGGATGCTGGGATGTATAGGCAGGGGCATTACCAGCAGGAAAAGGGAGGTCATAATTCGCATACAAGACACTCAGTGAGGCCCCACCTGGAGTACAGTGTACAGTTCTGGAGACCATACCTACGCAAGGACATAGACAGGGTAGAGAAGGTTCAGAGGAGGGCAACAAAGATGGTGCATGCATTGCATCACAAGTCCTATGAAGACAGGTTGAAGGAACTGAACATGTACTCCCTGGAGGAGAGGAGGGAGAGAGGGATAGATAGAGACATACAAGTATCTTAAGGAGGAACAGGGTGCAGGAAAACACTATTTTAAGCGAAAAAGATGTTCCAGGACTAGAGGCATGGGATGAAGTTGGAGGGAGGATCGATTCAGAGGAAACATGAGAAAGAATTTCTTCACAGAACGGGTGGTGGACAAGGGAACACCCTGCCAGAGGAAGTGGTGGGGCTGAAACAATCACGGGATTTAAGAATGCATGGGATAGACATAAAGGAATTCTGGAGGTCAGGGGTAAGGTGCAACAGACTTCTAGGAAAACAAACTGAACTTACAAGCTCACATGGGCAGACTGGGTGGGCCATAGGCCCTTATCTGCCGACACTGTCTATGTATCTATGTATCTATGTATCTATGTGTTTGGGCCATCTCATCCCACCTGGCGGTCAAAGAATTTGCAGCCTCGCGGTCAAAGAATCTTTGTCCCCTAGAATTCTTTGATCACGAGGTCCGCCATCTTTTTTTTTAAATTCCATCAGAAAAAATCAAATATCTTGGCTCAAGGGTCACTCCTGAAGTAAAACCTGCATGGGTTTTATTCAGGGGCTTCAATCCATTGACCCATCCTTCGGTTTTACCTAAAATGGTCAAAAAATAGAGTTATAACATTTTAAATTCTTTGATCGCGACTCGCTACCGATCTTTGATCGCGAGCCTGCATATTCTTTGATCGCAAGATTCTTTGATCACAATCTTGCATCACGAGGTAAAAATACAATTTTCTCAGCTCAGGGGTGGCCTAGGAATACAAATGAGGGTAGGCTTTGCTCAGGGGGCTTTGTTTTTTCGAGGCATGGTGGTGGTTTCATGTAATTCTGCCTAAAACTCGAGTTGCACCATTTTTTATTCTTTGATTGTGAGCCTGCAAATTCTTTGATCTAAGCCTGCAAATTATTTGATAGTGAGATTCTTTGGTCATGATCTTGCATCATGAGGGTGCGACTAGATGGCCCTTTGAAAAATTCAAATTTCTCAGCCCAGGGGTGACCTAAGAGCACAAATGAGGGTGGATTTTGCTGAGGGGGCTTAGTTTTATCGAGGCATGGTGGTAGTTTCATGTAATTCTGCCTTAAACTCGAGTTTCACCATTTTTTATTCTTTGATCGTGAGCCTGCAAATTCTTTGATCGCGAGATTCTATGATCGCCATCTTTGATCACAAGGGAGGGACAAGATGGCCAGATTTTATAATGGAATAGATAGGCCAGTTTTCACGATCTTTAAGTTTAAATATCTCAGAAACAATTTGGTCTTTTTACTTGAAATTTGGAGGGTGTTGATGGCATGTCCTGTACATGTGAATTACAGTGTTTACGTGTCAGAGAAAATATTTTCTGCAGAGATATTGTGTGATGCAATTTACATTTTGCAGACAGTGTTTTGCATTCTGGTGGTGCCTTGAAATTGATAGGGTACCTAGCCTTAGTCTCTTGGATGTACTTTTCGGTCATTGTGTCTGTAAAATGTCAACAGGTGCAGAATTCTGCAACTCCGATGAATGAAAATCTCAAACTTTAAGGTTATATCTCGGGCACGGTTTGGTCTTTTACATTGAAATTTGGAGGGTGTTGATGGTAGAGACAAGTTTACAAGTTGGGCCTTGCGCTCCCACCAACTTCTGCAAGTTCTTAGTTTTCTATTCTTTCTCAAAAAGTAAGGAAATTCTATGCAAAAAACTGTGTTAATGCATCATTTAGGGTTAAAACACAAAAAGTCAGGAAATGAAGGCCTAAATGTTGCCCCATTCTTGTTCACTGTTGCTTCTCAATTTGATTACACAAGGAATGGAGCAACATTTAGGCCTCACAACCCCAATGACACACCCCGTCATCTGTCAATCTTGGGATGACTAGCGGGTCCACGAAGGGGAGAGGGGCAACCCTAAAGATTTTTTATTTCCTGACTTTTTGAGTTTTAACCCTAAATGATGCATTAACGCAGTTTTTTGCATAGAATATTAAATGTGGTAACCAAATATTGTTTACCCCAAAAGCTGAACTTTATGTTTTAGTATATAAATGTTTAAGAAATACCTGTGGCTCTTTCAACTTGAATCAGAATGCTGTGTCTATTGTTTTCCTTGGGAGCTGTAGTTTCAGGCACCCCTTAATTACTCTTTCCTTCTGAGGACCCAGGTGGCTCTGATAATCATTTGTTCCAAGGGTTTTTTAGTCAATTTGAAGGCATTAAGTATTTTCTGTTCTGCTAGTCCTTAATAAAATGCAGGTGCTCCATAACTCGATCACTCTACAGACTTGTTCGGCTGCTTGGTCCAGGTCCTAAACTAGTGTGTCTTGTTCCAACATGATAGATCCATCTCATGCCCCTCCCACATGAATCAAAAAAAGGTGGGGTGGATCTTTAGGAGCTTATGTGTGTGTTTCAGGAGGGGGATATGCCTAGATGCAGTTTCAGGCACTCCTTAATTACTTCCCTAGGCAGCTGTGATAGTCAGTTGTTCCAACACGATAGATCCACCTCATGCCCCTCCCACATGAATAAAAAAAGGAGGGTGGATCTTTAAGAGCTTCTCGGGTGGAGATGGGGGGTGGATTTTACTCCCCCCCCAAAAAAACTAATGCTGCCTCCCACTACTCAGGTTCCAGTTCTTGTATCGCCCATTTAGAAAAGAAAATAGTACCCTGCAACTATTGACTAACATGAAAGTGCATTTATTTGAGGCTGGAAAATATTTATTGGAGGAGGGTAAGGCGGAGGAGACTATTTACATCTTCAGTCAGTTCCACAGACAGAAAACATGACATCACTCCTTTTGTACATGCAAAACATCAGCAGGCTCCGCCTACTGCAGCCGTAAAAATACATGTCTCTAAGGAGATATTATTTTGGCAATCTGCTATATTTAAGCAATAATACATGACAAGGTGTACAATGTCATAGGCTATTGTCCCACCCCAGGTGTGTTGTGAGGCATGACAACATATTCCAAATGACTTCAGCTACCTAAGAAGGGATGATATCTGATGATATCACACACCTTGGAGTGTATTATTGTGATTATGAAATGGATCGATTTTGGTTATACTGACTGACAGCATGCATTACTTTCTGACTGGGATTATGTACTGAGGTATCATCCAGGCTGAACGTGGTTTGGCCAATCAGATTTGAGAATTCTGACCATCCATTTCATAATTAACAATAAACCATACTTGGAATTTTGTCATGTTGTACTCTGGTTAAACAACTCTAAGAAGTTGCATTTATTCTGTGTTGTCTACATCTCACCTGCAGGTGGTCTGAATGCCCTCTTCCCCCTTGTCAGCTCTGTTGACCCTCTGGTAAATAGTAAGGAGTTAATTCTCCTAGGAGCAGGTTGAGGCTGGAAGATGGCAGCACACTGCTGAGGTCTGCATCTATGGAAGAGATTCAGGGCTTTATAGTTAAAGGCTTAACTATATTTTTAACAGCTATGTCATCTGTGTTGATGGGAATCAACTGTTCTTTGTTTTAAAACATTTTAAATCGCAGTACACTGAGAGTGAGTTTTATATTTCAGCTAAATTTGAACAGAGTGTGTTGCTATACGTGGCAAAAGGAGAGGAGTGGAGCTGTGGAGTGGGGTTGATCAGAGCTCAACGGGAGCTGAACAGGAGGATGAGCTGTGGATACAGGGCGATGTGAACCCTAAGTGTAGCATAAACATAAACTTCATCAGTAGTCCGGTTCTGGATATGTAAAGTCTATCAGCACATCTTACATAAATGAAAAAAAAAAAACCAGAGACAATGTCAGCCTTGCCAAGTTTTCCTTACTACAGCTTAGTGAATATCCACGCAGTGCATTCAGTGCACACATTAATTGTATTCTATAAATGTACATGAAGCAGCGAAAACGTTTCTTCTTAGCTCAGTTGCCTAATCTATAAACTACTTCAAAATGTTTGTCCTATATGTTGATTTCCTTAGTCTATCTTAACTTTGCATCTTGTCCCTGTATAGACCACTGAGCTGGTGTGATGTGTGCACACACATTCGTGTACATCATGCAACTGCTGACATTTTGGATGAATCACACCTTCCTCAGAGACACCCCGAGTGCTCAGTGCTGAGTGTGGACTGCAGGAAAGGATCTCTGAAGGAGGATACCTGGAGGGGTGCATGTATTTGGGGATTCTACCACTTGGCTTGGATAAAGGATTTTGTGAACAAAGCTGGGATTCATGAACCTGTGGTGTAGGTGTAAATGACTTGGGAAAAGATTCTTGAAAATTATATAGTATAACTCTTCTGATTGCTGCAGAACTTTTTGCCAGATCTTGTTAGTCTCTAATCCATCTACTGAAGGTGATTTCATTGTTCTGTTGCAAAGACAGTGTGAGGGGAACTAGTGTTCCAGAAAATATATCCTTTATACTATGAGAAATTTTATTAGTTGGCCCAGTGGCGCAGAGGGTAGAGGTGCTGGATGCCACACCTGCCACCACAACAGTGAGCTGATTTCAGGAACAAGATCAGGTCACTGGGGGTTGGCCAGGAAGGGAGATGACTGAGCATTTGATGACAGCTTTCCTGTCCCCGGGGGGGGGGTATGCCATGTCACTCTAGTACTGCCACCACATGGAGGAGCCATGGCATGGCAGTGGCTGCAACTCAGAAGGGGTTGGCCTGAGGCAGGCACATAGTGCATGTATGCCTCCCCACACACGCATGACTGCACCCTTGCGTGCAACCTGGTCAGGGGAGAAAAGAGTAGCAGCTGCAGGATGATTCCTTGGTCATTGCACCACCTATAGGGCTCTATGGGGCTATCTGGATTGTGCTGCAGAGAGTGGTCCCTGCCATGGGGGGAATATCCGTGGGAGATCTCACCCCCCAGGTAAGTTCCTGAGATGGAGGGAGATGATGATCGATGACCAACGAAGAAGGGGGAAGCTGGCAGAGGAAGAAACACCTTAATAAAAAAAAAAAAAAGAAATTTTATGTGCACTGTGTAGGAGGTTTATAGTAATACTACATTAAATTCATATATTTTTACTTTTTTTAAATTGTTGCATGCTTTGCAACTGTGACTTCATACACATATGATGTTTATAGCATACTGAGTCAGTGAATTGCTGGAGAGCACACTCAGGCTTCAGCTGCAGTTGGGGCAGAGCACATGCACTGAGATGTTTAGCTTTTTTGAAGAGATTCAAAGTCTATATTATGATTCCTATTATGAGGACTAACATTGTATCATTTAGTGCCTTGCTACTGAAAGTTTGAGTTCACAAGACTAACTCAAAGGGAGTAAAAACCACGTGGTGTGATTTGAGCCTAAAGATGAAAAGTCAGTAGACATTTTTTAAAGAGATTTAATTATATCCCATTTTTTTAATTCAGAAGCACTAGACTATTTCAGTATCCACACAACACTTTCTAGGTATGTATATCCTTTTATATGTAGCCATATTTCTTTATCTGTTTACTTTTCTAGACAGCAACCCAGGACATTGGACCTATGAGGAAAGACCACCATATTCCTTACTGCTGTATATATTTCTTTTAACAGTGGGAAAAATATGTATTCATGAGTAAGGGGAGAAGTGGTGAACAACAGAGAAAGAAATCAACACCAGTGCTTGAGAGGCCTGTATTAAAAGGTGAAGAAGGAAGAGTAGAAAAAGATAAGAAGCGGCTTCTGCATGTTTATCTGAGATAGCAGAGGCTGGATTCACAAACCTCATGAAAGTCCCGCAGCTGCAGGAAAACCTCGGCGCAAAAGGGTTGCCACTTGTGGATCTGCAGGTTTCCAGCAGTGGTGGGTATTTACAAAAGTGGAGCCGGATTACGACCTGCTCCATGAATTACAGTAGCTTTCGGGTGGTGTTACCAGGGATATCCCCGCAGCTGCGGAAAGATGTTACAGCCAGTGGGACCAGCCATAACACCCTCCGCAACTGCTGCGGCTGTGAATTGCAATCTCCACAGCTGCGGGCATTTCAGTCTGCCACTGGAGTTGTGAAGTGGGACTTAGTCCCTGAATGGTTTGTGAATCCTGTCCCAGGTGTGCATAAATGTGGGGGTTAATAATAGGTGTTAATATTTTTTTTCTTTATTCAATGGCAAGTGGGAGTGGGTAGTTTTGGTTTTTTTTAACCATACCAACATGGCTGTCAGAAAAATATTTTTTCAAAGATTTCTGGGAGACATGGATATCTTGGTGAGCTGTGTCCTTGTTATCAGAAGACTTCCTGACAAATACTTGCCACCCTGTAAGGACCTGGGGCAGGATTCTCAAAGAACAGCAAAATTCCCGCAGCTGCGGGAAAAAGGCTTGCAACACTGTGGAAACACAGCTGCGCCTTATTCTGTAAGAAAAGTTGTGTAGTTGCAGAATTCCACAAAAAGTCCTGCAGCTGTGAAATTCCAGCAGCCGCAGGATTTCTGCAAGTGCTGCGAATCCGCAGCTATGGAAAAGGCTGAGGAGGCGCAGCAATAGTACAACCAAGTAGCTGAAGCAGCAGACAGTAACATTGTTGCCATAGTATGAAGCGGACAGCACCCACAAAGATACCAGCAACCAGTCCCTCAACTGGGACCACTGCAGCACCACAGGTACCAGCAATACCATGGCGCCACAGTGGCCGACTGTCACCGCTGGTTGTCCCTCCCCTGAATAGCACTTAGAGCAATTGGGGACTTAGGGAAGGTTTTGCACCTTCTGAAAGCTTTGTGAATCCAGACCCTGGGGCAGGATTCTCAAAGACAGCCCAAAATCCTGCAGCTGTGGGAAAAAGGCCTACAGCACTGTGGAAACGCAGTTGCACGATATTCTTCAAAAATTCCCGCAGCTGCGGAATTCCAACAGCTGCAGGAATTCTGCAAGTGCTACGAATCCGCAACTGTGGATCCATAGCTGTGGAAAAAGCTCAGGAGGCACAGTAATAGTACAACCAAGTAGCTGAAGCAGCAGACATTAACATTGCTGTCATATTATGAAGCTGACAGCACCCACAAAGAGGACAGCAACCAGTTCCTCAACTGGGACCACTGCAGCACCACAGGTACCAACAATACCATGGCACCACAGTGGCTGACTGTCACCGCTGGTTGTCCCTCTCTGGGGCATTCCTGTTGCCTGCAGGGGTAGCACTCGCTGCAGGCTGGTCAGGCTCTGCTGCCTGTGGGGCTCCGTCATGGGCTGCACTGGGTCTAGTGGTTGTTGCCTGTTGCCATAGCATGGCAATGTGTGCTTTTGTTGCTGTAACATCAGCCACTGCTATACTATCTGGGATGCTATTACCTGTGGTACACCTCCACCTTAATTGATTCCAATTGTAGGGGCACTACTGAAGTTTGCTGAAGGAGAGTTACACCTCATTCCACTGTGTGTAACATTTTTTCCGCATCTGTGGAAAAAAACTGGCTGAGAATAGCCTTTCAGGGGCTGTGCCTTACTTATCTCACACCTTTTTTTCCTCAGGGACTTCCACAGCTGCACTTTTTCCCACAGTCTGTAGTAGTTTTTTCTACAGCTGTGGAGGTTTTTGTGAATAGCACTTAGAGCAAGCTCCCCTTTTTTTCTGTAGCTACGACAGTTTTGGGGACTTAGGGAAGGTTTTTGCACCTTCTGAAAGCTTTGTGAATCCAGCCCCTGGTCTCTGAACATCACAGCAGAGCAGGAGGCAAGAAATTTCCTACCCCTTTTATAAATTCAATTAATTTCCGCCACAGCAATATAAGATTTTCCCAAATAACTGACTTTCTAGGGTACTTAAGTTTTAAAAGGGGCATTTAGCTATGGTTCACAGCAATCTGTGAATCCGCATTACTTTTCTTTCACTGTAATTGTGATTGTAAGCCTGTTTTTGAGCGATACCATCTCTGCCTGCTTCTTTTACTGTAGTCTCCATGGTGATTTTTCTATAGTTACATACAGTAACAAAGGCAAGCAAGCTAACACTGCTTACCCATTAGCAAAAAGATTTCTGAGTCATACTGCAAAAAATTGCTATTTTAACTTTTTGTACTTCTGAAGAGATTGTAACAATAACTTCAGTCATTCAGTGCATCAAACACACACATTGTATCTTACAGTACATTCAGTTCCTTAATTTTTCCTTACAAATAATTTGAAGACAAAAACTCTTTCCCCTTATTGACAACTCTGTTTTATTTTAGGGTATGGGATGAAATATGAGCATTTTAGAAATAAAACATTGTTCCCTTAGGGCAGTGGTATTGTAACCCCCCACCCGTCTAGGGGCATACTCTTTTACTTGCAGTTCTTCCAGGCAGGAAGAAGGAAGCACTCAAGCACTAACAGTCGAGACCTTGCACATCACTGAAGCAGGAACTGATGGTCACCCACCAGCATGCTGTCTTCAGGATGTGCACTTTACCTCCGCAATCTCAGCATCTAATCTCCTCCCTGAGCTGCCCACCAGACCGAGACCTCCCTCTTCTTCCACGGAGGTCTCACAGAAGCCCTTGCAGCCCAAACAGGCTGGATTCTGCTCCTGGAATGTGACTCATGTCAAATTAATCAGACTGCACATAAGAGGGGAAAAAAATATTTCATTTCATTAAACTCCCCCCTCCAGTCAAATAAGGCACAAACCACAGTTTCCTCCCAACTGCTTTTATTTTCAATTGCATGGCAAATAATTCCAGCGATACAGGGGTCACCATTCTTCTGTGGAAAAATAAATAAACAGCTCCATGGGGCTACAGCTTGGTACACTTCAGCTGGACCCAAATAGACAGCAGAACCAAAGATTTAGCAGACACCAGAAGGATTCTCGTTTCCTACCCTTCCTCTCTCAGGTGACCTACCCAAGACCCTGGAGCCCAGATCCCTGCAATCTCCTGGCATATAAAGGTTCCGGTAAGCCAAGCCTTCCTTTTACTTTTCTCTAACATGTCCCCTTTACTCTGGCACTGGTTGTCCCCCCTTCCACTGGTGTGGGAAAGCGAGCTGCCCTCCCCACCTGGACCTCTGGGCATTGGCCCAAACCACAAGGGCATCCAGGATTTTTCTTGACAACCCAGGCCCTGACCCACTCTCTGAATGGCTGGCACTGATGTGAAACAGGCTGAGGCCACTTATACACCGATCCCTTGCCTCTGCCTCAGACTTCCATGGCCCCCAATTCACTCTGGGATGTTCTGCTGTTATCTTCTTTCTACAGAGAGCCCCTGCCAGGCCCACATCCCTTCAAATGGTTCCTGGGCTTGAATTAAGCTCCAGCACAGGGTCCACCCTCCAAGGTCTACCAATTCTTGGTCTGCGACCAGCCTGGACTTTATATACTGGTGCTCAGGACCTGTCCCTCCAAACATGCCCCACATATGGGTGAAAGGCTCCCTGGCTCCCTCAACCCCCCCAGGCTGCTCTGCCACACCGGGAATGAGGGGAACCTCTGCCACCCATTCCCCTCTTGAGAGGGCCCTGCCACAGCCGTCTCAGCCCTGGCAACCTGGGTAAAACACAAATGGGCTTCCTAAAGCCTCCTAACACTCTAGCCCCCCACGACGCAGGACCTGGCTACCTGTGTCCCCAACGAAACTCTGTACCACCACTCCTCATCAGCCATGGCACATAAAACCATCCTGACTGCACTCTTCTTGGGGAGTTGACCCAATGGCCCTCCTGGACTGCTGAGCTCCCTCACTTGCCCACCTATTCTGGTCCTGATTCTACTCTTCCAGCCTCCCCCTTCCAGCTCCAGACCTACTGCCTGGGCTGGAAAAGACCCCACTACTTACTGTCAGTCTCTTTTTATAACCTTACTCTACTCTATGCTGCCACCTAAAGGCATCAAGAGCAATGTTCCCCAGAGGACTTAACCCATTTCCTCGCTCGGAGGAGGAGGTAGGAGGGGGAAAGGGATGCCGAAACCGTGGGAATATAAGCTCCGCTTTTACAGGAGGCTTACAATATAATACTACATTATTTGGGGCCACTTGCTCGCCTTCAAAAAACTGCTTATTTTAGTGGGTCAGTCTCATGGGCATAGGGACCTTATATTTTTCACTTGTGCCCTTTAAGCCTTTCAAGTATTAAATGCCTTAAAAAAAATTCAGTCTTCTCTCACCCACTATGAGCTTCAAGTGCCCTTTTTAAATTCAGCCTCTGCATCATAGTCAACTGTAAATGCCCTGTCAAAACTCAGTCCCCCCTTAAGCTCTAAATACCCTTTAAAAATGCAGCCACCTCTATAAGCTCTAAATGCCCCTTTAAAATTCAACCCCCCCATAAGCTCTAACTGCCCTTTCAAAATTCAGTCTCCTCTCTACAAGCACTAAATGCCCTTTCAAAATTCAGCCGCACCATAAGGTCCAAATGCCCTTTCAAAATCCAGTCCTCCACACTGTAACACTATATCTCCATTCTATTTTCCAGAGTGGTTTTACTCCCTGCCAGCTTCCCCTTGTCACCAGGCTGTAACCTCAACCACTCAGCCCTAACATTCCACTAACCCATCACTACCTGTGTCCCCCACAGTTACCCTTCTTTGGAGGTGGGTCTAAGGGAGAGCCACCCCCCCCAGCCCAGCAAAGGCTTTGGCAGTGGGTGGTGGCTTCATGGTGTGGGGTCCATGTGTGGCAGCTGTCGCCCATGGTGAGCACTGAGAATTTTGCACCCAGTTTTCTGTCTATGACACCTCCCTTCACCAGTGGCATGGACTCTTGCTTGGCATCAAATGCACACAGCATGCTTCTACAAAGGGGAGAGCTCCCTCACCTGACCATAGGGGTAACTTCAGCACCAGAACCCACCACCAAGTAGGGTTGCTCAGAATCCATCCAACAGAATCAGTGAGTTCAGATTTAGTTTTATTTTTTAGAAGTTGGTATTTTCACATTGAAGGCCAGAAATCTGAATTCTAAAAAAATCTCAGATGCAGATGCAGAATCAGAATCCAGTTCTCCATCTGACTCTGTTAATCACAAGTTCCAATGAAATCTTGTCCCACCTGTGACAGATGACAAAAAAATAAAATCTCTGTCTGCCCAGCCCCCACCCTTGAATTTCTACATCCCCTTACTTCAAGTGCCTCTGCTGGTCTGCTAGGGAGCCCAGGTGCTCAGTGCATCCTCCTTCCTGAGTTAACTTGTCACTTACCACTACAGCCACCAGTCACGCCTCCTGGCTTGGGGACCATAGCCCTAATAGCCCTGATGGTGATGGGTCACCCACAAGATGCTGCCTGTATCATGCCAGAATGTTCAGACTTTTAGAGTGAGCCCGGTGTCCCTCCCTATGCTCACTGCAAGCTACCACAGCTTCAGCTGCCACCAAAAACATTAGTTTTTAATTTCTTATTTTACTGAAATTCCAAGAGTAGTACTAGTATAATGCAAGTGTCCTGCTCCCACCTGAGACTTCTGACTCTGTCCCGTCTTGCACCCTAGTACAGTCAGCCCAGGCAGGGGGAAGAGCCAGACTACCAGCATCAAACCCTGGGTTTCCTACCGTATACAGAGAGAGAGAGAGAGAGAGAGAGAGAAACTGGACTATGGGTAAGGGGGCAGGTGACTCTGTGGTCATCCACGGTTTGATACTGGTAGGCCACCCCTATTTCCCAACAGACATCACTACAGGAGGACTAAGTCTCATTGTGATGGTCAGAGCTGGACTACTTTGTTTGACCTAGCTGGCCCCCAATTAAACATTTTTCCTTTTAATTGGGGGAATTAGTTTACTGACTCAGATGGAAAATCAGATAGAAAATCAGCAGTGGTGGTGTCATGGATCACCAGATTGTTCTGTGGGCAAAAGTGGCGGCAGTGGTGGCAACAGTAGTGGTGGAGGGATTAAAAAATTCAAATTTGGGGGGCGTGGCCAGCCATCTAGCTGATCGGACGCAATCCCGGAGAGCTCCCGGCACAGCATTTATAAAAGGTTAAAACTCAGCAAGTCTAAACAAATAATTTGACTAATCTCAAAGCTACTGAACTCCCGGTACTGTCTGGATCTTGGTTTTATAAAAGTGGTTCAAATGGGGAAGAAAAACGTGGAATCCAAGGCTGGCTTTTTTACTCCACGTGGCGGGGCCTCTAAACCACCATCTGCTACGGCAAATCTCTCACTGACAGAGTCAACAAGTAGCGAGTCTAGCCCGGCTACCTTGGAAACCCTACAACAGGCAGTGTTGAATCTGACCAAAACTATACAGCGGATGGACGAAAAAATGGACGGGTACTGCACCCGATTGCTGCAAGTTGAGCAGAAGCTGGACTGCCTCACCAAACTACACAGAGGCGCTGAAAATCCTCTGAGCGGGCCTAGCTACCGCTGCTGCTTGGCGTGAAGGAACAAAATTTGCTCCGCTCTCGCCTGGAGCATTTGGAAAATATATCCCGGGCAGCTAATATCAGAATTCTAGGGTTACCCGAGGGTAAGGAAGGGAAAGATCTGCAAATCTTTTTAAACTTTTGGATGTCAGAAACCCTCGGACTGGATCTAGGAGACCAGATAGTGCAGGCTTACAGTATTAATGTCCGGAGACAGAGAGTTTTGAAGGGGGCCAGGACAGTAATGCTGATCACCACCTCGGTGCTGGTAAGAGATCGTATCCTTTGGGAAGTCCCGCGACACCGAAAGATTGAGGTGGATGGGTCGAGAGTATTATTTTTTCCCAATTTGTCTTATTCTACACTCATGAAGAGGAAAGCTTTCGACGGGATTAGGAGGCGCCTTAGGGACTTGGAGATTCCGAACAATTTGTTGATGCCGGCTCGACTCCACGTTACGGTGGGGAAGAAGACCTATATATTTGCCGACCCAAAAGAAGCTACGAAACTGCTCGAAAAACTTGAAGCTGAGAGGGCTGTTCAGGAGGGTGATTTCTCCTTAGAATCTGATGCGGAGGATACCTGAACTATTGCAGAATTGGATAAGTTTATCTAAACTTTGTTTTAAGCTAATGAAAAGGAATCAGAGAGTTTTACTGTGAGAAGGAAGTTAACATTTTTTTTTTCTCTGAGGGGCATATCAACTGTCTGGTTTTGATGCACAGAGGACTGGGGTCTTATTTTTTTGTGTCCCTTCTCTTTCCTTCCAAAGCTGAACTATTAGAGGTGTTCTATTAGAATCTTACTTAATCTTATAGAGTCAACTGGAGGGACTGTGAAAGAACTCTAATCTCACTAATATAAATGTTTATTGTGGATTGTTAAGTGCTATGGGAGCATACTGGGAGGTTAGGCTTGTGCTTTTATTTTATAAAATTAAGAGCAATTACCATTTTAAGGCATAACTGCCTGATCTATGTTTTTTTTATTAAATAGATAAGTGTTATTTTGATGTTATTAGCATTGATAGCTTATGGCCATTTGGAATACAAACAAGGTGGAACTTGCTAGTTACTAGCTAAAGGGAATCCCCCACGATCTTGTACCAAATGTTACAGTGGTTCACAAAACCGAATGTCATTTTAATGATGCTTGCCTTAAGGAGTATAACGCTGTACTGCTTTTAGTCATGTAATGTATATGCATAAACTATATCAATAAAAAGGCAAAACCAAAAAAAAAAAATTCAAATTTAAAAATACTTTACCTGACCTCACCATGCTGTCAACACTGGTGGAGACCAGACTAAAACATTATAAAATGGCCAATTTACCACTAAAAGTATGTGAGACAAAAAATTTAATTTTTATGTCTTCAGCTGCTGTTGCAGTACTGTACTTACTGTGCAACCTAAAAATTCTTAGATTGCACATGAACATCTTCAACCATTTGAAAAACAAGACTTTCTTAGTTTACACAAAAAATTTGTGGGTCACACTATATGTGCGACGAAAGAATTCTTCATCTGCAAATCAAAATCTCCTTCATAGAAAAAATAGATTTTGATGGCAGAAAAGGACCTTTAGGCCCATGTGGTCTTCCTCTTGTCCCTGCCTATTCTGTCACCACTGACCCAAGTTGGTCATAGGGGTCACTCCCACCCCCACTCCCCATTCATCTACCTAGTATGCTACTGCACAAATGTAACCCCCTTGTTCCCAGGGGTTACTAGAATCCCACTTAGAACCAGTGGCAGCCAGGGGAAGGCAGCTTGTGAGATGCCAGTTAAATGGGTTTCACACTGTCTCACTCTGTTCTTAGTTTCAGCTGAGCTGGAGTGATGATGTCACCATAGAATTCTTGCAGCAACATAAGCCACAATGGAATGCTAGCTGCAGAGGTTAGCTGTAGAACGTTGGGGAATTCAAGTCAGTCTTCAGGAAGAAGTCTGTGTCGAGACTCGAGAGAGTGAGGAGTGCTGCTGTGTGCAGCTACTCAGAGCCTAGCTCTGATATAGAACTAACGTAGAAAGAAGGGGTTATGTGTTCTCAACCTAGAGAGGAACACAGAAGAGACCAGAAGGAAGTGGTAGAGACCGTTCCTAGAGTTGTTCCAGTGCCCCATCCCTGGAGGGATGGGGGGGAATTCCAGGAATTCAGGGGCAATCCCTGGTGCCAGCCTGGACAGGGAGAAGCTGGCTGAGAATCGAGTTGTTCTGTGTGTACCAGAGAATCTGTTGTGGGAAAGAAGCCCTGGGACACCTGCATACCATGGTGAATTCTACTCTGAAATAGAGACAGTGTTCACCGAGACAGAGTTTAGAATAAAAGTGTCTGCCTACTGTGGGGTCAAAGGAAGACTTGCCAAGTACAGAACTTTTAGTTTGTGTATGGCTTAGAAGCATCTGCAACAGTGAGGGTCTAGGGTAAAGACATAGCCTCTTACAGAACTTTTAAAGTCAGGACACCTCCAGAATAAAATGTAGAATGTTAAATGTGCTAAACATTTCTTGAGAGCATCTACAAACAGTAGTTCAAAGAAAGGTGTTGTAATCAAATGAATGGCCGAATATAGATTTGGGAGCAAGAGGTGGGAGACCTCCCCATCTGGAGTAACCAGGTTTACCTCTCCGGGTTCAATTTGGGCACCTATGGTTTTCTCTCAGGCACTTGGCCAGTGTCTGAAGAAAGCACCCAGATGTGGGATTGTGGATTTTCCCTGAGAGCTAGAAAGTGCTCATGGGTGGTTTAGGGAGCCACCATTCAACCTCCATGCCATATGGAAAAGTGTCCTAGTACTGGCTGGGGTGCCATGTCAAGTAATAGAAGAGAAGTGTACCAGTTTGGGCCGTGTGTGCCCAGATCCGTTCAGAACCTGGGGGTTCGTAGTGAAGAAGTGTGCTCTGTACCTCTGTAATCTGCATTACTGGGTGTAGCCCTTTGGGGGTCCATCTTTGCTTTGTTATTCTCTGTGTTATGTGAATAAAAGCCACACTCTAGAATCCCATCCTGGTTTGGACATTTCAGTTATTGCTTACAGTGTAAAAATAAGCAAAACAGCTCAGCAGTGAATGGAGTGTGCAGACCTAATAAATCACGTAATGCCATAACAAAAAGCCGCACCACTCAGGAGACCTAAATCAAGGCAATATTTCATTATAAAATAACACCGCAGCAAACACAACAAGTGTGTGAGACAAAGGTAACCTCTACCGGTTTCGCTCAGTTAGCGTCATCAGGAGGATGACCAATCAAAATACATAGACCCTGATATAGCCAGTGAATCTATCCAATTTAAAGTGACATAAAGAATAAAACAACCATTTAAAACAAAGAATCTACATAGCATGAATAAAGAATTTTAGAATTAATATGTAGTTCCTACACCTAGGGAGAATGGAAAAAATAACATATATAAAATTCTTAAAGGCATATAACATTAATTCCTTGTATGCATCCTTATTTCCATCACACTGTACAAAACATATTAATTTGTTCATTAGTGATGAATATATATTCTTAAACCAAGAACAAAAGTATGTATATCAGTATAAGTAAATGGATGCTTTAACGTTACCACCATGAATTCTATGTCCAAAATGTTATTTAAGAATTTTATATATGTTATTTTTCCCATTCTCCCTAGGTGTAGGAACTACATATTAATTCTAAAATTCTTTATTCATGTTATGTAGATTCTTTGTTTTAAATGGTTGTTTTATTCTTTATGTCACTTTAAATTTGATAGATTCACTGGCTATATAAGGGTCTATGTATTTTGATTGGTCATCCTCCTGATGACGCTAACTGAGTGAAACCGGTAGAGGTTACCTTTGTCTCACACACTTGTGTTTGCTGCGGTGTTATTTTATAATAAAATATTGCCTTGATTTAGGTCTCCTGAGTGGTGTGGCTTTTTGTTATGGCATTACGTGATTTATTAGGTCCGCACACTCCATTCACTGCTGAGCTGTTTTGCTTATTTTTATCTTGATTTATGACTTGCTCGCAGTGGGAATACCTTTAGGCTACTTTCAGCAATTTCTAAATCACCACATTTTGGTTACGGGTGGCTAATACAGTGCAGCTGGACTGAACTTGAAGTGCCTCGGGCTTAAGGACTTGAATACTTTTATGCTGTTTTGATTTCTCTGTGTGCTGAATACGATTCCAGCGTGTTGAGTATAATCTATTAGCCTTCCCGATGAAGGAATGTCTAAAGTGCACTTTACTAACACATTCCTTGGAGCCACTGCAGGTTCGTGTGCTGCTTGTGTTTTCCTACCTATGGGAGAAAAAGTAATTATTTAGTGATTTGGATGGTGAAGTTAATGTTCAAGTTGATGAAAATATAGTCATTACAAATACTGCTGTAGATGTTGTGGATATTCGAGCAGCATTTACTTTATTGGAGTGAGCTATTGTTAGAGGTTGACGTCACTATTGGGGTAAGATTACTTTGGAAGCCTACTTGCAGGTAGGACATTCACCAAGGGGACTAAGGGTAATTAAAAACCCTGGATATGGTTGGGACAGAGAATCATTAGTGTCGGATTGGAAACGAGCACAACAATCAGCCACTAATGAGTTTATGCGTGTGCTTATACGGGACTATGAAACTCAACAACTGGAAGTAACAGCTGATATTGCTAATAAAGAAAATCTGGTTCTTCAATTTAAAGATCATACTGACTTTGCTCTGTTCCGACAAAAACTTAAGGACAAAGTTAAGAGCGAGGACAATAAGCTGAAACAAATTGAATTGCAAAAGTTTGAACAAGATAGAGCGGACTATCTGCACGATCAAGTTTTTGATTGGAATCACAAAAATCGTTCATTTAAACGCAGAAGTGTAAAAAAGCATATTGCCTCATATCCTAAATCCATCCTTAGGAATAGAATCAGTTCCCCTACTTATACCACAGATGACAGTGAATCAGAAGTGGAGGATCCTTTTTTAGATCCAGACCAGATCGAGGAGTCCAATGCACAGCGGATTGTGCACTTTCAGCTACCCCAAACCAACAGGAGCAGCAGATCCAGAGGTTGAGGATTTCATCGGGACAACCAGAATATCAAGGACTAAAGAGGAAGACAACATGACACGGGGGGGAGAAAACATTGGCAGTCGCATCAGAGGGAGACGCCTGGTTTAGCATCTAAGGAGCCGTTGTTGGAGGAGAAGATTGTGATTAACATCTCTGGACAGGAGCTTTTGTTAGATCAACTTAATGGTCTACAAAAAGGATTATCTTTTGTTCCAACTCAGGATTCTAATCCATTTGATTTGTATGTAGATCTACATCGTTTTACAAGATTGCTTAATTTAAGAGCCTTGTTTCAGAAATCAGAAATGTGTTGTGGTAATTCTTCTGCTACATCATTAGAAGGGAGTACATCTCAGGAAAAGGTGAGTCCTTTTCACGCTCCATCTAATTTTATGCCACCATAGAATGAAACTGTGCGTGTCTTTGAAAACATATGTGAAAGAGAACTCAAATTAATGTTTGATTCTGATACAACAGCTGGATACATTAATATTTCTAGTAAGGAAGCTGTTGCTTTGAAAGAACTTGAACAGAATTGTGACATCATTATTAAGCCAGCTGATAAAGGGTGTTCAGTTGTGGTTTTGTCCAGAGATATGTACATTAAGGAGATTACTAGACAGCTTAATGATGTAGAATTTTATACACTCCTTAGAAGTGATCCTACATCTAAATACAAACAAGAAATAGATATACTCATTAATGATGCTTTATGTACAGGTGTTATTTCTATGACAGAGGCCAATTTCCTTACTGTATCTAAACCAGTTAGAGCCAGTATCAATATTTTGCCTAAGATTCATAAAAATTATAATGATCCACCAGGAAGGCCGATAGTGGCTGGGATTGGTTCACTTACTGAACCATTATCTAAATTTGTTGATGCATATATTAAATCTTATGTTATGGCCTTGCCTTCATTTATTAGGGATACAGCTCAGATGCTAGGCATATTAGGAGAAATGCAGATTGAAAAGGAGTGGTATCTTGTTTCGATGGCTATCACTGCTCTTTATACTAATATCCCCCATTCGGGGGGTATACAGGCGCTCAATTACTGGCTTTCTATGGATCAAAATGTCACTGACTCCAAGAAACAGTTTCTACTTACCTGTAGTGAACATGTATTGACCAAAAATGTTTTTCTTTTTGGTGGAGATATGTACAAACAAATTAAAGGTACGGCTATGGGAGCAACTTTTGCACCAAATTATGCCAACCTTTATTTGGGCAGGTGGGAGAAAATGTATGTCTACAATGTCCAGAATAATTTATATCGTGATAAGATCGATATCTGTCGTCGTTTTATTGACTACATTTTTATGGTATGGACTGGCACACTGGTGGAACTTGGAGATTTTGTGAAATTTCCTGAATCTACTGATTCTAATCTCAAGTTTACTGTGCAAAGTGACTTAGATAGTGTCTCTTTTTTGGATCTAAAGATCTTTAAAAATCAAGATGGAACTTTAAGAACTGATTTATTTCATAAGGAAACTGATCGTAACTCACTTTTGTTAGCCTCCAGTTGCCATCCGTACCATATGATTAGAAATATTCCCAAGGCCCAATTGTATAGGGCTCGTAGGAACTGTTCTGAAGATAGTGATTTTTTGGTTCAGGGTAGTGATATGTGTAATAAATTTATTACACGTGGCTATTCTCCTAAACATGTAAATGAGATCTTTCGGGACACTTTGGATATTGAAAGGGAAACACTACTAACGGTTAAACCAAAACCAGTGGTGACATCTAGGCTGAATTTTGTTACTAGTTATACAAGGCACACTCATAAGGTACAGGATATTATTAATAAAAATTGGCATATCTTGGAAACTGATCCTCTCTTGATTCAGGTTGTTATAGAAAAACCTTGTTTCGTCTATCGCAGGGGTAGGAATTTGAAAGATAGACTAGTGCACAGTTACCTGAGGGAAAAGACAGAACCATAATTGAAAACTTGGCTGCCACTATTACCTGTTGGGAATTTTAGTTGTGGGAACTGTAAATGTTGTTCCCATATTCTGAGGACTGACACATTCACTTCATGCAATATTCAGAAGGAGTTCCAAATTAGGGACTTCTTCAATTGCATTAGTAGCGATGTGATATACTTGGCAACATGTGAATGTGGGTCATTTTATGTAGGTAAAACCAGCAGACAATTTAAAATTAGAATTGGTGAACATCTTCATTCTATCACAAATAATGATGCCAAGAATGCATTAGCCATGCATGTTAACAACACAAGAGATGGCAAACATTCTTTCAAGTTCTGTGCTGTTGAAAGAGTTACATTGGGACCACGTGGTGGCAATTTGGATGAAAAATTGCTCCATCGAGAATCCTTTTGGATTTTCACTTTGGGAGCTTTAAAACCCCCTGGTCTCAATGATAGAACTGATTTGTTGTCATGTATCAGGAGAAGGAAATAGCTGTCCTTATGAGGTTATGCTTTTGGACTGTACCTGTGGTGGGACTAGAACCAGTATAACTGTATAACTATGAATGTATATATATTCTTTCTTGATATCCACACTATGAACAGTAGTCAAAAAATTTTTGTATTTGTGCCCTTCTTTTGATACATTTTTATGTTTTTATGTTTGTTTTTCAGGTAACAGGGAATAAGTACTTATAGAAACATAGAAACATAGAATTTGACGGCAGATAAGGACCGCTTGGCCCACCCAGTCTGCCCATTTCCCTACCTACTGGATAAGCTGCAGATCCTAGTTAACCAGCAGCCTACTTCTTTCTACCCCAACCCCCCAGAATTGCCTTATGACTATCCCATGCATGCTTGAATTCCACCACTGATTTTGACTCCACAACCTCCTCCGGAAGGCCATTCCATGCATCCACAACCTCTCTGTGAAAAATACTCTTAAATTACCTCTGAGCCGCCCCTCTATCTTCAAATTGTGCCCTCTTGTTCTTGCACACCTTTTTTTGAAAGATGCTACCCTCTTGGACTTTGTTGATTCCTTGAGGTACTTGAAAGTTTCTATCATGTCCCCTCTCCCTCCTTTCCTCGAGGCTATACATATTAAGCTCCTTAAGTCTCTTTTCATATGTCCTCCGGTGCAGACCCTGCACCATTTTGGTTGCCCTCCTCTGGACAGCTTCCATCCTGTCTATGTCTTTTGGAGATTGGGTCTCCAGAACTGCACACAGTACTCCAGATGGGGTCTCACCAGCTGTCTGTACAGAGGGATAATAACTTTTGTTTTCTACTGGTGATGCCTCTCCTATGCATCCCAGTATCCCCCAGCCCTCCTCGCTGCCTTCTCTACATTGCTTTTCCACCTTTGGGTCATCTGATATGACTACCCCCAGGTCCCTTTCCATTTTGTTGTTGTTAGTATCTCACCCCCATTGTGTACTCTTCCCTGGGTTTTTGTTTCCAGGTGCATTACCTTGCACTTTTAGCATTGAATCTAAGCTGCCATACATTTGACCATTCCTCTAACCTTGCCAAGTCCCTTCTCATCCTTTCCACCCCACCCTGTGCATCAACTCTGTTGCAGATCTTAGTGTCATCTGCAAAGAGACATATTTTTCCTTCCAGTCCTTCTGCAATGTCGCTATAAAGACATTGAAGAGGACTGGTCCTAATACTGAACCCCTCATGTACCCCTCGCTAGTAACCCTCCTTTCTTCTGAGTGGACTCCATTTACTATTACTCTCTGTGTCCTATTCTCCAGCCAATTCTTACCCAGGCTGTCATCTTGGGACCCACTCCCAGGCTGGCTAACTTATATATTAATCTTTTGTGTGGACTGTGTCAAATGCCTTGCTAAAGTCTAGGTAGGCCATGTCCACAGCCCCTCCCTGATCTACTACTTTGGTCACCCAGTCAAAGAAATCTATCAGATTCGTCTGGCATGACCTTCCCGCTGTGAATCTATGCTGCCTAGGGTCTTGTGCCCCTCTGGCCTCTAGATACTCGACAATTCTTTCCTTTAGAAGTGATTCCATCATTTTCTCTATCACTGAGGTTAAACTAACAGGTCTATAGTTTCCTGCTTCTGCCTTGCTCCCACTTTTGTGCTTTTCCTCTGTTTCATCATGCCTTTATCCTAAATATCTTAAATAACATTTTGGACATAGAATTCATGGTGGTAACGTTAAAGCATCCATTTACTTATACTGATATACATAGTTTTGTTCTTGGTTTAAGAATATATATTCAACACTAAGGAACAAATTAATATGTTTTGTACAGTGTGATGGAAATAAGGATGCATGCGAGGAATTAATGTTATATGCCTTTAAGAATTTTATATATGTTATTTTTCCCATTCTCCCTAGGTGTAGGAACTACATATTAATTCTAAAATTCTTTATTCATGTTATGTAGGTTCTTTGTTTTAAACAGTTGTTTTATTCTTTATGTTACTTTAAATTGGATAGATTCACTGGCTATATAAGGGTCTATGTATTTTGATTGGTCATCCTCCTGATGACGCTAACTGAGTGAAACCAGTAGAGGTTACCTTTGTCTCACACACTTGTCGTGTTTGCTGCGGTGTTATTTTATAATAAAATATTGCCTTGATTTAGATCTCCTGAGTGGTGCGGCTTTTTGTTATGGCATTGCTTACAGTGTCCAGATTTACTTGGGTGTCCCTGACCAGAAGTACAAACCTAGCACAATGCTGAGCAAATGTTTTCTCCCAGGGACCCAGGTTATTGGCCATGCTAAATGGTCCCCCCAGGTGTGAGCCAGGTAGATGCCACACTTGGTTTGCCAGTCTGAAGGATGGCAGGCTCAGTAGTAGAAGTAATGGGTCCACATAGAGTTTCTGCAAAAGATAAATTTGTAGTAACTGCCCCAACCCCTCTCGGTGGTGCCTAGATGTGAGAGGAGCAGCCCTGCTGACAGAGAAAAAAGGGGGGGGTGGTGGGTGGAGGTTACACAAAAATATACACACCGCACTTTGTGATATGTACATTGGAGAAAGAGTAATGTGCTCTGGGCCGGCCCAGTTTCCAGTTGCCTTGGTGGCGCAGCTGGTGCCACAATCAAAATGGTATTCTGGGCAGCCTGAGTTCAAGTCCCAGTTAGGGCACTTACTTCTCTCTCCCCTCTTTTTGTATGTGTTCCATAAATATGCAAACTGCACTTTGTGAATGAAAATCTAATATGCCCCGTGCCTGTCCCATGCATGCTTGAAGCTGCCCATAGTCTTTCCCCCACTACCTCCTCTGGCAGGCTGTTCCAGTCATCCACCACCCTTTCCATGAAAAATTCTTTCTGCACATCTCTCCTAAACTTCCCCCTCTTAGCTTCAGTTTATCCTCCCTTGTTCTAGTGCCTTTCTTTCTCTGAAACAGACCCTCCACTTGCACCTTGTTCACTTATGTGAGGTACTTACAGGGTTCAATCATGTTCCCTCTGTTCCAGGGAGTACATTTTGAGTTCCTGCAGCCTTTCCTCATATGGCTTCTTGTGCAACCCCCTCACAATTTTAGTTGGCTTCCTCTGCACCGTTTCCACCCTTTCATGTCCTTGCAGAGGTGCAACCTCCAGAACTGCACACAATACTCCAGGTGGGGCCTCACCAGTGAGTGATACAATGGCAGCACCACCTCTCTCCTCCTCCTAGAAATCCCTCTCCCAATGCACCCCAACATCCTGCTAACCATTCCCACTGCTTTGTCACACTGCCCAGCTACCTTGAGGTCATCAGATAGGATGATCCCAAGGTCTCTTTCTTCCTTGGTGACTGTAAGCTCCACTCCCCCCCTCTTATATCCAGCCCCTGGGTTCCACAGCCTAAGTGCATAACCTTGCACTTTATGGCATTGAAACCTAGCTGCCCCCCAAACCATTCCTCTAGTTTCCTCAGGTCCCTTTGCATTCTCTCCATCCCTTCCTGAGTGTCAACACTTTTACAGATTTTTGTATCATCCACAAAGAAACACACCTTACCCTCAAGCTCCTCTGCAATGTTGCCTATGAAGACACTGAAGAGGACTGGTCCCAGCACTGAACCCTATGGCACCCCCCTAATCACTCTCCTATTGCCTGAGTGGCTACCGTTTACCATCACCCTTTGTCTCCCACCTTTTAACCAGTTTGATACGCAGTTTTTCACTTTCTCCTCCACTCCCAGGCTGCCTTAGTTTTTTTTGTTTTTTTTTAGTTACAATTTGAACTTTTCAAAGAGATAACAACAACCACACAACATACGCAATGAACATGGGGAAACATAACATTTATACATGTACAATTTCAAGTTTAGGTTAAGCTATCCATAACATTCTCACACTTTGTTTACACAGTATTCCTTCACCTAAGTTGCGGATGTCCCCAGAAAAGAAAAAAGAATAAAAAAAAAAATAAAAAAAGGGTGGGGAAAAACAAAGCAAATGCCTCTAAGCAGAAATGTTTCTAACATAAAACAACTCTCACTAGGGGGGTAGGTGTTCAACCAAAAGATGGCGCATAACTGAATTGCACAAGGGGTGATCAGGAGGCAAGGCCAGGAGGTCCCTAAATCAGGGGGCAGAATTGATTGAATTTGATGCAAAGAAGTGCAAAATAATGCACCTGGGAAACAAAAACTCAGGGGAAGAGTACAATGGGGGGTAGTAATAATAACAAAATGGAAAGAGACCTGGGGGTAGTTATATCAGATGACCTTAAGGTTGGCAAGCAATGTGAGAGGGCAGCAAGGAGGGCTGGGGGGATACTGGGATGCATAGGGAGAGGCATCACCAGTAGAAAACAGGAAGTTGTTATCTCTCTGTACAGACAGTTGGTGAGACCCCATCTGGAGTACTGCATCCAGTTCTGGAGACCCCATCTCCGCTAGGACATAGACAGGATGGAGGCAGTCCAGAGGAGGTTAACTGAAATGGTGCAGGGTCTGCAAGAGAAGCCATACGAGAAGAGACTAAAGGAGCTTAATATGTATACCCTTGAGGAAAGGTGGGGGGGACATGATAGAAATTTTTAAGTACCTCAGTGGAATCAACAAAGTTCAACAGGGTAGCATCTTTCAGAAAAAGAGATGTACAAGAACAAGGGGACACAATTTGAAGATAGAGGGGGAATGGCTCAGGAGCAATGTGAGGAAGTATTTTTTTACAGAGAGGGTGGTGGGCACATGGAACAGCCTTCCTGAGGAGGTTGTGGGGTCTAAAACTGTGGGAGAATTCAAGACTGCATGGGACAGAAACAAGGCAATTCTTGTGGGGGTAGGAAGAAATAGGTTGTTGGTTAACTAGGATCTGCAGCTTATCCAGTAGGTAGGGAAATGGGCAGACTAGGTGGGCCAAGCGGTCCTTAATAGCAGGGGGAGAAATAGTTTATTGAGTGGGGAAAGTGCAAGAGATCAGGTCTTCCATTCGGCTTGTCTGTTGGCCATGAAGGGGAGCAGAAACTACAACTCGCCAGTATATCTGTAATTGCTTTACCTTCTCTGACAGCCTGGTAGTGGAAAAAAGGGAACCATCAACTAGAGAATCTGTCTTTTGTAATTGGAGTTTGGCTGTGAGCCACTCCATCTCTTGAAGTCTTAAACATATTGCATACCAGGCTTCTATGGTAGGGAGGGTAGGGGTTAACCATTTTTAAATAATGGCCTTTAATGAGGCTGCCACCAGGCTATTATAAAGGTATCTTTTTGCTTTTTTCAATGAATTGGAGGGTAACCCCAAGACCCAGTTTTGAAATTGAACAGTGGAGCCCATTTCCAGCACTTTTGCTACTTCAGCTGAGATGTGGTCCCAAAAATCCTTCAGCATGGGGCAAGCCCAACAAATTTGCATGTGAGTGCTTGATTCCCCACAATTTCGCCAAGACAAGTCAGAATGATGTGTCCCATAATGTTTGGAGATCACAGGGGTGCTCCAGTGAAACTCCCACCAGGAAGGGGAAGCTGATATGCTATGCACCCCCTCCCAGACTAAAGACCAGTCCTGGTCTGTAAGCTCAGAGTCCATTTTACTTTGCCACTTGAGTTTGATTGGCTCCAAATGGTCCTGTTCCAAGGTTTGCAATGTTTTACAAATCAGGGAGATCCTCTTCCGAGCCTGTACCTGCTGTGCTACAGAGGACAGGAATGACCATAATGGATTTTCCCTCAACTTTAATTGGGCTTTCTTAGAGTCCTCCAGTAAGTAATGCCTAATCTGGAGAAACCTAAATAAATCACAGGGGTGGAAGCCAAAGTCCTCACACATCTGGGTAAAACATGTAAATGTTTTCCCCTGAAAGAATTGCCCTACAAGTTGGAGGCCTCCCCTAGTCCACCTTTGAAAGCCTAGAGCTAATTTGTAGGGTATAAGGTCTAGGCGGGCCCACAAGGAAGTCAGTTTACTGATATCTAAGGACAACTTATATGCTCGGCAAACGTCCACCCATGCTTGTTTCATAACATCTACACAGGGGTTGCCCACTCCTAAACTGTGGATTGAGGTACTTTCCATGAAGATAATGTCACCCACTCTGGCTGGGGTAAAGGTGCAGTTTTCCATATGTACCCAGATAGGGAGTCCACCGTTTGAGAGGTGTGGGATAAACTGTTGCAATTGGGCTGCCCAGTAATAAAGTGGTAGGTCTGGGAGTCCCAGCCCCTCTTTATTTTTCGGAGTGGTAAGGACCTTCCATCATACCCTGGGTTTTTTCCCCACCCAGAAAAATCTGGAGATAGTAGTTCTCAATGTTTTTCAGAAGTTAGGTGGGGGCTGCAGAGAGTTGGAGGCAAAAATAAACAGGAACCTGGGAAAAACATTCATGCAAACATTTTCACACATCTTTTCAAGGATAAGAGAAGTTCTTTCCACGTATGCAGTCCGCCTGGACCTCTATTAAAAGTTTATAGTACTTTGTTTGATATAATTTTGAAATATCCCTGGGGATCCAGACCCTTAAGTACCCAAACCCAGAAGCAGCCCATTTCAAATTTACAATGCTGGCTGGGAGAGTGCCCTTGTATGATCCCACTGGCAAGACCTCCGTCTTAACTTCATTTATTTTAAAGCCGGACATCTGGCCAAATTTGTGTATGAGCTGAAATACCTTTGGTAAGGTCTGAACAGGGTCTGATTCATATAGTAAAGTGTCATTCACATATAGCAACATTTTAATCTACTCTCCCCAACCCTAATGCCCCCAAATTCCGGGGATTGCCGCAGGAGAACTGCCAAAGTTCTAGACTGAGGCCGAAAGGAGGGGAGAGCGAAGGCAGCCCTGCTGAGTGCCCCTCTCAACAGGAAAGTCAGGGGAAACCGTGCCATTGACCCTCACTTTAGCCTGTGGGGAACAATAAAGATTTTGAATTCGGGATCGGGAATTGTCCCCAAAACCAAACCTCTGCAAGGTCGCATCCAGGAACTGCCAGTCTAGGCAATCAAAAGCCTTTTCAGCATCGATCGAGACCATGGCATGCAGAAATCCTGGGGAAAGTATTTCGCTGCAGCCAGGATATTTAACAGGAGGCGGGTGTTATCTTGTATGTGCCCGCCTGGGATGAATCCTGTTTGCTCATGATGGATAAGATCGGGGGTTATTTTTTCGCAGTCCAGAGCTAATTTACTTTTGCAAAGATTTTTACATCTTGATTTGGCAAAGAGATGGGCTGGTAGCTAGTGCAAGAGGCAGGATCTTTCCCTAGTTTAGGTAGGACCATTATCAAAGCTGCATTCCAGGAATCTGGTGTCTCATCCTCTTCATGCACAACACTGCAAACCTTAGTTAGCAATAGGGACAACTCGTTCGAGAATTTTTTATAGAATTTGGCCACAAAGCCGTCAGGGCTGGGTGCCTTGTCAGTATTAAGAGATACTACCTCCCCTTCAGTGAAGGGGGAGTCTAAACTAGCCCTCTGCTCCTCTGACAGAGAAGGGTTGGTACTTGTAGGTTGCTTAGGAAAGCCGTAATCTGTTCTACATGGTTGGGGGTTCTCTCTTTACTATACAGCTGGGAGTAATTTCCATGGACCCCCTCAGCAATCTGAGTTGGGGAGGTCAGGAGTGCCTGATCATGCTGAGATGAGACTATTTTGAAGACATACCTGTCCACCTCCTGTTTTCACAGAGGGAGGGCCAGAAGGTGGCTGGCTCTGTCTCCCCATTCATAATATCTCTGGTTGGTGAAACAGAGGGCGTTTTCAGTTCTCCGTAACATCAATTTGTTGTACTCCTCTTGGGCCTGTTTAATGCGTGGGAGAAGAGAAGAGTCCCTGGATTGTTTGTGTTCCGCTTCTAGTTTAGCTAATGTGTCCTCTGCCTTAACAAAAAGGGTCTGGTGTTGCTTATGTTTATATGAGGCAAACCTGGATGTTTATCTGGGAGATTAATATTACACAGTGGCCCATATCTAACAAGAAATAGACTGGATACTCTTTTCTATCTAAACCCGAAAAAACTATCCATAACTAAATGTTCATTTACCTGGTATGGTCCGATGTTAAACACTTTAACAGCTATAATACAAAAAGCTAACAGTATAAAACACTTTAAAAAAATGCTGAATTCTTACTATGGTAAATTGGCTCACTGTACCTATAATGTTAATCGAACCATAAAATTGTGATTATTGTATTTTTTTTTGTGTTATGAATGTATGAAGTCTTTTATGTTAAGCACGACTGAAAAAGGGCTGTGCCCAGTTCATCTCCTGGTAAAAATTAAAAAACAAACAAAAAAACAGGAAATGGTATGCCCGCAGAATACAGCCTTCAGGCCATCCCAGACATATTTGAGTGAGGTCTCTCCCTCCGTGTTCTCAGCCACATAATGCTTTATGACTTCCCTCATGGAGGTCAGAAAGGTTTCATCATGAAGGAGGCCCTCGTTCAACCTCCAAATCCCCCTAGCCTCTGAGGGCTCCCATTCCAGCTTACATAGCATGGTCTGACACTGATACTGGGTGCGTCTGCACTGCCTGAAAGGTGCGTACCAATTTTTTCTGGGTGTAAAATCTATCTGATCTAGAGTGGAAACTGGATGTTGTGGAGTAAAAAGTAAACTCTGCAGCAGAGGGGTTAAGGAGGCGCCAAGGGTCCACAAACCCTTCTTCCAGCCTCAGGGTTTTTAACAATTTAGAACAGGCCCTCTGCCCCTTTTGGGGGGGGGTTCCTGTCTAGTCTGACATCCTTCACACAGTTCCAGTCCCCTGCACAGATGATCTGTCCACCCGGGAGACCTGCCAATACCGAGAAAAGTTGTCTAAAGAATTCACTAGTAGGGGGAGTGGGTGCATAAACAGAGACCACGTGGATCAGACGTCCACGTAATATTCCAAATACTATGACTAATCTTTCAGCCCCCTCAGTGTCTAAATCAGTGATTTGAAAAGGTAAACCCTTGTGGACAAGAACTGCCACCCCAGCATTTTTATCATCTGGGTGTGCGTCCACATAGACATTTCCCACCCAGGTGCAGCGGAGCATCAGTTTAGTTTCCTGGAGACACTCCATATTGCATTTCCCCCTCTGGAACTCTTGTAAAATTCTGACACTCTTAATTACATTGCTAATGCCCTTAACATCAAGGGAACAAATTGTGAGCTTATCCATACTACAGTTAATATAGGAATTGTTAAAAGGTTACCTCTTTTCCCTCCAAGCATCCCACCCAACCACCTGCGATATGACCCCCTGAGAGCAAAACAAATAAATAAATAGGATGAAATACAAGTAACCAGAACATGAATGATTATTACTGTATGTTTTTTGTTGATTACTAATGGCATTATTTTTGTATATTGCATTGTATTTTAATTCAATAAAATGTTATTGATAACAAAAAGAACAATCATAACCTTTCAAACTCTAAACAAACTGTATGCCTCGCTTAGGCAAGTACCAGATGGTACAAGGGTGGGTAGTGATGTTTCACCCACCTAAATTGGTGAGTTCGCCACTGAGGGAACCTTCAGCGAAGCTGGAGTGCTAAGAGTTTGGGTAACCAGCAATTAACTGGATATCACCAAAGCCACTCCCCTCAGGTAAATCTTCCGGGAGTCCCAAACTTGGGTCCACTCCGGCAGTAAATAGTATGTTCAGCAGGCTAGTTAACCGAATGAAATAGGGTTACTGCAGTTACAGTGGTAGCCACAGACATTGCCAGCTATTTCCAGATATTTCTCGAAATTTCTGAAGAGTTTCTCTCTGCTGCCCCTACTGTTTAAATGCAAAAAGCATCAGATATTTCTGGAAATATCACAGAAATTTCGGAAAATAGCTGGCAGTGTCTGTGGCTGCTACTGTACAGGAGGTTAAGTTTAGAAGCACCAAAAAGACCCTCCATTGGCTCCTGAAGACCTCAGCTTTAGCTGCATCATAATTATCTGCAGGGGCTAAACACTGCCCATCTAACCATATGAGCTTAAACATGAACTATTGGTTTAGAGAATAAAAATCTTCCTATATAGAATGACTGCTGCTCTATAGCCAAACTTAATGACAGGTAATACTGCTGTTAATGTTATAAGTCTGATTTTCTCCACATTACAGAATATCTGCACAGGTTGCTAAAATAAGTAAGCCCATAAACCTTTCAAACATATTTCCAAAGATAATCCACATGCACTGATGTTTAAACTAGCTCTGATAACTCAAACAGTTAATAACTGATCTTTAAATCCAATGTGCAACATCCAGGGAGGAGCCAGAAAGTCACTCCCATCAATAGGCATCAGTGCAGGACTCAGAGTAGTCAGTCAATCCCCCACCCCAAGTTATGAACCAAAACACTTCCCGGCTGCTGGTATAACCAAGGATGGTAAAAGAAAGTTACCAGATGATGTTTGTCTCCCACAGCCAGTACTGATAGGATAAAATACATTTCCAAACAAAAGAAAGCCAGGTCACAATAAAGCTGGAAGTAAACCACTCCAGCCGTTCTTTCCAATTCCGCCTGTGTGAAACTCTCTCCATGGATCTGCAGTACCTCACAGCATTGTCAGGTCCCCATAGGAGCAAACACCACTTCTCTTGGGACAGCCAGGAATAAAGATCGGTTCAAAGCAAAGTCACAGGTAAGGGGTACCCATATTTACTTCCAAGGAGGAGCTGGGTGATCACAAAAGGGCCGCAATTGACTCTAAAGGTCAAATGAGGGTCCCAGAAAGGTGAACAAATGGGTAGTGTGACCTGGCCAGATCTTCACCATGGGAGTGCACTATGCTCTCACAGCATTAGCAAAGAAAGAACTGTCTCTCACCTTCAGGATTTCTTTTTTGGCTTCAGCCATTTAGTCAGGTCTGAATGTAGCAGGAGAGACTGTCTGTCTGCTGCCTTGCACCGTGAGCTCCAGCTGCCACAGCAGACCAAAGATCCTCAATTTCTTTTTCAGCAGTCTCCTCCTTTAAGTCTGGAAGTGCAATACCCTGTGCCTGTAGAAGTGAAGAGGCATCCAGCAGATTGCCATAAAGTTTAGGACCATCCTATCTTCTACCCACAGCTTTGCAGGGTATCGAAGTTGAGCCTTGGTATTTTTCTCTCTTAATTGTTTAACCATGTACATAGAAACATAGAAACATAGAAACATAGACTTTGACAGCAGATAAGGACCGCTAGGCCCATCTAGTCTGCCTATTTCCCTACCTACAGGATAGGCCGCAGATCCTAGTTAACCAACAGCCTATTTCTTCCTACCCCCCCAAGAATTGCCTTATGTCTGTCCCCTGCATTCTTGAATTCTCCCACAGTTTTAGACTCCACAACCTCCTCAGGAAGGCTGTTCCATGCATCTACTATCCTTTCTGTGAAATAATACTTCCTCACATTGCCCCTGAACCGCCCTCCTTCTATCTTTAAATTGTGTCCCCTTGTTCTTGCAAGTCTCTTTTTCTGAAAGATGCTACCCTCTTGGACTTTGTTGATTCCACTGAGGTACTTAAAAGTTTCTATCATGTCCCCCCTCTCCCTTCTTTCCTCAAGGGTATACATATTAAGCTCCTTTAGTCTCTCCTCATACGACTTCTCTTGCAGACCCTGCACCATTTTAGTTGCCCTCCTCTGGACTGCCTCTATCCTGTCTATGTCCTTACGGAGGACTCTCAGAACTGGACACAGTACTCCAGATGGGGTCTCACCAACTGTCTGTACAGAGGATAACTTCCTGTTTTCTGCTGATGATGCCTCTCCTATACATCCCAGTATACCCCAGCCCTCCCTACTGCCTTCTCACATTGCTTGCTAACCTTAAGGTCATCTGATATGATTACCCCAGGTCCCTTTCCTTTTTGTTGTTGTTTACTACCTCCCCACCCATTGTGTATTCTTCCCTGGGTTCTTGTTTCCCAGGTGCATTATTTGCACTTCTTTGCATTGAATCCTAGCTGCCACTTCTGACCATTCCTCCAACCTTGCCAAGTCCCTTTCATCCTTTCCACGCCTTCTTGTGTATCAACCCTGTTGCAGATCTTTGTGTCATCTGCAAAAGGCATCACTCCTTCAGTCCCTCTGCAATGTCACTGATGAAGACATTAAAAGGACTGGACCAATACTGAACCCTGCGGTACCCCACTAGTAACCCCTTTCTTCAGAGTGGACTCAATTTACAATTCCTTCTGTGTCCTATTGTCCAGCCAATGTTTTATTCCCAGGCTACCACCCTGGGTCCCACTCCCAGGCTGGTTAATTTGACTATTAATCTTTGTGTGGGACTGTGTCAAATGCCTTGCTAAAGTCTAGGTAGGCCATGTCCACAGCCCCTCCCTGGTCTACTACTTTGTTCACCCAGTCAAAGAAATCTATTAGATTTGTCTGACATGACCTTCCCACTGTGAACCCATGCTACCTTGGGTCCTGTGTACAGAACTTTCTTCCATGTAGCCAAAAGGTAGGATGGGTAGTCTTGATCAGCATAGACCTTGCATCCATCCAAACTGAGTTCTTTTTTTGCCCAGGCCAAATGGAGAATTTTATCTTTAGTAGTATAGCGGAGGAATTCAATGATGATTGATCTGGGCAGAGCACCTGGCTTAGGTTTTGGTGCAATGGCCCTATGGGCCTGTTTGATCCCCAGATTATAGTCTTCTGCCAAGTTGAGTTCCTTCCTGAACCAGCAGTAAAGGTAACCATCCTTGTCACCTTGCTCCACATCTTCCGGAAAGCCAAACAGCCTGATATTACGATGGGAGTGAGCTTCTGCATCCTCCGCCCTAAAGGTGAGCTCTCTTTCATGTTTAGATAGATAGGCTAGAGAGCAGCCAAATGCAATATGCTTGTCCTGTATCATACCCATTGGGTCTCCACCTCGGCTGTGCCTTGTTCCAATTGCTTAAGGTCCTTGCGAATTCCTGTGACTTTCTTGTCAATGCGATGTAGTAGATGCATGGTATTCTGATTGTCAGCTCTGCTTCTTACTGAACCTGTGCCAGACCCATGAGCATCTTCTTCCTCTGCTGACTCAGTCATGCGTATGGAGGCGTGGGAGGATGTGGGGCTGCGGCTTCTAGGCCGCAGCCCTGGCGGGTTATTTGTAGACTTTGAGTCCTTGTTCCCTAACTTTTTTGAGCCTCCCATGTTGGCAGGATGAAAATGAGTATGCTAAGCAAGCTTGCAGGTCAATTGAGCACTGTTGTAGTAGCTGATGGATATTGATTATACCGCCAGGGATTGGAGCTCCGAATTAGGCTGCCATCTCAGAGGTTGACGTCACCGGAAATCCAGGCTGCTTAGTTTCTTAACTAGCCTCTTGTGTGGCACAGTATAGAAAGCCTTACTGAAGTCCAGATAGGCTACATCCACTGCTCTCTCTTGAGCCCCCTCCCTGGTAACCCAGTCAAAGAAATCTATGGGATTAGTTTGACATGACTTTCTCCCATGAAACCATGCTACTGGTGGTCCTGCAGCCCTTTGCCTCAATGTGCTCCATGACCCTCACCTTCAGTAGTGTCTCCATCAACTTCCCCATGACTGATGTGAGATTAACTGGCCTGTAGTTGCTAGCATCTGATCCTACCTACTGCCACTTTTATGCAGAGGGACTACATCAGCCCTCCTCCAGTCCCCTGGAACTTCCCCCATTTCCACTGAAGTGCTAAAATGCACTGTCACAGAGGCAGTCAGCATCATACTCAGTTCCTTTAGGACCCTTGAATGAATCCCATCCAGCCCCAAAACTGCTTTTTGTTTTTTAGTTCACATGAAGAATTCTTTGGCAGCACTATTTATTTATTTATTTATTTAGCTTTTGTTGACCGGGTAAGTGCACTAAACAAATCCTGCCTATTTTCAGGCACGACCCGGGGGAGGGGGATACAGATGAATGCCAACTGACCTTGAACCAGATTAAGCTGTTGGTGGTATTTTTTTTTTTAGTGAATGAGGGAAATTTGTCCAGGACACCGGGGAAATTCCCCTACTCTTTTTGATAAGTGCCATGGGATCTTTAACATCCACCTGAACTACCACCAATCCAGGCAGATGGGACCTCGGTTTAACGTTGCATCGGAAAGATGGCACCTCAGAAGTGCAGCACCCCTCTCATGCTGCACTACAGTGTTAGTACTGGGATATTAACCCAAGTGCCAGATGTGGGAACTGAACCCACAGCCCTCTGATCTCCCAGCCTCAGAGGCGAGTGTGCTACCTACTGAGCCACTGACACTATATGTGCGACCAAATAATTCTTCATCCGTATATCAAAATCTCGGCCTAGCCCAAAAATTGTTTTTTTTTTCAGTTTGCACAAAACTTCTTGGGTTATACTATATGTACGACCAACAAATTCTTTGTCTGCAAAATCTCCAAATAGCCCCAAAACTGATTATTTAGTTCACACAAAAACTTCCTGAGTCACACTATATGTACGACCAAAGAATTCTTCGTCTGTATGTCAAAATCTCCATCCAACCTCAAATCTGCGTTTTTTTTTAATTTACATGAAATCTTCTTGGGTCATACTTAAATCTGTGATAAAACAATTAATCTTGGAGAAAAACAAACGTTCTTCGGTTGCACTTATATGCGTGGCCCAAGAATTCATGGCTCACGACACAAAACTTAGTCTTGCTAAACTGACTGCCAAAGAACTTAACAAAATCCCAAAAAGGTAATTCTGGTCTGTTTTTTTTAAAAACAAGCACCAGAATCGTTGTACATATGCCAACGCATCCAACTACCACCACCACCACCACCTTTTCTAAATGATTACTGACGAGTTTGTTTCACAACTCTTCAGTCTATAAATACTTTGTCTATAATACACATGTAGTAGTAATATTTTGTTTAGTACTTAGATGTGCTAATCAAAATGAAATTAGAACTTTTGCATGTACCTGCCTGCATATTTATATATATATATATATATATATATATATAGATATATATTAAAAAAAACTTTGTTAATGCACTAGTTAGGATTAAAGCAACAAAAGTAGGGAAATGTGGTGTTAGGGGTCCCAGCCCTAACACCCCACTCTGCAGGCAGCACCTTAATGCTCACCCCATTCCATCAGTAAATAAGCTGAGATGTGTACAGTGTATGAGAATGGGGTGAGTGGGGTGAGCATTAGGGTTGACAACCACAAGGCACACCCCACATCTGATTTGTAAAGACACAGGAGAGGTCAAACCGTAATGGTTTTTCCTGTTGCTGCCTGCAGGGTGTGAATGGGGTGTTAGGGTTGGGAACCCTTATACCACATTTCCCTGCTTTTGTCACTTTAATCCTAACCTGTGCATTAACAGAGCTTTTTGCAATGAATTTCCTTACTTTCTGAAATAGTATAATCATATCCTCATTTACCTGTGAGAGCACAGGGTCCTCTGGGCCCTGCATTTCCATCCCTCCATAGATGCATACATCTATGTTGGTGTGGAAGTGCAGAGCCCAGAGGGCCCCGCCCTTTCATTTCTGCTGAAACAGCAATTTCTTTCCTTCATTGTATGGCTTGTTAAACAACCAATGTTGTCCTATGGGAATTAGAATTTTTCTAACTTTTTATGTTTTTTCTATATGGCTCCTAAATTGTTTTGGGGGAATGTGTGCTATTCTAGTAGTACTCATTAAGACCTTTGTTCTGATATATAGATTGTCCCTTAAGTCCAAATATTAAGGGAGTTTTGGCTTGTTGAAGTTCAAATGGGGGAAAAAAAAAATAGTCCAAAATCTTTTTTCATATAAAGGGATCCTTTTTCATATCAAACAAAAAGCCTATACAATATGTGGTTCTTACCTGTTATTCAGTAGTTGTTAACTGCACCTGATGCTCAATGCTCCCATATATAAGGCAAGGTCTGGGCCTCGGGGACTATAATGAGAGGTAAACCATGGGACATTAATAATGGACAACCATTATGGAGAAATGTGGATTGGGTCCTAGTATCTGAAGGTAGGGGTGGCGGTAGAGGTCACCTTACATTCATATTATGTGTGGGAAGTGAGGGCTGCCTTTAACTTTTGTGCCTGAAATAAACATCAGGTGCAGCTGGAATTTTGGATGTTGTTTGATTGTATTTAATATTGAATTACTGGAGGAGGGGTTGGGGGGCTTGTTATACATTTGAGGACTACTTTATCTATCTAGTGAGTAGAGACTTTTCACACTTATATATGTTGGGTACTTTGTTGTTACAAAGAGATATGGGGGAAGGGGATCCATACGAAAGACTGACAGCCAAAATCTTGACAATCAAAATACTGACACCAAAATCCTGACAAAGTCAAAATCCTGACAACCAAAAACATTAGTGAAGACTATGTGTATTACTGTGGTGATGAAATATATATGAAGGGGGGTGGTGATAATATATTTGAAGGGAGGTGCGGGTGGCAAAGCCCCCAGCAATACTTTCATTCACTGGATTTTGGTTGTCGAGGTATCCAGAATATTACAGAGGATACAAAATGACGCAGTGAAAACAGCGGCTGTGAGAAAAGCCACAGGGAACCTATAGTACGGACATAACAGCGTTATCCCTCCTGGACGGAGGATGATGGATAAATGTTTTGTACATTTTGTTGTCTGGTTAAGCATGTTCGCTTTTTTCATTTTTGGTTCCAAGAGATACAGATGCCAACATGCAGCACAGTAGCTTATAGGAGTGAGTTGGAGGTCTAAGGGGTGGGGGCAACTGCCTCTAAAGGGGAATGTCCAGTTTGAAAACTATGGGTTCAGTTAAAGATATCACAGTGATATCCTAGAATGTCAGGGGCTTCTCTTCTCTGATCAAACAAACCAGCCTTTTAACAGCCCTAAAAAGGCAGCATGCACAGGTTTCCCTTCTACAAGAAATGCACCTGACAGATAGCACATGAAGTTGATTAGGGGATAGGTGGGGACCTGCTTTGCCACATCTTATAAGTTCCACAAGAGAGGTGTGGCAGTCCTTATACATAAAAACCTTCCCCTGCAGGTCTGGAGGGTGGCAATGGACCCCTAGGAGGGGCATTACATATTTGTGGAGGGCAAACCTTATGGGGAAATGGTTATCTTTGTGAGTGTGTATGTCCCTGTAGTGTTGGACCCCACCTTCTTTCAGGACTTGCTTGATACTATTATGCGGGAGCAGTTTGTGGGCCTAGTGCTGGTTGTGTATATGAATAGTGTTATGAATCTTGAGCTTGACCTCTCTGAAGGGAAGGGGAGGCATAGGGGAACAATGAAGCAATGGCTGCTTGGAATTATCTTTTTTTTTTTCTTGATTTCTTTTACTGTAGGTACCTCCTCGGCTGGGGGGTCCTACGGTTCCCCTTATCCAGCACAGCCTCCTCAGCCCCCACACTGTCTGCAGTCAGAGATCTAACCCCCTCACTCTTACCTCCCTAGGCCACTTCACAGCAGGTACTTACGCTACACACTGCAGAAGATTTGGAGGCCAGGCTTGAAGGGAGCTAGCTTCAGTGCATCCGTTGTAGTGCCATCAGGGCCGTCCTTCATGCGTGCCAGAGGATTGCTTTTTGTCCCCATGATACCCCCCCCACAGTGCGGGCATGCAGTGACATCAGGGAGGCTGCCACTCATGCATCCATGTGCTACATGTCTGACATCGGCCCGTGCCAACCCACACTATGACTCACCGAGCATGCATCAACCCTCGGCTGCCGCTAGGAGCCAGTGCCTCAGCGGTTGTCCCCTCCCACCCTCCTTGGAGGAGAAGAGCAATCTATGGGATGCTCAATCCTCCTCCCCCTGGCTGACCCTCTGAGACCCAAGGTCTCTACTGAACCCGGGTTGTCGGCATGGTAAGAGGTAAGGTGCCAGCGCCTCAGCCCTCTACACCACCGGGCCGGTGGAATTAATTATCTTGATTTAATAGATAGTTGGGGATGGCTAGCCCAGGGACATGGGAATTTACTTTTTTTCTCCAACCCGCATTAAAGGTGGTTGCATATAGACTATATATTTATGCTCCATAGTTGGTACTCACGGCTGGTTGCTGTTAAGCACAGCTCCATACATATCACTGATTGCGCTATGGTAATTCTCACTTGAGGGCCAACCACCCTGGAAATTCTCAACCTATCTTTTGGGAAGGAAAGATTTTCAAACCTACTTGAAGGATCAATGGAAAAGACACCAGGAGCTCAACGGGGATATTGCCCCCAATATAAGAACATTTTGGGATGCAAGAAAAAACATATATAAGGGGGCCATTATAAGTTATGTAGCCCGTATAAGAAATAGCATCAGGAAAGAAGGAGGGAATTGGAAACCCAGCTTAAAGACCTAGAACAGTGCGTAGCGAGGGGGGAGATGGGGGAAACACTTAAACAACTGACTGCAATGCGGGAGGCATTAAATATGTTGTTGTTGGGGAGATGCCTGGAAATCCTGGCTCTTTGTTCAAAAACAATGTTACAAGTGGGGCAACAAACTGGGTCCTTTATTAGTCAATTTGGTTTGGGGGAGGAAAGGCCAGGCTTACATCCCAACCCTTAAGAATATGCAGGGTGTCTTAGTAAAAGAGAAGAAGCAGATAAGAGATATCTTTAGACAGTTTTACCAGAAGTTATATGAAGCAGAGTGTGTGGGCACACTGGAGAAGGTAAGGGAGTTTCTCAATTGAATTAATCTACTGCAGTTGACAGATGCACAATGAGAGAAATTGGGGGTGGAAATAACTAAGGAGAAAATCAGTGTTGCTAATAGGGGGCTGAAAAGGGGGAAAACTAGTGGACCAGATGGTTTCCCGGTGGAATATTATAAAAGTATGCAGGACTCACTGGTGGAACCCCTGTGGGAGGTATTTCATGAGGTATGGGGAGAGGGGGTACCACCTGCCACGTGTTACGAGGTAATATTTTGTGTATTACCAAAGCTGGGTAAGGATGTAACTGAATGTGCATCATACCACCCAATCTCATTGTTATATTGTCATCTTAAGATTCTGGCAAAGGTTCTGGCGGGGTGTCTGGATCAGTTGCTTCCTGGGTTGCTCCATCTGGACCAGAACGGATTCGTACACAGTCACCTCTTGTACCACAATATGAGAAAATTACTAAATGTGGTGTGGGGAGCATCTCTGTGCCATGGCAGTACATGTATGCTGTCCATGGATGCCGAGAAGGCCTCTGACCGTATAGAATGGGAGTATCTCTTTGTAGTGCTGAACCAGTTTGGTCTGGGGAAAGCTTCATGGGGATGGTCTGGGCATTGTACAGGGCTCCAGAGGTGTGTGTACTGGTTAATGGAGCCTTATCAGACAAGTTACCTCTGTATAGGGGAACATGGCAGGGGTGCCCCCTTCCCCTTTACTTTTTGCCCTCACTATTGAACCATTAGTGGTGAGCATTCGTGAAGACCTATATATCAAGGGGGTAGAGGGGAGGTCTGGTTGAATGCATAAAGTGACCTTATATGTGGACGATATGCTCCTGTATGTTATAGACTCACAGAGGACAATGTCGGCACTCCTTAGAGTAATTTCAGACTTTGCTGAATTCTCTGGGTATTAAATCAACCTGGGGAAATCAGAGATGCTGTTTCTAGGACAGGTACAGGGGTTGTTCAGGGTAATACATGAGGGTTAAAGGAAGTTACTGCTTCATTTAAGTACCTGGGTATTCAGGTGGGTAGGGATTTAGGGTCCTTGCATCAGTTTAATCACACTCTTCTTATCAAAACTATTGAGGATGATCTGAGGCAATGGAGAGCCCTACCATCTCGTGGTTAGGGAGAATAAACCTTACTAAAATGAATATTTTGCCCTGGATCTTGTATCTAATGCAAATGCTCCATGTGGGTCCTTCTAGGGCAGATGTTAAGAGACTAGAAAATGCCATCTTGGCCTTTATTTGGGAGGGCAGATGCCCACGTATGTGTCGGCAACACCTTAAAACAGATGTAAATAAGGAAACATAGAATTTGATGGCAGATAAGGACCGATTGGCCCACCTAGTCTGCCCATTTCCCTACCTAACGGATAAGCTGCAGATCCTAGTTAACCAACAGCCTACTTCCTCCTACCCCCTACTAGAATTGCCTTATGTCTGTCCCATTCATTCTTGAATTCCCCCACTGTTTTTGACTCTACGACCTCCTCACGAAGGCTGTTCCATGCATCTACAACCTTCTCTGTGAAGAAATACTTCTTCGCATTACCTCTGAGCCGTCCCTCCTCTATCTTCAAATTGTGCCCCCTTGTTCTTACACATCTATTTTTCTGAAAGATGCTACCCTCTTGGACTTTGTTGATTCTCTTGAGGTATTGAAAATTTCTATCATGCCCCCCTTTCCTCGAGGCTATACATCTTAAGCTCCTTTAGCCTTTCTTCATATGTCTTCTGGTGCAGACCTGCACCATTTGGTCCTTCTCCCTGGACAACCTCTACCCTGTCTATGTTTTTGCAGAGATGGGGTCTCCAGAACTGTACACAGTACTCCAGATGTGGTCTTACCAACTGTCTGTACAGAGGGCCAACAACTTCCTGTTTTCTACTGGTGATGCCTCTCCCTATGCATCCCAGTATCCCCCCAGCCCTCCCTACTGCCTTCTCACATTGCTGGCTCACCTTTAGGTCATCTGATATGACTACCCCCAGGTCCGTTTCCATTTTTTTTGTTGTCAGTATCTCACCCCCCATTGTGTACTCTTCCCCTGGGTTTTTGTTTCCCAGCTGCATTATTTTGCACTTCTTTGTTTGAATCTAAGCTGCCATACATTTGACCATTCCTCCAACCTCGCCAAGTCCCTTTTCATCCTTTCCACCCCACCTTGCATATCAGTCCTGTTGCAGATGTTTGTGTCATCTGCAAAGAGACATACTTTCCCTTCCAGTCCCTCTGCAATGTCACTTATAAAGACATTAAAAAGGACTGGCCCCAGTACTGAACCCTGCGGTACACCACTAGTAACCCCCCTTTCTTCACTATGGACTCCATTTATTATTACCCATTGTGTCCCATTGTCCAGCCAGTGTTTTACCCAGGCTGCCACCCTGGGACCCACTCCCAGGCTGGATATTTTGTTTATTAATCATTTGTGCAGGACTGTGTCAAATGCCTTGCTAAAGTCTAGGTAGGCCATGTCCACAACCCCTCCCTGGTTTACTACTTTGGTCACCCAGTCAAAGAAATCAATTAGATTTGTCTAACATGACCTTCCTGCTGTGAATCCATGCTGCCTTGGGTCCTGTGCCCCTCTGGCCTTTAGGTACTCAGCAATTATTTCCTTCAGAAGTGATTCCATCATGTTCCCTACCACTGAGGTCAAACTGACAGGTCTTTAGCTTCCTGCCTGTTTTGCTCCCACTTTTGTGAAGGGGAATCACATCCACCCTCCTCCAGTCCTCAGGCACCACACCATCCTCCCATGATTTATTAAAAAGGGTAGTCAGTGGTGTTACTAGTTCTTCTCTTAGTTCTTTTAGAATTCTGAGGTGAATCCCATCAGGCCCCACTGCTTTATCCACCTTCAGTTTTAAGAATTCTTTCAGAACCCTTTCTTCTATGAAAAGACTAATATCAACCCCCACCCCCATCCAGAATGCTTCTATTGACTGGATTAGGTATCTCCCCCTACTTTTCCATTGTGAATACTGAGCAGAAGTATTCATTCAGTATCCCTGCTCTTTCACTGTCGCTCTCTGCCCAACCACCTTCCTCTTTATTCAGCCCCAGTATCACTGCCTTAGTCTTTCTTTGCTCCCTAATGTACCTATAAAAGGTTTTATCCCCCTACTTAACCGAGTTGGCTATCTTTTCCTCGGTTTGGGCCTTTGCTATTCTGACTGCTGGGTTAAACTTCCCAGACATTAGAAGTTATTACTTAGATATTCAGTATCAATGCATCTAAGACCAGGTGAACAGATCAGCAGAGGCAGGGTTGGTTGATTTAGAGGAGAGGGATTATCCTGGATGTTTTTCCACTTATTTCTCTAAACAGGGACATAGGACATATGGTAACATCGAGCAGAATAACCCTTTAGTGGTGTTGGTCATAGAGGGGTGGGAGCAAATAAGACACCTCATTGGGGCAGTTGATGAGGAGATGTTGCTGGTCTCAGTGGTCAGGAACCCCTTTTTTCTACCAGGGATGTCAGATGGTGGGTTCAGGGAATGGGAAGAAAGAGGGGTGAAGTGCATGGGCAACCTGTATACTAAGGATGGGATGCAAATTTTTGAAGAATTGCAGGAGATTACAGAACTAACCCCCCCACACACACTTCTTTTGATATTTACAAGTTCGAGCATATGGTAGAGGGTTGAGCCAAGACCAAGCTGTTCCCGGTTGGCATTGGTAGAACAATTAATATATGCTGCTAGGAATTATGCTAGAGGTCTTATTCGAAAGGCTGTCCATTAGGGGAGGCAATTCCTTCCAGAAGTCATGCACAAGACCAGGGCTTTGTGGGAGAGGGTGCCCATAAAGGATGAAAACTGGCAGATGATCCTGAATTTACATATGAGTATCTGACTTTGTAATAAATATAAAGAATATAAAGAATCAAGTTATAAATTTATACATAGGCTGTATTGCCCGCTCTTAATAGTCCATAAATTCAACCCTGTAGTATCGCTGGTGTATGTTTAGTTTGTATTACTGCTGCCTATTTTAACATTTTTGCTATGTTTTATCGGATTGATTATGTTTTTATTGCACACGTGCTTTGATATTTGAAAAGCGCGCTATGGAGTTGGGCTCCTACTTTCATTATTTTTGGGAGTGCTCCATCCTACAGACCTTTTGGTCACAAGTTGCACATGAGCGTTCAGATCTATGGGAGTGCCAAATCCCAGTAGTACCTCTACTGATGCTCTTTGGAATAGAAGACCTCGGAACGGTAGGTTGGGCCTGCTGCCGAGATGGGTTCGAGTGTTGTTAATATTGATGCAACATTGCATTTTAAATACCTGGGTTTCAGAAGCTAGACCTACAGTTCTTCAGCGGCCTAACTTAGCCATCCAGACCTTAGCATTGGAACGACTATCCTATATGATCAAAGGGCAAGAAGAGCAATTCTTTGTTAGTAGTTAAACAAGTAGGGTGTTTTTTTTCTTGCATGCTCCATTCTGTCTGACCCACACACATCCCTATAATTAGGAAATTATCCTGGTAATAATGAGATGGATAAGTGCCTAGTTGTAGTGGCATAAGGGACTATGCAATTCAAGCTACGTGTCTCCTTGTTTAGTCTGGCAATTATTCATTGGTATCGATATCTAATTAATTAACCACACCTGGGCTATTTGGTATATATAGGGAGAGTTTAGATTGCGAGCCATGCCCCTGAAGAAGAGGTATTGTTACCTCGAAGTGCCAGGCTGGTCAGATGCGTGTTTGTTGGACCTGATTATTCAATCATTTGTGCATCGTAAGGTATTGTATAGCAGGAAATATTAGCTTTCAGTTTATTTTCACTATATTAGCTTAACTGACAAAAGCGCTAAAATAAGCTGATTGCTAATATTACAGGTAGCATAGTGCTGTAATTGGACATGAAGCTGATGCGCTAATTTAACAGGGCACTAAATAGTACAGCATCCCACTTTGCGCTAAATATAGAGGGCGCCAATATAAGCTGCTATACAGTACTATACATTTGTTAATTGCACTATGACTTTGAAAAAAATTTATTTTAAAGCAGAGTAAAAACATTTTCACTGACCATTTCAGTGTTGGCTATTTTTTACTTATACAGCAATTCTTTGTTACCTGGGATCCTTTTATTTCCTCTTTATCCCCTGTAGAAGCTCAGATAGTACGGGAAGGGTTGCCTTAAACATGTCTGATGGGAGGGAAGGGGAATATAAGTTTTGGGTGCTGGTACGGAATTGAAGTATTTCCCACTATGGGGCAAACTTGCTTAAATACTATGGTATTGACTTCTGTTAGACAAATGCGCCACTGTGCAATAGTTTGAAAACATGGAATGTTTCGATTTTATATAAGCTAAGCTATATCTATTGGATAATAGATGTGACATTTATTTATCTATTAAAGCTAAAGATGGAATGGATTGGACCCACATGTACATTGTTACAATGTATTTATTTGTTGTTAGTTGTCTGAATGTATTGTCTTGTATTAATTTCTTGAAAATGTTAATAAACATATTGTGCAAAAAAAAAATGAGAGCATGGTAATTTGAGCACAAAAGTTGTTCAGCACAAAAATATCTACAAAATGAGTGGTATTTCATTTATAGATAACGTTTAACTTTTTTTACAATCAGCCAAAAATGGCAGGAAATTCAATTTCTTTTTCACTTTTTTTGGAGGTAAGTGGAATATGATACCCCCCTCCACTGGAAATATTGTTATTTTTTGTTGTGCCGATTGACATGATGTTAGAAGGTCAATCAGCCCACACATCTGTCAGGATGGCTAGCCCCTGCAGTGCCCTAGACCAAGTGGCAAACACATGAACCACAGACAGGAGTCCTAGACATCTGTATTAAGTGTTTTATTATAGTACCTCAAATACAGTATGATACAGCTTACCAAGCTTGGAGCTCAGAGGCCCCTGTTCTTCCCGGGTGAAGTAACAAACTCAGGGTGTGGTAGCCTGAGGTAATCTTACATACTTACAATAAAGAATATCCATTACCGGAGCAACAGTACATTCGTAAAACATTATTCTTGCCACTATTGGTCAGTTAGAGGGGTGCTCCAGCCTGGGTACATTATTATCTTAGATATACATATAATGCTGGTGTTAGCAGCTCTTCCAAAGAACCTTATATCTTGTTAGACAAAAACAAGTCATACTTGCAGTAATCATAATAACCACAATATGTCCCTGGAGTCCATGATTCTCACTATGGACTATGGTGCCCTAAACTGAATAATTATATCATATGACAGTATGTTAGCAATCACATTATCATTGTACCTGTCAGTATTATATGCATATTGGATATATATGTATGGGAATCAGTGGGTGCCTAGGATGGCAGGCCTACACTTCCCAGGTGGTCGATGGCACTAAGCTGCACCTTGTGCCCAACAGTCCACCTGGTGCATCCGGTAATATACATAACCCACAAAGTGCACCACAGTGCATGTACTACCTCAGGGCTTCTATACCAGTGGTGAACATCCAGCATTGACAAATGCTTGTTACATATTTGTTTTGGAAGAGGCAAATAAACTCATGTTGGTTCTTGTCTGGCACCAGTCCCCTGTTTTCTCTCAATTTCTTGCTTGGGCTGCTGGATTTATTCATCAGAACCACCAAGGTGAGTTGATTTGTACTCTTGTAATTTATATTCTCTCACTGCAATCCGGCTCTGTTCATCTGTAATGGATAATGTAACAGGTAAAGTTTGCTTACTGCTTTGTTCTACTTTTAGCTTCATTTCCGAAGCTTCAGTTTTATCAGCTGCTTGATGGTATAAGACGGCACTTGCTACAACTAAGGTGCTGTACAGATTTGTGCTGTTCCATTTAGTTAGCATTTCTACTAAGCTCAAGTTCACTGATTAACGTTTAGGGCTCAATAATGTGGAAAAAGCTGTTTCTGCTAATACAGATGATTGCGGTAAAATATATGGCTCTGTCTTTGCTTGTCTTATATTGTGAACTTTCTGTACTTTCTTCATATTACTTTAGTGGCTTTGAAGACAGACTAGTATGGCATAGTCCTATTTAATGGCTCTTGCAAATGGCACTCATTCTCTGATTCTTACCGACGTGTACTTACTGCTCCATGTAGTGTCCTGAAAAACTGTGCAAGAGCAACTGAAGTGAACATATTCACAATACCTGGTCTTTGTTAGGATTAGTAGCTGCAGCTCTGCATGTGGAAACAACAAAAACTGCCAAAATGCCAGCGGGATACTCTTTTGTAAAATCAACTTGCAAAGTTCAGTCTTCCCACTTTCATAGATTTGTCTTTCATGATCTTCAAACCTTTCCTTGCTTAGCATTACCAGATGTAGAACTATCAAAGGGAAATCAGGTTTCTCTCACATAGCTCCCACATACTGGAATTCCCTCGCCCTTGATGTACGCCTGGCCCCGAGTCATGCTTCATTTAAGAAGAGGCACCGTGCCCTCCTTGCTGCACGTGCCCGGTGCACCTGTTTCAACCCTCCGTACATCTTGACTCCTCTGCTGGTGCTGCCTCGTAACTTACCCTCCATCCTCTGTGATGTGAGCTGGCACCCTGCCCCTCTCTGTTTTTTCCCCTGCAATTTCTATCCTACCCCCTTCTTCCCATTCCCCTTTCCCTCTCTCCTCCCCTCTCTCGCTTACCTTTCTCCCTAACCCCTCCCAAAATAAAACTTTTTTCTGTCAGCTGATTGTATAATACTATTACACCATTATAATGCCCTGTGACATTTCTGCACTTTAAATGTGATATTAAATGTGATATTACCATAATTGTTACCCATGGGCACTTAACTTCTATCTGTATAATACACACTACGTGCCTTGGTCCCACTATTGTCTAAATCTCGTTTCACTTTTGATATGTGATGTATTGTATATTTCTTGATACTGTTTGCCATATACCTGTATCTCTCAGTGTTGTGACCTCCCGGGTCATGCCTGAAAATAGTCACGTCTGTGTCTAGTGCACCTACCCGGTTATCAAAAAATAAATAAAAATAAAAATGAGGCTTGTATTGCATTTTCATGTGAATTCATGCCTCAAAAGGCAAGTATATTAGGGGAATCACCACTCAGCAACTCACATCACGCTCCTTCCTGGTGCCATCTTCCTTCTTCATGTTAGGTGTGTGGAATGGTCTCTTGAGCTCTGTTTTGAAAACTGTGCTGGGCATTTCATAGCAATTAATGCCTGGCACAGCAGCCGATGAGCTAAAAGTGCAGATCATGAATAATTAATTAGACATTTGGCCACATTTTTGGAAAGTGTCAGCTTGTATCTTAGGAAGGCCCTATCCTGAGTACAAAGTAGAGCAAGGCCCTAAATTTGCTATATTCAAGCAAGTTCTGAGCACAGTATAAACACCCTAAATTGTTTGAATATACTGTAGCTCCCTAGATCGTAGCCCTAACTAATGCACTAACAGGAACATTCAGCACAAATCACAATCCTCTGCTGATTACAGAGTGGCATGTTCTTATACTGCACATAGAGGCTGTAAAGGAACAAAAGCAGTTAATGCATCCCAAACCTAGTAGCACTTTTGCAGTAACTTGCTATATTCAACAGTCCCATGAAAATTACATATTTGCCCCTGCCCCATAAGGCACTCAGAGGTCATTTGCATCTCATTAGGGCCTCAGTTAAGCAATATACCACAACAGGGTGTGGGTTATGGTAGGATTTATCCATGCCTGGTGTGTTGTTTGGTCACAAGCCTGTAGGTTGAGTGAGCAAAACATATTAGGTGTGGGTAAATCCTACCATAACCCACACCATGGAGTGGTATATTGCGATTATACAATGGCCCCCTTTTTTGGTGATGAAAAAAACATTTTATTTTTCAGTATTTTATTTTTTTGTTTTTGGTATTTATTGCTTTGCTGGAAAAAATAGTTCTGTGTTACTGGGGAGATGTTGCTGCCTGTAAATGAACTAACACCACCCTCCACTCTGTACTTGAACAATCTGCTGCTTCATTTTTATGGATCTGGTGATATATGACTTGTGAATACAACAACATCCCCTTCCATCTGTGCTTCAACCATCTGCCCTACACTACACATGCAGGAGGACAACTCTGGATGTTCTATTGCAGTGGTGGTCTTGTAGGAAGTTCATGTATGCTTTCCACCATATCCATTTAGCTAGAAATGTATTTTAGTATTTTCATGAATGCTGTTAAAGGGGAAACTGCTTTTTCATCAAAAACAAGGGTTAAAATATTGTAGAAATCATGGCTGAAAAGCCGTGCCTTTATAATGGGAATGCACAATTGCATATGCATAACCCAGGGGATATGCTTATGCATAGCCACATGTGTAGTATCCAGGCTTGGGTTTTCGGCTTTGATTTGTAGTTTTAGTGTTCCTTTTTTAGAAAGAACCACTTTTCAATCAACGTTCTGTAAACCGTGAAAAATTAGCTTTACGTGAATGGCGATGGTGGGAGGTGTGCATAAGCTGCTGCCGGTGCCAGGCTTTCAGCCACTAACAGAAAGATTGTTTAATGGCAGCGATGGATTTCCTTTACTGCCCCTCTACTGCTCTATGACAGAGGGGGTACTGTCTCACAAATTTTTTTTTTTTGCACTTTTTTTTTCAGAGGCAAGTGTACTTTTGCTAAGCAAGGGTTTTATACTTTAGCCATTGTGGAGGTGAGCCGAGCGGCTAAATAATTTGGCGGCAGTTTATTTATATTTACATTTTTGACAACATCCATCCCTTGCCTTCTTTGCCAGTCCATGGTTGGAGTGTTTAGGGGGGGTCTTGCTGTGGCTGACTGGTGGCTGGCACCTTTATCCGTTGGTATATCGCAGGATTTACAATGGGGAAAAGGTGCCAGTCAGTCAACTGGAAAGCAGGATTTTTAAGACCCTTTGTATATTAATTAGCAAGGCACAAGCAGTTGCTCCTTGGTTTGCATATATTGCTGTCCTTCCTGTGATGTGCGAGCTGCAACTCCCCCCAGCAGACCTCTCTGGTGCCATTAGTGGTCATAACAAACACCTGCACTAGGTTCCCCCCTCCCATCCCGATCCCCAAGCCAGTTAGAAATGAACACCCATTCCTTGGTAAACTAGTGGCTGTCCTTCCTTCCCCGATCCCAATGCCAGTTAGAAATAAACACCAATTCATTGGTAGTCATAGAAACACAGTATTTGACAGCAGAAAAAGATCACTTGGCTCATCCAGTCTGCCCATTTCTTCCTACCTACACTATTACATCAGACCGTGCCCAATCTACAGCTCTTTCTCCTTCCCCCTTCCTTTCCAGTATGATTCCTTTGGGCCTATCCCATGCATTCTTGAACCCTGCCACTGTTTTTGCCCCCACTACCTCTGTTGGAAGACTGTTCCAGGAATCCACCACACATTTTGGGAAGAAGTACTTCCTCACATCCCTCCTGAATCTATCCCTTCCAGCTTCATAGCATGTTGCCTTATTCCTGATCACCTTTTCTTTTGAAAAATACTCCCCTCCTGTACCTTACTTACCCCCGTGAGGAAAGATCTCTATCATATCTCCCCTCTCCCTCCTCTGTTCCAGGGTGTACATATTGAGGTCCTTTAGTCTCTCCTCATAGGGCTTTTGATGCAGACCCTGCAGCATTTTAGTTGCCCTCCTCTGACCTGCTTCCACTCTATCTATGTCCTTGTGGAGACGTGGTATCCAGAACTGGGCTCAATACTCTAGGTGGGGTCTTACCAGCAATCTGTACAAGGCATCACTACCTCCCTCTTTCTGCTGGTGATACCCCACCCTATGCACCCCAGCATCCCACTTGACTCCCTACTGCCTTGTTGCACTGCCTGGCCACCTTTAAATCATCCAATATGATTACCCCCAGGTCTGTGTCCCGCTTGGTGATCATCAATACCGCTCCACCATTTTGTACTCTGCCCCTGGGTTTTATGCCCGGAGTGCATTATTTTGCACATTTTTGCATTGGAACCCAGCTGCCATATGCTTGACCACTCTTCTAGTTTTCTCAGGTCTCTGCTCATCCTTTCCACTCCCCGTGGAGTGTCCACTCTATTGCACATTTTGGTGTCATCCACAAAGAGGCAGACCTTACCTTCCAGCTCCTCTGCAATGTCACTTATAGAAATAATTAAGAGGACTGGTCCCAGCACTGATCCCTGAGGAACCCCACTGGTCACCCTCCCTTCTTTGAAGTAAACTCAATTTACCACCATTCTCTGTTGCCTATCCCCTAACCAATTTTTTATCCAGTTTACTACCTTTGGACCCACTACTAAGCTACCCAGCTTGCTTACTAGTCTCTTATGTGGAACAGTGTTGAGTGCCTTACTGAAATCTAGATAGGCCACGTCTGCGGCTCCACCTAGATCTAGTTCCTTGGCCACCCAGTCAACAAAAATCTATCAGATTCATTTGACATGACCTCCCCTTTGTGAAATCATACTGCCTTGGGTCTTGTAACCCACTGGATTTAAGATATTCCACAATCCTTTACTTCAGCAGTGATTCCATTAACTTTCCCACCACTGATGTCAAGCTGAATGGCCTATAATTGCCAGCCGCCTCCCTGCTACCTCTTTTGTGTAGTGAGACTACATCCACCCTCCTCCAGTCCTTCAGAACCACTTCTGTTTTCCAGTGAGTTGTTAAATAGAACTGCCAGAGGTACAGCCAGTATTTCCATGAGCTCCCTCAATACCCTTGGATGCACCCCATCTGGTCCCCATTGCTTTGTCTACCTTCAGATTAACAAGTCCCTTCAGGACTTTCTCCTGCAAAAAAGGACTAGTGTCCCCCTCCCTCATTCCAAAGCTTTTGTTACTTTTTGTGGCCCTTCCCAAAACAAAAGTTATTGTTCAGGATATCTGCCTTTTCCTGGTCCCCCTCTGCACAGTCCCCCCTTCCATTTTTATGGCTGTGGGAGGAGCCTACAGCCATCCTGCTTTCCCTTGGGAAAAAAAGTGTTTTTGAGGAACACGAGTTTTCAGTGTATTCTTCCATAACTGCAGATTACCATGACAGTTAAATAATCCCTCCTTTCTGTTTCCAATGTTGTAGACAGAACTCGCAGCTGCTTATCAGATGGCCATTAGGAAACTGAAACAGCATCTTAAATATTGGTTGCCTATTAAACGGGAGATTTCTTTACCCCCTTAGAAATTCAACAACTTACACATTTAAATACTCAGCATTTAAGCATTTTCTTGCTACTTGCTTAAGTTGGACAGGTATTCTCTTTGAAGAAAGATTTATACCTCATAAATGTCACCCAATCTTAGCAAGGAATGTCCAAGATTTACACTGTGTTTTAACTTCTTAAGACACTATCGGATAAGCATTGTATCAGGCATTTATTTATTTATTTATTAATTAAACTCTAGGATTACAAGTACCTTTGAGCAGGAACTGTTCGTTTACAAAGGTTCCACGTTGGCGGATGGGGGGTAACATACAACAATGGTAAACAATGGTAACAGTCATAACACACAGATTCCTTGTACATAAATAGTGCAGACAATATGTTGAAGAAGAACAACATTAGCTAGCATCTATCAAAATTCAATGGTGAAACGGTACACTTGGTAGGAAGAAGTCAAGTGGAAGCCGGCTGGAAGTTGTCATTGTCAGACCGGTATGAAAAGAGTACGGGGGACAGTGGCCAGTGGCCACTGGTATGAATGATTCCAAAGAGAGAGGATGGGTGGGTGAGGGGGCAAGGGGGGGGGAGGGCTGGTGCCACAAATGCAAGGCTGTGATGGCTGATAAAAGTTCCAACAAGGGTAGAGGGTGATGACCATGGCTTAGGGGAGGCAGTCACAACATGAGGTAGAGGGGAGGAACAGATGCAGTTGCCTTTTAAAGGGGCTTGGCATTGCAGCAGCAAGAGTTTCTTTGTTAAGGGTATTGAACCACTGAGGAGCCCTGTGCATGAAGGATCTCTGACCCAGAGAGGTCCAGCGCCTCAGGACCTGGAACGTCTGGAATTGAGAACTGTGTGTTGGCTGGGTGCAGCTGTTGGCAGTAAGGAGTCTCACCACACCTGGAGGCATGAGTCCGAGAACTTTTTTGGCAATCAGACAGGTCTGGTATTGTATTCTACTAATCAGAGGTAGCCATCCAGCCTTGGCGTAAAGGTCACAGGTGTGCGTTAGGTGTTCAGACCCTGTAAGAAGTCTACAGGCCTTGTTAAGTGTCACAGCTATCCTCTTAAGAACAGTAGCAGAGGCAGAGCCATAGATGACTAGACCATAGTCGACCATGGAGGTAACAGAGCTGTGGATAGTCAGTCTAAGGGCTTCAGAAGTCATACAGTGTTTGTACTTGTGGAGCAGGCCAAGGTGTATGTTGGCAGATTTTGCAACCTTCCCAATGTGCTGGGAGTAAGAGAGTGAGCTGTCCAGGGTGATGCCGAGGTATTTGAACTCATGAACCTGATCAAGTGAGGTCTCATCTTGATTCTTGATGGTGAGGGGTAGGTGTTTATACTTGCTACGTGCATTGCAGAAAGTCATGACCTTGGTTTCACTATAATTCATGACAAGTCTATAAGAGCCAAACCATTTTTCCACCAGGCTGAAATCATGTTGCAGTTGACTCTCAAGTAGGTTAAAGTCCCGGTTGCTAGAGAAGAGGACCGCATCACTGCGTAGAGTAGTATTCTCTGTTGGCAGATGCCAGAGAGGTTGTTAAGGAAGAGAGAGAAGAGTAATGGGCCCAGTATTGACCCCTGAGGGACACCCGAGAGGACTGGCTTTTCAACTGAGGAGACTCCAGCAATAGTTTATTATATACAGCAAACACACACACAGGCGCACACACCCCCCCCACACACACACACACTCCTTATGCCCACAACATTTAAAATAAATACTGCAATCTAATATGTCATAAAACAATAAAGAAACTGTTTATGTCAGCTTTGGTTATGTGGAACACAGTGAAGTTCAGTCTTCAGTAGATTTCCTTTAAATGCTGTATTTCTTATCCTAAACCTTGTATCCTGGATAGCACGGGGGAGATGCTACATCTCATTCTCATAGGGATCTTCATTTTACACATTTTTGCATTGTATTTACTCAGGATGTCCCAGATTAGATGCAATATCTTGTTTTCAGTGGGGTCATTATTTTACCATTTTTATAGTGTATTTATTCAGGGTAGCTTAGTCCAGATGTAATATATTCTTTTCAGCATGTTCCAATTTTCTGCAATGCATCATGGTATTGTGTAGATGTAGAGCCCCACTGAAAATAGGATGCCACATCTTCTGTGTACTATCCAGGGTAAATACAGTATATAACAATCAGAAAGCATATTCTAGGAAAACACATTGTAAAAATGTGTAAGAGGAAGACTGCACTGAAACTGCCTTTCAGTAGATCTGCATTGTGCAAATTCTTTAGAAATAATGAGCAGAGGGGCACTAATGAGCAGCCAACTGTGAGGATGCAGTTTCATATAGCTCCCACTCATGAGACCTAAATCCATTTAAAATCACTTGCATCCACTGCTTTCTGTTGGTAAAATACTTCAAATTGCTGCAACTGAGGTGCTATGGATGATTATTTGCTGTCAAATAGTGGGAAAATACCACGCTCCAACTCGAAAATTGGTAAGAGACAGTCGACCACACAGCAAGCTGAGCCACCAGGCCCAATATCCCTTTCTGCAGCCAAGATGGCAGCCTTGGGCAGAGAACTTACAGAACAAGTGTTGGCGGCCCTAATGCCCAAGCTAGACAGGCTGGGGAGTCATCTGGGCAATCGGCTGCAAAAGATAGCAGACCAACTGTCAGCACAAACGAGCAAACTGGAAGACGCTGAGGGTTGGATCTCACAAATGAAAGATATGGTGGAGCTGTTGGAGGGGAGGCTGAGTAAAAAAGGAAAATCATTCAAAGAGATTCAGGAGCAATTCGACTATCAGGAGAATTACCACAGGCAATTACACCTGCAGTTACGAGGCTTACCAGAGGGGAAGGAAGGTCCTGATATTCTGACTTTCTGCGCTGAGCAACTCCCACACATACTGGGCTTGCAACCTAAAGGGGCCACCACAAGCTGGAACATGCACACCAGGCGGTGATACCTTGCCCTATTATAATTATCAGGATCACCAGGTGGTGCTGAAAGCCTTTCGGTATAAGAAGGAGGTAACGTTTGAGGGAGCCAGGTTATTCATGTCTCAGGACTACTCTAGCAGGCTGCTGAAATAACAGAAGATGTTTAATCCGATCACAGCCCAGTTCTGGGAGCTTCAGGTGGAGCATTTTATAATATACCCAGCTACACTCAAGATAAAGCATGAGGGGGCCACTTATAGCTTCTGGGAGGTGGAAAAAGCTGAGGTATTCATTCGGGAGTTGGGGGTGAAGATGGGATGAAGTGGAGGTGAAGCAGAGGAAACAGCCCGCAGTGGTATTTTGGTTCTCGGACCTGCTTTGGGATGAGTGGTTTACTCGACTTTGATTGGAACTGATATTCACAGGAGCGAGGAATTTAAAGCATTTTTCTGTGCTTTATTTTCACTATGAATTGTGTCCCTGACTGGGGGATGTGTCTGGAAAAATGATAAGCCATCTATATTTACTCAGACAGGGACTTACGCCTTTGTGACATTGTACATGACCTCTGGGAAAATCGATTGTGGCCTAGAACCGGGCCCCTGCTTGGCAGACAAGGGTTTTCTTGATGGCCCCTTGTGGGCAGGATGGATGGGGACCACCATGGCCCCTCATGGAATGTCACAGAATGCCAACTGCAGAGGCACTGATAAGCTGGGAGGGGGTGGTGAGCATGGGCATGCACATTTTACTTTTATGCCACACTCTCAGGTTCATGGCCTTCACCCTGGATACAGGGCAGCAAGTTCTGAAGTGAACATAGCACCCCATTGTAATAAATGTTTCTTTTGGAGAGAGGGGAGCACCATTGTTGCAAAGGGATTATATGTAGATCTCTCCCCATTGAGGGGATATATGTTGGTATTGGGGTGGGGGTTGTTCATATACTCATTGAGGATGTTTGCAACTCCAGGTGGAGTAGCCTTGTTGTAGTTACACTGTTTGGGGTCGAACTTTGGGGGTGGGGGGAGAGGGAGGGAGTGATTGGCATGTTGGGAGGTTTGGGGGTTAGGGGGAGCTCTACTGGATGGTCTGTGAGGGTGGGGCAGGGAAATAGAGCTCCATTCATGTTTTTCCAATACAGGGGCCTACAGATGAAATGGATTAAATGAAAATGGTTCTGTATGCCGGCCCGGTGGCGCTGAGGGTTGAGGCGCTGGACGCCACACCTCGCTCCACGCCGGCGACCCGGGTTCGGGAGCGGACTCGGGTCGCTGGTGGCCGGCCGGGGAGTTAGGCTTGAGCATATTCCACGACAGCTCGGCCTAGTCCAGGAGGGTTGTCTGACCCGAGCGGAGGCTCGGAGCACTGCAAGCCCTCAATGTTAAGGCGAAGGCCGCCTACATACAGCGTGATGTCGCACTCCGCGCCTTGATCGCCAGGGAGTCCTACGCTGTAGGGGTGGGAGAAAGCGGAAAAATGCCTGCCATCGCTGGGAAGATGGAGCCTCCGGAGCGTGCCCTCGATGTGCCTCCGCCGCCCATTGGCCCCGGACGGCAATCTAATTGTTGGGGTAAGGGGGCTCTGCCCCATCCACGCTCGGGGGGTAAACCGAAGCTCTATGGGGTTCTGGTGGGGTCATACAGGCAGGGTGGAAGGCAGAGGGATGTCTACCTTGAGGCTCCTGAAGGGTCGGGGATGGCAGGCAGGAAGGAGGAAAAATAGTAATTTCAAAAAAAAAGAAAATGGTTCTGTATTGGGAGGATGTTAGGTTTATGAAGGGGGGGGAGGAGGGAAGGGGAAGAGGGGACAGTTATATTTACTGTTGGGTGTTTACTGAAAAATTTAAAATGTTGAATTTTATTTTTTACAAATACACAAGGTTTATGGTAATAGAGAACTTTGAAAGAAGGTGGTGGAATAAGCAATTTGTATCACAGGGGCACCTCCCCAAGGGCATTCCGTGGGGGGTATGAATACATGCATGACGCACCATGGCTAAGGTAAAGGATCTCACTATAGCTTCTTGAAAAGTGAGGGGGATTTCATCACCGGTGAAATTAACAAGTATTTTAACGGCATTACGGAAAAAGGGGTCACAGGTGGCGATGCTACAGGAAACACACCTCACCAATATAGAACATGCCAAATTGGTGACAGGATGGGTTGGGGAGTGTTGCTCTGCCTCCTTTAATAGCCAGAAAGGAGGGGTGGTCATTTTGTTTCATAAGAATCTCCCCTTGCAGGTTCAATGGGTAGTGGCAGACCCTGCGAATGGTAGCTATATTTCGTTAGCGGGGAACTTTTTGGGGAGAATATCACATTGGGTGTATATATGCCCCAGCACTTTTTGACCCTCTCTTTTTCCAAAATATTTTTGACCGCTTGGTACCGGAGCAGCTTCCAGGCCTGCTGTTGGGGGGGATTTAAATTGTACAGTGGATCCTCAGATGGACCACTCTGAGGGGAAGGGTAGAACCTGAGAAGCCCTGCAACGACGGCAAGTAGGCATGAGTGATTTGAAATTAGTGGATAGCTGGTGCACTGCTAATCCAGGGGTGAAGGAGTTTACCATCTATTCAAACCCAAATGGTACCTGGTCAAGGATTGACTACATTTATATACCACTAGTCTGGTTCCTGCGGTTGCGGTGTGCGCAGCATAGCCCTGTACGTATTTCTGATCATGCCATGGCCATCATTACTATCTAGGTTAGTGAGCCACGTGAGGGCCCGCCCCCATGGAAATTCCCAACATACCTGATAGGTAATAAGGAATTTAAATCATTCCTCACAGAGCAATGGAAAAGTTACCTCTCTTTTAATGAACACTCCCCGACTACTAAAGCACTCGTCTGGGATGCTGGGAAAGCGTATATAAGGGGAGCCATCATTAGTTTTGTGGCTCGCCACAAAAGACAGAGGGAGGAGAAGAGGGTGGCAGTAGAGAAGAAGCTTAAAGAGTTAGAGAAACAAGCTACAGGGGACGGTGATGAGGAATCTAGATGACTGCTGGGAGCTTCAAGAGAGGCCTTAAATGCTTTAGCTATGGAAGAGGCCCGGCAATCATAGTTATTTTGCAGAAAAAGCAAATGTTTGAACAGGACAATAAACCGGAACCCTTGCTTGTTCAGTTGGTATGGGAGGGGGAGTCAGAAACCAATCTTGATTACCAGTATTAAAAATGGCTTGGGACAGAGGCTTATTGACAAGGAAACAGATTAAAAATAGGTTTAGGGAATTTTATCAAAAGCTATATGAGGCAGAATGTACAGAAACTGAGGATCTGGCCAGAAAGTTTCTTGATAGAGTGCAACTGCCCACAGTTTCTAATAAGCAGAGGGACATGCTGGGAGCTCCCATTACTAAGAAGAAAGTACGGAGGACAATTCAAGGAATGAAAATAGGGAAAGCCAGTGGGCTGAACGGGTTCCCGAGTGAATACTATAAACAGCCGGTAGACAACATTGCGGAACCACTGAGTGCTGTGTTTGGGGAAGCAACGGGGGGGAGGGGCTTCCTGCCTCCTTTTATGATGTGAGGATATGTTTGATTCCTAAACCTGGCAAGGATGTGGAGGAATGTGCATTGTACCATCCCATTTCCCTGTTGAATTGTGCTCTTAAAATACTAAAGGGAGGTCCTCTTATCATAATGTTTGCCGGTTACTGAACATGGTTTGGGGTGCCAATAGGGCACAGGAGGACACCTGTACTTTTTCTATGGATGCTGAGAAGACATTTGATCAGATTGAGTGGGGTTATTTGACCAAATGCCTGGGCCAGTTTGGTCTGGGTGAAAACCTTATAGGGATGATCTGGGTGATGTACAGCTCCCCTAGACAGGTTTTGGTTAACGGTTTGCTTATGGAAAGGTTTGAACTGTTCCGGGGCATGAGGCAGGAATGCCCCCTCGCCCCCTTGTTGTTTGCATTGGCTCTAGAGCCCCTGGCAGTGGCTATATGGCAGGACACAGGGGATCAAAGGTGTGCAGGGGGTTTCAGTACGTTCTCACAAATCTGCCCTTTATGCTGATGATATGTTGCTCTTTGTCAGATGCCCCAGAACATCGGTTCCCATCCTACTGAGGTTAGTTGAATCATTTGCATGTTTTTTGGGATATAAAATTAAGATCCAGAAGTCGGAGTTGCTATATATAAGGAGAGAGGGGGGAGGAGCAATCCGGGAGGGGCTCGGGGGGAGTGCGTGGGGATTTCAGGTGGTATCCAAATGCTTCACCTATTTGGATGTGCAGGTGTGGAGGGGCCTGCAGTCCCTATATGACTACAGTTATACCCCCTATAGTAAAAAAGTAGAGGTTGACCTCCTTAGGTGGGCCTCCCTTCCCATATCATGGCTGGGCAGAATAAGTTTAATAAAGATGAACATTCTGCCTAGGCTTCTTTACCCTATGCAGATGTTACCCATTGGGCTTATGCATAAGAATGAGCATAGGCTGGAGCCAGGCTTCACTACATTTATCTGGAGGGGAAAGCAGCCTAGAGCATGTTTCCAACACCTAAAGGCGAGGGTAGATAAAGGGGGCCTCAAATTCTCGGATTTGTGTTCCTACTACCTAGCAGCCCAACGTCGGTGTATAAAAGAGTGGGTCATGGTACCGCTGGAGGCCAGCTGGGTGGACCTAGAACAGTGGGGTTGCCTGGGACAGGTATCAGCCTATTTGGACCAGGGATGGTCGAAGGGCTTATACAGCCCTGCAGGTGATGAATCCAATGGTGAAGTCTGTCCTTGACAGCTGGCAGTTTATATGGAATAAATGGGGAGTAGATAGAGAAACAATGCTTTTATCAGTGGGCCAGAAACCCTTTTTTTGCCAGGTTTAGAAGACCCCAGGTTCTGGGAGTGGGAAAATAAGGGTATACGTAGTTTGGGGGACATGTATACCAGAGATGGTCTGTGTTCATTTGGAAACATGAAACAACTACTGGGCTGGGAAGAACACACCTGTTTAGATAGTTGCAGATGAGAGCATATGTCCAAAAGATGAGGGAAGGGGGTGTGGACTTGTGCAATTAGTCCAAATTGAGTAGCTGATGTATTCTGCAAAAAAGGACCCTAATGGCATTATGCATAAGTCAGTGCACATGGGCATGCAACATCTCCCAGGTCTCACTCAAAAACCAAAAAAGTACTGGGAAAAAGATTTAGGAGTACAGATCAGGGTGCGTAACTGGAACTTACTGTTAAGAATGCATCAAGGTATTCTGATTTGTGACAAATATAAAGAATCCTACTTTAAATTTGTACATAGACTATACTGTCCACCACAGATAGTACATAAATATAATGCCACAGTGTCACCATTATGTGGAAGATGTGGTGGGGTGATAAGTACATACTTCCACTGTTTCTGGGAATGCCCAATCTTAGAGATATTCTGGAAAGGGGTCTGGCGAAGGTGGTGAGAATGGTTGGATTACCTCTTGTGGTGGAACCTTTGGCCAGGTTATTTGGGGTGAAAGATGCAGTGGGGAGGAATGGACCCCATTCCCTAGATGGATCAGAGTGCTACATGTCTTGGCCCACCACTGCATAAAGAATACGTGGGTCTCTAACCAGGTGCTCACATTAGGTCAGAGGCATAGACTGGCACTCCGGGTGCTTGCCATGGAGAGGCTCGATCTAATGGTAAAAAGAAAGGGGAGCAATTCTATAACACATGGGAACCTTTCTTGGCATCCCTAACAGTAGGGGAGGTACAGCTACTGATGGTGGGCCTGGATGAGGGCTGACACTTCTAAAGGAGGAAGGCTCCGGCACAGAGTAAGAGGTTAGGTGATTCTGTCTACAGTTGAATAAAGGCATATAACTGTCATGGGTGTCAGTAGTTATCCTGTGAGATGTGGTGATGTTTTCTTGAAGGTGATGTTAAAATGATATTGCATACTGTGTATTTGCATTGTATTGTTCTGTCTTTTCCCCCCTTTTTAGTAAAAGGATTATGCAAAAAAAAAAGAAATAATGAGTAACGCATGACCACACTATAAGTGACATTTTACAGAATTTACCAGTTGAAATTCTATGCTTTTTTAACCTCTTAAGGCACTATCTGATAATGGATAGCACAGGGGAGATGCTACATCCCATTCTCACAGGAGTCTTTATTTTACTCATTTTTGCACTGTATTTACTAGGATGTCCCAGATTAGATGCAATATGTTGTTTTCAGTGAGGTCATGATTTTACCATTTTTATAATGCATTTATTCAGGGTAGCCTAGTCCAGAGGTGAAATATTGTTTTCAGCATGTTCTGATTTTACGCAATGCAGCAAAATATTGTGTAGATATAGAGCCCCACTGAAAAAAAGATGCCACATCTTCTGTGTACTATCCAGGATAAATACAGTATGTAGCAATCAGAAAGCATGTTCTAGGAAAACACATTGTAAAAATGTGTAAAAGGAAGACAGCATTGAAACTGCCTCTCAGCATATCTGCATTATGCAAATTCATTAGAAATAATGGGCAAAAGCATGACCCCACTGAAAGTGATATTTTACAGGATATGCCAGTTGAGTTTCGATATAGCATATATTGAATCTTAACTGGCATAGCTAGTAAAAATTCAATATTTAACATGGTTTAAATGCTTTACCCAAATGAAATATGTATTTTAACTTTGTTAATCTTTCCTCACAGGTCTTATCCGATATGCCCTGCGCCATTGTAGTTGCCCTCCACTGTACCACCTTTACCTTGTCTAGGTTTTTTACTCAGATGGGACCTTCACAACTGGATGCAGTATTCCAGGTGCAATCTCATGAGTGCCTTATACAGACATCAAGTCACATCCCCACCTTCTCTTGCTGTAGATGCTTCAGCTATGCCACATCCTTCAGTAGGTAAATCGTTTATTTGATCAGTCACAGACCATTACAATTTAATACAAAAAAAAGAGACGCACGCACAACATGGATACAGTACATTCAGTAAAGATAAATACATTTCATAAAAAAAATCTTAATACAGTCATTTGAGCAGAATTTTTTATTCCAAATAGAAAGTGCAGACTGTGCAACATGTAAGTGCAGTTGCCAAGGATAGCAGTCTAATGGCAAATAATAGATCATGATCTTCCTAACTCATTTGGCTGTACACGCCTCCAAGATCATTTAAGTACACATATTGCATTCTAATTCTTGAAAATGCCTCAAGATACCATACCAATTTATACAATATATATATTCATTACTTGAAGTAAAGAGTGGATTCAACAACAAATTCTGATCCAATGTTGCAATTTCCATCAATAGCAGTTTTAGTCATCTCTCTCTCTCTGGGTTTGTTATACCAGGGACATATAAAGATAACATGAAAGAGATCCTTCACATTCTCATCCGTACAGAGACAATAGACGAGCTAGATTCTGTCTCTTTGCTGTATCTGGCAAACAAAACTTTGCTAGGAAACAATTTCAACCTGAACTTCGTAAGAATCTGTCTCTGTTTTGCATTAGTTAGGACATCTAAATAATCTCTGTGGTAAAATGAAACATTATTTTCCCTGATCCAGGGAACTATTTTGAAATGTGTAATGACCTCCAAATCCATCCTTTTAAAATAGTTTGTAACTTTTTTTTTAACATATAATTTGTATTTAAGGCTGATAGTAATTTTTTTCTCCAAATAGCCCCTCAGAAAAGATAAACCTGTTTTTTCTAAGACTGTGACTAGGCCAGTCAGCCATTTTGATTTTTTGCAACCAATTTCATCCCAGGCACATTTTTGTTTTAATACAAGGACTTGCAGTCTATTCTGATCTAGTGTAAATAACTTTAACCAGTAGTTCACAATCCCGATTTGGGCATATGCTAACAAAAATAACTAAGTCTACTTCAGCCCTGATTAGTGCCATTGGGATTGAGTTATTTAAGCCGAGAGTTAGTCTCAGCAATTTATTAAGAGGAATTTCTATTACACCACAGTTTGCCAGTCCCCAGATTTAGGAGTGGTATAATGCTTGTGCATAGTACTTACAGGGTTTTAAATAATTGATTAGCAGTTTTTTATTTGGGACTATACTAACTGTACAGAAAGTATTTGTATAGATTTTCTAGAAGTGCTGTGTTTGTTAAACACAGTGAGGCAAAAGCTCTGCATTTTCACAAAGATTTAGCACTTTTATGAGCAAAACGCTAATCAATTTTTAGAGTTAAATAAATCCCTGACTTAGATTTGACCGCTGTGATCAGTGGTCTGACAGAATTTCCCCCATATTTATAATTGAAGGATTTAAGAGAATTTGCAGTTTCTTTTAGTTTAGGGAGAAGGGTGTCAATGTGCCTGGCCCATTTCCCATCATTTGAAAAGGACAGTCCCAAATAAGGATATGATTTTACTGTATTAACTCTTTTGTCTCCTGATCTCCAGAATTTGGAGAGTTTGTTTGATCCCATTATCATAACTTGACTTTTGTTTACATTGACACTCAAATTGTGCCTACCTGCATAGTCATTATGAATATCAAGTTTCCCTGAAGCACCTCTTGGGATAGAGATAACAAAACAAGGTTGTCAGCATATGCCAACACTGGGCACAGTTTCCCTATAATTTTGGGAGCGTCTGTTACTGATTTATTCAGGGTAATCAACAAATTATTTATGTAAATGCAAAACAGAGTAGGGGCCAAAACACAACCCTGCCTAATCCCACTATTAGTGGGAAAAGTTGAAGAAAGATGCCCAGATGACCCTAGTCTAACCTGTGCCCAGGTATTATGATTAAATTCACTTATGATAGCAACCAATACTTTAGAAATACCCCAGTCCATCATTATTCTCCATAATATGGTAAGAGAAACAGAATCGAAAGCCGAGCTAAAGTCTATGAATGCCAGATACTTTCTGTTTATGCAAACTAACATATTTCTCATAAAAATGTGATGAGACAAAACAATTGTCCCCTGTACCATAATCAGCCTTAAATCCTGCTTGAACCTCCAACAAACCTCCCAGTACATTTATTTCCTTCAAGAGTTTGGCTAATACTATTTTAGAAAAAATCTTGCAACAATTATCCAGCAGAGAGATAGGGCGGTACATCTTAAGGTCAGATCTATCCCCTTTTTAATGAATTGATATTATAATATCACCCTTCCAAGAAACAGGGAATCTTTAATTGACTGACAGAACAGTGGAAAAATGACATTAATATCAAGGCCCAAATCATCGGAGAATCCAGAAAAACATCTGCAGGAACCTGGTCTGGTTCTGGAGCTTCATGTTTTTTCATAGATACAATAGCTACGTATGCATCCTGCTGATTGCAAAAAAACAACGTGAGATGTATCGAGTCCTGGGTCAAACAAATCTTCATTTAGACCAGGACTGGAAAAAATGCTTGTATAGTACTTCTGCCAAATGTCCAAGGAAATGTACGAGTCTATCTCAGCCTTATAATTATTAGTTCCATGGGCAACCATCTGCCAGTAGGCACGATGGTTATTGCAGTTAATTGCATTTAGCATTTTTTGCATTGAGAGTGTTGAAACTCAAGCTGTTTCTCTTTTATTAATTTTTTATACTGTATATAGCTCTGGCTTGATTCAAAAGTTTGAATTGCCCTGCCTCTCTGCTAACTCTAACCCTTTTGATTAGTTGATTTAGTTGTTTCTTAGCAAGACAGCAGTCTTTATCAAACCAATTATGGCCCCAATCCAATCGTTTTCTTACGGTGATAGAGATAACTTCCCTTATTGCCTCAAAACATAGCTCCAACTGATCAGCCCAACCAAGCAGACCCCAGTTGACACACTCTTTGTCCATAGAAAACCTAAGCAACAGTGAACCCAGCTCATGGAAGTTGCATTGATTCCACTTAATTTTAACATTATTCCTTATTCCCAAATTGTCATAGCCTAAAGCCACGGATTCTTCAACTAAGAGTCTGAAGCAAAATACCAAGGGAAAATGGTCGCTATCGGGCCTAGTTGGAATTGAACAAGAGTTCCAAATGTTCATGCTGTCATTCCAAAACACAAAATCTATTACAGAGGGACCCTGCTTATTATAATGTGTAAAATTACCTTCAACATCACCCTTAAGTCTCCCATTAAGTGGAACTAAATTGTAAGGGGTTAGGATTTCAGGAAGTTTGTGCCCTCTGACAGTAACCCTTGAATCTAAGGAAGCTCTTGGGAATTTAAAAGCATTCCCAAAACACCAGCTCTGTATTTCACTCTCTACAAATCATTCATAGTTGCCTCTTCTGGCATTAAAATCTCCACATAGCAATATCTTCTCACATGCTGTTGTTGCCCAGGTCCTATGTATAACATCCTCCAGTTCCTCCCACACACTGTGCCTAAAAAATCTGGAAATGCAGGGGGGGAAACAAACATTAACTAAACAAAAAACCAATGATCTCAACATAACAAAAAAGAAGGAGTTGGAAAATATTAAATCTGCTGATAGAATTTCCATAATTGTAAACCAAGTAACTAAGCCTCCTGAAGGTCTACCAGAGCTAAACTGCTTAGTACCAGCAACATGGTAGGTAGAATAACCACTTAGTGCGACGTCAGCAAGTGATTGATGCCATGTTTCTTGTAAGCATATAATTTGGGCTTGTTTTAAAAAGTTAACACACTCATAGTCTGCAAACTTTGTTAATAGACCAGCTATGTTCCATGACATAAGCATTAAGTTCTTTTTCTCCTCTGTCTCAGCATTCTTCATAATAGAGGAAGGTGGCTGTAGTCAATCACTTTGCTCACCCAGCATATTAAAACGATTTGATATTGAGACATTACAAATAATCTGTGTCGCCAGAAAATCCTGGGGTATCTCTCTTTGCTTAGAAACTACAATGGATTAAATTTATTGCAGACAATGAAATATTTTTATCTGCTGCCTGTTCAATAGCAATAATATGCAGCCTCATCACATCAAGCAGTGAGGCATTTTGCAAGATTTTATCATACAAACTAACATATTTCAACTGAGTTAATATTTGATATGTTTCTGGATCACTGCCCAGTCTCTGAACTAGCAATGCATTTTGATCTGTAATGTCTATATAAGAGTTGTTCTAGTATGTCCATCACAACTAATCTGAGCTTCTTATCAGTCTTACTTTCCATAGAACACAGACCAAAAAGAAGCAGCTCCTTAGAAATAGGGAGATCACTGTGGTTTTACTGCTTCCATTTAAGTCCCTGATGGGTTTTGTGTTTAAGATTTTGCTATCAACAATGTGTATTCCTACTGGATCTAATAAGGGAGCCCTACATAGAATCATGTTCAAAACCCCTTCTCCCATTACAACAGCATCAACCTGTCCAGTACCAGATAGTGCCCTATGTCTGAAAACTCTTAATAGTTTAAAGGCTGGTGCAGGAATTTTCAAGGCCTGTGTAAGTAGATTTGGGACCGCATTTCTTAGCCTACCATTGTTTTCATTTGGAATTTTCTTTAAACCAAAAATGCTGATAATGCCTGTAGGAGATTCTATTGGCATTTGGTTCAGTTGCTCCCTGTTGATAAAATCCACTGAGAACCCCTTAGCCTGTAAACTGTTTTTGTTAAGCCATATATGGTTTGCAACCCAGGCACTAATACAAAAAAGAAACACACATCTCACACCCTCATAGTCCTGCTCAACCCAAATTGAACCATGTCACTGTCAGTAATCTCCTCACTGGTAGCCACCCTAAGAAGGTGCACAATCTGCTTTTTGTTTTGTTTATATGAAATTACATTATTCCAGTAATAGCCATAAAGGCTCAAAAATGCACAATCTTTTAAATCAACCAGTACTTTACCAGCTGTAGAGTGATTATCCTGTATGTCCACTTTACTTAGCCCTATCTGTGTTTTTATAGTATTTCCAATTTCAGGAAGAGCTGCAGGAACTTCTGTGTTCAGCTCTCCCTGAATTTTTCCTAGATCTTGTCTCAGAAAAATAATTTACCGATTGATAACTTGAATAGAGCATAATAGTTCTTTATTAATATCCTGATCAGCCGGCTTGCTGTCAGGTGCTGTATATTTCTTCAATTGTTCTATTTCATGAACCTCTGTGAGGCTAATGCTATTATTCTTCATGGGCTCATGAGATGAGCCCAGGACCAAAGCATCATTCTCAATCTCGGCCATTAGTTTATTCATAATATGTAAAACCTCATCTGTTCTGGTATCCCAATCAGAAAGTTTTTTTTGTTTTTATTTTTCCTTGATCTTCTAACCCTTTTTTTTTATTTTTTAATGTTGATTTAGCAGGTGAATCAGGGATACAGACAGTGGAAAAATCTGGTCTAATTTGAACATGCTCAATGAGCAATGTAGGTTGGGCAGTATCCGAAAGTGGAATAGAAGGTGACCCAATTATGGAGGCTAGTTTGACCAACTTACTAAGTACATCGTCTAACCTCAATCCATTTATAGCAATATTGCACTTAAGTGTTTCTAACTCATTACAGACTCCCACTAATTGATCCAGTATATCATGAGATGAGCTGCATAGGGACCCCACATAGATTTCTTTAGATCATCAGCTAAAGCAAAAGGGTAAGAGGAAATCCAACCCCCATCCTGGACCCCCACCCCAACTTCCCTTAGCATACAGCAGCAATGTGAGATTTTGTTACTTATTTTAGAGTCAATCTTTCTTAACCCAGAAACAGCCTCTTGCATCCCCACAGTAATATCCTACAGGTCTGAAGTCTAGTTATGACGCATCTTCGTAGTGCTGGGCTTTGGTTCTGGGGAAAATTGAAGGGAGTGTAAAGAGTCTGACACAGTGTCATAGTATAAATCAATCGAAGCTTTCCTTGCTGTCTGTTAAGCCAAACTACTTCCATCAGCATTTTTTAACTGTTATTACTGATAAATCAGTTACATTACTAGACTCACTGTTATATTCACTGCTGTGCTCATTGGAGGATGTATAGATTCCATTTCTGAGAAGCTTTTAGACATAGAAGAAAGCCTAGAAAAATAATTCCCAGAATTAAACCCACTCTCAAGCACAGTATTACATGCTGCTATGGAAACATCCAAAGTAGAACTTATTTTGCTCAAGCCCTTCTGGGTACTACTCTCTTCAAGAATTTCTTTAGCTGGAATGGTTTTGGCCAAAAATGCATTTATCTTAATTTGTTTAGTATTCAAATGTTTTTTTTTAGTATTAACCCCAATATCTTTAGATCCCTTAACTTTGCCTGCTTTGTTACCTTTCCTCTGCTTAATGTTAGTAGATTTACTCCACTTCTTGCCCTTTTTGTCATTTATTTAGGCTGAGTAGTAATGTGTAAATCACCAGAGTGCTCCTGGCTAGAAATGTAAATTAACGAGTCTGCATTGGCCTTATGACCTATTTTCCCTTTACTGTTGCCAATACTATTCATGGCCCTAATGGAACCAACCTTCTGGCCAATCGTTGGTATTTTTAATCATTCTGAGTCTGCCATCGCAGCCAATTGCTTTCTTGTGAAAACCATCTAACAGTAATTTACAATAAATTACAACACTTGCGAAGACAATGTTGTTATGTAGTCCAGTAACAGAACTTGAAGTTGCCTTAAAGTTCACCCAGTCTATAATACGCTGTAGACTTCTTCAGAGCTAATATCCTTGTAAATTCAAAGACCAAGGAAGATAGAAACACAATGTAAAAAGTTTAGAATTAACTCAGTTGCCAAGATACTTGGCTCAAAGGGTTTCAAAAGTTTCTCTGTGTTACCAGACCACACTCAATACTGTTATAGAACCAAGTTCAGTAAGTCAGCAGTAATTCCCCTGGTCCTCGCTTTATGGTAGAACAATGCCAAAAAGAGAAAGTTCCTTGGTGGCTTCCAACATCAGCAGAACTTCAGGATGCTGAGCACTAGTCTGAAAGACCAAAAAAAAGAAAAAAGGAAGGAATCAATAGTATCCTACAAATGCAATTGCATACAATATGAATGTTAAAACAGCTACCCAAAACTAACATCCATCTATTAAAAAGCTCTAAAAATGTAAGATGCAGCATGATTTAATTCTAAAAGAAACTTATGGTCTCTCCATAGTTGAGCACACAGGGCACTGCTGTAGCATCCAGTCACTGGATTGCAGCTAAAATGATACTGTGATGGCCTGCACACGAGCTAGGCTCAGTTGATAATGCAGCCCAGGAGCACTAATATTTGAATTAAAATTGCTCAAAAGTTTCCAAAAGGAAAAAGATTTGGCAATATGCAAGGACTAACACCAAACACACAGAGCCATGCATTTCTGTGCAGGAAAATATGGCGGTCTACAGCAAAAACGCCATGCATGCGCTATGAGGACAAGGTCACATGACCAAGAATAGCCAATCTGACTCTAGAAAAGGCGGGCAGGAGATTTTTTTTTTTAAATGAACTAAACTGTAAAGTTTTGCATGTGAACAACTAGGTCTTAGCAAAATTTATTCCCTCAAATAAAGCAAACAAAGCAAATCACAAACATAGTCACAGTCACAGCGCACTCCTGGTCAATAAAAACAGCAATATGTAAAAAGAAAAAAAAGAAAAACACAAAACAGAACAAAACAACCCGTCAATGCACAAGCAATTCCTTAAAATAAAATAAAATTGCTAAAAAGCAGCCAAGTGGCCAAAAGGACTTCCCTTAGTGCTATAGTGCCTAAGTGCTTGCACAAATCATCCAGCTTGGTTCAAAGGTTCAAACTTCAAATTCAGAAGTCCCATGCAAACTGTCCATAGCTGGGTTAGCCGAGTGACAAACTCAGAGCAGCTCCTCACAGTTTCCTTCTTCCAACTTTCCGACACCCAGCTACCACGGGAATCACTCAGGGCCCAGTCCTCGACCACGGTCAGTGCAGATAGTGCATGCAGTGCAATACAATGTAGCTAGTGCAGATGAAGATGTAAAAACAGGGTCTGCTTATCTCAGCAACCCTCCACAGGGCGGTGTGGCTCAACTGCCACTGGCGGCTCCTCCACCGCTCGGATTCCACACAGGTAGGCTAGAAGGAAACAAACAATACAGACAAAAAAAGACACCTGGGACCAAGGGCTACAGTACAAGTCGCATTAAACTGTCCCACCAATGAGTTGGTTTAGCATTGTTTTTTACAGTTGGCAATGCATTGACAACTCATACTGCATTGTTTTCTAACACTTAGTTCATTCAAGAGCAATGTTTATAAAATGTTTTTGCTACTCAGTTGGCATGCACCTGAAGCCCAATCACAGTGCAATGCAAAACTGAATTGTAACTCTTAAAAAACAGCTTGTGCAAGGTTTTGTATTGAATCTAGCAACACTTATGCAACTCAATCAGAAATGATAAAGCAGTTAATTGGTAGAACAGTTTAATGTGACTTGTACTGTATATACAAGATAGTCTGGAAAGAACAGTGAGGTTAAAAATAAATGTGGCAATGGTGGTATACCTGTACCAAAAAATAAACACGCATCTCACTGTCCCTGCTTTTGCTGCTGCTACTCCTCAGCAACACAGCGTGCGGCCATCTTGGTCTCCATCCCCACTTGGTAGCCCTTCAGTAGGTGGCAGGCTGACTCCAGTGCAGCGAGAGCACCACATATTCTTTTTTCAGCACTCTTGCCACTCCGAAAGCTTTCCACAGCCAGATCAGTTCTGACCAGAGTTTGTTAGCCTTACAATCCCACCCCGGTCTTCCTCTTTTCACTTACATATCTAAAAAATGTCTTATTTCCTTTTGTTACCTCCTGGGCTATTCTCTCTTCAGTTTGCGCCTTTGCACTCCTTACTGCTTTCTCTGCTTCCCTCTGTTTCCCTGATATACTGCCCTATCCTCCTCCCTCTGTATCTCCTTATACCTTCTGAATATTACCCTGTCAGCATTTACCTTTTCTGCCACCTCTTTTGAGAAAAATAGAGGTCTATTTTTCCCCTTACTCTTGCTCACTTGTTTCATGCAGAGGTTTGTTGCCTTTACCATGCTCCCTTTTATCTTCGCCTACTGCTCCTCCACCCCATCCAGGTCACCCACCTCTGCTAGGTCATCCCTGAGGCATTCACCCATCTTTTTAAAATCTGCCCTCCTGAAGTCCAGGACCCTCACCCCTGTGTAGTTCAGTTCTGCAGCCATCCTTATATTAAACCACATCATGCGGTGATCACTAATCCCCAAGTGGTCTCCCGCCTTGATGTCTGCTACACTATCCCTGTTAGTGAGTACCAAGTTCAGTATTGCCCAATCATGAGTGGGTTCACTGACTAGTTGCCTGAGGAATGCCCCCTGCAGAGCATCCAGGATGTCCCTGCTTCTAGCTGAAGCTGCTGCTGGAAGGCTCCAACACATATCTGGCAGGTTAAAGTCCCCCACTAGCAGCACCTCCCCCTTTTCTGCCATCTTTGTCAGTGGTTTCCATGGAGAGAGGATCTCAGATCTAGAAGTGTGTAGCCATCTGGGGACAAGTGACTACCAAACAGTGTGGTTCACAATAAACTTAGCTGCAGAGTCAAGACATACAAAAGTGAGGGTATTGGACTTCAGGAGGGCTGACTTTGTCAAAATGGGAGAGTGCCTCAGAAAAGCACTAGCAAACAGGCAAGAAGGAGGGGTGGAGCAACAATGGCGAACATTGAAACTGCCATCACAGAGGCATCAAGCCTTTGTGTGAAGCAAATAAACAAATAAAAATGAAAGAAAAAAACACTATGGTTCTCAAAAGAGGTGGCGGGGAAGGTTAGGGAGAAAAAGATAGCATTCAGGAAGTATAAGGAAACACAGAAGCAGCAGGACAGAGAGCTATACCAGTTAAAGCAGAAGGAAGCAGGGAAGGCAGTCAGAATAGCAAAGGCCCAAACCAAGGAAAAGATAGCCAACTCAGATAAGAAGAGGGATAAAACCTTTTATAGGTACATTAGGGAGTGAAGAAAGACAAAGGAAGGGATAGTGAGGCTGAATAAAGGTTACAGTGGGTGGGCAGAGAAGGATAGTGAAAAAGCAGGGATACTGAATGGATACTTCTGCTCAGTATTCACAAAAGAAGAGGAGGAGGAGGTGGTACCTAATTCAATCAATAGAAGCACTCTGGATAGGGGGGTCAATCCCAGTCCTTTCACAGAAGAAAGGGTTCTGAAAGAACTCCTAAAATTGAAGGTGGACAAAGCAATGGGGCCTGACAGGATTCACCCCAGGATTTTGGTCCACGCCTTTGTTACCAGCCGTTTTGATTACTGCAATGCGCTTTATCTAGGGCTGCCGGGGGTGGATATCCACCGCTTGCAGCTTGTGCAGAACGCGACGGCCAGGTTGTTGATGGGAGTTTCATGATCTAGCCATATAACACCTGTGCTGCATGATTTGCACTGGCTGCCAGTACAGTGGTGGATCACCTTCAAGGTCGCATTATTGACCTTTAAGGCCCTACATGACTTGGGACCCCACTACCTGAAAGAGCTCTTGGTGCCTTACTGTTCTGCCCGTTCTCTTCACTCCTCTGATGAGGGATTGCTAGAGATTCCCAGGGTACATCTAAAGATGTCAGGAGGTAGATCTTTTGCCTATATGGCACCAACCCTGTGGAATTCTCTACCTCGTCAGATACGAGAATGCCTAACTGTTGAAAGTTTTAAAAAACAACTAAAAACTTTCCTTTTTGCCTCAGCATTTGTTGGTACATAACAAGTAAGTGTATTGTATGGTTGTTTGATTTATTGTTTGAAATTTGATTTTACTTGTTTTATTGTAAAAGCGCCCTGAGCTTGGGAAGGGCGCTTAATATAAATAAAATTTTACTTACTTATTTACCCCAGAATTCTAAGAGAACTAAGGAGAGAAGTAGTGACACCACTGATCATGGGAGGATGGTGTGCTACCTGAGGACTGGAGGAGGACGGATGTGATTCCCCTTCACAAAAGTGGGAGCAAGACAGAGACAGGAAACTACAGACCTGTCAGTTTGATCTCAGTGGTACAGAAAATGATGGAATCACTTCTGAAGGAAAGAATTGTTAAAGGCAGTTTCTGATGTACTTATCAAGGTGAAACACACCTGCCGTTCGTTTCAGCATGTCCTTCGATTACCAAAAAACGTTGTTTTGTGAAAATCTGTAACTGTTTGCCAAAGTTATGCTTGTTTTCTGCCGCCCCTCTGAAGTCCCATTTACTGTGTTTACAGTACTCGCTTTTCTCCCAAGATGCACCGCGTCGCTCTGCCGCTTCGTAACACCAGGGAGAGCTTCTGCGAAGGAAAATGCCAGCTGTCACTTGCACAGTATTCCTGCTTGTTCTGCAACCCATGGTGTCATGTCATGTTCATTTTCCCATCGCCGTTTCAGTGCTGTGACAATGTAGTTGTACCTCTCTCATCTCTCTTTACTGGTACTGGGATTTCTAACTTGTGTTCAGATTACCCACCTGGTGCAAATTCTGCATGTCTTACACAAACGATTGTGGGTTGCCATCAACATTTTTGACAGCTCTGCAGACTGTCATCCTGTGTTGTGGTTAATCCTCACTGTCGGTGCCCATTTACCTTATTTCAAGGGTGTCCTTCTAGCAATCTTGTGTCTCTGTGTTACTACAGTATATTTCTTTAGTTTATTGTCTACCATATACGTTTTTATACTGCTGTGTACTGGTAGTTCAATATTGTGCTATACAGTTCTTTTGCTGCTGGTTGTTTCACAGTACAGTATTAAGATGGTGAACTACTGTGTAGCTGCACACGGTACCATTAAGCCCTCAGTCACAGTGCCTGTTTTTGAGTTCCTTAAAAGGGACAAGTCACCTGTCAGATTTAGAAAGTGGGTACATTTTGTTTTGCTGGACAGGGACTGGGACTGGAAATCCACAGCTGCACCAACCATGTGCTCAGCTCACTTCTGTCCCACAGATTTTACTAACTACATGCAGTTCCAGATGAATTACGCAAAGCGTCTTAAGCTACTGAAGGTTGCAGTCCCCAATGTTAGACCCCCTGAAAACCAAATTGCAGATGTTGGGCAGCAAGCGAACCAGTGATGGAGACACTGAACACTCCGCTTCCCCCAAGTGTAAAAGTTGTGAACTGCAGAAACTTATAGTGAATAGGGTGAGTGTCATTCCTTTGTCCTTCTTTATGTTATTTATTGTGTGGTCCCTTGTGATGAGTTTACTTGACTCACGGGTGGTGGTGGGCTGACCGCTAACTGTGGCATGGAGACACTGAATCTACTAGTGTGTGAAAGTTGGGTAGCCATGGCACCTGAGAATACAAATCAATCAACTGTTCCCCCACTCTTTGTCAGTCGCGGTAGCCCGACCCTACCTGGGGGGACTGACCGCCAAGTCTGATGTGGACACTCAGAAGCCAGTTCTGTGTGGCCAATGGGTGAGCCATGACACCCCAGAGTAAGAATCCATCAATTGTTCCCCCACTCTGTGTCACTTGGGGTAGCCTGACCCCACCTGGGGGGGTGCTGACCGCCACAGTCTGGCATGGACACTCAGAAGCCAGTTCTGTGTCACTGATGGGTAAGCAATGGCACCCCAGAGTAAAAATCCATCGATTGTTCCCCCACTCTGTGTCACTCGGGGTAGCCTGACCCCACCTGGAAGGGGGGTGCTGACCACCAAGTCTGGCATGGACACTCAGAAGCCAGTTCTGTCTGGCCGATGGGTAAACCATGGCACCCCAGAGTAAAAATCTGTCCATTGTTCCCCCACTCTGTGTCACTTGGGGTAGCCTGACCCCTCCTGGGGGCGTGCTGACCACCAAGTCAGGCATAGACACTCAGAAGCCAGTTCTGTGTGGCCGATGGGTAAGCCATGGCACCCCAAAGTGAAAATCCATCGATTGCTCCACCACTCTGTGTCACTCGGGGTAGCCTGATCCCACCTGGAGGGGTGGAGTGCTGACTGCCAAGTCTGGCATGGACACTCAGAAGCCAGTTCTGTGTGGCCAATGGGTAAACCATGGCACCCCAGAGTAAAAATCTGTCCATTGTTCCCCCACTCTGTGTCACTTGGGGTAGCCTGACCCCTCCTGGGGGGGTGCTGACCACCAAGTCAGGCATAGACACTCAGAAGCCAGTTCTGTGTGGCCGATGGGTAAGCCATGGCACCCCAGAGTAAAAATCTGTCCATTGTTCCCCCACTCTGTGTCACTCGGGGTAGCCAGACCCCACCTGGAGGGGTGGAGTGCTGACCGCCAAGTCTGGCATGGACACTCAGAAGCCAGTTCTGTGTGGCTGATGGGTAAGCCATGGCACCCCAGAGTAAAAATCTGTCCATTGTTCCCCCACTCTGTGTCACTCGGGGTAGCCAGACCCCACCTGGAGGGGTGGAGTGCTGACCGCCAAGTCTGGCATGGAGACTCAGAAGTCAGTTCTGTGTGGCCGATGGGTAAGCCATGGCACCCCAGAGTAAAAATCCATTAATTGTTCCCCCACCCTGTGTCACTCAGGGTCGCCGGATCCCACCTGGAGGGGTGCTGACCGCCAAGTCTGGCATGGACACTCAGCAGCCAGTTCTGTGTGGCCAATGGGTAAGCCATGGCACCCCAGAGTAAAAATCCATCAATAGTTCCCCCACTCTGTGTCACTCAGGGTAGCCTGACCCCACCTGGGGGGGTGCCGACCGCTAAGTCTGGCATGGACACTCAGCAGCCAGTTCTGTGTGGCCGTTGGGTAAGCCATGGCACCCCAGAGTAAAAATCCATCAATTGTTCCCCCACTCTGTGTCACTCAGGGTAGTCTGACCCCACCTGGGGGGGTGCTGACCGCTAAGTCTGGCATGGACACTCAGAAGCCAGTTCTGTGTGGCCGATGGATAAGCCATGGCACACCACCAGAGTAAAAATCCATCAATTGTTCCCTCACCCTGTGTCACTCGGGGTCATCGGACCCTGCCTGGAGGGGGTGCTGACTGCCAAGATTGGCATGGACACTCAGAAACCAGTTCTGTGTGACCAATGGGTAAGCCATGGCACCCCAGAGTAAAAATCCATCAATTGTTCCCCCACTCTGTGTCACGCGGGGTAGCCTGGCCCCACCTTGAGGAGGGGCTGACCGCCAAGTCAGGCATAGACACTCAGAAACCAGTTCTGTGTGGCCGATGGGTAAGCAATGGCACCCCAGAGTAAAAATCCATCAATTGTTCCCCCATTCTGTGTCACTCGGGGTAGCCTGACTCCACCTGGGAGGGTGCTGACCACCAAGTCTGGCATAGACACTCAGAAGCCAGTTCTGTGTGGCTGATGAGTAAGCCATGGCACCCCAGAGTAAAAATCCGTCAGTTGTTCTCCCACTCTGTGTCACTCGGGGTAGCCTGACCCCACCTGGGGAGGTGCTGACCGCCAAGTCTGGCATAGACACTCAGAAGCCAGTTCTGTGTGGCCGATGGGTAAGCAATGGCACCCCAGAGTAAAAATCAATCAATTGTTCCCCCATGCTGTGTCACTCGGGGTAGCTGGACCCCACCTTGGGGGGGTGCTGACCACCAAGTCTGGCATAGACACTCAGAAGCCAGTTCTGTGTGGCTGATGGGTAAGCTATGGCACCCCAGAGTAAAAATCCATCAATTGTTCCCCCACTCTGTGTCACTCGGGGTAGCCGGACCCCACCTGGGGGATGCTGACCACCAAGTCTGGCATGGACACTCAGAAGCCAGTTCTGTGTAGCCGATGGGTAAGCCATGGCACCCCAGAGTAAAAATCTGTCAATTGTTCCCCCACTCTGTGTTACTTGGGGTAGCCGGACCCCACCTGGAGGTAGGGGTGGTGTACGCCAAGTGTGCCATGAACACTCAGAAGCCAGTTCTGTGTGGCTGACATGTATGCCATGACAATGTGGACAGTCAAATAATCAATGTATGTGTAATGAATGGCAGTTATCATTGCATCTGCACTTATTGGTATCTGCCAACTATGTGATCAGATGTTGACATATGTCACTGATTGTTAAATTTTTTTCATAACATTTTATTTTTCAGCTGCTGGGTGACGTTGCATCATCAAGTGTGATGTGCCACAGCACCACCTCGTCACAGGATAACATGCCCTACACTAATTTTCTTGACACATCTATTCAGATACATTGAGTGTGGAACTGCTGTTATGATGGAATGTAGTTTGTTGAGTGAATTTCTGTCTTTAATAGCTGAACGTTGTTTTTCTGTAGTGTGTATACAGAGTTATACAGTACTGGGGATGGTACATAGCATCTGATAAAATTGCATAATAGCACCACCGTTCAATAACAGCACTGTGACCTATCCAGACTGTGATATTTAAACCACAATCACATCCTGATATGTGATCAGTATGATCATCAAATCAAGAGTCATCGCGGAACAGAACCCCTGTGACAAAATAAATCTACGTACCTTAGCACAGGTTCCTATATCATCAGGTCACATAAATATGTTACACAGAGGACTGTATTCACACTGAAGCCAACATAAAACACACTACAAATTAAAAGGAAAAAGGGACACAATGCAATAAGCACACCACAGCACTCTTAACATGGAACAACAAACAGAAATGACACCTGGACCAATTACAGTACAATAACACACGCAATACAGACATCAGACAACACATCAGACAGCATGTGCCGGGCATAAAAATAACAATACAATGAAATGCCACAAGGACCAATCATAACTTGCTACATCTTGAACAGCAGCATCACGACTCCAGCAGAAAGAAATCAAGCAACATAAAGTCGATCAGAAGACGGAAAAGAAATCCAACATTACCAGCGCCACTCAACCTAACAAACATGCTACTTGTAACGGAAAAGTAAGGCCAAGATTGTATTAATGGCATATATGATTGGCGACTTGGGTCATATGTGAAATATTAGCACGACTGAAGAGTAAGCAGTGATAATATCACGAGTGGTAAAGCCAGTCGTGATATTACCACCTCTTATTCTGCACTCGTGCTGATATTTCACATAGCACACAGCTGTCTATCATGTGCCAGTAATATACCACTTTCCCATGACAAAGAGACCCCCTTCTCTGTCAGCGTGTGCTACACTGTGCACGTAGTTCTGCTACTTGCTGATGAAGCACATCTCCGTCCGTTTTTTCAGCGCCTTGCTGTTCTGTTCCTCACCCACCTGTACTCACCACTGTTCCGTGTTGCATGCGGTTTTGAAGATACCCACAGTTTTTCATTATATCACCTTGTGTGGCATGGTGTTCCATCTCACAACATCTCTGTCCCTAAACTAATGCATCCTCACTCCACTCCTAAGTCTTAACTTTTCTCTATGGTCTGCTACAGTACATTGCCAAAATTGAAGGTGTGAGCTTTTCCATTCTTTTGAATTTCATGGATCTGTATTGCATTTCAAATTTTGCACATTCAAGTCAATGGTTTCTGTCTTTCTTTTCATCCTGTGTAGGACAGGCATGATTTTGTGTGTTCAAGCAGCAACAATAACATTTCCCTGCATCAGAAGCTTCACTGACAATGACTGATGAAGTAACCAGCGATACAAAGGTACATGACAAGTCTTCATTTATTGATCAGTGCAAGCATGTGGAAGTAGTAAATGACTAACTTGACTGAGCTCTTAACAAGGAGGTTGTGGTTCCTATGTTAATTACGGGGGGCATGGGGAATGTGTTGTCACTTTCCATATTGGGAGACCTGATGTGTCTGGTGGGAGGTAAGGGACACAAACGTCTGAAGGTTGGATGCAAGTATAGTGATCAAAGGGGGATGGTGTTTCGCCTGTCTGATTACTTTTACAATGGCAGAAGTGATCTTTCCTCGTATAACTGCCTGGTAATGGTGCACGTGCAGCACTGTGTGCAGTTCGGGAGAACACGCATGTAAACCATGACATTGCAGGCCTTGAGATGGTCCAAAGGAGGGAAACCAAAAGGATCCTGTGCATCTGAGAAAAGGATCGAGGGGGATATGCTCGGTGACATGAAGCTGTACACCCTGTAGGAGCAGAGGCACAGGATGGACATGATACTGATCTTAAAGTACATAAAGGGGATAAACAAGGGGGAGCAGCAAAGTAAAGAGTAAGGTGACAGTAGAGGACACGTGTGTAAGCTACAGGAGGTGGACAGTGGTGTGGGGGAGTAGGAGGTTTGTCTTCACTGACACTGTTTTTGAACCATGGAATGCAGTGCACAAGGGATTTCTGGATGAATTGACTGTGGAGCGAGTATGAGTGTCAGGGAGAGGTATAGGGTGTGTGGGAACATGATGAAGTACAACAGAAAGGAAATATGTTGCACTTGGTACAGGGAAACAGAAGAGGGTTTTGGGCACATGAAGGTGTGCACACAGTATTGCTGCTGAGCATGTACAACTCACAAAAGAATATCAAGCCTCCTGCTATGTCATTTTCTGTGGTACTATGTTTCTATGTTTACTTATGTCACATTTACATTACGCACATTTAACCGCTGGCTTGCTGTGTAAACAATGACAGTGATACAATCATCACCACAACAAAGTTAATGGCCACAAATACTGTGCAACTGCATGTACATGATGACAACTGAGCTGGTGTCTTCACGTCATCTTCTGTGTTTTGATTGTCACATATTTTTTACAACCAGGACAACAATCTTGAAAGTCACACACAACCTGACGAAGCTTCATGTACCAGTATGAATCTCTTGGTACCAGAATCACAGCATGTGGAATATCAGTTTATAATTGTTGATTCATCAAGTGACCGTGACATCACACCATCAACAGATTTGACCATCCCACTTACGTCACCCCAAAGTTTGCCACTTCCACCAGTGCAGAACAAGTCAGTGAAGGTCCAAACACAATCTAAATATTTCACCAAGAACAAAGGTGAATAGATACCGCCTTCATGAGGTGAATAACACATTCATAGAACACAGCAACACCTTCATAACATGATCCCTAACTTACTTTCAGGTGTCATGATAAAGCTTCCAACTGTTAAATTGGTGGTTGTGCAGTGCAGCTTACTAGATGATGAAAGCGTGTTATCCTCAAGTGATGATCAAACTGTGAATAACACAGCAGAAGACTTGATGGGTTCCGAATACATTCCCTCAAATATTTCAATACAAGAGGCATCAGAGGACAGGGAACTTGAGATTATGAGGCAAGCGTACATACCTGTACTTTACAAGGATGATGTAAAATCATACATGAAATAATACATTGCATTTACAATGATCACAACATGGCAACTACATCACAGAGAAACACACACCGCGTACTCCACAGTGCCATTGTCATAGCGTCTTCTTCATACATGAATACAGATGACAAACATGAACATGTGTGTGTGTGTCCCATTTATATGTAAATGCAGACTTAGCGCTGTTTGTTATTGTGCTCCTTAGCCCAATGCCTTATAGTACCGTGAGCTGAGTGGTATGAATTGTTTCACTGAAAGCACAGTATTTTTATCAGCTGACGGGACTGTAAGTGTTGCCAAAGCCTGTGCCATCTGATACCTTATGCATTTTAAAATAACACAGATATACTTTTATTTTCCTGGAGCACACACTCTCCCTGGTTACACGTAACAGTTTCATAGAACGCGGATGCGTGGCGGATTCAAGGGGAAGCTGAAAGGGATTGCCTGTCACAGGCTTTGGCGCAACTTACGATACTTCCCCTAATAAAAATACAGTGCTTTCAATGAAAGCATTGCTACCACTCAGCTCCAACTACCATAAAGTATTTGCCCATGAAAAACAATTCCTTATATCGGAAACTTACTTTAACACAAGTATGGTGAAACTGGTAGTCATGAGTGTCATCAGAAAATTGTTGCTTTTTAACATGAACCATTTCAGTAATGAACTGTTTCCCAACACAGCAACATGAGCAGTAACCTGTTTATCGTTGTTGTACTAACCCACAAGTATATGTTAACACATTTTGTGATGAGTGGTTCATGGTGTGTGTGCAGTTATGAATGTCACACACACACCAGAACATCATTTGTACTAACATGACACATGTCTCGTTTTGGGCCTACGCGTTCCTTGACACAGACATGCACACAGATGTGCTCACAGACATACACAGAGATGCACTCACACACACACACACACAACAAGTACACACACAGACACACTGACATACACAGAGCCACGCGCACACACGCACACACACCAACTGGAAATGCGCAGCGAGTACTTGCATGTTACTACGCATGTCATGACATGAGAGATTGCCTCTGAATACATGGTCATCAATGGAAGGGTGAGATTGACAATTGTTTATTGTTTCTCCTCAGCACACCGAAAAAAAAAGAGGTAAAAGGAGCCAAAGATGAGGACAAATTTATTGTGTTTCGCTCCAGCCTTGAGAGCTATTTCGGTACTGCGAGCTGTGCCATGGCCTCAACAAAGTGGACTTCTCCACAGACAACAAAAAAAGAAAGAAACACTACTCACAGTTACAGCTCAATGTGGTGACTGCAATCACTGGAAGACCTGGCACAGTCAGCCATTCATCCGCTGTCATGCATTGGGTAATATACTGTTATCATCAGCTATACTGGTGTCGGGTGCCCAATTTCAAAAGCGCTTAGACTTTTCCAATATATGCATATTCCCTGCATCACACAGTCAACTCTGCAAGATCACTTGAAAAGTACCATATCCCCCTTGATAAGAAGTGTGTGGCAACAGGAGCAGACAACTATGTTCGATAAGCTAGGCACAATGGAAGGAGGACTGATACTTAAGGGAGACGGTAGGGCTGACAGCCCCGGCCACAGTGCTAAATATGGGTCCTACACCATGTTAGAATACTGCACCAACAAGGTCATTGACGTGTGCCTTGTCCAGGTATATTGCCATACCATTATACTTTTGATGTAATCAATGTCAGTGTACAGAAACGTTCAGTACATGAGGGTTATCTCAACATTTCATACATACCTTATTCACCTTGGCAGTGTCATAATTGTCTACTTCATCTGCCGGATGGTTCTGTTTCCTAATGCAGTTGTGCATAGTGATTTGCTATGTGATGTCGCAGGCTACCATGGAATACATGTCACTGCATGTCACGGTATGTGTCCTGTGGGTTGTATGGTGCTGTCATGGTCACTCTTACAGACATTGATCATGCCACATGCCACAGTGCATGCATGTGTCATTTGAATACTGTAGTCACTGAAAGGAATGAAAGACAAGCAGACATGACGACAACTTAATTCACATACCGGGGTTAACAAACACCCGTGTGTATTGGCAGGAAATCAAGAATCATTGCTGTCCCCCCGATGTTGTGAAACATACTGAGATTGACTCCGAACACCACAACATTTATCATTGTACAACTACTTCTGACCTCGGTATGACACTTCATGGCTTCAATGGCATACAGTACAGAACCATGTCATGATGGTCTGCTTATCACTGCTGTTTCCTTCATTGGGATTATATCACTCATTCTGTGTTTTCCTTCAAAATAACAATGTCTTGTGTTTCAAATTGCTTTTTTGTCAGAGCAACGAAGTTAAAAATTCATCCTGGATGGAGATAGAGGGCCTGAAGAAGTCATTGACTGCAATTGAGAGGCAGTATAGCGCAGTAGTTTAAGGCTCTGAGCTGCAAATCTAGAGACCTGGGTTTAAATCCCACAGCCCCCACTTGCATACTGTGACCCTGAGCAAGTCACTTAACTTCCCTGTGCTCCCAGGTTGCACCTGTAAACAAGCTTTCAGCTTAGTGTGCCTCACCTAGATAAAACAATTGGAATAAAAAAAATTGTGGAGGATAGACAGTTGAATGTGGACTGCATAATAACTGACCGCCATAGACAGATCAATGCATGGCTTGTGACAACACCATTGATGGACAATGCAAAGCATTACTTTGATGTTTGGCATGTTGGGAAAGGTGAGGCATGTTGTCATATGTCTGACAGTATGTCAGTATGTCAAAACACTCATGGTAAGGAAAAATTTTGCATTGTAAAGCAATAGTGCAGTGACATGGCTGACAAGGACTGTATATTTACTATCACTGTGCATCGTGTAATGTTGGAAAGAAGGAATATCATTGCGCATTCCCATGCCACTACTTACACGCAGGTCTTAACGCTTATCAGCAGAAAACAGTGTGGACAGCACACTTGGCATGGGGGCATACTTAGTACTTCCCAGGATGCACAATAATGTACAACATGACTTCTCTGCACATTACAAAATGAAAGTCTTTAACATGAACAATTCTATTTTCAGGACTGCGAAAGAAACTGGAAGCACTGTATAAGCAGCGTGGCATGGAATGCATTGTTCCATGGAAGAAAACAATAACTAACCACGTATATTGGGTTCCTACAACAACACCAAATTGTGACAAAGCAGTAATGGAGGGAAAATGGAATGGGATGATAAGGCATCTGCAAAACTTACACGATGGGCACAGTGAGGCATACCCCACCTGCCATCATGGTCCCCTACAAGGGAGGGAAACAAAGAAAAAGTGGCTTATGTCATTAATACTTCTGTGTTGTCAATATGTTGTCATGCTGATGTTGCATCTGCCTCAATGTAGTGACGCACCTTGCACATGTCCTTGTGGGACCTTTGCAACACCGATTTCATGCCTCACTACACTAAGGCATTGTACCTCGTGACTGGCGGCAGTCTCATGTTGTGCCTCTCCACAACAGTTGCTCCATGAATGATCCGGGTAACTGCACACCGGTGAGCATCACATCCAGCTGGGTAAGGTGATGGACCATATCCTGACTGACAGGCTGTTGGCTGTCCCTGACTAGATATTTAGGCAATTGGACAGGGGCCATGCAGTTGAAGTCCTGTATTTGTGCTTCAGTAACACATTCTACTCAGTGCCAGATGGGAGGCTTCTAAGCCACTTTTAAGGCAGAGGGCTGTGTACAAAGATGTAGAGATGGGTAGGGACCTGGCTTCTTGGTTGGCAACAGAGAGTGTTGGTCAGTGTAGAGCTGTCATGACCGAGGGTACTTACGAGCGGTGTTCCACAGGGCTCGGTGTTGGGACCACCGCTGGTTGCTATACTCATTGCAGACATATCATTGGTCATGAAGAGCAAAATCAGCCTGTGTGGTGATAATAGCAACATGGGAGCAGTGCTTGACAACAAAGGGTGATGTCAGCGGCTGCATGATGATCTGGCAAATCTTGAAACCTGGTCATACAACTGTCATGTGCAGTTTTATGACAAAAAGTGCAAGTGTCTCCATTACAGGATAATGAACACAAGGAGTAATGAACTGGTGGGGTGAGTGCAGGTAGCCCAGACAGAGGAGGAGGAGGAGGAGAAGGATCTGACAGTGCTCAGTACAGGGTCAAGGAAGAACTTGGCAGAATGTATAAAGGCAGCTGTTATGGCCGCCCAACTGCTGGGTTTCATTGCAAGGGCCATATACTCCATGATGGCGGAGGTGACTCTTCAACTGTATTGGTCGTTAGTTAGACCGCAGTCATTGGAGGAGATGAGGGACAGGGTAGACATGAGAGAAACCGTTACGTACATGAATGGAATACACAGGACAGGTACAGTGGTGCCGCACAAAGTAAGGGAGTAGAAAGGAGAACGGGGCAATGATATCACACGAGTGTGGAAGGTTCGGGAGAGAGAGAAGACATCTTTTTACAGTTCCGTAACATTGAAGTGATGCTAATTTTTCTGTCTTTCCTGACTGTGGTTCAACAGGTGAGGCATCAACTGAAAGGCTTGTTCAACTGCTGGAAAACAGACAGCTGGTGAAGGATGTTACACGCTTGTCCCCTCACCATCAGACTGCATCAGTAGAGGCTTTTCACACCGTGGTGATTCATTTTGCACCAAAGCACACAGCGTTCAGCTTTGACGGGATGCAATGCAGGTATATAAAGCACGACTGAGTCACTGACACATACTTACAGAGACAATGTCCTCAGTATACACAGTGATACATGGCTGTTACTGATCAGGAGGTGGTACAGAATGCGGTGATTGGTATGGAGTTACAGTTCATACCACAGCACCACATTTTCATGTGATGTATTATGTCAACAGTTGGTGTACTGAACGATGGTGCAATGTGTAGTCAATCATCACAGAGCACAACTGATACACCATTGGGCCTAATCTGGTAGCTATTTATGAGATTAGCAGTGTACATATTCTTGTGCATTTCACATTGTTTGACAATGACATTACATTACGGTTGTTACCATGGGAAGGTGGTCATGTAGTCAGTTACCAGCCACAGTCCCGCTAACATATACAGTGAATTAGTGATGTGACAATGTGTGTCAAGGGGGACAGCCTCGGCTCACAATTCAATGATTTATGCTCGGCGTTGCTTACGTTTGTAAGTGAATACAACAGTCACTTTTGGATTAATAAACAACATCACCACAGTAACATGGCCCTTGTCACTAGAGTGATGTCAGTCAGTAATGCAAAACTGACCATTGTAACATTTGCAAATGTTCCCCTCATTGACTACCATTCATTGCAATGGCGTACTCCACATCAGTCTCAATGTCCACATGTAGTAATATACTCGATATCAGTTGCGTATCAGAGGTAGAGGGTCAGTGACAATCAATTGGCAGCTTATTGCAAATTATACGATGGCAAGGACATTTCCTGTATTCTGATTGGTCAATGGGCGTCTGAGACAGTGATGATATTACACAATAACGTCACTGTATGGTTGACCATATTGAGGACCTCTTCTCTTCAGAAATACTGCCACACTAAAAATCTTCTAAAAAATATTTTTAAATGTTTTTTATTTTGTATAATAACAAGCCATTGTATAATAGCAATAAGGCACTCCAGTGTGTGTGTTATTGTGTAATAACGTCACTCCTGGGGTGGTGGAAGCACTCGGCTTCGCCTCGTGCTTCAACCCACCCCAGGAGTGACATTATTACACAATAACACACACCCTGTCGTGTCTTATTGCTTAAATGTAAAGTACAATTGGTTTAAATGAAATATGAACGTTGAAACATGCATACAATGAATAGCACCAAGGTCAGCCACAGGTGTACTGTTCTGATAGATGTAAACTCTGAAATGTGGTTCAATTATTTCCATCGAGCAACAGAACATACTTACTATGCATTCATAATACTTAATTGCACATGCTCATTTCAGATTGATATTGGCTGCATTGCATTATAACGAGAACAGCTGCCGATTACCCTTGCTGGATGACAGTGGTCATCCAAAACTGGAAGTGTATTTTTCGAAAGCCAAGAAAGGGGAACCATCTGTTCGCCTGGTGAAGCCCAAAGCCACATATGGTGAGTCTTAAGTTTTGGCGGATGACAAACACCAGCAACGTTCCTACATTCATTGTAGAAATTATGCTTTCCCGTTTTGTCATTGGCATTCACATTGGTAATGAAAATGGTTATCGGACTGCCCTGCTGATATTGCAGCTATTGATCATGTGTTGCACTCAGATTTCAGGCAGCAAGATGACGCTAACAGCGTCATTTAAATCTTCGCATGGAAATAACACCATGAGATTTTGCTCATGCAAACAAAATGCATGTGCAATACTTTCACCACTTTGCACTGACTGCGGTGTCAGTGTCACTAACAGTGACATGGTGTTACCCACTTTTTATAACTTTCAGTAGTATCTGAATTGAATACGTGGGCACCCAGTACTGCAAATGTGCACTGCTTTTCTAGGCAATGTCTCAAACAGGTATTGAAAGTGTTCCACAACAGTAAAACATGTTTTCTGCTGCCTGGTCATTGTTTTTGTTTTCCCTCACAGAATATGCACAGAGGCTGCTGTCAGAAGTTGTGGAAGCAATAACATCGTCAGAAAGACGATCTCTGCTGCTCCAGCACCTGAGTGGAGAAAAAGAACACTTTCTACTGACAGTCAGTTATCAAACAGTGGATCGACAGGTAGCCAAGGCAAATTTTGTCAGTCGATTCAAGAAAAAGTTCCCATGATGGAGACAAAAACATTATGTGCACAATAGATCTGTTGTGGACAGAACATACCGTCAGGTGCTATGGAAGTGATTTACCCAATGTTAAGCATTTTACCAGCTATTAGGTAATCAACAGCCCACGTCTTACTCCCCACCCACCAGAGTTGCTTTATGTGTATCCCATCCAGTGTTTTCAGCCCACGACCAATTATGTGTATACCATGAAAATCCAGACTTTGTTGTTTACATAATAATTAAGTTCTTTAATGCAGTTCATAAGAAATACAGTGTGGGACACAGAACCAGTTGTGCTATGATTACAATACGACAACATTTTCAGAGTCAAGCAATGCTTACTTCAAGGGAAATACAAAGTGCCGCATTGCTGGTCAAGGTGTGTCATTCTTTGCATCTACATGCACATTTCTTTTTCATTAATAGGTTTCACAAAACTGAATGACAGAATTGTCATTGGTACTACAATGTTGATAACTGCACCTTTGTTATCATGTCCTTTATGGTGGCTTGATTCTTTCAGGCTTAAAGTGGGTGTACGCCACTCCATGCGCATTCGGGTACGTGTCACAAATTCTTTGTATGGCGCAAGCAGGTAGTGCCACCCTACCATCTTTGCCAAGGTATCCCCATACCCACCTGACCAGCTGCCTAAAGCCAGTATATCTGTACTTTCTGTGGAAAGAGGAAGACATAGGACAACATCAGTGTTTAGCAATAACAGAAATTATATTATCATCATATTCAATATAATGTACATTAACTGGTAGAACGTATCATTTAACTGAATCAAACACTGCAGTTGGGAACTTTGTACTGTTAATTGTGACAAAACAGGAAGGTGATTGCTCACATTGGTACTTTCACAGGAAAGGTTTTCACAATTAGGTGGTATTGTACTCAGTCTTGATGCATGGTCAGTTGTCTATAGGTGACAACAGCATGTCACAATGCGTTAGAAGATGTGATAAGGGAACAGAAGCTATTTCACTGATGGTGGAATTAACATTTCTCAGAAGATACTTTACATGGACATTATCACACAGTGTGTGTAGTCCTCAACAATTTGATGACAGAGCCTGCCAAATGAAATAAATGTAACAAATTTGTACATTGATCAATGCTGCCAGGAAACTCCACGGCTGTCTTATCATATCAACACGAGTATTCACAACTCACGCTGTACTGGTATGACAGTTTTGATATGTGCTAACACCATTTCTGTGTGACGCATTAATATTCCCTTTATGTGTGCTTGGTTTGATACCACTGTGTAGCCACTGTGGGACAGTGTGCCTGAGCCATATATGCGCACAACATCTAAAACTTTTGTCATGTGATAACGGCGGTTGTCATACAGCTGGCTTTCAAAGGTTTCATTGCTTCACTTATTGCATTAACATGCCGCTGCTATATGTGACTGCAGCGGTTGAGTGTGTCATGATGGAAGTGGGAGGAGGCCAGCAGATAGACATAATGGATGGGTTCCTGGCGGTGGTGGTGGGGTATGGTTTCAGCTTTGGGCAAACAAGTGAATACAGGGCACATGTGACTTCACCTTCAACATCACCAATAGGGAGCTCAACATATACTTCCAGGAAGAAAGGAAAGATAGGTTCAAGATGATTGAAACCTTCAAGCATAGGAAATGAATACATTATACAGCAACGTAGTGGCTTCCAAACTGAAGGTGTATGCATATCAGTGTGAACAATGGTATGCATTCCTTCACACAACTCGTTATTACCAACTGTTACATGATATGTGTACGGATGAATATGCAGCCCACAGGCTTACATGATGTGTGGTGTGAAACATCAATACTGTTACATGTGAGCCAAAAGTAGGTAATAAGTAACTAAGTTACTCACTCGTATATGGTGGCTGGTGCTTTGCCATCATTATAGTGTTGGTGGTACGTGTAGTATGCAGCTTGCAATACATGGGGATTCAGCACAACCGGTTCAAATCCAGAGTGCAGGGTGATACATTGCACGGCCTCATCCTCCAGTTTTTAGTTCATTCTCTCAATTTCTGCACAGCACAGGCACTCCAGTGTGTGTTGCATAACTGCGCAATGTCCACAACTGCACCTGATGTTGGGGGGAAAAAAGTAAGATTGATGTCATCATGTGTAGTGATATTACAGCACATTTTCAGGCATCAAGTGACAACATGTAATCATCAACATGCGGTGAATGTGCAGAAACTGTACCACAGTATGACTTTGTAGTCCACACCACATGTGATGCTGCCAATTAGGTTACAAGTGACATGGGCTGCTCCGAAGCTGTGAGATGGGTTCATGGAGCAGAATCAATGGTGGTAGTAGTAGGATATGAGATATCATCCAGAAGAGAACTGATGAGCTTTGTTACTGATGGCTCACTATTGGGACTAATGCGGTGTAGGAAATTCATTGCAGACATATCATTGGCATTATGAGCAAAACCAGTGTGTTTCTGTATGACACGAAGATGTCAGTGCTGCTGGTCGAAATAGGTGTATGGCTGCAGTTGGGGGATGACCAGGCAAAGCTGTAAAACATGGGCAGACACCTGAAAACTGTGGTTCAATGGCAAGAAATGCAATGTGCATCACAACAATAGACCCGACAACAAGCAATGAGGAACAACGCTCGTCAGTACACTTGCGGATGATAGCCCACCTCACACTACCAAATACTATTGAACTCCTGGAACACAGCTCAATACCCATCTCACAGCTTTGTATAGGCCCATGTCACTTGTAACATAATTCCCTGCTTCACATGTAGCCCTGATTACAATGCATTACTGAATGAAGTACACAGTGGACAAGGAGGAGATGTTGATTGATGTCTTCCAGGCTGAGTTCCTGACACAGCATGTGGGGGGGGAGGGGGCAGACTATGGAGGAAGGGATACTAGACATACTCATGGCAGACAGTGACAAGATTTGGGGCATGGAGGTGAAGGAACATCTGTCAGTGAGTTATCATGCAACAGTGTACTTTATCCTGGAGAGGGTCCTGAAGAGGGTAACAAAAATGATATGATGCTTGGGTGAAAGGAAGTATGGGGTGGATGAAGGACAGCGACATGTACACTGTGGAGGATAGGAGGGACAGGGGTGGCATGACAGCAGTCTTTAAGTACAAAAAGGGGATTAATGGGGGGTGGGTTAGTGAGGGTGCTGCAACAGGAAAATGTCAGGCAACTTCAGGACATGGGTGGCAGCTGGAGGGGGGACACTCAGAGGTGAGAGAAGAAGGTGTTACTTCACTGAGAGGGCGGTGGTACTATTGAATGCACTGCAAAAGGGAGTGGTATAGGTGGACAGTGTGGATGCAGTCCAGATGGGCTGTGACATAAATATGGGGGGGGGGGTGAAGGTAAAGAAGTCAAATACAGGGGGAACATATTGGACTGTGGATAGAGAAAACAAAGGGGGTGGTGGGACAGCAGTATGTGTGCACAGTATGGGTGCTGACTATCAAGTAAACAGAAAAGAGCAATATGCCTAATCTGGTTACATTTTACTATGTCACAATGTTACTTAACACATGGGGGGAATGTGCATCACAGAGACAGCATAGGGTAAGTATTGGGGGTGCTCATAGGGGGTCAATGAACAACTGTCAAAAATGTGGAAAGGCATGTGCAAATGCCAACTAAGTGATATGTTGCATTGAAAGGGGTATATCGTGCAGGAGGGGGGATGTGATGGTGGCACTGTACAGATCAGTTATTAGGCAGCACCAGATAGCAATACTGCCACGCATATTTGTGAAGAGGGATAGTAACTCACTGTAGGGGTTGCAGCATGAGGCGGCAAAGATGATCGCGAGACTGTTGAACAAGACCAGTATGGAGTGAATCTTACAAGTAATGGGGGGAGTGACACACAGAGACCAAATAAGACACTGGGGGGGGACAAACAGGTACCTGACAGGACACTGACTAGAGGACAGACACACACGGACCTGATATAACATGGCGCACAGGAATGTTCAGGAAGGAGATGACGACACACTTTTTTTACTGAGAGGGTAGTAGCTTGGTGGAATGCCTTGATGGTGGAAGTGGCATCCATTTCAACAATGGCCTTCTTCAAAAGAAGCTGGGACAGGACAAGGGTAAGGGTAGGAGTGACGGGTCCATGCAGAATACGGGATTGCACATAATCATCACAGCATGCTTGATGGATCACTATGGCTTTACATGATCGCAAAGTTTCATAAGCACAATATCACATCTATTATTTGTTAAAGTAAGTAGTACTCACCACAGATATTGTTATTCACAAAATGTGCACATGGTCACAGCACAAGTTGAATGGTCAACGAGACACACACAGCAGTTGAGGATGTGCTGTAAGCGGTCAGTGTATAGAGCAGGACAGAGGAACACATTTGTGAGACCAAACGAGTTGCTATTCATATGAATGACAGAAGCAAGAAAATGAAAAAAAAAAAAAATACATACCGGGAAGTGTTAGTGACAAGCAATGTCACCACGGCAAGGCCCTTTCCGTTCGACATTGAAAAAAAAAAGAGGTTGACACCTCGATTATCAGTGGCAGAAGTCACAGGTAGGATATCAATGACAAGGACATGAACACAACACAGCCAAGGCACATACACTCATACATACAAGTTATCAGTAATTGTGACAAACAGTAAACATAGTGTTACACATGGAATGAAAGGTGTGAACAGTTGTAGTATAACTCTTAATACACAGACTTTCTTTTGGTAGACTGACACATTTACTATAAGTTCACATGAAGCGAGACCTGACTGGATGAAAATGCCGGTCCTATTTTTGAAGCAGCAGTTCTGGTCGGGTACTCAGTGATACACTGAGATTGGACCGAGGGGGGGGGTAGCGGTCTGTTTCAAGACCAAGTAGGGCCTCACTGGTGTATTAGTAGAGGAAACCGAATCTTTTGAATGTACTGTGGTAGCTTCTGTGGGTTGCAGGATAGCTCTCATCTACCATCCACCCGGGGAAGAAAAGAGATTCCTGCAGGAAGTGGCAGACTTCGACATCCACATGGCATTGGAGTCACCCAGACTGATGGTTCTGGATGACTTCAATGCATGGGTCGACGAACTCTCACCTTTTGGACAGCTGATGACATCACTGGGCTTCACACAGATTGTTACCTCAGCTACCCATACTCATGGTCATTCTTTGGATCTAGTTTTCCTCCTGGGGATTGAGGCCTCTGATTTGGGGGTGGAACCTGTCAGTCGGTCCAATCATTACACCATGAGGTTCAACTTCTACACCACCCTTTGTAGGTCTGCCCCTGTGGAGATGGTCACTTACCACCCTTTACGGGATGTGAGCCCTGAAGACCTGGTGGCGGTGATTGATCTCTCGGAGTTTCCTGATGCCAGCTCAAGCCACCCCACCACACACAGACCACCTGACCCCACCTATTCACCTCCCTCATCATCGTCAGGGAGCTGCAATGATGCCATCTTACCACTGACAGCGGTAAGCCAATTGTTCCACACTGTGCAACAATGGGTTTTTAATGCACACTGCAATGTGAATGAAAGACATCATTCACATGACTATTACAGTATGCACTGAAACATGTGCTTACAGCTGCTAATATAATCTCTCATTCAACAGTAAGACAGAGGCATTGCAGCAACCTGACCATGATGGGGGTGGTGGGGCGGAAATAGGTTGGGCCTGGGGGACTGTGTGTGTGTGTGTGGGGGGGGCACTGGACCACTAGAGAAGTTTTTCCATTGCTCATCCTAGTGGTCAGGGATATGCTAAGGGTTGGGGTAGGGGACCACTAGACTACCAGGAAATAGTAAATATTATTTTTACAGGCAGCACAGATATGGGAGTTGAGGGGTGCGACTACTCTGGGGACATCGAGACAGGAGAGGAAAGTGGAAATCACATGTCAAAGGCACAGAATCAACTGCCTCTGCATGACGGTGACGACACTGACTTTTCTTTGACAGAAACATTTAGCTTTGAGGTACATCAAGCAGTACAAATGTAATCCTTAAAACCTCTGAGGTCAAAGTACAGTCCCCTACATGAACTCACAAAGCACGTAGGAACTGACTTTCCAGTCAGCCAATCAGTGTGTACACTTAGGAACCAACATAGCTGGGGAAATGAATGTGCTGACTACTGTGGAAGAATAACTGTCCTGAGGTGAATGACAGTCACCACACCCCCACCATTCACTCACACAGCCTCTTGTAGGTTCATCAGCACATCACATATAAACAGCTAGCATTTTGCAATATGACTCTACCTGGCATGCAGTACAAAAACTGTAGGGATTTCACTTTATGGAATAAAAACACGTGGTCTTACAAACAGAAATGAGGTTACTACAGCTACTGTACATAGCAGCACTGAAAATTGAAATACTACCTATTTCACTGCAGGGGCAGGCACGTCACAGACGAAGACAGCAAGTAACTGTTGTGGAGTTAACACTAAGCAACAATTCCACCAAATTAAAGATATGCAGAACCAAAAAAACAGCACTCTCGTCAGGGTCAGCATAAATAACAGTGCTGTAACCTTCCTATCCATATCCTGGATTTGTAACTCTGTTCATATAAACACTGCCAATGAACACTCCATGCACACTGCTGCAATGCTGGATACATTTTAGGGCAGTGGGAAACAAATTATTGACTGTATACAGTACATAAGACAGAACAGTGAGGTACCATTCAGTATTCCCAAGGCGGCCTTCCCCTTCATATCCATTTGGATCATCACTGTTTTCGGCACCCACATTTGAATCGCTTTCTTTGGCAGAGGCATCGGATTCACATGGGTCATCACGAAATGGGCCTAGAATGCCGACCGCCACATGTACAGGCTCCAGATCACTGCCAGTATCATTATACCCCTCAGAAACCGAGTCGTCTGTGCAGTCGCAAGAGCTCTCACTAACATTATCTGCCATGTTGTACGGGAAGATATACCTAGTAATACGTCACACTGCAGACATACAGACAATGCACATGCGTGGCTTGCAAGAGGCGAGGGATGTAAACAGCAGAATGCACTTCCTGCTTCACAGAGCATTAAAATAAATAAAAAAAAAAAAAGGTAATCCATTACATTTTTTGAATTACAAGTCAGCGATTACAATTTGTAACCTTACAGGGATAAAACAAATAAGTACAGCCCTATAGATTGGAAAATTCCTTTAAGTACCTAGAGGCCAGTGGGGCACAGGACTCAAGGCAGCATGGATTAACAGCAGGAAGGTCATGTCAGACGGATCTAATCGATTTCTTTGACTGGGTGACCAAAGTAAAAGACCAGGGAGGGGCTGTGGACATGGCCTACTTAGACTTTAGCAAGGTATTTGACACAGTCCTTCACAAAAGATTAATAAACAAATTAGCCAGTGGATCCCAGGGTGGTAGCCTGGGTAAAATATTAGCTGGACAACAGGGCACAGAAGGTAATAGTAAACGGAGTCCACTCTGAAGAAAGGGGGTTACTAATGGGGTACCACAGGGGTTCAGTACTGGGTCCGGTCCTTTTTAATATCTTTACAAGTGACATTGCAGAGGGACTGGAAGGAAAAGTATGCCTCTTTGCAGATGACACAAAGATCTGCAACAGGGTTGATACACTGGGGGTGTGGAAAGGATGAGAAAGGATTTGGCAAGGTTGGAAGAATGGTCAGAAGTATGGCAGCTTGGATTCAATGTAAAGAAGTGCAAAGTAATGCACCTGAGAAACAAAAACCCAGGGGAAGAGTACAAAATGGGGGGGGGATGTAATAACAACAACAAAAATGGAAAGGAACCTGGGGGTAATCATATCAGATGGCCTAGAGGTTAGCAAGCAATGTGAGAAGGCAGTAGGGAGGGCTGGGGGGGATACTGGGATGTATAGGGAGAGGCATCACCAGTAGAAAACAGGAAGTTGTTATCTCTCTGTACAGACAGTTGGTGAGACCCCATCTGGAGTACTGCATTCAGTTCTGGAGACCCCATCTCCACAGGGACATTGACTGGATGGAGGCAGGCCAGAGGAGGGCAACTAAAATGGTGCAGGGTCTGCAACTGAAGCCATACGAGGAGAGACTAAAGGAACTTAATATGTATACCTTTGAGAAAAGGAGGGGGGGGACATGATAGAAACTTTTAAGTATCTCAAGGGAATCAACAAAGTCCAAGAGGGTAGCATCTTTCAGAAAAAGAGATGTGCAAGAACAAGGCGACACAATTTGAAGATAGAGGGGGGACGGCTCAGGGACAAAGTGAGGAAGTATTTTTTCACAGAGAGGGTGGTGGACACATGAAACGGCTTTCCTGAAGAGGACGTGGGGTCAAAAACAGTGGGGGAATTCAAGAATGCATGGGACAGACATATGGCAATTCTTGTGGGGGGGGTAGGAAGAAACAGGCTGTTGGTTAACTAGGATCTGCAGCTTATCCAGTAGGTAGGGAAATGGGCAGACCAGGTGTGCCAAGAAGTCCTTATCTGCCATCAAAGTCTATGTTTGTTTCTATGTTACCTTATCTAAGTCCTCCTCCTGTGTTGGAGGTCTGTAAATCACTCCAGTGCGAATAATGGCTCCATTCCCGGTCTTCAGGAGACACACAGTACCTCTGCCTCCCCTCTATTCATAGATACGTAGATACATAGACACTGTCGGCAGATAAGGTCCTATGGCCCACCCAGTCTGCCCTTTTGAGCTTGAAAGTTCCCTTTGCATTTTTCTAGAAGTCTGTTGCCCCTTACCCCGACCTCCAGAATTCCCTTAAGTCTATCCCATGCATTTTTAAATCATTGTGATTGTTTCAGACCCACCACTTCCTCTGGCAGGGTGTTCCACTTGTCCACCACCCGTTCTGTGAAGAAACTCTTACTCACGTTTCCTCTGAATCGCCCTCCCTCCAACTTCATCCCATGCCCTCTAGTCCTACATCATCTTTTTCACTGGAAAATAGTGTATTCCTGCACCCTGTTCATCTCTGTAAGGTTCTTGTATGTCTCCATCATATCCCCCCTCTTTCCCTCCTCTCCTCCAGGGAGTACATATTCAGGTCCTTCAGTCTGTCCTCATAGGACTTGTGATGCAATCCCTGTACCATATTTGTTGCCCTCCTCTGAACCTTCTCTACCCTGTCTATGTCCTTACATAGGTAAGATCTCCAGAACTGTACACTGTACTCCAGGTGGGGCCTCACTAGTGTTTTGTATTGTGGAATTATGACCTCCCTTTTCCTGCCGGTGATGCCCCTGTCTATGCATCCCAGCATCCTATTTGCTTTACCTGCTGCCTTGTCATACTGTTTCTGTACCTTGAGTTCATCAGAGATGATAACCCCAAGGTTCATTTCCTGCTTGGTGCATGCTATATCCTCACGCCCCATATTTATCATCTTGCACTTCTTTGTGTCAAATTTCAACTGCCAAACCCTTGATCATTCTTCAAGCTTCTGCAGGTCCTTCCTCATTCTGTTTACACCCTCTGGCATGTCCACTCTGTTACAGAGCTTTGTGTCATCAGCGAACAGGGAAATTCTGCCTTCTAGGTCCTGCGCAATGTCACCGATGAAGACGTTGAATAGGATCAGTCCCAGCGCTGATCCCTGTGGTACCCCACTGGTCACTCTTCCCTCTGTGGAGTGACAGCCACTTACCACCACCCTCTGTGTCCTGCCATCCCGCCAATTACCTACCCACCACACTACTGTCCTGCCCACTCCCATATTCCCCAGTTTGTTTAATAGCTTTCAATGTGGCATAGTGTCAAAGGCCTTGCTGAAGTCCAGATAGGCCACATCCACTGCCCTCCTCTGATCCACCTCCCTTGTCACCCAGTCTAAAAATTCAATGAGGTTGGTCTGGCATGACCTCCCCATGGTGAAACCATGCTGTCTTATGCCCTGTAGTCCATTGGCAACCAAATGTTCCACCAATCTCTCCTTCAGTAGTGCTTCCATGATTTTCCCCACTACCGAGTTCAGGCTGACTGGTCTGTAGTTCTCTGCTTCCTCTTTGTTCCCGCGTTTGTATAAGGGGACTACATCTGCTGTCCTTCAGTCTTTGGGTACCTCCCCTGTTTCCAGTGATCAGCTAAATAGGATTGCCAGAGGTTCAGCCACTACCTCTCTTAGTTACTTTAAGACCCAGGAGTGCTCCCCATCTGGCCCCATTGCTTTATTAACTCTTATTCCTTCCAGTTCCTTTAGGACCCGTTCCCTTGTAAAGGGACTTGTGTCCATTTCTGCACAGTTCCAACCCCTTGTACTCCCTTCAGGCCCATTACCCTCCTCTTCCTCAGTAAAGACTGAGCAGAAATACCTGTTCTGTTATGTCAACTTTACTGTTGCCATCCTCCACATGGCCCCCATCCTCCCCCTTCAGTCTCACTATCCCTCCCTTTGCCCTTCTTTTTTCACTTATGTACCTGTAAAAGGTTTTGTCCCCTCTACCCACTGATTTTGCAATGTGTTCTTCTGTCTGAGCTTTGGCTTCTCTTACTGACCTCCCTGACTCCCTTTGCTTCCCCTGGTACTTCTCCCTATCCCCTTCTGCCTGTCTTTTTGTATCGCTGGAATGCAATCTTTTTGGCTTTCACTTTCTCAGCTACCGCCTTGGAAAACCATAATGGCTTCCTCTTCCTTTTCCCCTTGCTAACCTAGTTCATACATAATTCTGTTGTTCTTGTAATCCCTGTTTTAAATATTGCCCATTGTTCCTCCACCCCTGATTCCCTCTCCATTCTCATTAGTGCCTCTTTCAAGCATGTCCCCATTGGTTCTGTTCCTTCTGTGATTTCAAACCACAGTGACCGGTGGTCACTATTCCCCAGGTGCTCCCTCACTGTTACCCCTATCACATTGTCCATGTTTGTGAGCATGAGGTCCAGTATTCCCTTCTGCCGAGTTGGTTCCATGACCAGTTGCTTAAGGAATGCACCTTGAAGGGAGTTCAGGATAAATCTGCTCCTGGCTGCTGCTGCTGGAAGGCTCCAGTCCTCATCTGGAACATTGCGTTCTCCAACCAGCACTACCTTACCCTTGTCTGCCATCCTTTGGATGGCTAGCATCAGCTCCCTATCTGTTTCTTCCTCCTGGGCTGGTGGTCTGTAGACCACCCTAGTGCAGATGGCTGACCCCATTTTCCTTTGCAGCTTAACCCACAGTATCGCTCCCCCATTTTGTTCCTCCTGGATCTCTGTGGCCTTTATGACATCTTTCATATAAAGTGCCACTCCTCCTCCCTTCCTGCCTGCTCTGTCTCTTCTGAATATGTTGTAGCCAGGTATGGCCATCTCCCAGTCGTGGTTATCATTACACCAGGTCTCTGTGATGGCCACAATGTCCAGGTCCAACTGCACCATGGCATCCTCCAGATCCTCTATCTTGTTGCTAAGGCTTCTGGCATTGGCACACATGGCTTTCCATGATGTGAACTCCCTGGACTGTTTAGCTGTTCTGCTCCAGCCCCCTCCCTGGTTGTCCTTTATCCCTGATTCTTCCTGCTGTTTGCCCTTCTGTTGAATTTTGTCCCTTTTCTGCCTATCCCCTTGGGTGCTTATCACCATCTTTTGCACACTGCTTTGTAGAGATATCCCCTCCTCCTGTTCACTGGTTCCACTGCTAGCTGTAGAGGGTGGGCAATTAGGTACCCTCCTTACTGGCCTGCCTCCCCCCTTGGCTAATTTAAATGCTTGTCCATGTAGCATTTAAACTTATCATTGAGTGCTTGGATTCCCCTCCAGGACGGACACAGGCCGTCAGGCTTGAACAAACCCCTATCCCTCCATGTGGGTCCCCAGTCACCAATGAATCCAATCCCTTCCTCGCAGCACCAGTTCTTCAACCATGTGTTAAAGTTCCTGGTGCATGCATCCCTATGCTCTCTCATGCTTCTCACAGGTAGTACTTCCTAGAAGGTAACAGATGTAGCTACTTGCTTGAGACCCTCCCCAATTTCCTAAACTCATCCTGAACTTCCTTAGGCTCCCCATTTGCCATGTCATTAGTACCTAGGTGGATAATAACATCCAGCTCACCCTCCTGTCTTGCCTTCCTAGTGATCCCCAGGATCTTCCTCCCATTCCTCCACACCGTGGTACCTGGTAGGCACCTCACCTACCTGTTTTCCCATACATGTGTTCCTAGCTGGATCCCTCTAATGGTAGAGTCCCCCACCAGGATTCGCTTACTCCTCCTCTGGGGTCCACTGCTCTCCCCACTGAGGTCACTGCCTCGGTTGACCTCCACATCCTTCCCTTCCACTTCCCTGGGTACCTCTGTTTGGTTGTCCCCATTTGCCAGTGCAGCATGTAAGTTCTGGAGTGGAACTGGATTCGGGATGTGCCTTTGCCCGACTACCCTAACCCTCCCCGAGCCCACCATCATCCAAGTGCTCCTCATTCTTGGCATCCTTTGAGGCAGCGGCATTGGACTGGGTGGTCTCTGGATAGGTCAAAGGTACTCCTGACACAGTTTACTTCAGCTCTGAGTCTGGCTGCCTCACCCCACAGTCCAGAGAGATGCCTGTATCTTCCCTGTATCTCTGTGGCTTTTATGCTTTCCCTCATATATAGCATCACACCTCTTCCCTTCCTTCCCTCCTGGTCCTTCCTCAACAGAGTATAGCCCAGTATGGCCATATCCTAGTCATGGTTTTCAGTGCACAATGACTCAGTAATGGCCACAATATCCAGGTTGGTCTCTGTCATGATGGCCTCTATGTTCTGAATCTTAGGGGTTCTGGAACATGGGGAAAAGTGGGGGTGTTGAAGTCTGAAAGGGCAATGGGTGAAAAAGATAGTTTTTGCAAGCAAAGAGGCATTTTGAATGCTCATGGGCAAAAGTGGGGGGATGCGGCATCCCTGCACCCATGTATTCCAGCACCAAATCGCACACAAGGCCTTCCAGATTTTGATTCCACTTTGCTTGTTGCTCCCCTTTTTTTCCTTCTTGTCCTCCCTCCTTCCCACCTCGCTTTTTCATGCTTCTGTTCCTTTCCCCCTTTTATCTCTACCACCCTGCTTCCTTTATTAATGTGCACCCTGGGAGATTCCTCTCCACTTGGGTTCTCCTTACTCTCTACTTCAGCCTGTGGGGAGAGCAAGTTTCTGACTCCCTGATTCCTTCTGCCACCCCCCTTGGCTAGTTTAAATTTTTATCGAAGTAACATTTAAACCGTCCACTGAGGACTGTGGTTCCCCTTCCGAATGGTTACAGGCCATCAACCCTGTATAGGCCTTTATCCTCCCAGGTGGGTTCCCAGTCACCAATGTAGCTGAATCCTTCCTCTCTGCACCATTCCTTCAGCCATGAGTTGAAGCTCCTGGTGTGGCGTTCCCTCTCCTGTCCCCTGTTGTAGACAGACAGCACCTCAGCGAAAGTCACTGAGTGAGCTACCATCTAACATTCATCCTCAGTTCCCTAAACTCCCCTTGCACTTTCCCAGCCCTGTCCCTAGGCAAGTCATTAGTCCCAAGGTGGACAATGACATCCAGCTCTCCTTCCCACCCTACTGCCCTAACAATCTGTAGGATTCGCTTCTCATCCCTCCAGGCCATGACACCAAGTAGGCACCTAACCTGCCCCCTTTTCCAATTCCTAAATCTATCCCCCTCACAAATGATCCCCCCACCAGAAGTTGCTTCCTCCCCCACTGGGGTCCTCTACTACCCTCTTTGGGGTCTCCACTATGGAAGGCCCCCACATTTCCTTTGGTCACTACCATGGGTACTTCCTCCTGGCAGTCCCACCCCATCAGAGTGGCATAGGAATTTTGTAGGGGTACCAGTTGAGGAATGTGACTCTGTCCCACCACTCCCACCCTTCCAGAGCCCACCATAGTCCAGCTGTTTCACCTCACTGGCATCCTCCAAGGTAACAGTGGCAGACTTGGTGGCCTCTGAGTGAGGGAAGAGGTCCTCTGAATCCTAGCCAACTCGGCCTGGAGTCTAGCAACCTCCTTCCTCAACCCAGAGAGGTGTGTGCAGATGGGGCAGCACCAGTGGCATCACCACGTTGATTTTGGGGAGGCTACAGCCCCCCCCAATCTAAGTTAAAGCCCCCCCAATCATTTTCAGGAAATATAATATAAATAAATAGCAGCCATATACATTTATTTTTATTGATTGTTTTGTCTGTCTGACTTTGAATTCCTTTTGCAGCAACTTGGGACTCGCTACTGAAGTCAAAGAAAACAAATATCTGCTGACTCCCACTCCCGTCTGACTAACTCAAGAGAGACAGACAGAGTAGCGAGTCAGGTGACTAGCGAGCGAGCAGAGCGAGCGACTCGCACAGTCGCAAGGGCAGCAGCAGTGCAAACTGACCGTTCCAGCCCCTAACTAAAAAGTTTCTGATTCTGAGAACTCACAGGCAGCACAGACTAGAGAGAAGAGAGAGAACGAGTTGAATCGGATTCCTTGCACTGTCCAGAATGTCCTGCTCCTGTTTGCATCTTGCATGTGAGGACTGGAGTCATCAATTAGACATTGACCCTCCGGCCGTTTTCGCCTTTTTGGGTCACAGAGCTGCTCTTCTCAGCATCTGCTGCTGTGGAATTTTTTTAGTGGCACTGGATGGCAGCTGGCAGCCACAGGACAGGTACTAAAACAAAACTGTGTGTGGTCAGGTGTGACTTTGGTTGGCTGGCTCGGGGGGGCATTCCAACTCCATTTCGGCCTGATCATCTGCCTGGAATATTATGATATGCATAGTGTCTCATGTGATTGATTAAGAACACACAGGGCAGTGAATGAGTGAAATTTCAAATTTCACTCATTCACTGCCCGGTGTGTTCTTAATCAGACACTATGCATATCATAATATCCCAGACAGATGATCGGATGGAAACGAAACATACTGCCTCTAATGAAAAATCAAATGTTCTTCTTGTCCTTGCAGAAAGTCAAGAGAGAGAGAAAACGAGTTGGAATCGGATTTCTTGCACCTACCGAAATGTCCTGACTTTGCATCTTGCATGCAGACATCGACCCTCCATTCATTTTCGGGTCACAGAGCTGCTTGGCGTCCGCTGTTGTGGAATTGTTTTAGTGGCACTGGAGATGGCCGCTCCACTGCTCTGCTCCATTCCACGCAGATATGAGTAGGAGCGTTCAGCTTGAACTTTTTTTAAAAAAGCTATTTTTTAGCAAATAAATATTGCACTAAAATAGTGGGGGGGGGGTTGCTTGCTGCTGGTGCGATAGTGTTGCCCCCCCGCAGCTGTTTTTATAAGTATGATATTTCGTGCTTTAATTGGTATAGCGTTTGGGAGCTCGAGCACCTAGAACAAGAAAAGTCCTCTAAAAATATTAAAATGCTTCCAAAATTGCCTTTAATATCGGTCGGTGCACTGAGTTTGGCAAGGATTGCTTGACTGGTGTTTTGAACTGACTGTTTAAATCCTGCCTGCTAGCTAAAATGCTCTATCTTGCCTTGGAGTCGATTTGTTTGTGCTGTGGAACACTTGGAATACTTATGGAGTTGAGTCCTGTTACTGACGAATCAGATGGTGGACAGTTGTTCTGCAGAGGAAGGTGTTTCAATATAGCAGCACTTACGGTGCTTGTAAGTCTGCTAAACCTTATTAAACGTATGCTGGCGTTGCCTAGGGGGCTGGGTACCATTGGGGTCTGGCTCTAAATCTGAGGTTTATTGCGCTTAGCGGAGCGCTTTTTTTCTGATTTTTTTACAGGTGATGGCATGTATATGACACAGGCGGAAGAGAGACATTTTTGAGAAGCGAGTGCGAGAGCTTGTTGTGAGAAGGCGGCAAAGAGAAGGAACTCATAGATATTGGAGATAAGTAAAGAGTTCCCTGGAATAATAATAATAAGAATAAAGCTGACGATTTGGTTGGACAATTCCTGCTATACATGTAGCAAATTTGTTTGGAAAAGACTCTTGTGGGAGGAAAAGAAAGTTTTTAGATTAATGTGGCTTTTAGAATTACATGTGTAGCGTTTGAGAAGCTGATGCTTAATGATGGCGGGACTTATGGGACTCATGGGATAAAACCCATTAAGAGAAGCTCTAGTGTTAGTTCATCAGCCTGATGTTAGCTATCTAGTCTCTTTTACTGCCACTTCTATTGAGTAGACAAGAATATTGAGATTTAAGCTGAATGTATGAACAGTGTTAATATCTATAATGGGTTTTTATGTAGCCATTAAGCCATGTCAGTATGCTGCTGTAAAGTTTGCTAATTGGATGCTAATTTTGATGTACCCAGGGATGTGCCTTGATTTCACCTGTGGCATGTTGGGGGGAAATGAAGGTCAATTAAAGTTCCCAACTGTGATATGCTCAATCTAGAAATTTGCAAGTCAGAGATTGCAACTGAAGCGAATTGTGCAGCCTGGAAAGGGACACTAGTTGCCCCATGCCCGTGGTGCCTGGGTAACTCATTGTCTGATTTTCTATGGTTGGTGCTATAGGATCACAGAGGACCCAAATGAGGTCTCTCTGGGAAGCCTGCCCATGAGAGCCTATTAGGGGGTCTTATTGGTAAGCACTATCCAGGATATTTCGAGACGTGGGAGAGTAACCCTTAAAGCATATTCTGAATCCTCCAATAAGAGGACTGAAATATTGCACTAAGTGTTTTCTTTTACTTGACTTGACAAGCTTCTGAAGAGTAACAGAGGGGTTATTGGTAGTATGGGGATAGATGTTTTCTGTTTGGCCCTGCTGCATATGGGCGTTTTGGGGTATATTTCTCGGGGGGTCATTATGACTCTTTCATTTGGACAGACTGAGGTAGATATTGTGGTGGATATTGTGCAGGAGATATGTTAGTAATATTGTGCAGCAAGTGTTAAGCAGTTAGGTAACATAATAATTAAAAAAAAATGTAATATGAAATGATATTATCATGTAGATTGCTGCATATTTTTCAGTTTGGAAGTGTGTTGATGAGTTTATATTCCTTGTAAATAAGCAGAATAGGAAAAGGAAAGGGAATGCAATATTATGTTTTTAGGATATTATAAGATTATGGGTTTGATACATTGTACGTTGCACATATAATGTGATGATGTGATGTGGTTTTAGTGATTTTTTTTTGGGCTGAAAATTTGTAATGGCTTTAACAAAAGTCGAACAAATAAACTTGAACTGAACTTTAGTGGCACTGGATGGCAACTGGCAGATGCAGGGCAGGTGTTAAACTGTGAGTGGTCACTGGTCAGGTGTGGCTTTGCTTGGCTGGCTTGGGGAGGACAAGAACAATATTTATTTTGTATGGACTGGATTCTGGCTTCTCAAACATTTTTTTCACCACTAAAATGCAGGAAAATCCACCATTTGAAGGTAAAATTTCAAAATTTTCCAGGGGAGCATGCCCCCAGACCCCCCCTAGCTTTCTTAGGATTTTGACTAAGGCATTAGCCCCCCCTCCAACTTTGTACCCCTGGTGACGCCCCTGGGCAACACCACAGTCTCCAGAAGGTCTCTCTGAAAACCGTCACCCCACAGCCACTGCAATGCATTCTCAACCTCTATTCTCCCTGTGTTACCTGGAGATACTTTTGTACCCTTAGCCCTGATACAGTGCTTCTAGTTTTCCCTGTTTTGTGTATTTCTATTTGTGCTCCCCTGTGCCTTGTTTAAATCGTTTTATACTCCTACCCTAGATAGAGTGTTGCTCCTGTTCCTAGTGTGGGCCTACCTTGGACATTCCACCCTTCCCAGCAGTGAGTATCACACAAGTATCACACAGAATTGAACAGGCACCTTGCTCTAGTTGACCAGCTTAAGACCAACTACTCTAGTGGGCACCATTCCCACCCTGATCCCACTGCCAGTTGGAAATAATCCCTTACAGTTAATCTGCCCCTTCAGCTATTCCCAGCTTGACATCATCTTCCTCTGTTGTGACATCACAATCTGCTATCACTGGAATAACTGCGATAACACAGAAAGAGTATTAGGAGTTGAGGATGGAAATAAGCAACAGGAGCAGATCAACTCATAAGGAGCAAAGATCTAGTTTTTATGCAAATGACCTCATTAGTAAATAATAGTGATGAGAACTACAAAACAAATGGGATATATAACCTGAACTGCATCTGTATATTATGTTTTTCTGAATTCTCTTGGAGGTGCCAGTTGTTATTTAAGAGTTCCTCTGCCCCTGGTGCATACCCCCTAGCTGAACTTATAATCCACTGCCTGTGACATCACAGGCTGCTGCTGTGGAAAGGATTGTGATGTCGCAAACTGAGGTGGTTTGGTTTACTCATTTCCTGATGTGCCCTGCTGTAAGCACTCAGTGCACTTTACAACTACAAATACAAAAAAATGCAAAAAGAGAAATAGCATTTAAACACATAAAAAGTCCCAGAATGCTAACTATATACAAATGAATGACACAGTTCCCCTAAGAAACACCGCGTTGGACATGGATTTTTAGAGCATGCTTAAATGCACATAACAAAGGCACTGTTCTTACCCCCACTGGATGTACAGTCCACACCTTTGGTGCATGCGCCATATTATGATAATCTCAGCTAGAGGATATTCCTTCAGAGCAAATGAAGTCTAAGGAACTGAGGTTCTAATTTCATGTAATTGTCCTTAGTAATAAAAATATAATGGCTTCAAATCTAATGAGGGAGACAGATGGTGGGGAAGCAGTAAAGCCTAGAGGTTAGAGCACCACACTGTGAACTTGGAACCCCACCAGCAGTGGCAGGAGTGTTTCATTAAGGAAGGTTTACTGCCAGCCCAGTGGCACTGAGGGTTGAGGTGTCAAATGCCACACCTGACACCATGCCGGCATCCTGAGTTCGGGAGTGAGCTCAGGCTGCTAGGGGTCGGCTGAGGGAAGGGCCAGGAGCCAGATCAAGTGGCCACAAGGCAGCTCTCTTCTCCGGGGAGGGTCATGAGGTTTCCCTGGCTCTTGACTGCCACCAGGTGGAGGCTAGGTGGCAGCGCCAAGCCAAAAGGGGAAACCTGGCATTAGGTCGAGTGGGAAGAAGGGGCTGTCACTGAAGCCGCAGAGTGCATGCATGCCTCCATGTGCAAGCGCACTCGATCTGGGGTCCCAGGGTAACGAGGAGAAAAACACAAAATACATGTCTCCCTTGTTGCCAAGCAAGGTGAAGGGGTAACAGGGGGGGGGGGCAAAAAGCTATGTGTAAAACAGGAAGGTTTACTAATACTAAACAAATCAACTAGCGAAACTGTTATCACCAAAACATGGGTTACAGGCATACATATTTGTATGCTGACTAGCAGTACTGTAAGTATGAAAAGGAAGCTTACACCCAGTTGTACTGGGTCCAGGTTCATAGTGCAGGCCTTCAGGACTGACCGTGATCTCACTACTGTCAGTAATATGACTGAACAAGATGATACACACTCAGCTGCATCGAAATGGAAGCACCCACCACAAAGCCAATAGATCTTTGCATGAGACACCAGTGTATATCTTCTGATAACCATCTCCTGGATTGCAATATCAGAGGAATAAGGTGGCCTGTAAATTCAGGCTGATGGATTGAATTAGGTATTGGCTGGTCAAGACCCAGCTTGCCTGAGAATATTCAGAACAACGTCTTGTCAGTTCATACCATCCAGATTCCCCATTCAGCTGCATGCAAGTTTCAGTACAGAGCATTATTTATCAGAGGTATGGACTGGGACTGGAGGTGAGGTAGTTTCCCTGCAACATTCAAATGCAGAAAATAAATAAAAAATGTTTACAGAATTTGTAGTTAATTTAGGTGATAAAATCTAGGGGTTAAGAAACAGGGAATAGTGTACGTTAGGAGCATTATCTTAACACCCAGAACCCTAACTTCAACCATAACAGCACACTGTAACTTTTGCCTTATTACCATCTTACAGCCCTGTCTCTACACTGACATTTTTTAAAATACAGTTTTATTTGCATATCTGTGATTGTCAGGGAAACTGGCAATGCACACAGATCCAGTTATGTGCTATGAGCACTCATTTTTGCCTTAAAAGCAAAACAAACACAGCTCAGTAATACGTTGATAGTGCCATCACCTGCCACGCTGGAGACCCAACCTCAAGAACAAACTCGAGCCATTGGGGATCAGTTGTAATGGAGAGAATCGAGCATCCAGAGGACTGCTGTCCTCTCCCAGAAAGGGTGGGTTGAGCCTCCTGCAGTGTACCTGACACTGAACGGAGGCTGGGTGTCAGGACAGCTGGGAGGCTCAGATAGGCTGGGGGGTACGGTGACAAAATGTACTGTGTCACTGCACACCAATGTCCGTCGGTGGGGGGACCAGAATAACCATACTCCTAGCTGCAGGATGAAGGTGGATCTCCATAGGCCAGGCACCACCAACAGATCCTGCCCCGGGGGGCAGTAAGAAGCCCCTGACCACCAAAGGAGAAAGTCATAAAGGAACAAGGAGTAATCTCCCAGAGAAGGCGGTGACCAGGCTGAAGAAGGCTGCCAGAAAAGGGGGTGGAGGGGGTGCTGGTCAGGAGAAGGAGAGAAACAGATATTGAAAAAAGAGAATTTCTGAAGAGAGCCTACTGCCAGGTTCCAGGGTTTCTGTGGACACCGTGCCCACTGGGGGAGTTGGACCACTCAAAAGGTCATCTCTCATCAACAGATTTATTAAGAATCTCATTTTCTTCAGCAAATACCACTACGACGAAACACTGGCCTCTGGCACTATTCTGCATCTGAACAGAATTTTTCGATGTCCTTATTTTCCTTATAACTGGTCTTTGACTTTCTAGCAGCAAAGACCATGGTTCAGATCTGATATCCTGCTCCCCTCCATATTTTTCTGTTGGGAGTATATTACCCATATTAGGCTCTGTTTCAAAAAAGGTTTTTTTCTATATTGCATATAGCAAAAAAAACAAGCATTTGTCAATGCCGAATGTTGCTTGCTTCTATGTGCTGTTTAGGTATTTGGAAGTCATTGGAGTGCAAATATTGAAAATTTGCGAACTTACGAGCATGCGTAGGAACTGCGCAACGCACGCTAGTAAAACAGTCATTTTTAGGAATTTTTTCACCAAATTTTCAACATAGCCATTTTAAGACCTCTGCTCATGAACAGTGTCACTGTGATTTTGTTAATGTGTCCCATTCATTGAGTTTGCACACCGACTGCGCCATTGTTCGCTACATGGGCGGAAACACATTTTGGGTGAGATGTGAAAAATGACAGCTGTACTGCTCATAAGAAGGTGTGGTAAAATGGCAATGTTGAAAATCTGGAGTGAAAATATTGAAATTTCGCGAACTTACGAGCCTGCATAGGAACTGCGCAACACATGCTCGTAAAACAGTCATTTTTTTGAATTTTGGCACCAAATTTTCAACATGGGGTTTTTGGGACCCCTTCTCATGAATGATATCACTGTCATGGCGGTATTCGGGCCTGAAGGGTGATTTCGCAGTCACTGCCGAAATCACCCTTCGGGCCCGAATAACGCCATGACAGTGACATCACTCTTGAGAAGGGGACCCAAAACCCCATGTTGAAAATCTGGTGCAAAAATTCCCAAAAATGGCTGAGATATGCAATTAAAGTTGAAACCCCACATCTAGCCCATTATACAGCTTACCGGCATTTCCTCAGTTTGCGATGTCGGCTTTGAAGAGTGCAGACGTGTTCCCGGTCCACGAAGATCGTCGGCGCGAGTCCGGTAAGTATGGGGTGAGGGGGCGTGCGGAGGCTGGGTGCGCAGTGGGTGAGTGCGGGTTGTGGGGGGTCGGGAGAAGCGCCGTGGGACGTTTTCATTTTCAGGTAAAATTAAAAAAGATGTTCGTGGGACCGTTTACCACACTGGGGTGGGCTCCAGTGTGGCTGGGATTATGAAGCGTTCAGCTGACGAGATTGGGCACCCCGTCAGCCAAAGGACTGATTGCCATGCTGGGGTGGGCTCCCAGTGTGGCACCTACAACTAGGGGAGGCGCGGCTCAGCTGGCGGAGTTGGACACCCGGTCGGCTACAGTAGGTGCGGGGTGCACACGCCTGCGTGTGGGGGAGCTCGCTTCTTATCTCTGCTCACTGAGCGTAGCTCCCCTTTCAACTGTAATGCCACTGCATTTTGGAGCGTGTGTAGACAGCTCCAAAATGCGTGGCTACAGAACAGCATCCTGCCAGCTCACTGACTGAATTAGAGGAGGAGGTGACACACCTCCGAAATCTCCGATGATAGCACTATGTTTCTTGCACATGCGTGCAAGCAACATAAAAAAGGTCTGCAAATATGGCTGGTTTAATTAATTACAGTACTACTCGCCAATTCTTCTTTCCACTAGGGGGAAGGCTAACTCTACAAATGCTGAAGTAGACTCAGTATTACAAGCATCTCAGAGAGCTAAATTAAGTTTGTGCAACAGTCCGATGGCTTGCAGAATCATGTTTTTAGTTTTGTGGGCTCTTGCGGGTTTTACACATACATCTGATGGTCTCCATGGATGTGTTCCTGGTCTCCTTTGTTTTCAACCTACATTCTTCCTGTTAAAAATAATGAAAACAAGCATTTGTCAATACTGAATGTTCGCCACTTGCATTCGTGTTGTACCAGGTCTTGCTTGTACATATTTTTACTATATATTTACCCAGGATAGACCAGATGAGATGCAAGATCTCATTCTCAGTGGTGTCTTGCTTTTACATATTTTTAGATTGTATTTACCCAGGATAAGCCAGCTGAGAGGCAGTATCTAATTTTCAGTGATCTCCCACATTTTTAACTCAAATTTCCAACAGTTTTTTATGGCCTGATGTTATGATCAAGACAGGTGGTATTTTTTTAAATCCCATCCAAAAGGTGATTTCACAGTGTGACTGTGAAAACATGTTTCAGAGGGGATTTGAAAACTGACACCTGTCGTGTTCAGTTTGCATCACAAGTGTGAAGACACATTTTGGCCAGGATCTGAAAAATGACAGCAGTCACGTTCATGAGGTAGTGTGAAAATGGCTATGTTGAAAATTTGGAGTCAAAATATCGAAAATTGCTAAAGTTATGAGAATGCGTTGAAAAATTCCTTCTTATTATAACTCCTAGGTGGTGCTATCCCAAGGGCTACTACCCCTGCCTGCTTGGCTAGTAGCAGGTTAAGGGGCCTGAGTTCTGAAATGGGTGCCTCCACCCGGAGGTTAGGGTTGGTAGTGGTCAAGCTAACCTGGGGACAGCCCTCCGGGACACTGTAACCCCCTTCTTTCCCCTCTAGTTGCGGTACACCACACAACTACCCACACTGTTTGCACTCACCACTAGGGCTGGTTCCTCTGGCTTGACCCTGGGGACCCCTGTAAAACAAGGTTATGCACAGCAAATAGCAACAGTACAGTACTTTGAGCACAAACTGGAACCACAGTCAGATTACATGTAGAAAAAGTTAGATCTGATTTATTCAGTGGACTTGAACAAGGCAGGGGCAAAATCAGGTTAATTAGCTTAAAGGTTATATCAATCAAGCAGTTATGCATGTGCTTTGAGTCCTCCCACACAGTCACACCTCTGGGTACCCAGGTGGAGAAGAGATGGGCTAGCCAGGACTGTTGCCCGGGGTTGCCGCTGACTGGGGCCCTGTGATGGAAAACACAACATGCACAGTACACAATATTTGTAATCCGGAGCCAGAGGGCTCAGTTCATAAAGGAAACGAAACAACAAGACAATCAGAAGACCCACTCAGATTAAGCTGTTGTTGCAGGGAGCTACCCTGGTATTTACTCACGATACCCAAGACTGGACACAGGTTGGACGAAAATCGAGAGTGCAGGTGATTGATCTGGAATGCCAGGAGAAGCAGGGCCCACACGAGTCACAGAGGCGTCATTCCTGTTCAAGCGTGGAGCAGGGGGCTGATCCCCAGGCAGGTCTCTCATCGATGGCTTCTCTGTGCAGTGGGTAGTCTGGCTGGGCCAGTCTGGCAAGGCCCAGACTGCATGGAGACAAATTTGGATGCAGTCCGTTTTGGGCTAGATACAGCTTCCAGCAAGCAGAACACAGATCACACAGTGGGGAACTAACTCACAACCCACTAGCAGCTCATAGCACATTTACATGTACGGGAATTCTACCGTACCAGGCAAAGTGCTCCCTGGTCACAATCACAAAGTTTCTGCACACACCGGGAGCTTAGGGGTAGCTGGAAATCCTGACGGGCCGATCGCATTCAGCAAAATCTTCGGTCTTCTTCAGGTTGAGTCTGGCCCACTTCAGTAGCATACTTTAGTCACACAAAATCTGGGGAAAAAATATTTTAAAATATTACCAAGTTATGAGGACATGTTCAAAACCATTGAAATACATTGAACTAGATACCAGATTTCCTCAGTTCCCAGTCTGGTAATGAAGAGTGAAGGCGTGTCTCCGGTACACAGAGGATTACAGAGTTGGTCTCCAGTGGGGGTTTACATAGAAACATAGAAACTGACAGCAGATATGGACCACTTGGTCTACCTAGTCCACCCATTTGCCCTACCTACTGCAGTACCACAGATCCCAACTGATCTCCAGCTTTTTACCCTCTCTTTCCTATTGCTAAGGTTCCCTTGTGCCTGCCCCCTGCATTCTTGAATTCCCTACCATTTGTGCCCTCACCACCTTCACTGAGTGGCTGTTCCATGCATCCACCACTCTTTCTGTGAAAAAAATACTTCCTCATGCTACCCCTGAGTCTACCCCTCTCCTGCCTCATATCATGACCCCTTTTTCTTGAACATGTTTTTTTTCTGAAAGATGCTACCCTCTTGTACCTTATTTATGCCTTTGAGGTATTTGAAGGACTCTATCACATCCCCCCTTCTCTCCCCTCTTCCAGAGTATACACATTGAGGTCCTCTAGTCTCTCCTTTTATGACTTTTGGTGCAGACCCTGCACCATTTTTGTTGCCCTTCTCTGAACTGCCTCTACTCTATGTCGTTCCAGAGATGCATCCTCCAGAACTGGACACAGTACTCCAGATAGGGTCTCACCAATGATTTGTACAGTGGTGTCACCACCTCCCTTTTTCTGCTGATGATACCTCCCTCTATGCACCCAAACATCCCACTGGCTCTCCCTACAGCCTTTTCACAATGCTTGGTCACCTTTAGGTCATCAGATATGATTACCCCCAGTGCCCTTTCCTGTGTGGCGGTCATCAGTACCCCCCCAATCATGTACTCCTCCCCAGGCTTTCTGTGCCCCAAATGCATTATTTTACACTTCTTTGCATTGAATCTTAGCTGTCACACTCCTGACCACTCCTCAAGCCTGCTTAGGTCCCACCTCATTCTTTTCACCCCCCCTGGAGTGTCAACCCTGTTGCCGATCTTAGTGTTGTCTGCAAAGAGACATACCTTCCCATCCAGCCCCTCTGCAATGTCACTTATGAAGACATTAAAAAAAACTGGCCCCAAAACTGATCCTTGTGGTACCCCTTTGGTCACCCTCCTCTCCTCAGAATGAACTCTGTTTTCCACTACCCTATGCATTCTATTCCTTAACCAATTTCTGACCCAGTTTATCACCTTGGGACCCACTCTCAGGCTGCCCAGCTTGTTTACAAGCCTCCTATATGGAACAATGTCGAAGGCCTTGCTGAAATCCAGGTGGGCCACATCCACCACCCCTCCTTGGTCAAATTCCCTGGTAACCCAGTCAAAGAAAGCCATCAGAATTGTTTGACATAACCTTCCCGCTGTGAATCCATGCTGCCTAGGATCCTGTGATCCACTGAATTAAAGGTATACCAGAAGCCTTTCCTTTAGCAGTGATTCCATGAATGTCCCCACCACCAAGGTCGGGCTCACTGGCCTGTAATTGCCAGCCTCCTTCCTGCTCTCACTTTTGTGGAGAGAAACTACATCTGCCCTCCTCCAGTCCCCCAGTCCCCCAGAACTAATCCCATTTCCAGCGATTTGTTGAACAGGGCTGCCAGTGGTGCAGCAAGCACCTCTATAAGCTCCTTCAATATTCTTGGATGTATCCCGTCTGACCCCATTGCCTTGTCCACTCTCAGTTTTGCTAGTTCCTTTAGGACTCTCTCCTCCGTAAATGGACTGGTGTCCACCTCCCTTCCATTGATGCTCCTGTTGCTTAACTGAGGTCCCACACTTTCCCCTTCTTTTGTGAATACTGAACAAAAATATTTGTTCAGTGTACAGTTTCCCTGATGAAGTGCACTAGCATGAAACGTTGGAATGGAGAACTGACTGTGAATCATAAAGATTACTTGGAAAAATGGGGATTTGTGGTGAGTGAGCCTCATTCCCAACTTTCTGAGACAACTGCAGGTAGGGAAAGAAAATAAATGATAAAGGATGTCATACAAATAAGCCATTGTGGTCAGGAATGAGAAGTGTTCCGAGTAAATGGAAATTGAAAAGGAAAAACAAACCTACCCATAAATATGGGCTTTACTTGTAATCTAACTTTTGATGCATAATGAGAATATAACCATGTGCATGAATCCAGAACCTAAACAACTTTATCTGCTTTAGTAATCTACTCAACATCCTATATATACTAAATAGAATGCAAAACTATTAATGTTATGCATTTCTAACAGTAGATTACATCGTCATCACTCTGAGTGTGTAGCTAAGTGGGTAAGTGAAACCTTAACTCCTGCACCTGAGTTGGAGCCCCTGAGGAGAGAAAAAATTGCAACTGTAAGTCCAGAGTTGTCAAACTGCTATGATGGCAACTCATTGGTTAAAGTTCCATCAGAGTTGAACATGTGTTCGGCCGCAAAGCAGGCACAATGAAGGATTCAATGGCCAGAATAAAGTCTGATCTTGCAGGAAAGAAGGAGGAGGGCTCTTTCAGGGGGGCCTCATGTGGATGCCATCTTGCTATTTAACTGTATTAGAACATATTTCTGGGTAAACCTATTCAACTATTTAACATCTTAAAATGTATTTAGGAATCTGGTTAAAGTATAAAATATCCGTCCTGCATAGTGAGATGCCTATCATCTAAAATATGATGAGACTAACAAAGTTTTAAACTGCATCTCCCTACCAAAGCAGCCCCACACCCTTAGTCCTTGTAAAATACCATCATACCTTGCATTATTCATCAGCTGGATTCATTGGTCTCAGCCCTGGATGTAAAGTTCCCTCTGCATATAGACAACCCAATTTTCCAACCGCCTGCAGATCAGTATGCAAGAATGTCTTGCTTCCATAACTGATTTTTATTCTGGCAGACAGCATCAAGGCGTGTTGGATCCCCAACTCCCACAACTGCTGTCAGACCCCCTTCAAGGGATTTTCTCCTCATTCTAGTCAAATAACTTAGATCAGAGGAGATCCAGATTTGCTGTCCCCGGTAGCTCAGGTTCTCTGCTCTTCTAGTTGGCTGTAATGCATCGTCTCTCTTGCAAGTGTCTGAGAAAATTACCATAATAGTTCTTGATGGAGAGGTCTTCACCCATGATGCAGTGTGGGGTGACTCTGTAGGCTTTTTAACTATACTCTATGGGGCACATCGGGATCGGATTGGGGGGGTCTCATGTATAATATTATTGTTGAGCACACTGAGATTGGGTGGGGGGTTTCTAGTATATTTTATAGGTATGGGGCACATCGGGGATTGGGGAGGGGGGTCCTGCACCACTATTGCCCTGGCTGGTCTAAGGGTACTTAAAATTTCTCCCTCCAGGAGGTTTGAGAATTGCAGTTCTGGGGCTGTGGCAACTTGCATCTCCCTCATGCTCCCTAGCACCTTGTTGTAGCCCATTTCTGGGCACAGGGATGGCACAAGCTCCATTTGAGGCAGGCAACCAGCAATTGACACAGGCTGCCTTTGAGAATCGCTCCTGGTGGCATCATTTGGTACAAGGGCCACCTTGCACCATTCATTTTGGCGCAAGCCCCTTTTGCCATGATGGGAGCTTTGAGAATTGGGCCCTATGTCTTTGCTTGTCTCATGCGATTTATGCACCCTATCAACATTTTTTTCCCCCTGTTGTTCCAGACAAGTTTATTTATCTTAGACCCTTCTTCTTTAATTTGTTGTTTTGTGATAGGGAGGTCTTGTCAGACTAATCTAATTGTATTCTTTGACAGGTTAACCAAAGTAGTTAATACGGGCCATGCTGTAGATTTACTATACTTCAACACAGCAAGGCATTCAACTCGGTGCAACATCAGAGGATGCTGAAGAAGATGGGAGACTTGATAACAGCTAAGGAAGTAAGGTGGATAGGGAACTGGTTGGAGGGGAGGCACCAGAGAGTTGTGGTGAATGGAGTCAGATCAGATGAAGCAGAGGTCATTAGTGGAGTACCACAGGGATCTGTTCTAGCCCCAGTTCTTTACAATATGTTCATCAACGACATCTGAGATAGAATCCATCATAGGTTGTGACTACTCCCAGATGACAGCAAACTCTATGGTAGGGTTGACAATGTGGTGGGATAAGGGAGCTGCAGAGACCTGTAAATGCTAAAAAATTGGTCCAAATTCTTGCAGCTGAAATTCAGTGCCAAAAAGTGTAATGTTATGTACACAGGGAAGAAAGCCCCCAGAACAGAGTACTGATTGACTGATTGGTGGGGGTGTGTTAAGATGGACACAACATCATAGGAAAGGAACCTAGGAATTATCATCAGTGATTGACTCCCTTAAACAAACAAACCAATGTAACAGGGCCTTCAGCAAGGCTAATGGGATGCCAGGGTACACTGGGAGAGGGGTTGACAGTAGGAACCAGGAGGTACTGTTACCTCTTTATAGGTCACTGATAAGGCCACACCTGGGGCCCAATTCCAACATACATAACGCCTGGCGTAGGGCGAATTACGTAAAACCCCATGGCACAAATTGCACCTTACGACAGGCATAACACAAGTTGCAATTCCAAAAGGCACCTTGCACCATGCCATATGCGGGTTGCACCAAAGATTGGTTATGCCACCCACTATGCCCATAACCCACTGCAGCATGGCACAAGGGTGGGTTATGGCAGTACCTGCACCCTATTCCAGAAGGGTAGCTGTTGTAACCCACTTACGCCATTCCAGAACAAGGAATGGCATAGCGGGGTTAGACCAGCTAGGAGGTGGTCTAAGGGGTATCCATCCTGGCACAGTGATGGATGCCCCCCTCAGCACTGCGGAATTGCCATGGATGTGCTCCCTGTGCCCCTACACTGTCGCCCCACCCCAAAATTCAAGGGACACCTGGGGTCCCTTTGCACAGCCTCCCAAGCCCATGTGTTACGGGCGCCAGCCTCCAATGCCCCTAGGTGCATGCAGTTGCATTTCTGGGTGGGGGTTCTGGAAGAGGCAGCAGATTGCTTGCCATGACTTGGGCATCCAGGGTCCAGTGTGCCATTCCTGGTGCTATACCTGCAGCTGCCGCAAGTCATAGGGCATAGGTGCTGGGGACCCTGCTTATCCTGAATATGGCACAGGTCCCCAGCATAGCACTACTCCATGAACTCGTGATATGCCCGATGAGTGCACCATGCATTTTAGAATTGGGCCCTGGAGTACTGTACCCAGTTCTAATTTTTGACAACTTATTATATCAATAATTCTTATTTCAGAAAAAAGGAGTCAGCCGAGAATGACATAAATTGTTTAAATTATACTTATGAATTAAATTATTCAATAACCTAATTTTTTATTCATATGCAGGGATGGAGGTAAGGGAAAAACTATTGGCACTTCATCACAACAAAAATGTTGGACACTCTCAATCTGTAACAGTCAATGCTGATTTGCAACTCAAGGCATGCTTTTCAAAGCAAAAGGGCAACTGGATTCAAAGATTTATTTATTTATTTATTTATTAGCTTTTGATAACCAGGTAAGTGCGCTAGGCAACAGACCTGCCTATTTTCAGGCACGACCCGGGAGAGCACAGGACATTGGTTACAATATGCAGAAATGCACAGACATAATATAGGTGTACAGGAGCAAAACAAGATATACATTGGGTAGCACAGTAATAGTTACATAAGGGTACATTTTAGGCATAGATCATAATAAGGATGTAAAATAAAGCAATTAGGGTAACCATAAGACAGCTGAGGACAGTAAAGACAGCAAGGTTCATAGCCACCAGACAAGCATATTGCATGGGAGAACATTAGTGTAGTACTCAGGGTCAGACCCGACAGCCTGCAGTGGGACAAAGCAAATTAAGAGCATTTGCATTGGCCAGAGGCTAGAAGGTGGGGTGAACAGCGAGTTTTGAATTCTCGATGGAGGCTGAATTTTCACCATAAGGGGGAGTGAGTTCCAGAATTTGGGAGCAAATGGGCAAATGCCTGTTCACCCATTTTGTCATGCAAGGTCTAGTGGAGAGCATGGGGACAGAGGAAGACCTGAGGTGCAGGTGTGTGAGGCAGGAGTCAGGAGGTTGGCAAGATAGACAGGGCAGGGAGGTCTAGACAGGGAGTGATAAAGCAGCCCAGGGTAGGCTCTGAATATCCTTAGGTGACAGCCAATTTAAGCCAGCGTAAAAGGAGACAATGATGGGTAAGACGTGGGGCAGTTAAGGCGAATCTACAGATGTTGTTGTAGACAGTGTCTCATTTGTGAAGTGTAGCAGAGTTTGCAGCAAAGAGGAAGGGCAGAGCATATTGGAGCTGGGGTAAGAGAATACCTCTCGCAACAGAAAGTCTAGCGGAAGGAGTGAGGGAGTGGCGCATGCGATAAGCTCCGCCAATTTTAGCATTGACGGCACGGCACACCATATTGACATGCTGAGACAGGTCAAGTGTGGGATCCAAAGTGACCCCAAGGTACTTGAAGGACTCAGTGTTTAAGATGAGGGAGCCATCAAGGCATTGAACCCGGAGCCTGTTCGCAGGGGCAGACAGTTTCTTAGAGGATCCGAATAGCATAGCACAGGTTTTTTCTAGGTTCAGGACTTGGTGGTTGCTAGAGAACCAGGTCTGCAGGAATTGGAAGTCATTAGTGAGTGGAGTTGATGGCAACCGATTTTGACCCAGAGTAGAGAACAAGGTCATCCTGCGTACATAAGAGTGCAGCTATGCGGGACATGGTGGGAATATCATTTAGGAAGAGGGAGAAGAGTAGAGGTCCAAGAGGATCTCTGGGGAACTCCACAGGGAGATGTTTAGGGGGGAGGAAAGGGCCTTGTGAAATGCTACTGCCTGAGTCCGATTGTCAAGATAGCTATGGAACCAGGAGAGGGCTTGGTCAGATGCTCCAATGGATTGGAGTTTCTTTAGCATGAGAGGATGGTGTACCATGTCGAAGGCTTTAGACAGGTAGATAAAGACGGCCCCAGTGAGTAGGCCACGGTCCATATTATTTCTGATGTCATTTGTAAGTTGTGTAAGTGCAGAGGTGGTACTGTGACCGGGCCGGAAACCATGTTGGCACGGGGTTTGAAGATTAAACATGGCAAGGTGAGCAGCAAGCTGGTGGTGGACTATTTTTTCAAGCAGCTTACTGAGAGTGGGCAGAAAAGATATAGGGCAGTAGTTGGACATGAGTTTGACATCGCTCTTTTTGTGTATAGGGATGGTTCTGGCAGTTTTCCAGGTGGATGGGACAGTAGATGTACGAATCGAGAGGTTAAAAAGCCAGGTGATAGGTCTGATCAGCCAAGGTGCATCCTGCTTAAGTATGCAAGGATGGATGCCCTCAGGCCCTTGAACCCCGCGTGCCGGAAGGGAGTTAAGTAGCTTGCGAACTTCAAGGTATGTGGTTGGAGCCAGAACGAAAGAGAGGGGTGGGAGGGCGAGGGAGGAAAGAGGGACAGTCAGGTTGTGGGCTAGTTAGAGTAGCGACTGGTGGAGAAGAAAAAGGGCATTGAAGGCGTTGGCAATGGTGTCATGGTTGGTGCAGTGAACACCTTGAATGTTCATGTCAGCTGGATTCTGTTGCTTGTCGTTGCCGAGAATGTCCTTAATTTTGGACCAGTACCTGCTCGGATTTGTAGAGGATGTTATTAGTAGGTTCCTATAGTAGGTGCTTCTGGCAATATGAATTTGTCTTTTGCAGTTGTTACGTAATGCACGATAGTCTTCAAAGTCTGCATGGAGGTGGGAGATCTTCCACCTGGACCAAAGTTTGTCCCTAGATTTGAGAAGTTGAAGCAGGGGGCGTGTTAGCCACTTGGTTACTTTCCCTGCCATCCTACGTGTGGTGACCGGGATGTGAAGGTTTTGCAGAGCGAGGAGGACAGAGTTGAAATATTCTGTGGCTATGTTAATGTCCTCTGTTTGGTAGAGAGGGGACCAGTCAACCTGGTTAAGGTCAGTTAAGAAGTCCTCATGACTTGGGCGGAGATTAGGAAAGGTTACAGTTTTAGCAGGGAGGAGGAATGACAGTGTTCCAGACACAGTAGATGGGATAGCGGTCACTAATTGTGTCAGGTAGCACACCGGCTGAGGCAACATATTCCGTCCTGTTAGTAAGTATCCAGTCAAGGAGGGTGGCACAGTTGTCCCCACGTGAGACCCTTGTGGGTTCATGTATGAGCTGGGATAGATTTGCCTTGCTAGCCAAGGAGGATAGGTTAGCTGAGTTTTTCTCGGACCAGTCAAGGTTAAAATCACCAAGGCAGATAATGTCATTCTTGCCTGTAACTGTAGGCAGAAACCCTAGGAGTTCAGTGATGCCTTGTGTAGCATTTTGGGGGATATAAGTACAAAATATGGGAGTTTCTTTACACCCCAAGAAGCAGTAGGGAGTGCAGGATTTCACAGTTTGGTAGGAGGGGGTCCTGCAGAAGGGTAATGTTTAGGTGAGTTTTGAAGTAGAGGGCAAGGCCACCTCCCCTTTTAGTGCCAGGACGGTCGATACGAAGCATGCTGTATCCAGGAAAGTGGCACTGAGAGTCAGGCACTGTGGGCTTAAGCCAGGTTTCTGTGATGGCGAGGACGTCCGGGACGTTAGTATAGATCCAAGCCTGGAGGTCAGGGAGGTTGGCCATAAGGCTCCTTGCATTCAGGTGGGCGAAAGTTAGTCCATCGGTTTTAGGGAGAGTGGTGGCCAGGGGGGGCAAGGTTATGACAGGACGCAGAGATGGACCAGGGCTGATCTCAATGTCACCGGATAGTATAAGAGATAGGGTTAGTAACCATAGCGGGGTGATGAGGTACGCCCTGATAGACATGCAGGGTGGCGGCTTCAGATGAAGGTGAAGGTATCTGCCTATTGGACTATTAATACGCTTGCTGATGAGCAGAGGGGGTAGAGGTAGTGGAGTGGCAGTAGCAAGCATGTTGGAGTAGTAGAAGTCAAACTGAGTATAAGTATTGGCAGAAGCTGTTGATGTGTTCAAGCAGTAAAGCTCAAAGAGGATAGGAAGGCAAAGTATTCCCATGAGGAGCGCTAGGAGGGGAGGAGGGGACATTTTTGACTAGAGAAAGGAGTGAGGTAGAGAGGAAAGAGACAGCAGAGGGCTCTTTTAATATAAATCACCAAGTGAAAACAGCTACTAGAGAGCAGTAAAATGTGACAAGTGAGGTATTGGGAGCAAATTGCTCGAACTTAATCAGGCTCCCTCTAGTGGCAAAACAATATAAGGAGCTAATGGAGAAGTTGGGTGTTCAAAAAAAAAAAATATATATATTTATAAACCTTCAGATCTATTATATGGCCATGATTTGATGGAAAATACAGTCCAGCATTGACAATTTCACAGAATAAGTAAGTGAAATGCATATGTAATATTGACTGTATTTGTAACATAGAGGATAATGTTTGGGCAACTATACACAAAAAGCCTGTGTCTACATCAAGAGGTTTCTATTGCAACCAGGAACCTCAAATGCGAAGCTTGAGAGATTCCCTAGTTGCCACAGAAAACTCATGATGAAGATACAGGCCTGTCTGTGTATGGATACCCATAATTTATCTTTTATAGTATATAAGCATCCATGCCCATTGCAGACACTCCACTTCCTTTCAGTGAACAGGCAGCTATGAGTCACTTTAGGGTTGGTGGGGGGTTCAGTTTACTGATTTAGTGTTTAGCTAGTGACTGCAGCTGCAACTGTTTCTATAAGTTCACATTTAAGAATAACAGCTTCCAGCTTGATTGGCTAGAGAAAAGCAGCTGTGCAGCTGCATTCTAAGATGTTGTGCTGCAGTAGTGATATCACTATTACAGCACAGCAAAATGCTGATGTTACTCCTGCAACACAACAACCCTACTCTAGGCATGGATTTCCAGGCAGAACAACATTCCACCATACACTATATCTAAATACCACATTTCAATTGTGAGTGAATTGAGTATTAGCGGATGACAGATTTCCCTGTTAAAAGCAGACATACGTGTTCGTAGTGAACTTTCTGACCTTTGTGCACCCTGTTAGTATTGCTTGTGACAGGTTTTCATCAGTATTCTTAGCTGTTTTTGTACACATGCTGTCCATAAGATCAGGGAACATGATCTACTGCATACTATCCCATTTTAGTCATAAGTATGTTAAGTCACAAAGATTCACAAAGAGTTCAAGGAGCTAAAAGGCTGTTTGTCCAAGACTGCTCCTGTAGATTATGTGTAGCAATCTAAACTGCCACCCTCCAGAATAAATGTATCTAGATTTTGTTTGAATTTTGTTTTGTTTTCAATTATTAGGACACTTTCTGGTAGATTATTCCAGGGGTTCATTACATGTTCTGAGAAGCAGAATTTTCTCTTGTCCATTCTAAACCAGGTTGGTACAATTTACAAGGGATGATCCCTAGGGCTTGATTCTCAAAGCCCTGAGATTTACGCAAGGTGCCTGCACCAAACTGAAATAGTACAAGTGGCACCTTGTGACAAACATTGCCCCTTGGGCTATTCACAAAAGCAGCCTGCGTCAACCACAGGCTGCCTGCCCCAAATGGGGCTTGCGCAGCTGTCCACCAAATAATGAGCTGCAGCATGGTGCTGGGGGCATGTGGCAGATGCACACTGCCACATCACCGAAAAACAGATTCTCAAAACTCTCCCAGAGGGGGAAATTCTAAGTACCCTTAGACCAGCCAGGGCTGGTCTAAGGGTACTTAGAAACGTCACCTCTTGGAGAGTCTACCTATTCACGGCAATGTGCCACAGTTTCCCCTACCCAGTGCCGATGTCTGCTCGTATAAATATTTATATAACCATCCCCTTCCTGGTGTTCAAGTGCCCCCCTCCTGATCCCGATGTCTGCCGATACATATATATATATATATATATATATATATATATACATTCATCCTCTTTCCTGGTGTTCTAGTGGCCTCTCGATCCTTGATGTCTGCCCATATATATATATATATATATATATATATACACTGTATATTAATAAAATCATCCCTTCCTGGTGATCTAGTGCCTCCCCAATCCCCAATGTGACTCCATATAATAATAATATGAATGCACCCTGCCATGGTAGTCTGTGGCCCCACCCCCACCCCAGCAGGTAGAGCCAACCTCCCTCACCCCCTACACTGAAACACAGCCAGTGACTGGCACAGCCCACCTCTCACCTCCACGGTGAGCCACCAACTGAACTGTTCCGGACGTACGTAATGTTTATGCACACGCAATACAGTATGCCCTCAGGGATAGTTCAGTCAGCGGTTGCACTGGGGATTGGGGGGGCACTAGATCACAAGGGAAGGGGGTGATTTTACAAATATCCATATGGGCAGACATCAGGGATTGGAGAGAGGACCCACTAGAACACCAGAGAAGGGGATGAATTTATTAATATATATATGGGCAGACATCGAGGATCGAGGAGGGAGGACACTAGAACACCAGGGAAGAGGATGATTATATATACATATCTATATATATATATATATGCAGACATCGGGAAGGGGGGCCACTAGATCACATGGGAAGGGGATGATTTTATTAATAGATATACAGGCAGATATCAGGGATCAGGGAGGGGGGCCACTAGAACACCAGGAAAGGGGATGGATGAACATATACTGTATATATATATATATATATATCGGCAGACATCAGGGATCGGGGAGGAGGCCACTGGAACATAACTGTGTTAATGTATACATACAGGTAGACATCGGGGATCGAGGTGGGGACACCAGAACACCAGGGAAGGGGATAAATTTATTAATATATATCCAGACAGACATCAGGGATTGGGAAGGGGGGACACTAGACCACCTGGGTCTAGAGCGGCACAAGGCCACCCTGCAGCTTGCAGCAAACCCTCCTGGTGCATCGGTTGTCTCAAGCTGCCAGACTTTGCCGCTTCTACCCTGTCTGATAGAGAATTTGGTGCATGGTCCCTGGCACACCGGGCTTTAATGCAAGCTGCCTTTGACTGCAGTAAATTTTCTTTCTTGCAAATTAAAAATTGATTTAAGGCAACAATCAGTATATTTAACATTAAATGAGGCAATTAATGACTCGCCTCAAATTGATATAAAATTTGAGACATCTAAAATGGCTATGACGGTAATGGAGAAGGCAAATATGTTAGATTCATTGGGGCTTTACTTATTAGATATATTAGATGTAAACGGATGGGAACAGCTAATGGGGACTAGACAGATAACAGAGACTGACAAAATAAAGGACAAAAAACAAATATTAAGCAAAAAATCAAAACAGATAAACAATGCAGAAATACATTTTTTTCATGGAATATTGAAGGGTTAATGAGTAAATGGGCAGATAAGAGTGTATTGGATTTTCTAGAGACAGGAGACATAATATGCCTCCAAGAAACTTGGATAATTGATCAGATCTCGCCAATGTTACCGGGATATAGTGGCTATGTAAAGTCAGTAAGGAATACTAAGAAGTTTGGTCATCCCAAGGGTGGGATAATAACATATGCTAAAACTTTACTTAATTATGAAATCAAAGTTCTGGAAAGTACAATGGACATTAGTTTGACAATTTTGTTCACATCAAAACATATACGATTTATCATAGTAAATCTGTATATTCCCCCAAGTGACAAAAGGAATGATAATAAATATTTTTAGGATGAATATGATAAACATCTGGAAAAACTAACTGACGAATATGAGATGACACCAATAACTGTATTAGGAGACTTTAATGCAAGGATAAGTAAAGAAAGAGAGGTGTATACATTAAAAGATGATCTTCTAAAGGGACTTAATATAACAAACAATAAATTGAGCTCAATGAGATCTGCAAAAGATGGAAAGACGAATAAGAACAGTAATAGACTGTTAGTCATAACGAAAAATCAAGAGTATTGTGTTCTTAATGGGAGAACTTATAATGATAAAGAAGGAAGTTACACTTTCTTGGGACCAAAAGGAGCATCAACCATAGATTTGATATGGGTAAACCAAGGAGCAATTCCCCCTAACACTAGATATGGAAGTAGTTAAAAGGGTTGAATCAGCACATTTCCCATTACAATTAAGAATACTTAAACATGGACATGAAAGGGAAAGCATAGGACACATATAGACAACAGATCTGATGGAAATTATAAATTCTAAAATGATCAGATGGACCCAAGATACAATTAATACTTTTTCTGAAATTATGGCTACAGATCAAACTTTGGATTTGAAACAGAATATTCAGAAAGGAGCAAAGATAATTGAAAACTGGAAATATATATTATGACTAATGAAACCTAAATTGACAACTACAAAAATCAATAAAAGTAAACATCCAAAAACATGGTTTAATTTATAAGTGTAAGCAGAGTAAGAAGAAATTAAACCAATTAGTGAGAAGTTATAAAGCAAATCCTAACAAAGGTAATCTAAAGAAATTAAATAAAATTAGGAAACAATACAAGGAAAACTTGGATTTAGAAAGGAAAAAATTTCAACATAAGCTTTGGATGGACTTACAGCAAACTGAAAAAACAAATAACATTAAAGAATTCTGGTATCAGGTTAGTTATGGCTTTAAACAATATACAAATCAAATAGAGGCATCTGTTACACCACAACAATGGGATATACATTTTACATCTTTATTTTATGTGGATGATAAAGATCCAATTGGCAGAAATATTTCTAAAAAATGTCAAAAACCAAAATCTTTAATGATAACTGAAGAAGAAATATTAAAGGTAACTTGGGAAATGAAAAACAATAAATCTCGGGGACCAGATGGGATAACAGCTGAATTATTTAAGTATTTTTCTTATTGGTGGATTTCTATATTATATGTATTATTTAATAACTATATACAGGATGATTTATTTCCAGATTCATGGCTTGGAAGTATTGTATATCCAATATTTAAAAAGATCAAATAAATGACCCTAAAATGTATAGACCTATAAGTCTATTAGATACTTCCCAAAAAATGTTTACTAGAATAATCTTGGAACGTATACATCAGTGGGAATCTGAAAATAATATCCTAAGTGAACTACAAAATGGGTTCGGAAAAAACAGGTCCACAATACAGCATTGCCAAGTATTAAAATATTTAATTTGGAAACAGGTAAGAATATAAAAAAACACAAGTTATTTTGTTGTTTTGTTAGATTCAACTATATTAAGTACCTTAATCAGGTTACATACAGGTACATGGATCCAGGTAAGATATAATCAAAAAAGAGATTTATCACACAAGATAAAAACTAATCGAAAGGTAAGACAGTGCTGTATATTAGCCCCTATACTTTTTAATTTGTATATTAATTCAATAGTAGAAAGTCTTGATGAGCCAGAGTTCCATTCTCCTAAACTAAGTGCTAGAGGGATACCCTGTTTAGCATATCCAGACAATATAATATTAATATCAACATCATTATTAGGATTACAGAGAAAAGTAACTCAATCTGAAAAATTGTGTGAAGAAAATTAGCAATCAATATGCAAAAAACAAATATGGTTATTTTTGGAAATAGGAAATGTAAAATTTCCAATTTGTACACAAATCAAAATAGGATAGAAACAACAAAATATTATGATTACCTTGGAATAAGATTTGCTGAAAATACATTATGGAAAAGTCATCAGATGTTAATAAAAGGAAAATTTAACACAGCAGCAAATGCATTTAAAAGGTTTGCTGGGAAATATGGAAATGGAAGTATTATTGGCCTTTTAGAAACTATAAATATTAAGTTGAAAACCAGTATTCTTTATGGAGCAGAAATTTAGGCAGGAGAGGATATTAAGCCTTAGGAGATAATTATAAACAAACTATACCGATATGTACTTCAGATACCAAATTCAGTCCCAATAGAAAGAGTATGAAGGGAATTGGGTCAGTATTCATTGGCAACCTTGGTACGAATACAAAGAATGAAACATATATTAAGATTATTCTTATTACCGGATAAGAGATTGCTAAGAATAATGTTAAAGGAGATAATCCAATATAATGATAGAGGTTTTTTATCTCCTTTAATTAAAGATATTAAGACCCTATTTTTCCACTGTGTTTGAATACATTATTGCACAAAATTTATCATACTCTATTTATTGAGATTGGAGAAATGACTGTCAAAAAAGTTAGAGATGATGCTCTAAAAATAGTTAACAAGAGAATAAATACTTTGAAATATTTCAGCTGGTTTAAAAGAATAAAAATACAGCATGGTGTTGAACCATCTTTATTAAGATTAATAAACCCAGTTGATAGAAGATGATAACTAGATTTAAACTGGAATTATACAAATGTAATTACATTTATTATAATCAGAAGAGACAAGGAGTCAAAAGTCCATTTTGTAAATGTGATGGGAAAACAATAGATGATCTTGAACATGAATTATTATGCTGTATAAAGTATGAAAGACAAAGAAAATATTGGCTTGGACCTATTTTGAAAGAATACAATACACCCCATGACAGATAGTTGATTATAGGACAATTGCTCAATACAAATGATGTGAATATACTTGCAGAGAATAGTAAGTTTTTTAAAGAAACTAAAATTGTAAAATATTTTAGTATGTAGTTTAGGAGTGAATATTTATAAGAGTAGTGTATGACTTTTGCATGTATTTATTTGTGTTGTATATGGAAAATGGATTGTAAAAACGTTTTGTAAAGACATTTATGTCGAACAATAAAACATTTTGTACCTTGTACTGGTTCACATTCTGTTTTTTTTTTTCCATCTGTACCGGCCTTTTAGCAGATTCACTGGGTGTTTTTGCTTTACACTCTGATGGGCAGTGCCATTTTAGAACTGTATAATGTACATTATGTCCTTGTTACAGAACTTACAGTGTTTTCACAATGCATTCATGTTCTACTCTGGAACTCTGTGGCCCAAAGGGGACATAAACTACAACATACAGTTCTAAAATGGCACTTACTAGCAGAGTGTACATCGGGAACACTCACTGTGTTTGCTAAAAAGGCCAGTAAAGATGGAACAATATCAGAAAGGAATCAGATATATGAAAAATGCATCTAATGGGAAAAATGACTTACAGATTCAGCACAGTTCTCCTTTAACTTACTTTACTGTAAAAACTCTCCTGATTCCTGCTCGCTAAGCGTCCACCATATTGGCTGATATTTTCCTATTTTTCCACTACAATCACCAATCAACTCATGCTCAGACACTGCATCACTAGCACTGTCGTCATGACAACGCGTTCATACCAACAGACATAGCAACAGTGATCACACTCTACAGAAAGACACTTTCTGAGCAAAAAAGAACACACATTTTTATAAATGAAAAACAAATACACTGCTACACTGGCATGGCATCTCTGGTTCTACTCTGTCATGGTTCAACAGCTACCTCACAAATAGAATGCAACAGGTGAAAGCTGGTGACTCTCTCTCCCCTCTTTTGAGAGGAGTACCACAAGGCTAGATCCTTGGCCCCCTCCTGTTTATGCTTTACATCAACACCATTGGAAACAACATCAATAAAGCAAAACTACATATATTTGTGAACAACACGGTAATTTAGGTAGGTAGGTAAAAATGTATTTTTATACAGGAATTTAACATGTCGTTTGGACGAACTGTCCAGTTTACAAGACAGTCCTATACTTAACATTCCTAAAGACTTCAAAATTACTGTCAAGAAAAGAGGAAGGGGGAAGAAATATAAAAATCACTAATACATTATAGAATAATTAAGAAAAATAGTAAATAAATAAGTTACACTTCACAAGTACCATGAACACTTAACAATACATACATGATAATTTAGAAACATTGACAAGTATATATCAAAATTCCATTTGTAGCATTTAAAAAAGTGTTATAATCAGTTATTGCATGAATATTTGAAGAAATAGTATTCCAGTAAGAAGCTGCTGAAGAAATTAAATTTCTGTCACTATATCTTTCTCTTTTTTTACCTTGATTTTATTTTGGTGGACTGATCCAAGGTCTCTGGTGTTGGTTTGTATTTCATCAGGGAATAAAAGATAAGAGACTGGGTGGTCCAAAAGTGATATCTTCATTTTGTGGACCAGTAACACCCAGTTCCTCCTGTACCCCATATACTAAGGTTGCCATCCAAGTTTGTTTAACAACTGGCAGTGGTGAGTGTGGTAATGACACCGCAGTAAAAATCTTGCCATTCTGTAATGTATTTTATCCAGTCGGTCCAGTTGTTGTTTGTTAGCAGCTCTATAAACTAACTCACTGTATCTCAAAGTAGGTAACACCAGTTGTTCAGGAAGTTTCTTCTTATCTTGCAGTTTTAAGAATTTGGTTGTTCTTCTGAAAGCCTCCAGTCTGTTATTTATATTTTTTATTGTAAGAGTTAACATGATTTTTAAAAGTTAAGTGTGAGTCAAAAGTCACACCAAGATAGGTGTAACTATCTACCAATTCAGGTTTAGTTTTGTTAAAAGTATGACTTTGTATCTGACTGGGTGTACTATTACTTTTTAACCTAAAGTGCATCAGTTTTGTTTTTTTGGTATTCATACAAACATACAAAATTTGCCAGCAGATAAAGGCCTAGAGGTCTATCAAGTCAGCTCGAATGTGCAGCTAGCACCCCTTATTCTGCAGCTGCCCCTCCCTTCCACCCTTCCCTTCATTAACCCTCCCTTGTCCCATCCCATCCTTTTGAAGCAGTCCACTGTTCTACTGGATACCACTTCTGCAGGTAACGATTCCACCTAGGCACCACCTCTCTGTAATAAAGTGTCTCCTCATCTCCCTCCTGAACCTTCCTCGCCCAGTCTCATATCATGGCCCCTGGTGGCCCTCCCTTCCCTTACTTTGAACAGCCCCTCTGTACCCGTCTTGTTTATTCCTTTCATGTATTTAAAGGTTTCAATCATGTCACCCCTGTCTTTCCTCTCCTCCAGTGAGTACATGTTCAACTCCTTCAACCTCCTCTCGTATGATAAGTCCCCGAGCCCCTTGATCATCTTTGTCGCTCCGCGCTGCACCCCCTCCAGTAACTTAATGTCCCTCTTCAGATACGGATGCCAGTACTGCACGCAGTACTCCAGGTGTGGTCTAACTAATGACCTATACAGTGGCAGAATCACCTCCTCCCTCCTCGAGGATATACCCCTTGCAATACAACTCAGCATTTTGTTGGCCTTTGCAGCTGCCTTCCTACATTGTGCCGAGTTGTTCATTGACCCTGTAATGAGCACACCCAGATCCTTCTCCTCCTCTGTCTGGGCTAGCTGCACTCCACCTAGCTGGTAACTCCTCCTTGGGTTCTTCATCCCAAAATGCAGCACCTTGCACTTTTTGGCATTAAAGCCCAGTTGCCAGGTGTCTGACAGGTTCAAGCTTGCCAGATCATCCGCAACCCTGCCATCCCCTAGGTCATCCACCACGCGCCTACCTTGGTATCATCAGCAAACAGACTGATCTTGCTCTTGATGTCCCATGATATGTCTGCAATGAATATCCCAAACAACACTGGTCCCAACACCGAGCCCTGTGGAACACCGCTCATCACTGCCCTTGGGTGTAAGAGCTCCCCACCCACCACCACCCTCTATTGCCTTCCCTGCAGCCAGTTTCCTACCCATCTCACCAGCTTTGCACCCGCCCCTGTGCCTACTAACTTCCTTCCCAGCCTTCCATGTGGCACTGAGTCGAGTGCCTTACTGAAGTCCAGATACAGGACATCCACTGCATGGCCTCTGTCCAGTTGCCTAGTTACCCAGTCATAGAACTCGACCCTCAGCAGTCGAAGCCCATATGGAACTCCAGTCAGAATTTGATCTCCTTCAGCTCAGCTTTGCACAATCTAATCTGCTCTTAAATGCCAAAAAAAACAAAGGTCATGTACTTCCATTCCAATTACCAAACTGCCACCCAAAGTGAGCTTGTATCCCTGCCCCCCCCATAAAGACCCTCCTTGATGACAACCTCGAGGTAGTCAACGATTTTAAATACTCAGGCTGCGACCTTGACCAGCATCTAACATTCACTACCCATATCACCTCCCTTGCAAAGAAGCTGTGGCAAGGACTTGACTTCTTTTACAGGAATAAATCACTATTTAACAATGACGCCAGGCTTCGACTGGTCCAGACAACCTTCAAACCACTCCTTGACTACGTGGATATTCTCTATGGCCGCTGCTCAGACTCCCTGATACACCAACTGGACACACTATACTATAGAGCAATAAAATTAATCTTAAATGCCTATTGTCGCACTCACCACTGCGACTTGTAAGCCTCCCTGGGTTGGTCCTCCTTAACCACCAGATGGCTCTCTCATTCCCTCACCAGGCTATACAAAGCCCTGCCATCGAAACTCCTCCCATATATAACTAATCTATTCTGGAGCTCTACCTCCTCTTATACCTTACGTAGCACCACTTACATTATGTTGGATATCCCTAGCATACGCTCCCACTATGGAGGTCTAGCTATAAGCCATGCTCTATCAGTTGCTTGGTACAAAGCCGTGTCAAACCTCAAGTTGCAATAGCTAATCCTCCTGGGCAGTTTTAAAAACTTACTTGCTAGTAAACTACATGGTTCACGCACATGCCGCTGATCTCTTGGCCTGCCACTCTGTATGGGTGACCACACTCTTCTCAAATGCCCCCTCCTTCTACACATACCACGCTCTACTACCCCTTCATCCACCCCATCCTCCCTGCCCACATCCACCATACCCTTCTACCTTCCCCCATCTCCCCATCCCTCCCAAATTACCTGAATGAGCCATCTGTACACTCACCCTACACAAGCTTGTCCACCACCCCTTGCTTCACCCCGCTCGCATGACCACCCCACATTGCCTTGACTCTTAACTATCTTACCTTGACCTCCTACGCTCTCTCCTTTCCTCTCCCGGATTTCAATGTCTCACCATCATGCCTCTCTTCCCTTCTACCTGCCACCGAATGTTAAAATCCTGCCTATCGCAAGATGTATTACCGACTATCTGCAGTTTTCTTTACAATATTTCTTATACATCTCCAACTATGAGGTGCTGCAACATCATATACAATGTATTCTATTAAGCTGTGTAGCACGTTCCTGCTTTTGGGAAGCTTCATGGTGTTTATTCCCTTGTATATAGTTTGTATTTTTTACATTTTATGGTCTCTCCCTTTGTGAAATGACTGTTATATACCCACTTATGTATTTATTGTGTTTGTTATATTGTACGTGATATGCACGCTACTTGATTCAGGACCTCCTTGTAAATGAGCCTTCTCAATGGAGTTCTTTCCTGCCAATAAACTTTGATGTGACAATAATAAATAAATAAATAAATAAAACAAAAGCTAAACTGAAAACCCACATACACGAGGTCTTTACTTATTACATAAATGGAATATGCAATGGGGAACTCATGGAATAAATGATTTATCTGCACTCGAGCAGTTTGACCTTGGACACCTCACTCGTGGCTTACACCACTCATGAGGTTACCCGAGGGCAGACTGCTCTTGTGCAGATAAATCATTTATTCCACTCATCCTCATTGTGTATCCTTTTGTAATGACATAGTCAAGCTTATCCTGTCCCAACTAATTAATGAACCCTCCTGTCTAAACACCAAAACTCTCAATCACTCTCTAATAGATTGGGCTGTCACCTCACACTCACACCAGATAATTGCTGCAGGTCTCCTGCCAGACACCTTAAGTGGCCATCACCTAATATACGCAATCTGGAAAATCCATTGGCCCAAAGTCCCCCCCCCCCAAAGCCCTGCTGGTTTGGTCCTATAAATCACTGAACCTTGCTCTCCTACTAAATGACTTGGCAAACCATGACTGGTCATTAATCCCGAGTGCCACCTCTATTGACTCTGCACTAGACTATTTCAAGTCTAAGTTCCAATCAGTTTGGGATACTTATGCACCACTCGGACGGATCCAGGCCTGGGGTTCCCATTGCCTTGCGTCACTGTAGAGCTCATGGCCTGCCTTCTGGCCAGGGACCAAGCATGGAAGACTCACAAAGCCTCTTGCTCCACTACTGATTACCAGAACTATAGCTCCCTTCGCAACTCCTGTATTAGAGCAATCCGTCTGGCCAAGCCAGATTATTTTAAATCCACCTTCCTTACTAATTTAAATCACCCCTCCAAATTCTGGAAGGTGGTACAATCCCTCTTCCTCCCCCCATCCCAGCCTCCTACCCTGTTATTAAAGCTGACAACACCACCTTAACTGACCCACTCGAAGTGGCAATTGAGTTTAACTCTTTCTTTACCTCGTGTGCTTCTGCACTCCTGTCCTCACTCCCCCCATCCCCCCATGGCCAAGCCCCCCACCCGTCCTTCTCTTTCTTCCACGTTACCCCAGCAGAAGTATACAACTCCTTCTTGTACTAAACCCTTCCAAGGCAAATGCCTCCGGCTGGACTCCAAATGCTTTTCTTGGTAGCCCCACCATTGCCTACCCCTTCCCTCCCTCTTCAACCTTTCCTTCTCCTTGCCTCTACTCCATCTGAATGGAAACATGCCACTGTCATTTCCCTCCCAAAAGGTGGCGACCCCTCCTCCACAGGAAACTATCAACCTATTTCGCTCCTCCCCATTCTGGCTGAACTAAAACAGCATCCAGTACTCTCCCAGCTCTCCTCCTTCCTTGAGTCTACCTCCTTCTTCACACCTCACCAGTCTGGGTTTAGGAAGTCTCCCTCACCACCACCTCCCTGCTGAGGCTCACTGAATCAATCCTTACCGGCATGGACCAGGGCCTCATTACCTCTGCCATCTTTGTCATCCTCTCAAAGGCTTTCAACACTGTTTCTTACCCTCTCCTCTTATCTAAGCTAGCAACAGCAGGGCTCTCTAGCAAGGCCACCAGCTGGTTCCACTCCTACCTTGTGGATAGGACTCAGTCCGTCAGGATTGGTGACTCCATATCTCCCTCCTCCCTCCCCATCACCACTGGTGTACCTCAAGACTCCATCCTTGGCCCTCTGCTGTTCTCCATCTTCATCAACAACCTCTCCTCTGCCTGCCCACACACCTCCATCCATATGTATGCAGACGACACCATCCTGTTTACATCTGGCACCTCTACCTCTGATGTAGCAACCAGACTACAGCAAGACTTTATGGAAGTTTAGCACTGGTTCCACTCAAATCAGCTTTTTATGAATGCTAAGAAAACAGTCTCCATGACCTTTGGCACAAGGCAGAGACTATAACGGCTCCCCTCCCTTCCCACCTTCCACACCCTAGAAGGGACAATGTTAGAGGTCTGCTCCTCCTTTCGATGCTTCGGAGTCTGGCTTGACCAACACCTCAACTTTTCTGTGCATATTGATGCCGTCCACAAGAAACTGCACCCTCAAACTGGGTGCCCTGTATCGCAACTGTGGGTGCATCCCACTGCCGGCTCACTGTGCTATTGTGCAGAAAATGATCCTCGCTATATTCGACTATGGGGATGTAGTCTACAATGCCGCTCTCAAATCTTCTGTAACCAGAATGGACACCCTCTTCCACTCCTTCTGTCATTTTGCCCTGGACTGTCTGCCTAGTATACACCACTGTGTCCTTTACCAAACCCTGTCCCTCCCCTCCCTACAAGACAGGAGGTGGGCACACTGTGCTAGTTTTCTGGCTAAATTCTGGTCTCAGTCCCTGCCCCCGTACCTCTCCACTTCTCTCTCCCTCCTCCGCCTCCCTTGCACTCTCTCAGACACTATGACTCTCTCACACTATCCGTCCCTCCCATGACCACCTCTGCAGGCCAGGCAGCCTTCTGTCGCCTGCATAAGCTGTGGAATGCCCTTCCCTCTGCCATTCACCATGCCAGCTCACCATGCTTCTTCAACACGCTCCAGAAAGCCCATTTCTGCACCATCTGCTCCTGCTTCTAAGCTCCTATTAGCCCAATATCCCCCCCGCAGACCCTCTTCCCCTGTCTTACCCCAACAACTGAGTGGTTCTGGCCAACCCCGGATTTAAATTTTCTAGTTCCCTGGATACTTCTGGTACTTCTAGCACTTACTTATCCATTAGGCGGCTTGTCCGGCCTTTGTATGTCTCATCTGTAAGAACCTTTAGGATCTCCTTGTGTTGTCAGAATTTGCTGCAAATATTTTCTACTATTGTATTCACCACTGTATGGTAATTCTCGGCTACTGTGCAATTATTGTTGCATTGTGTTATCCTTGTGTTGTCAACCTTGATGCAAAAATCCTACTATTGTATTTACTAATGTGCTGTCACTTGCTGTTACTGTATAAATATTGCGGTATACCATCGCCGCATCAAAACCCCAATGGCAAAGACCACCACAGCAACAGGATTCGGCCAAAATCCGCCTGTCGCTGTGATGGTCTCCGCATGGCCAGGGGATTGCCTCGCAGAGTGTTTGGCCACCCCCCTCCCCGGTCCAACTCCGACTCTGAGTTGGAATCCTAGAGACCCGGGGGGGAGGCATCCCCGACACAGCATTGCCGACACTCAGCAATGTGGCTGTTGCTGTCGGGGATGTCTCCATAGCCGCTGTGGCATGGTAAAACCAAATATTGGATGCATTGCACCATCTCCTTCTGTTCCCTCCCCAAGGATGCATCTGGAAATGAGCAGTTGTCTGCTCAGTATGCCTTCCTGGTAAAACTTTTAAATAAATATATCTATCTATATATATCTACATCTCGCTCCCTCTCTATATACATATATATATATATATATATATATATATATATATATAATAGTTAGTTATAGTCTGCAGGTTGAGGTAAAACTCGCAGAAAAAACCATATCAAGGAATATTAGGAAATTTCTATGGGAATCAAAAGAAGAGTTAATAATGAGCCATGTCTCCAGATTTGGTGATCGTATGACTGCCACTGCAGATATTGGAACAATGATATTAAACAGTATACGTTCAACAGCCGGCCCGGTGGAGCTGAGGGTTGAGGTGCTGGATACCACACCTCATGCCACGCCAGTGACCCTGGCTCAGGAGTGAGCTCGGGTTGTTGGGGGTCGGCAGGGGAGGGAGAGCACTGAACATCAGATGGACTGCTCTCCTCTCCTGGGGAGGAAGGGAATGTTGTCCTGCTCATTGGCTGCCTCCTGGTGGAAGCCAGTTGGCAGCACCGGAGTTAGGGAGGCAAGAACATGGCGATGTGGCCCATGCGCACCTCCATGCATACATGCTCATGGCCATGGAAGGGGAGGGATGAAAATGGAAAAATAGAGGGGTGCCGGTAGGCTCCATGATGCCCAGCCACACTCCCAATCCAGGGCTTAACTCCTAGCAAACTGGATTGTGTACCTGGGGGGAGGATGGCCCTCACCTCTCTGGCCCCACCACAGGGGAGAAAATCCATGGGGGATTTTCTGGGATCTGGGCTAGGAGTCAGGAGACACACACAGTGTCAGGGTGGATGTGAGCGCTTGATGAGAGAAGCAGAGCCTGCCTAACAGCAGCCTGCAGGTAAGAAAGCAGAAGATGAAAAAAAGCAGTATATGCTCAGAGTCAGAATACAACTCAGAAAAGTGACTATTCAGATATGACGTAAAATGAGTTGTGATATGAACGAATGTACAATGAGACTTTATACTGATGACAGTAATCTTATATACATTTTTATTCAAAAATAAGTAAAGGTCAGCCCGGTGGTGCTGGGGGTTGAGATGCTGGACGCCACACCTTGCACCATACCGGCAACCTGAGTTTGGGAACGGACTGGGGTCATTTGGAAGTCAGCCGAAGTGAGGAAGGATTGAGCGTCCGATGACAGCTCTCCTTTCTCAGGGAAGGGGGGACAATGCAGTATGCTGTAGACTGATGCCCAGCAGAGGCTGGGGATCAGCACAGGCACACTGCTTAGAATGGGATGGACCCATGCACAGGGCATATGACTGTCCACGTGGAGACAAAGGCAGTCACCCTGCCCATTGCACGTGCATAGGTCTGGGGAGAAAGCCGGAGGAAAAAGAAATGGGGCTGGCAGGCTCTATGATGGCGGGCTGCGCCCACACCAACCTCCCAGTGATCTAGATGTTAGTTTCCAGTGGTGGGGGGAAAATCGATGCTCCTCGCCACTGGCCCTTTCCCAGGGGGACAATCCATGGAGGATTTGCCGGGTGGGGCTGGTGCAGGGATGCCTGGCCGGAAAGATGAGTCCCTTCCAAGGGAGGGGCCGGAGCCACCTGCTAGTGCCCCAAGGAGGATAAAGTACCTATAAAAAAAAATATGTAAAGGACAATCTTGTTTATCTCTCAAAAAATTACAGTGTGTAAAGTATGCACTCTTTCATCAAAATTCTGAGTGTACTATCCACATAAGGAAACTTAAAAAAAAGAAAATCTTTAACAAGAAATCAACAAATACTAATAACTTCAAGTACATTAATACAATTCAGTTGTACTTACGCAACTGGATGAGATGATGCTTGTGTGACTTGATTTACGTTGTAGCTTTCCGCCGCTCTATCCATGGGATATACCACCCTGTAGGGGTATGATGCAAGAAACCCTAGAGGAGGGTCCCCCCCCATAGGTGCCACGGGAATGATGCGGTCAGCTAAAAGTAGCTGAGGAAGAAGCCCACAGGTAAGAGAGACGAGACACTGGAGGAGGATGGGTGGATGGTGGGCAACAAGAAACAAATCCTGGGGAGGCCCAGGATGAGTGGTCTTATAAGTCTGATGGGGGAGTGACATAGTTGCTCCACCCATTGAACCTCAGGCTTAAAAACCCTCCCATTCAATTGTGCTTATGCAACTGGATGTGAAGATGCTTGTGTGACTTGATTCACGTGGCTTTCCGCCTCTCTATCCGTGGGATATACCACCCTGTAGGGGTACGACGTAAGGAACCCTAGAGGAGGATTCTCCCCATAGGTGCCACGTGAATGATGCCGTCAGCTAAATGTAGCTTAGGAAGAAGCCCAAAAAGAATACCCAATCAGGTGCTGAGCATCGAAGAGGCGAGGATGATGAATGAATGAATTCTGAGAAGATAAATAAGGGCGAACTTCCTAAGGAGAGAGGGGGAAAGCCAGGGCCACCATCCACCTCCATCCAACAGCGGAATCTAACTAACCTAATATAGCACTAACCCTAACTAGTATTATGACCATTGGTATGGAGGAGAGGAAAAACCCCCTTTGAGGAGGAAACCTCTGGGGATCCAAGGCCTAGGTCACCTTCCCTCCAGGCTGATGACATTTGATTTAAGGCCGTATGTCGTTAAAGAGAAGGATATGAGTAGGGAAGATGATGATGGGATAGGTAAAAAAAAACAAGAAAGAAAGCACATATCAAAGAAGGAACATGAGGCAGCAGGAACCCGAGCGGGGTATGCTCGAGTAGATGATGGGAAGGAGTAGATCCATGTAGAAGGCAAAGGAGCAAAGGGTATCCAGATGTGATCATGAGAAAACTGGGGACGATGAAGACTGATGGTGATGAACGCCACAGGTGTGCAGCAGTTTGATGAGGTAGCATAGGACCCAATGAGAGGTATGCTCGATTGACTGATGTGAGAAAGGAGACTCAGAGACCATGAGAAGACAGAGGATGATGAAGACAGATGATGATGATCGCCGCAGGAGTGCAGCAGTGACGTAGGATAAGAGCCAATGAGAGGTATTCTCGATACAGCAATGTGATTAAGTAGACTCCTCAAGAGGAGGTAAACTCTGAGTCCAAGAAGGCATGCCTGGAACCAGAGGGTATGCTCGGGTCTAGCGATCGATGGGAACAAAATGGTCGTGCATAGGATTCAATGATAGGAATGCTTGAGTGAGTGATGGAAATAGATGAATCATGAGGTAAGGATGAGTAAACAATGACCGGAGTCAGGAACCTGATACATGTGGCAGGAGGGCCGGGGGTCGATGAGGTGGCATATGAGTAATGATAGGTATGCCCAAAAAGAGATATCGATTGCAAACCAGATAGAGTCAGCCAGAGACAGCCAAATGATGAGGATGGCAGAGCGTGAGAAGGCACATGGGAGAACTGCAGGAGAGCAGCGGTTCAATGAGGAAGCATAGGGCCCAAAAGAAAGCAAAGGAGCGGGGGAAAGTTAGGCCGCAGCACATGGGTGCTGGGAGTCATGACCACGCCAGGATGAAGGTAAGGAAGGCAGGAACACAGGAGGAAAAGGCCAGCCAGCCCTGAGTAAGGTGCAATGGACAGGAAGGCATGTCTTAGAGCAGAGATTGAGGCAATTCGAGGTAGCAAGCAGAACGGAGGGAAATACTGAAGGAAGCCAAAGCTGCATAATGAATGAGGAATAGAGACAGGGCTGGTGGTGAATTACATGACCTAATATAAAGGCCATATATCCATCATCTTCAAATTTATCTCCTACACCAGCTGTATTCTGAGAAACGAGTGCCAGTAAACTCTGAGCTGGTGCTAAATCTACGTGAGGGAAAGGTGATGGCAGAAGAGGAAAACCCCCCAAGAGCAAGGTAAGTAGAATTAAAGCAAGAATTACTCATAGCATGCAACAAATAAGGAGCCACAAAACAAGGAAATGTGGGTTAGGATGGCGAGACTGAAAAGGGAAGAAGGAGAAATGGATCCATTAACTGCCGGTCAGCAGCAGGTAACCTGCAACTTGTTAATACTGCAAATTAGGCATCTAGTGGAAACAGATCATTGCAGTGATTGATCTGCCTACCCCTGACGCATGCCCCCCACAAACACATGAGATTGTAATACAAACCACAGTGGAATGATAGGTTACCACTTGGAATGATAGCTTACCACTTTCCAGTTAAAAGGCATGTAATTTAGCTCTATATGAAAGAACAGACAGCATGAGGAGCCAGAAAAAAAGACCAAATGCTGTTGCAAGCCTGAATGTCTACGGAGGATGAGTGTCCTATAGTGCACCACCCAAGACAATGCCTCCTAATTTCAGAGACTGACACACAGCTACCGAAGTCCCAGGGACACACGTGCCCCAAATCGGGAGGTCAAGTGGCAAGACCAGAAGTGAAAGAGCAAAAGCCGCCGCACACCACGAATGAAGGTACGAACAGCAGGAGCAGACAAGGCAGGGCTCAGAGTGGGGAAGGAGAATGGAGCAGCGGAAGCCGCCCGTGAAAAACAGCACAGATGCGGCGGGCAGACGCGGGCTCAAGGTCCCACAAAGCAAAAGGGGTCAAAGCCGAAGGAACACAGAACAAAAAACAGAGAAAAGAGGCATGGGGGGAGGAGCAATGAACAAAGGAACAGTACAGTGGTGCGGGCACCGAGATGCCCAGGAATCAGAGGCAGAGGAGGGCTGCAAGTGCAGGCCACCAGAATAAGCAAGCGAGCAGCAGAAACAGGGATGGGGTGGGAAAAGCCAGAAGGCAGGACTAATGTGAGGGACGAGCTGCAAACTGCCACAAAATGAGGGAGATACGGAGCAAGCCGGTGGCCAGAGGCAACTGTGGGAACATGTAAAAGGAAACGAGCAAAATCAGGGAGCGAGGAAGGGTGGTGCCTCCGGCTGCAACAAGAAACAAATCCTAGGGAGGCTCAGGATGAGTGGCCTTATAAGCCTGATGGGGGAGTGACGTAGTTGCTACGCCCATTGAACCTCGGGCTTAAAAGCCTTCCCATTAGTTGAACTATGCAATTCGATATACTGTACTTAGTTCCTCACTACAATGAACAGAATCAGAGCAGTAACATGTGTTTGTAATAGCTCCCTGTTTGTTACATTGAGGGGTGCTGTGAAAAACAATCAGGGCATATAGTTCAGTAGTCCCCATCTGTCTTCCAAAACTTCGGTAGAAGTGTAGAATTTTGAGGAAATAAGCAAACAGGAAAAATAAATAATCACAGTGCTGTATTACTTTATTTACATCAATCTACTTTTCACAGTGCCGCCTGCCTACCCACATTACGAACAGCTTCCTCTCAGCCCACCCCCTCCTGACTTTACTTCCTGACCTTTTCAGTCTGAAGAGAGATTACTGTATTTCAGTAGTTTAGCCCCAAAGTGCATAAAACTGGGACAGTTTTTCAATTACGTCTTGTTTGTTGAGATTCTGCACTGGTGGCAGCTCTCAGCTGATCAGCAACCCCCTCCCATCTTTGCCAATGCTCTAACTCTTCAGCAGCAGCTCTCAGCTGTTCAAAAATTAAAATCACACCTGACTTCTACAACTCCAGCAGGCATAATGTGAGTGCTTGGTCCCAGAGAACCTTTTTACTGTACCTAACATTGATAACAGTCAGCAACATCTGGAGCCAAGGGAGTCATTTGTTATACCTGGGGTTTCGCTACAGCGTGGCTCTCTATAGAGAGGGAACACTATATCAGTAAATCGGATGGTCATTAACTCAACCAACCCAATAACAATCAAAAAGATATCAGAGTGCCACTGAAAAATCTGTCTCGTCACAGAACTACATCTGTGTTCCCACTCACAAAAGGCAGGGCGGTTCTACTGCAGTAGCCCGCACAGGTGTCCAGTGGACCCCTTCCCTCTGATCACCTCCATATTGTGAAGTATGACAGATCCCTTATAGTCTAGTGGATCACTTGTCCCCCACTCACCCCAGGTCCTGCCTAAACGTAAACTCCCTGGTGGGCTAGGCCCCCAACTCACCCAGTGCCAACACCCCCAGTGCAAGTGCCACCCCATCCACCCCCGCTCAGCACCCATGCCCACACACCCCGTCAACACTCACAGTACAATCGGCATCAGACCAGCAGCCACCAAAGCCTCAGCTCTTCTCCTCGTCAAGAGTCGTCACACTGTGCCCAATCTTGGGTGGGGACACTTGCAGTGAGAGGTCATTGAACTCAATGGGGGGGGGGGTTGCTAGCCCAGTCTACATATACATGGGGCCTAGGGTGATTGGGAGTTCCACTAGACTGCCAGGAATCTGGAATAATTCACAATATGGGAATAATCAAGGGAGGGAGTCCACCTAATGCAGGTGTGGGCGGCTGCAGTACAGCCACCCTGCCTTTGGTGGGTAGGGGCACATCTGTAATGCTGTGATAAGATTAGTTTTTCAGTGGCACTAAATAACTTTGCTCTGGATGCTTTTTAGCACCACCAAAACTGCAGTAGTTGGACATTCATTGTCATGCGGTGCATGCTTTATGTTTATGTGTGATCGGATCAAAAGTTTGAAATTCAATCTGTTTTACAGGGACTAAGTGTAAGTATCTCTGTCTGTACTTGACTCTGAAGGAGTACTGGAGCATGACAATGTGTGTAACATTCACCACTTGATACTGAGTGTCTGAATGATGCAGCCCATCCTCTGAATTCTGCTGCATGGGTAATCTTGATATAATGTATAGGTTAATGTAATTGCAGATTACAGATCTTAAAAAACTAGTTTGATAAACTATAAAATTCTGAAGTAATCAGTAAACTAAATAAGTAAAAAAAGGGAAGTTACGCTTCTGCATTTAAAGTCATATTTTATACAAATCTCACCCATGGCCCAGATATTCAAAGGGGTTGTGCCTGGCACAACAGAGATGCACCAGCGCAACCCCGCATTGCACCCCTGTGGGATACTGAAAAGGCTGCCCGGTGCAGCGCAAATCACAATGTGCCGGGGTGCAATGTAATGGTATGCAGCGCAGATGCAGGGGGTGTGCCCATGCATATGCGGCACATCCCGATATTCAGCCCGGTATGTGTGGTGCATATGCTGGCGCAACCCTGCAGTGCACCGCATAAAGGGGCTCAAAGTTGAGCCCTGCAGAGTAGGAGCAACTCCCTGCCACCCAAAGGCAGGCTGCAGTACTGCAGGGTGCAACACAGCAGCCCCGCCTTGGGTGGCCACCGGCCCACCCAGAACACCGTCCATAAGCACTCACTGTACCTGCCCTCCCTGTAGCTGCGATCGCGCGGCATATGTTTTAAATGATACCCTGGTAGTCTAGTGGCCCCCCCATTCCCTGAAGCCTTGATGCATATAACATATGACCATCCCTGGTGGTCAAGTGGTCCCCCCTCCCACCCGAGTCACTGATGCCCCATAACAAGTACCAATGTCTGTCCCTGGTGGACTAGTGGCCCCCCACCTGTTTCCAAGATTGCAGTACATGCATATTCCTACATTCCGTGGTAGTCTAGTGGACCTCCCTCCCTCCTGAGTCCCCGATCGTGGTAATATGCACACACGGCATTCCCTGGTGACCCAGTGGCACCCCAACCCCACCCACACACACCGGACCCCTTGCCAACCCTGCTCCCCTCCCAATGGCGGGTGGCTGCATCCCGCCTGCATACCGCCTGGCTGGCTGCCGAATGACAGGTACAGTATGGGCTGTAAGCTCATGGGTCTCCTTGTGGATCAATGGGCTTGCAAGGCATACTGTACTAGACAGTCCCAAATATGTGAACGATTCATTCACATATTTGGGACTGTCTAATACAGTATGCTCTGCAAGCCCATTGGTCCACACAGGGGACCAATGGGCTTACAGCCCATACTGTAACTGTCATCCGGTGGGCGGGATGCAGCCTCCCACCGATGACGGGGGGCGGGTGGGCAAGGGTCTCATGGGCTGGTGGGTGAGGGGTGCCACTGATAACCAGGAAATGCCGGTGTGCATATTACCATGATCAGGACTCAGGAGGGAGAGTCCACTAGACTACCACGACTGTAGATATACGATGTACCATGATCGCAGAAACAGGTGGGGAGGCCACTAGTTCACCAGGGGCAGGCATCAGTACATGTTACAGGGCATGGGGACTTGGGTGGGGGACCACTAGACCACCAGGATGGTCATATGTTGTATCTGGCTAGGAATCAGACTGCGGGGGCACCAGACCACCAGGGATGCTCCTTACACCCTGTCATGCATTGGTGGCTACGGGCGGGATGCCCTGGGATCCCCACAGCAGACGTCGTGCTGTGCAGGGCGCTGGGCACAAGTCGACGGGCTGTCCTGCACAAGGCATGCAAATGGGGCCATAATGATATGCAAATGGACCCATTTGCACCTTGCATATATTATGGCCTAATTTGCATGCCCCCTGCTGAATATTGCGGATGATGAGCCTAGCACAATTGCACTTGTACTAGCGCATCTCCGTGTTCCCTAGCTGTGGCTTGTGCTGGTGCAGTGCCACTGCGCCATGCGCAGTATCTGCACTGGCCCTGCCATATTCAACGGTGCTGCGCCATGGCACATCCCCCTTGAATATCACCTGGACCTGGCCCCAGTGCATCACAGTTGCACTGCACCCAGGCTTGCGCCACTGCCTGACACAGTCTAAATATCTGGCCCCATGTGTTTTAGTCTCAAATTGGTGCATGTTAAGATTTAATTATAAGAACTGTAAGAGTTCAGCATTCTTTAGTTTCGTATTTTATTAGAATATATAACCGAACATATTACTATGAGGACGTTAATAAAGTAGTACCAAATAAATGTTCAGACTTCATATAAAACATTATGGGTGGGATATTCAAAGGGGTTGCTCATGATGCAACAGTGTTGCACCATGTGCAACCGCAATCGTCTAGTAGCGATATTCAAAGGGTAGGTTGCTCAGCGCAACCCTCGATGCGCCAGGGCGCACCAGTAATGTATGCAGCACAAGTGCGGGCAGTGTGCCCATACATATGCGACACATCCCGATATTCTGCCCGGGATGGGCGGTGCATATGCAGGCACAAACCCACCTTGCGCCGCACAGGGGGGTGCAAAGATGTGCCCGTCAAAAACAGGAACATGTCGGGGGACACCCACAGGTGGTCTGCCATATTGCTGGGTGCAACACGGCAGCCGCCTGCTGTGGGTGGCCACCCGACCTCCCGGGACACAGTCCAGGCATCGTGCCACCCCCCTCTCGCCTGATCGCGGGCATATATATAATATCCCTGGTGGTCCAGTGGACCCGCTCCCCTGCCCGATTGCGGGCATAAGTGTAGAATAATATCCCTGGTGGTCCAGCAGTAACCCCCATCCTCACCCACCCACTGAGCCCCGCCACCCTGCAACCCCCCCGGTCAGCGGCAGGTGACAGCTCCCTGCCCACCCCCCGCTGACTGACAGCATACAGTATGGCTGTATGCCTATTGGTCCACTGCGTGGGCGAATGGGCATGCAGATCGTACTGTACTACACAGTCCCGAAATGTGAATGGTTCATATGGGTTGCATTAAATTATCATAATTCGCTGTCAGTTGCATTTCTAAAGCCTTTATACAATTCATTGTCTTCTGGGAATGCAGAAAGGAGAAGCAAAGGGGCCCAAAAAAGTAACAGGAGCTTTAGAGGGGAGGGGGGTACTAATTATTTTTCAGAGGAGAGAGTCCTGAAGGGACTTACTAATCTGAAAGTGGACAAATCAATGGGGCCAGACAGGGTGCATCTAAGGGTATTGAGGGAGCTCATGGAGGTACTGGCTGCACCTCGACAGTCCTGTTTAACAGCTCATTGGAAATGGGAGTGGTTCCAGAGGACTGGAGGAGGGCAAATGTAGTCCCCCTTCACAAAAGTGGTAGCAGGGAGATAGCTGGCAATTAAAGGCCAGTCAGCTTGGCATCAGTGGTGGGAAAGTTAATGAAATCACTGCTGAAGGAAAGGATTGTGGAATATCTTAAATCCAGTGGGTTACAATTCCCTAGGCAGCATGGATTTACCGGTGGGGGGTGGGGGGGGCAATGTCAAATGAATCTGATAAATTTTCTTTGACTGAGTCACCAAGGAATTAGATCAGGGTGGAGTGGTGGATGTGGTCTACCTAGATTTCAGTAAGGCATTCAACGCCCTTCAACATAGGAGACTATTAAACAAGCTGGGGAGTTTAGGAGTGGGTCCAAAGGTGGTAAACTGAGTAAAAACTTGGTCAGGGTACAGGTGACAGAGGGTTGGTCAGGGGACAGGTGACAGAAGGTGGTGGTAAATGGAATTCACTTCGAGGAAGGGAGGATGACCAGCTGGGTGGCTCAGGGGTCAGTGCTGGGACTGATCCTCAGTAATGTCTTTGTAAGTGACATTGCAGAGGAGCTGGAAGAAAGTTCTGCCTCTTTGTCGATGACACCAAAATCTGTAACAGGCCGGACACTCCAGGGTGTGTGTGTGTGGAAAGGATAAGCAGAGACCTAGGAAAACTCATGGAGTGGTCAAGAGTATGGCAGCTGGGTTGCAAAAAAATGCAAAATAATGGACTTAAGGCACAGAAACCCAAGGAAGGAAGGAATACAAAATGGAGGGAGTGGTAGTGACAACCACCAAGTAGGAAAGAGACCCGAAGGTAATCATATCTGATGACTTAAAGGTGGCCAGGCAGTGGGACAAGACAGTTAGGAGGGATGATAGGATGCTGGGGTGCATAGAGAGGGGGATCACCAGCAGAAAGAGGGAGGTGGTGATGCCTCTGTATAGATCACTGGAAAACTCCACCTAGAGTACTGTGTCCGCATCTCTGGAAGGACATAAATGGTATAGAGGTGGCACAGAGGAGGGCAACTAAAATGGTGCGGGGTCTGCATCAAAAGCCCCATGAGGAAAGACTAAAGGACCTCATAGACAGGAGGAAGGGGGGATGTGACAGAGACCATTAAATACCTCATGGGGTAAATAAGGTACAGGAAGGAAGCATTTTACAGAAGAAAAGGTGCTCAGGAGCAGGGGGACATGCTATAAAACTGGAGGGGTACATTCAGGAGAGATGTGAGAAAGTACTTCACAGAAAAATTGGTGGATTCCGGGTTGGCCCGTTGGCACAGTGGTTGGATTTCCGCATGCGATGCCGGCAACCTGGGTTCGGGAATGGACCAGGGTCGCTGGAGGGCTGGCCGGGGGAGAAGGATAGAGCATTCCAAGGACTGCTCTCCTTCTCTGGGGGGAGGGTGGAGAAGTGCCCGGAGCATTGATGACCCCCGGCGGAGGCCAGGAGTCACAGAGCCACCGGCACTAGCACGTACAGGAGGCAGGGCAGACGCTAGGAGTCATTGCACAACCCCACCTCCCCCAGAAAAACGGAAAAAGTAGACAGCTGCCAGCCGCCTTCAATGAAGCCCACCACGGCTTCAATTAGTTCCTCAGGCCAGCCCTCCGACCTATCCCGAAGACTGCGGCATGCAGGTGGAGTGCCGCAGCCCCGCTGTGGGGGTAAGCCACGGGGTATCGGAGGGCCCGCGGCCGATTTGAGGAGGGAAGCCCATGGCCCGTGACCGGGCCAAAAGTACCAGGTGGCAGGCAGCTTGGGTGGAAAATAATAAAAAAAAAAAATAGAAAAAAAATTGGTGGATTCCTGGAACAGCCTTTTAGCTGATGTGGTGGGAGTGAAAACATTGAAGGGGTTCAAGAATGCATGGGAGAACTGCCGGTGACACCATCAGCTATTTGGCAGCTTAGCTAATGAGCTTCCAGTCAGCACTCCAGAATTATCCATTCAATATCCAGCAATTCCACAAGCAATACTGAGGCAGAAGAAAAAGATCACCAATTTTATGATGACCACTCACAATAGGCTCAAAGAAAACCTGCTGGGAATGCCTCAAAAGGGTCTGAAGCAGCAACGTGATCCCACACAGCAAGCCGTGGCCTGATCCCCGACCTCATCTCTAGCTACTGTAACTTCCCCAGCCACTTTTTAGCTAGTTGGCACTCTCATTAAAAATCTGGGAACACCGTACCACATACTGGCATGCTACCGCTTACTTTACAAAAGGTTGGTACCACCCTTGGTGTTGGGATGTATACCTGGTTCATTTTCTAGAAGAAGAGAGGGTTGGGGGGTACAAGAACAAAACAACATGAACCTTGTGTAAAAATCACAACCCAGGCCCTGTGAGGAGGCTGCCAGGCATATGCTAGATCTAACCTGCTGAGGGGGCCCTAGTAAATCCAACAACCAGAAGCAATAATCAGAATGTCCAGAACACTAACTGGGATTGTGCAGTATGGCTTTATTCAACAGTTGGAAATTTAAAGCAGAAGTGAACCCCCAAGGGTCGGTCTAGGCAGAACAGGTACATTTCACAAACTCTCCTTGCATGCATTACAGTTCATGAACCACAAAAGAACATCTTCTTCCCCATTTCCCAATGGTGCATATTAGTGGGTACCTGGCCATGCACCTGAACATTTTCCTCCCATGACTGCCATATTGTGAAACTAAGCCACACACTCAGAACTCTTCTACAAACATAGGTGCAATTATGTGAAACTCAGCCACACACCTAAGCCTGCAGCACTGGCCCTTGGCTCAGGGAAAACTAGTGCCCTTTACGAACCAGAAAGCCCTGCCTTGTAAGCTTTCAGATGGCGTTCCTCCCACCCTTCGCCCCAACTGACAGTCTATGCCATTCTTCAGGGTTACACCAATGAAACACCCATTCCCTCATTGAAATGCTAGAGGTCCCACACTTTAAATCTGTCACTCACTGGAGTGATCAGAGAATAAACTACCCTCCACTGGGTGAACAGTTTAACAGAACATTCACTCTTCTATGTGAACTAGGGGCACTGACAGGTGCGATCCTGCCTTATCTATTGGCACATACCCCCCAGACTATGATTCCCCTAAATGTGTGGAGATCTTGTCTCCTAGAACAGTACTCACAAACTGGTTGTCCCATCCACTGGGCACTGGAACAACGAAAAGGCATTCTCCTGGATAGCAGATCAAACAGTCTCTCAAAATTCCTTTCCAAGGCAGCCAGAACACACACAGAACCATCAGGGGATTGCCCCTTGAGTCCACTGAGAACAAGCAGTTCCTTTCACTTCACTGGAAGTAGAAATCAGGAATTCCTGCTATAGAACTGGTCACCACCACTTCACTAGAAGTTAGAAATGACACTCCACTAGGGTGAGAAATGCTGGGCCCTCACCTCAGAGCCCCATTGGCAGTCCTTCTGCCACTCTCACCTCCACACTCAACACTAGGCTGAAACTAACTGAACATTCTAAACTCCCCAGAGCAGCTGTCCACACAGTGTGGCATATGCTACTGCGAGAGTTCTGAATGACCTAATCACTCTTCCCTCAGACTAGCTGAGTAAACAATGATGTCATTATGTATGAAGTCCCTAATGAGCTCCCTACCAGCTGCCTGCTACCTTCCTAACACTAATACTGACAGGATTCTAGTAACTTCTAGTAACCCCAGGGGACTGGGTGGTTACACTACCACGCCACCTACCAGTGACTCAGAAGAAATGGACTGCCAGCCCGGTGGCACTGAGGGCTGAGACACTGTGCGCCTTACCTCGTGCCACGCCAGTGACCCGGGTTCAGGAACGACCTCAAGTTGCCAGGGAGCCAGCTTGGGGGGGTCAGAGCAGGAATGAGCTGCTATGCAGCTCTCCTCTCCTTTCCTGGGGTGGCTGCCTGCTCCTCCATAGTTCCGCTCCCACCGGGTGAAGGTCCGGTGGGAGCACAGGCGAGAAGGAGTGATGACGCAAGTCTAGGGTGAGGCAGAAGGGGCTGTCAGATGCATGCATGCAGGTGTATGCCGTGGTACTGGGGGTGAAAATACAAAAAATAGATGAAGTATAGAAAAGAAGAAATGTACTGTGTCATTGCCTCCAAAAAAGCTGTGCAAAGCCCTTAACCAGATGAATGCCACATTGCAGTGCCTGAAAGTTAAAGTTACTGAGGACAGATGAGACTTAAACATCTTGGAAAAAAGAACCAGTGCCATACACTCATGTCTAATGGAATATACAGGAGCAGTGGACTTCCAAAGTGCAGTTCTACTGGAGCTACATAAATGGGAGCTTGAGATGGAACAGAGACTCGGGGAACTTGAAAACAGAAACAAAAACAAGCACAATGATATTGGGCTACATGGAGTCCCAGAAGGTACAGAACAGGGAGACATGCTGTTTCTCACAATTTCCTTCCTTAAGGAACTGTTGAACATCCCAAAAGATAAAGACTTGAACATCATCCGCTCCCACGGAGCTCTGGTCCCCCCAGGACCCAAATGGTAGACCATGCTCCATTATTCTTGCCTTCTTGGATTTTCGAGTTAAGGAAGACATTTTACATACAGCCTGGGCCAAAAAAGAGATTATTTTCAGGGATCATAGAATCTTCTTTGAACATGACTATACACCTCAAACCATCCTTCGGAGGAAGAAAGTGCTGGCGGTTCAAAGAATGCTGAAACAGAAAGGCATAAAGGCTTTTTTAAACTATCCTGCCAGCCTTAAAGTGGTCTCTGCGTCAGGCACCAAATAGTTTTCTGAGCTGACTGAGGCAAAAATCTACCTGTCCACCCCAGGCACAAACACTGATGACATCTCCCATCCCTCTGTGTCTCGAATGGCAGCACAATGAACACAGCGCAAATAGGGGGAGCCAAGCTCATAAGCACAGTGAGACAAGACAAGAAGTTGCATGTGGTTGATAATCACAGGCAGGTATGTCACTCACACTATCAACAGCCACAGTAACATAGTCAACACTATGACAGGAAGGAATACCCCGTGATCTCTGTAACTGCAATCAAGTACTGCAACTTAAAAGGAAAAAAAATGTCTTTACAATTCTGGATACAAGTTCACTCACTCGGGCTTTCTCATTTTTTTGAGAGACTGAATATCTTCATGGCTGGATTACTGTATGATGAGAACCACCACCACCACCACCACCACAGTTGATCAAAGTAGGCTAGATCGGCATGTGGGGGTGAGACATGAATTTCTGGGTAGGGGCTTTGGTTTAGTGCATGCTGTGGGCTGGGGTCAGGGTCCCAGAGCTGTGCGGTCTCTCTCTCGGGGGGTTAGATCTCCCATTGTTATTTTACTGGCAAGGCTCCCTTAGAAGATTTTTGGCGGGAACTGATATGGCAGGAAAATATCTCATAATGGTGCACCTATCCACAGCCATGTTCATCGGCTCGACCAGGATTCAGGGTTGGATGGGGCCTGTAGCAAAACAAATAAGGGCAAAAGAAGGGGATTAGGCACCTGTTGGATATCTTGCTTTGCCTTGGTTGGGAGGACTAGTGGTGGGGGTCCTAGGAAGTTGGGGGAGAGGGTAGATCTCCACTTCTCCCATCAATGGAAGGCCTTCCCCGTGATTTGGACATGTGCAGCGCTACCCCATAGTCAGACTTTAGAACTGGAGTGCCTTATCTACCCAGATGATACAGCACGGAAGTGAGCTTGGGGCCATGGTGGAGGGAGCAACTATTGTTACTACAGTTTTAGACCTCATCTAGGAGGCAGTAAGCCTTTCTGATGGCCACCAATATGAGCTGCATTGCTTGGGGGGATAGACCAGTCCAGGGGGTCGCAGGTGATGGATCTTAGGCTTGAGCTTGCAGGCTGATGCCACACCTTTACCCCTAACCTGACAGGATGTCCATTGGTGCACAGGACCCCATAAAGAAAACAATCTCCTGACTCATCTCACTGGAGTGGGGGAGGCCTTGCTCCCCTGACTGACTCAGTTTCTCAGTCACTCTATGGGCAGGTGGACTCTCCAATCAGATTACTGGAGTGCAGCTGGTGGGATGCTAGCATACTCTTTCAGAAGCTTTATTATGGGAGTTATCACTACTGTCACACACCTGCAGTAGCTCCATATTTGGCCTTCAGAGCTGATATACCCACTCAGATTGCCAACTGTTTATGTTGGGCATCTGAACTGAAGAACCAATTTTAGGAGGTTCTTCTCCACACCCCACCGGGCCACACAGTACTGGCTGTGGGATGGGTACAGTCACATTGAAGAATACTGTTTTTATTCAGGTTATGCTAAATGTTAATGTACTGTAGTTCATGGTTTTAAAGGTTGCTTTCACCAGTTATGGAGGTTTACCCCAGGTATTTTCCAGAAAGTGTGCCATCCCCCCATCTCCAAAAGGGAATTCCTTATTTAGCCTGACAGAGCCAGACTGCAGATTTAACAGTAATACTTACAATGTGAGGAGCTTAAATGGGAAAATAGAGAGAGCTAGGATCCTGCATGAGCTCCAGAGAAAGGAGGCACTGGTGGTGTGCCTGCAGGAAATTAATCTGATGGACTCTGAACACCATGATCTCCACGGAAAGGGGGTGGGAGCAGTATATCGCAAACAAGGCAAGGCTGTCCCACTGCTGGGTGTGCAAAAGGGATGGAAACAGCACACCAAAGACAAACAATCCTGCACCACCCACCATAATCCAAATAAAGTAGATATCAAGAGGGCAGTTTCCAATGCAAATCATTTGCTATGCTTTATTTATTTATGTTTCTGGTAACCAGGTAAGTGCACTGATCCAGTGGACCATTTTCAGTCATGACCTGGGCCACAAGGTGGCGATACAGGGAAAGCCAGCAGTGGACACAATTTACATTATGGTATACAGTCAGTACAAATGCTTTATGGACAGCGAAAACAGACATTATTTACATATTGTATACAGGCATGGCAAATAAAATATGACAGAGAATACAGACAGAAGTACAGAGGAGAAGTGGTTAAGCATGTGCACAAACCAGTTAAAAATGTGCACAAACTAGACAAGACTAGTCTGAAACCAGCAGACTGCTTTCAGTCTAGTCTAGGTAAACACACCTGTCCGGCAGATTGCCGGAGCAGACCGAGTAGAGGGAGCCTGTCAGGTAGGCTATGCAAGTCATCATGAGAGTCACGCGTGTTGTTTGTGCTCAGGAGAGTAGGGGGCAATGGGCGGGGAAAAGAAGGGGGGGGCATAATGGCTACAGTTATGGTAGGTTTATGGTAGCTTTCGAGTTTCAGTGCAGCCCAGCAAGCATTTGTAGGTGGACACTTCCAGTAGCCAGGCCTTAAGGTTAGATTTAAAAGACGCATGGGATGGAGATGTATGAATGGATGTGGGAAGACTGTTGCAGAGGGAGGGGGGCAGATACAGAGAAAGACTGTGCCCATTGCCATTTCAACATCGTAATTCTGCTTCTCCAGGTGGTGAGCTGCATTATTTTATGTGATCATTTGCCTTAATGGTGGCTGTTGGAAGTTTGTGGATCTTCAAAATAAAGTTTGATACAAGTTTGGTGTTATCACCTTTGCTTTTTTCTGAGTTCTGACCTCAAAAACTTTTCCAGCAATTGTTGCTTTTTTCCTTTTATTGCTACTTCTTCAGATTCAAGGCATATCAGTGTACTACCCTGTCATCTTAAGATATTTTTTCTGAGCCCCCCACTCTCCTTTTTTAAGGAGTGTTTGTGTTTTTCTTTCCATGGATTACAAGGACGTATCGCTGTGGTACAGGACTAGGTCGTCCGTGTGAAGGAGCACATTGCAGTTTAGACTCTCTGCTGGTAGTGCATTGATAAACATGGAGAAGAGAAGGGGACCGAGAATTGATCCCTGGGGAACTCTGGTGCTTGTAGGAAGGGAAGCTGAGGCAACTTTGCCTATGAGCACAGATTGAGACCTGTTAGTGAGGTAGCTATGGAACCAGGCTGTGGGTCCAGGGGCACAGCCAAAATGTCGAAGTGTGGAGAGAAGAAGATAGTGGACTACGAGATCAAACACCTTTGACAAGTCAACACAAACTGCATTTGTAGCCTTACCCATGTCCATATTTTGAGGATATGGTTTGAGGATACTGCTAGGGCAGAAGAGGTGCTGTGATGCTTATGGAAACCATGCTGGAGGGGACATACGAGGTTGTACTTATTGAGGTTTTTGGATAGCTGAGAATGGGCAACCTTCTCTAGCAGTTTGCTAAGATGTGGAAGCAAGGAAATGGGTTTATAATTTTCTGAGGATAGGGGGTCTTCTGCTTTGAAAATGGGGATCACATTAGCTTCCAGGTGTCTGGCACTGTTGATGTACACAGCACGAGGTTAAAAATGTGTTAGTGGTCTGAGGTGGGGAGCCAGAAAAGGGGCAAAATTCAGCAGAAGGGCAGACATCAAGGAGAACCAGGGATAAAGGACAACCAAGGAAGGGGCTGGAGTAGGACAGCGAGACAGTCTAGGGAGATCAAATCATGGAAAGCCATGTGTGCCAATGCCAGAAGCCTTAGCAACAAGATGGGAGATCTGGAGGCTGTCATGGTGCAGTCAGACCTGGACATTGTGGCCATCACTGAAACCTGGTATAATGATAACCATAACTGGGAGATTGCCATACCTGGCTACAACATATTCAGAAGAGATGGCAGGGCAGGTAGGAAGGGAGGAAGAGTGGCACTGTATGTGAAAAATGACATAAGGACCACAGAGATCCAGGAGGAACAATATATGGGAGAGATACTGTGGGTTAAGCTGGAAAGGAAAATGGGGCCAGCCATCCGCACAGGTGTGGTCTATAGACCACCAGCCCAGGAGGAAGAGACAGATAGGGAGCTGATGCTAGCCATCCAAAGGATGTTGGAGACCTCATTATTTCAGACGTGGACTGGAGCATCCCAGCAGCAGCATCAACTAGGAGCAGATTTATCCTGAACTCCCTTCAGGGTGCCTTCCTCAAGCAACTGGTCATGGAACCAACTCAGCAGAAGGCAATACTGGACCTTGTGCTCACAAACAGAGACAGTGTGAAGGGGTAACAGTGGGGGAGCACCTGGGGAACAGTGACCACCAGTCATTGTGGTTTGAAATCACAGAAAGAGCAGAATCAAACCACACAAAAACATGTATCCTGGATTTTAGGGGGGCAGACTTTGGGAACATAGGGAGATACTTGAAAGAGGGATTAAGGGGAATGGAGCAGGAATCGGGGGTTGAGGAACAGTGGGCAGTATTTAAAATGGGGATTACAAGAGCAACAGAATTATGCATTAAGCAGGTTAGCAAGAGGAAACAAGATTGCATTCAGGCAATACAAAAAGACACAGGCAGAAGGGGATGGGGAAAAGTACCAGGAGAAGCAAAGGAAGGCAGGGAGGTCAGTAAGGGAAGCCAAAGCTCAGACAGAAGAACACATTGCAAAATCAGTGGGTAGAGGGGACAAAACATTTTACAGGTACATAAGTGAAAAAAGAAAGGCAAAGGGAGGGATAGTGAGACTGAAGGGGGAGGATGGGGGCCGCATGGAGGATGACAACAGTAAAACTGACCTATTGAACAGGTATTTCTGCTCAGTCTTTACTGAGGAAGAGGAGGGTAATGGGTCTGAAGGGAGTACAAGGGGTGAGAATGGTGCAGAAATGGACACAAGTCCCTTTACACGAGAAAGGATCCTGAAGTAACTGGAAGTAATAAGAGTTGATAAAGCAATGGGGCCAGTTGGGGTGCACCCCAGGGTCCTTAAAGAACTAAGAGAGGTGGTGGCTGAACCTCTGGCTGTCCTGTTTAGCCGATCACAGGAAACAGGGGAGGTACCCAAAGACTGGAGGACAGCAGATGTAGTCCCCTTATTCAAAAGTGGGAACAAAAGGGAAGCGGGGAACTACAGACCAGTCAGCCTCACCTCGGTAGTAGGGAAGATCATGGAAGCACTACTGAAGGAGAGATTGGTGGAACATCTGGTTGTCAATGGACTACAGGACCCAAGGCAGCATGGTTTCACCAGGGGGAGGTCATGTCAGACCAACCTCATTTGAATTTTGACTGGGTGACTAGGAGGTGGATCAGGGGAGGGCAGTGGACATGGCCTATCTGGACTTCAGCAAGGCCTTTGACACTGTGCCACATAGAAGACTATTACACAAACTGGGGAATATGGGTGTGGGCAGGACAGTAGTGTGGTGGGTAGGTAACTGGCTGGGTGGCAGGACACAGAGGGTGGTGGTAAATGGCTGTGACTCCACAGAGGGAAGAGTGACCAGTGGGGTACCACAGGGATCAGTGCTGGGACTGATCCTATGTAACATCTTCATCAGTGACATTGCACAGGACCTAGAAGGCAGAACTTCACTATTCACTGATGACACAATGCTCTGTAACAGAGTAGACACACCAGAGACTGTAGACAGAATGAGAAGGGACCTGCAGAAACCTGAAGAATGGTCAGGGGTTTGGCAGTTGAAATTCAATGCAAAGAAGTGCAAGATAATGCATATGGGGCACAAAAACCCTGGCACAATATATCAGTTGGGGGGTGAGGATATAGCATGCACCAAGCAGGAAAGGGATCTTGGGGTTATCATCTCTGATGACCTCAAGGTAGGGAAACAGTGTGACAAGGCGGCAGGTAAAGCAAATAGGATGCTGGGATGCATAGGCAGGGGCATCACCAGCAGGAAAAGGGAGGTCATAATTCCACTATACGAGACACTATTGAGGCTCCACCTGGAGTACAGTGTACAGTTCTGGAGACCTTACCTACATAAGGACATAGACAGGATAGAGAAGGTTCAGAGGAGGGCAACAAAGATGGTACATGGATTGCATCACAAGTCCTATGAGGACAGGTTGAAGGAACTTAATATGTACTCCCTGGAGGAGACGAGGAAGAGAGGGGATATGATAGAGGCATACAAGTATCTTACAGGGAGGAACAGGGTGCAGGAATACACTATTTTTAAGCGAAAAAGATGTTCCAGGACTAGAAGGCATGGGATGAAGTTGGAGGGAGGACAATTTAGAGGACACGTGAGGAAGAATTTCTTCACAGAACGGGTGGTGGAAAGTGGAACACCCTGCCAGAGGAAGTGGTGGGGGCTGAAACAATCACGTGATTTAAGAATGCATGGGATAGACATAAAGGAATTCTGGAGGTCAGGGGTAAGGGGCAACAGACTTCTAGAAAAACATAAACTGAACTTACAAGCTCAAATGGGTAGACTGGGTGGGCCATAGGCCCTTATCTGCTGACACTGTCTATGTTTCTATGTTTCTATGTTTCTATGAGCAGGGCTGGGGATATGATCCTCAGGAAAGCAGGGTAGAGCCCATCACTTCCAAGGCTGCCACTGGGAGGGAGGGTTTTCAGGAGTTTTATGATAGTAGTGGTACCAATAACTCTGAAATAGAAGGAGGTAGAGGCACCAGGGTTCAAAGGAATGGGGGGGCTACTGTTGCTGTTTTGGTTGGAGGGAGGGTGTTGAGGAAGCTTGCTAAGGTACGGGGTCAGGTCAGTAAACATAGCCTTGAAAAGGTTTGCAATGCCCGCAGGGTCATCGATTGTGCCTGATGGGGATGTAAGTTGTGTTATTTGCTTGTTGGTCGTAGGGTTTAGTATGGACCCAATTGATGCCCAGAAACTACAAGGATTCCCCAAGGTATTTTGTTGGAGGTTGGTGAAGTTTTTCTTTTTGAGTGACTTTGTCATCCGCTTACAGGCATTGCATAGCTGCCTGTAGGCGTTCGACAGATGGGGGTGCTTTGAAAACTTTCCAACTAGAATCCCTGACTTTCATTTGTAGTAACTGTTCTTTTGTTATCCAGCATGTGCAGCTGCTTCTAACCCTTCTGGATTTGATAGGAAAATAGTGGTCCTGTAGTTTCCAAAGGGTGCTGGTGAAGAGATTGACAGCAGAGGAGATGTTTTCTGTCAGATATAGGGATGATCAGTTTAAGGACACTGCACCGCTGGTCACAAGGTCATGGTTTGGGGTGCTGAAATTTCTGAAGGACAGTAGTTTCGGTGGGGGGGCGAACTGACTTGCTGTTCATGACTATATAGGTGGGGGTGTGGTCACTAATTGCGTCGGACATTGTCTCTGCTTGGAGGATTAGATCAGACCAGTTAGTTATAATCCAGTCAAGGACTGAGTGATTAGTTGTGCGTTGGTTATATCTGGTTGCGGTTGAGATTACTTGCTCCAAGTTATGGGACTTTAGTAGGGTTGTGTAGTCCCCCTTCAGTTGGGTTTCAGAAAAAAAACAGCACGATATCTGCTTTAGCCAAAGTAACAAATGACTGACACTTGGCACTTGACTCTAAACTTCATGTGAGTGCCTTATTCCTCGATCTAAGCAAGGTGTTTGACACAGTAGACCATGACCTAGTGGTGACCATACTACAAGGTATTGGCTTGGATGTCCCTGCTGTCAAATGGTTTATGTTACCTTATAGGTAGGCAACAGCAAATCAAGGCACAAGGTGATTTGTTGCCACTGAAAACACTTCTCAGAGGTGTGCCAGAGGGTTCAATACTAGGACCTTTACTATTCACAATATATATTAACAATATTAATGCAGGTATCAACCAAGCAAGTGTTCACTTATTTGCTGTATGTTGCCAGACCCTCCCTTGAACTCTACTGCAGTGCACTGCAGCAAGAATTCAACTTACTGCAGCAAAATCTCTTGAATCTCAAACTTTTGCTGAATGCCAAGAAAACGAAAGCTATGATATTTTCCGTTAAACTCAGCTTGATCAGTTCCACCTTACTGGGAACCCAGCAGCAAATAACGTCCTCCCAGGTGGACCAATTGAACTAGGAGACACATTTAAGTATTTAGGACTCTGGATTGATCAGAAACTCTCCTATACAGTTCACATAGAGGAACTGGCTAAAAAGTTAAAGCAAAGACTAGGAGTTTTCTTCAGAATCAAAAGTTATTATCCCAGGAAGCTAAGATTAGTGCAATCCATATTACTCTCCCTCCTGGACTATGCCGACCTTCTGTATAGTCATGACCCATGCACAGTATTGGCCAAGCTTGACACCCTGTACAATAGGGCACTAAGATTCATTACTGGTGCTCCATACAAGACTCATCACTGCTCTCTTCATGCTCTTCTTGGCTGGCAGTCCCTAAAAACCAGAAGAGTGAAAAACGCGGTAATATGGACCTATAGAGCCCTAATTGGTAAGCTCCCTCAGTACCTATCTAGTCTCTTAACCAGCACCCCTGGAAGTTATTCTCTCAGGAGACACTCCTATATATCAGTTGACATTCCTAGATCTAGAACACTCTTTGGGTCGTCATTTATAAGCCATGACCTCCCAGCCCTATGGAACAATCTTCAAAAATTCCTGAAGCTTTCAACTGTTGTTAAAATGACAACCTTCAAAACATTATTCAGACAACATGTCAGGGACACCTGCAACTGCTGCTTTTAACTTCCGACTAGTTTCCTAGCTGCATGTGCTTAGTTTGCCTCATATTGTCCCTGTCCATCCACTCTCTAATAAACCTTAAAAGGCTTCTTTCAACTACTCTCCAGTTTTTTCTCTTTTCCTTCCTTTTTCTTGTCTCCTCTCTATCTTAACTACCATAACTGTTTCTACCTATGTTCCTTTCCTGTGATCTTCTGATACATCCTTTTTACTAATGATTGATCGCACTTTATACCACAGGGAAATGTACATGTTCTCTGATGCACTTAGGCATATAGTCCCTGGCCCGGATATTAAAAGCAGCTGTGCATGACGCAACTGAGTTGTGCCGGTGCAAGTGTGGACTTGCGCCATGGAGCAATATTCAGCGGGAGCCAGTGTGCAGCACAAATCTCATTGTGCCAATGTGCAACAATAATGAATGCAGGCGCAAGTGCAGGGGGCACGCCCATGAATATCCAGCACAGTGCGATATTCAACCGTGAAACCATGGTGCAAGTGCGGAGCAAATCAAAGATGCGCCGAGCAGACTTGTTCCTATAAATACAGGGTGCAAGCACACAGAAAGCACTTGCACCAGGTGAAAGGGAGTGAGAGAGAGAAAGAAAGTAAGAGAGACAGACCAAGGCAGACACAGAGGGAGAGGGAAAGGAGTGGCAGTGACGAGGGAGCCAGGGGCAGAGAGAGTGTGACAGACAGGCAGACACACTGCCAGGCAGTGCACCAGGGTGGCACACAGCCCGCAGCAGTCAAGCGCCAAGGGGGATATAGAACAGCAAGGGCCATGGATAGTGCGCCCTTCATGATGAAAGCTGTAATGAGGGGTGTGAGGGGGTAGCAGGAACAGCAATGTGACTGTGGAAGGGCTCGTCAGCGGTATGCCCGACAGGTGGTAGTGCACCCGCATCACCTTCGAGCAGTACAGTAACATGGAGATCGTGGGCTGGTACCACCTGAACAGGGCCATTCTGAGGCAGCTCTGTGAGCTGTGCAGTGAGGAGATGCAGGCATCCACCAGACAGAGCCACGCCATGTCGATGGAGATGAAGGTGACAGCTGTCATGTGCCTGCTCGCCATGGGCACCTTCCAGAGACCAGCAGGGCACACCACAGGCATAACCGCGTCAGCCATATCCCGCCTCCTCACACAGTTCCTCAACGCTCTGCTGCCACGTGCTTTGGAATATATCTGTTTCCCCAGCACACAGGTAGAGCATACAGCAACCATGCAGGACTTCCACAGGGTAGCACATATGCCTGGCATGATTGGGGCCATTGACTGCACCCACGTGGGCATCAACATGCCACCTGGCCCCAAGGGTGGGGCGTACATCAACAGGAAGGGGAGCCCAAGTGTCAACTGCCAGGTGGTGTGCAATGCCACGGGGTGCATAACCAATGTCTGTGCCACACACCCTGGGAGCACACATGATGAGTTCTTCTGGTGCAGCTCTGCATTGTGCCACAGGTTTGACCATGGAACTATCCCCATAGGTCATCTAGTGCATGAGTATGGCACAGGCAAACGGCAATGGGCAGAGAAGACCTTGGGATGCGAGAGTGGGCAAGGTGTGCATGTTGGCATGGGCACCAGGGACAGGCAAGGGGCACAGCATAGCATAGCAGAGGGATAACCATGTCATTATCCACACAGGGGACAGGGGCTATCCACTATGGCCCTGGCTGCTCACCCCCTACTGGCACCCGTCACCCCCAGCAGAGAAAAACTACAATGAGGCACACGCCAGCACATGCAACATCATCGAGTGAGTCTTTTGCATGCTGAAAGCACAGTTCCGTTGCCTAGACAGGTCAGGTGGTGCCCTACAGTACAGCCCCTCGGAAGCCTGTGGCCTATTCCTGGCCTGCTGCATACGTAAAACATGGCCATTGACCATGAGATAGTTGTTGAGGGTGACAGTAGTGGGGACAATGAAGGCAATGGGCTGGAGGGAGGTAGACAGCCACCCCCTGGACAGAGGGATCCCCGGCTGATCCAGCAGGCAAGATGGCACAGGGACACGATAGCACGGGAGCACTACGGTGCATAGGTAGGTGATGCGATACACATGCATAGGCCACACAAACAGGTGTAGCACACATGCAGGGGCATGCATGGCAATGGGCATGCACACACTGAGGAGGGAAGCAGGGGTACAGGTGACAGGGGCACACACCCACACACAGTCACACACAGCACCCCTCACAACTCCCCACACACACACGCACTCACACGCACAGGCATGGGTATGTGGCGTGGATCAGAAGCATCGCACCGGTGCACAGGTGTAACCGGGCAAGACTGCTGTCAACACGGCCCAGCAGCCTGGCAAGCATGCACACAGGCAGTGTGTGGCACAACACACAGGTGCCACACCTGCAGTAGGCACACAGCAGCTGCAGACCGCGGGCAGGGTGGTGACATCAGGTCCACTGCAGGAACTATGGCCACCAAGGCCATGAAGTTGAGAGCACCTGGGCCGATTGCAGCCACAGGCTGTGCATCAGCCATGGGGTGTGTGCAACAGCCCCAGGGTTGAACCACGGGACCACGGGGGTGTCAAGGCGCACAAACAGCCCAGCTCTGAGCGTGCCTGGGATGTTGACATCAGAGCCCGGCATCGACTGTGAAGGGGTTACCCAATGCCGGGTATGTGGGGTGGACAGCACACTGTGGGGTGTAATCTGTGCCCAGCCATGCCCTGTGGCAGCCAGCAGTGCAAAGCCATCCAAGATCGCAGTGGCAATGTGATCCAGGGATGCAGTCATGGCCTCCTGCTTATGCTGCATCCCTGCCAGGATCTGCACAGTGCCCCTCTCCTGCTGCTTGGCTAACTGGTGCACCTCCACACTCAGTACCCACACCCCACTGGCAAGCAGCACCCATTGTTGAACGGACTCCCACAGCAAACGGGTGTGCTCAGCTAGTGGGTCGGCATCCTGGGGCTCCTGGGCCGGACGCTGATCCCAATGTGGTGACTGGCCACGCTGCACAGCCTCCCCCCTCTGGTGGACACTGCACAGTGGAGTCTGCAGGGGGATTGGGTAATGGCAGGCACACCGGTGGCAGACCCTGTGTCCGGCTGCCTGGTGGCACCCGCAGCCTGCTGCTGTTGCCCATCCGGCCACTGCACACCACACAGTGCCTTGCACAGCTGCACCACCACCACAGGGCACAGCGAGGGCAGCGCACACTGCAGCCTGTCAGGCCCCCAGATGCCCATGGAGGTGGAAGGCTGGTCATCTGGGGCCAGTCTAGTGGCCACGGCTGCTGCTGCTGCTGGCGCCCCATCATCTGCACGGAGGCGTGACACTACTACAAGAGAAAGAGAGGTATGTTAGTGATGTATTGCCCACATGTGCCCCCCCACACTGCCACTGCCTGTGTCCTGCAGCATGGCATGCATGTGGGTGCGCACACTTGCACATGACAGGCATGCCGGCTCATGCATGCCAGCATGGCCGTGTACACACCCTTCACACCCCCAGCTGTGCATGGCTGACATGCTTATCATGCAGTGATGGGCTGCCACCCATCTGGAATCCACCACCAGGCACACTCTCCACCGTGCTGTGGCACATGGTGGCTGCCACCAACTCCTTCTGCACTGTGAGTGGTGGCGCACCTGCAGGCCCCCCTCTGGTGGCATTCCAGAACACACAGATGGCCACCACCTTCTCCTTGATGTGCCTCTTGTCCATGCCTACCCTCTTCCTGCACTTCTGCACAGAGTGCTGGTGGCTGCCCTGCTGGTTGACGCATGCTGCTACCTCCTCCCAGGTCCCGGCCCTGGCCTGTGGTGTGCCCGTGGCACCACTCAACAGGGGCTCCCTGTCAAGGTAGGCTTCAAACAGGGCCTCTGTCTCTGCCTTTGTGAAACTTGGCCTGCGCTTGCGAGCAGGCCCACGCTCCTCACGTTCCGACATGTCGCTTCCTCTGGACATGGACAGCACAGTGTGTCAGTGGCAGCATCACCCTGTTCCATTCCCCCCCCTGCTGTGCTGGCTGCTCCCAGTGAGCTGCAGTGACATGCGCAATTTACCCCAAAAGGATGCAATGCCAGTCTATGGCCTGTGCTGTTCCGTGGCACTTATATAGCGCAACACATGCAAATGAGCTTTGGCGCAACGGTAATGACATGCTAATGCCCCCAGTGCACCACGTATTGGCTGATGAGCTCATTTGCATGTGGCATCTGAATATTGCTATTTTGCTCCATGCGCAATGAAATTGCTTTGGAGCAAGTCGCGACACAATGTGCAGGCCTGCAGTGCGCATAAGCTGAATGGTAACATGGTGTCAATTATGCACTGTGTGCCAACTGCATGATGGAGAGCATGGTGCACGCTGTGCCAGGCCAGCTATCACGCATATGCACACTGTGCAGAGTGGGCGACTCCTGACCCTAGCTGTGACCCCTGACCCATGGGTCACCCCCCTCACCCATGACCCCACCTAACCACAACCATGCCATGCATCTCTGAGACCGTGTGATGGGTGGACACAGCGCATGTTCCCTCGCATCGCACATCTGGCACATGTCATGGCCACATGCACTTACTGCTGCCATATTGCTCACTGGCTACTACTCGCAGCATGGTGCAGCAAAGAGCACTGAGGGCCCAAACTGGACACAGGTGGAGCTGATGAACCTAGTCGCCTGTGTCCAGCCCCACATCCACCAACTGTTTGGCCAGGCGCCCCTGCAGCAGCCTAGGGTCGCAGTGTGGCAGGAGATCACTGCCACACTGCAGCAGCGGACCGGAGTGGCCAGGACAGGGGAGGAGTGCCACCACCAATATGGAGACCTGGTGAGGAGGGACCCAGAACACCTGAGGAGGCTGGAGGCGTGCATCATGCATGGGGCTGTGCCACAGCCAGGTGAGCAGGCCCATATTGCATGTGTGACCTGGTGCTGTACTGTGGTGTTGGCTAGGCTGCCTGGCATGCCCCACAGAGTGGTGCACTGCCATCTTGTGCATCACAGGGTGGCAGTGTCAGCCACTGCCTGTGTTGCGATGTAGCTGTGCAGGATGTGTGGTGCAGGGGCTTACCCTGTGCACAGGAGTGGGGGTGGTGGGCAGCTGCTGTGGATGTTTACTGATGTGTACCTATCTACGTTCCATTCCCAGGGCCTGAGAATCACTGCAGGGTGGCAGGCTGCAGCAGGACCTGTCATAGTCCTTTGCACTTCACATCAGGGGTGCGGGCAAGGCCGCCAGTGCTGTGGCAGCTGTGTGTGTTGCACTGTACATGGTGCTTTCCACTGTGGTGCATCCACTGGACACATGTGCCAGCTGTTGGTGTGGTGGGTGTGCACCCAGCTGCCACAGATGTTGCTGTTCAGCTGCCAGTACACTGTACCATGTGACTGTCGTTGCACAGTCGGGTGGCCATTGTGCGGTGGGGACCACCGCTGTGCACTGTCTTGGTGTGCCGCGTTGCTGGCAGGCATTGGCCCACCCTCCCTGCAGGTGGCCAGTACGGGCCCTCCCAGGGGGGTGTTCCCACTGCCCATTGTGTGCTGTGGGTGGGCATGGTTCCTTGGGACATTGCACTGATCACCTGTCCTGTCCCTTGTCATAGGTGTCCAGCAGAGAAGATGGAGGTCCAAGTACTGCCGGCTGCTCTGGCAGCTGATTTTAATAACTTCAACTGTCATGGAGACTGTGCTTCAGATATGCCGTATGCTGCTGCATGAGCGGCAGAGGCAAGGGTGCCAAGGGTCAGCAGTCTGTGGCCACAGATGAATGGGCCCCAGTATTTTCCTGTTTTCCCTCCCCCTACAGTCCCTCATCCCACTGTACAGTCCTTGTTCCCTGTCCCCTTCCCTCCCTATCCTACCCTTTCCTACCCCTTTGTTACTGTATATAGTTTTTTTGAATATATATCTATTTTGACTTACCTGCCTGTGTCAGTGTCTGCTTTGTAGGTACCGTGAGGAACCATGCTGCAGTGGCCCAGTGCCTGCCCGAGTGGTGTGCATGTCTCGGGGCATGTATTGTGCTTCTGTGGTTTACTGTTTTGTGCTGTGGTGTGTCTCACTATGGTGGTGTCCCTCCCCGTGGTCATTGGCTGTGCCTTGAAGTGCCCATGGGGTGGCTGTCTGGGGTGTGTGGCAGGTGTGTGCATGGTGATTGCACACGGCCATGGTCTTTGGTCGGGTACTGGTCACACACTGTGTTGGGGACCCTGCTTGGTGTTGTGCAGCATGTCACACTACGTGGCTCCCGGCATGTTCTGTGCCTCCTCTGTGGGCCACTTGTGTGCCTGTGTGGCGTGTGTGTGTGTACTTGGCTGCGTGGTCCTGGATGTGGCATGCTCTGGTCTGGGTGTGTGGGGGGGGCACAGCTTACAGCCTGGGGGGACTCCCTTGGTGGCCCTCCACTGGCCATTGGCACTTCCTGTTGCCTACTATCTGTGCCACTGTTGTGTTCTGGGGGGGGGTCTGGGAGCCTGTATGTGCCCTGGTGTGCCCTGCTGGTGGTGGCCTCCTGTGGCCTGTCACTGTGCTTCCCTGGCTCTGTCCCTGGGTCTCTTCTCTCTCTTAGCCATGCCCCCCTCTGTTGCGCTGCTGCTCTGCTCCCACAGTTGCGATGGAGCATCTCTTTCTGCACCATGGTGCAACTGTGTTTGCTCCATGGCACATCTCTGGTTGCACCATGGCACATTTCTGGTTGTGCCATGGCACAACTGTGCCATATTCAGCCAAGTTGCACTGGCGCAGTGTGGCCAGTGCAGCCTCTGAATATGGCTCCTGTTGCACCACGGCACATTGGATTTGCCCTGTGCTGGACTTGCGCCGGCCTTTGGCGCATTTCTGAATATCTGGACCCCTGTTTATATATGAATGTATTGCAAATATAAACCATGTGATCATTGTGTATACCCGTTTATAACGTTGTTATTGTTTATCCTTAAGACTTTGTATTATCTCTGTTGTTTTGTATCAGTGTTGTCTTCTCTGCCCAGGTCCACTCTGTAAATGAGTTTCACTCAATGGTGTTTCACCTGGTAAAATGAACATTGATTGAGTGAGTGAGTGAGTGAGTGAGTGAATGAGTGGGTGTTTGATTGAAAAGTACACAAAAGATTTATTCGTGAACTATAATGCCTTAGAAAGAGTACCTAAAAGTGACAGTCCCTCATGGAGATGCCAGCAGAACAGCAGCAGTACCTCTGACTGGTCAGAGATCCTGCTGCTGTTCTGCCAGGGTACATGACAATTCACTCCCGTGATTTCATACCACGAAAATTCATTCCCGACTATACGCTCCCGCGACAATTCATTCCTATGAAATTATCCACCTATGACAATTCGCTCCCGCTCCCTCATCCTAGTGCTAACACACCACATTCCTTTAGCAGGCAACATCTATGAGCCAATTCTATCTCCTAATATAGTTACCACCCACAAAAGTAATTGCAGCTAGCATCCTGGGTAACTATAGGTTTAAAAGAGGATACAGCTTTCCCCCGAAGCCACTACATCAGGGTGAGAGTTCATGGTGCACCTCCCAACCCAAAAGACTTACTGGAATTACAAATCCCTGAATCATACTGCGTGTATAAAACATCTGAATGTGGTGACACAGTACCTTTCTTATTGTACGACAGTGGCCCTGGGCACAGTAGAATCTTAGTGTTTGGAACACATACAAATTTAACATTCTTGAAGCGATGCACACATTGGTATGCAGATGGCACTTTCAGCATTTCCCCTCACTGTTCACACAGTTATATGTTATAATGGGGGAACGCTTTGGAAATGTGCAGCCAGCTATTTATGCATTGCTGCCAGGTAAAACAAGAGACTGTTATGAACGTCTGCTGTCTGGATTGAAAGCTCTATGTCCTAACTTGAACCCTGTTCTGGTCATGACTGACTTCGAGAAAGCTACTATAAATGCATTCCATACAGTATTTCCTCAATCAGAGCAAGTTGGTTGTTTCGTCCATTTCACTCAGTGCATCTATCAGAAAATTCAAAGTGAAGGGCTAGCAGTTAAATATGCCCAGGACCCTGAATTTGCTTTAAAATGTAAATATCTGCCAGCACTGGCTTTCTACCCCCCAGAACAAGTCATTGCTAGATTTGAGGAAATATCTGATGAAGCTGCACAAATTTTTCCAGAAGAATTACAGCCTGTAGTGGATTATTTTGAGGACACTTGGGTGGGCAGTAGAAACAGAAGAGGGAATGGACGAAGACAACCACAGTATGCAATTAAACTGTGGAATCATTCAGCCAGTGTGTCCAACGGAAGAGCAAAAACAAATAATGTAGTGGAGGCCTTTCACTGTGGGATGCAGAGTGTGCTTTGTATGTCGCACCCCACGGTGTGGAAATTTATAGATGGCCTCAGGGGGGTACAACGTAAAAGGGATTCTGAAGTGGAGCAGATTATAGCCGGTAACCCACCAAATGCATCACGGAGGGTATACCATGATAATGTTGCATGTCTCGCCTGCATTTTAGAGAAGTGTGCAGACTGCACAACTGAGGAGTTTCCCCGTGGAGTTGCTCACAGCTTTGATTACTAAGGGAGTAAATAAAGATTTTCGAATAAAGTATTGCTTTTAAACTGCTTTTAAACTTACATGCCCGCTGTACAGAACACACACTATCAGAAGCTGGTAACCATGGCAACTGACATCATACGCTGGAAACCACAGCGCCAGACTCGACGTTAGACGTCAGAAGTCAGACACTGGAAACATGGCGACCATCAGCATTTAATCATACTGGTAAGCGCTATTCAATGCTTCCAAAATTTGTTGGAATTGCCTGCGATTTTAGTAAGTTGCACTGTCTCTGTCTGCAGTTCGAGGATAGGTTAGGTAGATTAGAGTAGGTAGGTTAGATAGGATAGGTCTCACAGACCACACATGTCACTACAAATTTAGAATTTTAAAATGATAACATCAGCTATGCGGGAGCGAGAGCGAATTGTCGTAGGTGGATGGTGTCATAGGAAAGAAATGACGCGGGCGCGTATAGTCGGGAGCGAAATGACGTGGTATGAAATCACGGGAGTGAATTGTCGTGTTCCCGTTCTGCCGGTGTCTCCATGCAGGGCTGACACTTGTAGGTGCTCTTTTTTAAGGCAATGTATTTCACAAATAAACCTTTTATGTACTTTTGCATTGGAAACTGCCTTCGTGGTACCTGCTTCATTTCAATTATGGTGAGTGGTGCTGGATTTTTTGTCTTTATTGGGAGAGGTATATGCCTCACATTTTGAGACCCACACCCACAGATGAGGGGTGGCAATCTTAGTTCGGAAGAATATCCCACTGGTGTTCAAGCATAGTGGACAGGAATCCAGAAGGCCATTATGTAAGGACTGGGGTGAATTCAGGGGGCAGGTCTGCATCCTCCTGGATATCTATGCTCCGAACACACTACAGGAGTGATAGCCATTTCTGAAAAAGGTATGGGGGGTACAGTAGAAGATCCCCATAGTATGGTCATCATGGGGGGTAGATTTTATTGCAGTGTTCATCCCCTCATTGGACAGGTTGGGGAGAAGTGGCTTGTTGTATTCCCAGACTGGAAAACTAGTATCTAGGCTGGCCTCAGAAATGGGACTAGTTGAGACATGGTGATTTTTATATCCAAGAGTACAAGATTATTCGTACTATTCACCAAGGCAAAATGTGTACTGAATTGTTTCTTTTCTAATCTCCTCTTCCTGGATCCACAAAGTAGTTACTTCTCTAATGGGCTCCATAACGGCTTTGGACCATGCCTTGGTAGAGTTACAGCTGTCCACTACCCCCCCCCCAAAGAAATCATTTTGGCATACGAACACCAGTCTCATCAACAAGGAGGACTTTCTGGACAGGGTGCACACACCTTTAGCAGACTTTCTCAGTCAGAACCCTCCGACAGATACCAGGCATCGTGTGAGATGGGGCGCTCTGAAGAGTATACTATGGGGGACAGCATTAAGGATTCGTCTCAAGTTAAGCAAAAGAAAGTGAAACAAAGGCTAGATCTAGAGACGGAAATATCTGATTCAGAATTCCAACATGAAGTAGTACTAAATGAGGCAGTTAAAAAGACTTTAGATGAGAAATGTAGGCAACTTTCCCTCTTGCTCGACCAAAACACTGAGGGACAACTCAGATATTCAAAGCAAAAGTACTATGAATAGGGCAATAGGGCAGGTAAGTTGCTCACCTGGAAGCTTCAGAAAGAGTAGGCCAATAGAGCAATACCCCAGATTAAGCACCCGAAGACAGGGGTCTCTACTACCTACCCAAAGGGCATCTACAATGAATTTGCTCCATTTTACTCACATTTATATAAGACAGACCAACGCCAAGACCATGACAGCAAATGTGAAGTGTACTTAGACTCACTTCACATTCCTATATTACAGCAGGAGGAGGCAGACCTTTTAGAAGTCCCAATCACACAGGAAGGGATCGTAGGAAAGTTTAAGCTCCTTAAAAATGGCAAATCAATGGGTACCAATGGATACCCCTCCAAATTATTTTTCCAACTTAATTTTCTTATTGAGAATGCACAAATACAGAAAATATTCACAAACACTGTAGGACTGTTCACATATATGGACAGCAATACTAAACATGGTGAGTACATATAGTTACATTGGTAGAATCAGCTTATATGAGAAGGAGGACTGACACTTAACACAAGACTAGACTGCTACTAAAAACGGGCCTGCCATCTAATAATTCAGGAGTTCCAAAAAACAGTATATAGTGATTACGCAGATCAGTTTATTGGCCCGATTTCTATACCAACAGTAAAAACTCTAATATTTAACCCAGCTAGAACTAGTCTGCTTTATCCCATCTTGCATTGTTCTGTTTCAGTGGCCTGACATGATACAGTATGCTGTTTGTGTAGATGTACCAGGGAGAGTAAGGGAGCTCTCACCCCTTACCATAGCTAAGGCGTGAGAGTATCTGGAGTGTTAAAAAGGTGCTCCAACAAAGATTAGACTTGTTTATGCTCTTGCTGACATAGCTGGAAAGTTTTTCTAATCTCTTGTATCCCAGGTTATACCTTTACTACAGGAGGCCTTTAACCATGCCTTGGAGGGTTGGGGGGGGGATTCCAGTCTCCTGGTGACAAGCACAGATTTCTGAGTTATTAAAACAAGATAAGGACCCAGAATCCTGTAGGTCACATAGACCCATCTCACTGCAGCCAGTAGACTTAAAAGTGTTCACAGGTATCTGGCAGACAGATTACAAAAATGTATTGGGAAAATTATACATCATGATAAGACAGACTTCATTATGGGAAGATTACTTCAGGACAACATTCAGAGCTTTCTTAATATCATTTCCTCACAAAAAAAAAAATAGAAAGCTTTTCAGCTGCCCATAAATGTGGATACCAAGTTGGCTTTCGATAGGGTGGACTGGGCCTTCATGGCAGCCACCCTGTGGAGGTTCTCCCTGAGACCAAACATTATAACAGCTGTCTCCTCACTGAAACCTTGATGCAGTGTTTCAGGTCAATGGCCACATTTCAGACCAATTTTAGGTGGGATGGGGGACATGGCAGGGGTGACGGCTGTCCCCCCTCTCGTTTTGCCCTTAGCCTTGAAGCACTAGCAGTAGCCTCGGAGCAACATGGATATACAGGAAGTGATCGCCAGGTGGAGGGAACAAAAACTGGCATCATATGCTGACGGTTCATTATTTTTCCTATGAGACCCCAGCAACTGTCTCCCTCATGTTCTTAAGACATTAACTGAATCTGGAACCCTGATGGGCTATAAAATCAACCTGTCTAAATCTGAGGCCCTGATTTTGAGTTGGACACCCCTAGCTGGATTTAAAGTGAATCCTCCCTTCATCTGTGTGTAACCCCCCTACAAATGGGGGTTCCCAAAAAGTCTTCCTTGAGCTTGCTTAAATGCTCACTGCCAAGCTGGTATCCTGCGTTTTAGCAGTTTAAATGTGATTACCAGAGCCTGTATAGTCTCGGTGTACTGTCTTTTTAAGAACTGCCCAATTGCAGCTTAAGTAATCTGAGAGGGAGCTCTGTTGAAAGATGTAACTATTTACTGAAAATCATTTAGAGTGATGATGATAATGTAGTTTATCTAACCTGCTTTCTTTGTAGCAAGAACTGTTTTGTTTGTCTCCACTATCTTGGTCCTGGACTGTAAACTGGACCAAACAGTACTGGTGGGACCTAAAATGTAGCTACAGGAGCTGTCTGAATTTAAAATCTGTAGGAATAGCCAGCCCGCCAGCACAGCGGTAGGGTTACCGCTCGCAGCACCAGTGACCCGGGTTCGGGAACAGACTCAGGCAGCTGGAGGGCCAGCCGGGTTGAGGAGGATCGAGCGCCGAGAGGCTGCTCTCCTCCTCCAGGTGGGGTGGGATGCGGGTCCTGCTGCAATACCGCCACCTGGGTGACTACAGGTGGAGGTGCAGCATAGACAGCATGTAGCAGGGAGGAAGGGAGGACGTCTGCCGGGAGCTGGAGCATCAGCACGTTGCGACGTGCGTTGCTCCTTGGCTCTCCTTGCGCGTGGATGTCCTGCAGGTTGGGCGAAACAGCAGGAAATTACCCTGCAGTGCTCCCTGTAGACAGAGCTTCAGGCCCCGATCCCAGGGCCCCTTTCAGCTCAGGCGACGGATCCCTGACGAAACACAGACGCTCGGGGCGGAGGAAAGGGGAGCCCCGCCTTGTACCCACCTGGGGGTCAAACCAAGGCAGCGTGGGGGGATGACTGCACCTGAAACTGGAAGATGAGCAGGGACGTAGAAAGGCCATAGGAGACTCCTGAAGGTGAGGAAGCACTGCGGTGAGAAAGGGGGTGTAAAAAAGAGAATATTAAAAAAAAAAATCTGTAGGAATTTTCATCTAGAGCTTTTTTTTTTTTGCATCTTTTTTGCAACTGAAGGGGGAGCTCTTGCTTTGACCGACAGCCAAATCAGCCAACCAAATCTTTTGGATCCTGGAGAAGTCCCGGGCTGCTTGCAGTTTTCAGTTAGTTCTGAGCTGAGAAGTGAAATGAGAAGAGCTCAAGTGTAATTTGGGCAGCAATCCTGAGTGGATTCGCAAGGGAAAACTGTGACAGGGCTGAATTTTCGGCTGGCAAGTCTGACTGCTGCTCCTGAGA